>CM037877.1:147385268-148585268 GCA_021292165.1 Shinisaurus crocodilurus | reverse complement strand
AAACTGTACTGTGCCATGCTGTGCTTTCTCTCAACTTGGGAAATATGTATGTCTCCAATGAGAAACACAATCAGTTCCTAAGACTGCATTGGAATCAAGTTATGCATAATTTATTTTGTAAGAGTTCTACCTTGAAGAACAGTTATGCACAAAGTGCTTATTTTTATTCTGCACAGCATTTGACGATGAATAAGAAGCGGCACTGCTGCTTCTGACCTCTCGGTTTCTGAATGTTCCCTGTAATAGGAAGAATTATTAAACAGGGAATGATTCAGTCAAAGTTAAGCACGTTTTAAGTCTCATTGATTTGAATGGGAGGGAGTTGAACACTTCCTTAACTTGAGATGTGTGGGCAGTTTCTCTGGTTGTTCTGAACTTCTTCTTCTTCTTCTTCTTCCTCCTCCTCCTCCTCTTCTTCTTCTCCTCCTCTCCTCCTCCTCCTCCTCCTCTGTTTTTTGCTTCTCTCAGAATCCATCAAATGTGTCTCCTGACTGAGGAGGAACCCTCAAATTCACCTCAAAATATAACTTCAGGGGAAATTAAGTGACAGGCTGACACCTCTAGCACAGGTTCTTATAACTTTGAGCCTGTGTAGAGCACTTATTCACTAACTCCAGATACCCAAAATTATATCCTGTGCTGGTAACCAGCAGGTGACAACACTTACGGCACAGCTTAAGTGCTATATGGAATTCATTGGCAACTATTGGCTTAAACTTTATCACTTAATCAATGGGGTTGAAAATTGAAATGTGTTTAGGTTTGCCTGGGTTATGTCCCTAATTATGGCAACAGCCAAAATTAAATCCTTCCATTTATCAAGTACTGGGCTAGTATGTGTGGAAAGATCTGCATCGTTGTGACCCCAGTCATTTAAATCAGAACACATGAAGAGCAGTGCTGGATCAGATCAAAGGCCTCACTAGCATTCTGCTCTAACAGTGGCCAACCGGATGCCCATGGGAAGCCCTCAAGCAGGACTTCAGGGCAATAGCACCTTCCTGCTCATGTTCCCTAGCAACTGGTATTCAGCAGCATACTGCCTCTGATGCTGGAGCTATTATATAGCTATCGTGACTAGTAGCCATTGCTGCACTACTCAATGGGGCTTGTATGGGAGAATTGCCCAGTGGACTATGGCCTATGGTTAGATCCATTTGTCAGCCACTCTGCTGCCTTAATTATGCCCAACATGATCTGGCACTTGAGAAAGTAGCCTCACCTTGCCTCATGGCAGGCCCATTTCTATAAAGGTGGCTTGTATAAAAGACAAGTGGGATATAATACTACCATAATACTGACATGAGCAGTGTTTCTGCTCAGAGTTCCAGCCAGCCACTCATGTCTTCTTCCAGACTATCCCCTCTCCCTCCAGTTTCCCCCCCCCCCACCGCTTTTAGTCAGTCAGCATTCCATAGCCACAGAACATGCTCAGTACTCATTGGACTGTTTAGGACTGTTTATAATTTTTTTAAAATTATACTTTGGCAAACCTTGGGGGTCCCCCAATTCTGCTAATCTCTCTCTCTTCTGCGTGACATGAGTGATGACATTTTGTTTGCATAAGGATCCACACTTACAAATGAGTTTTGTAGCAGTATATATAGGATGTAGCATTGATGGTGGTAGTGGTGTTGGCAATAGAGAAAGAAAGAGTACGTATTTGATATTTAGCTGTTAGTGTTATTTTGACCGAAATCCTCTTGAAATTAATCAATGGGGTTGTCATTAGTGATGGGCTTTTAACATTAATTGTTGGGCTTTATGCATCAGCGTTGTTAAGTCCTTCTAAACGTCTTAGGCTGCAATCCTATACTCCAGGGGAAGGCAATCACTTTTGGGTCTAGGGGCTGGACTACCCCTCCAGATCAAGGCGGCAGGCTGGATGATGACAGGGGGTGGGGCCTCACACCAAAGCTCCACCCCTTCCCATGACATCAGCCACCATACCCCATCTGCTTTTTTAAAAAAACCATTCTCCGTGCAGAGAGAGAAGCATGGAGCTTCATGCCTCTCTCTGCATGGAGAAAGGGGCTTGGCTGAGGCTTGCAGGAGCCGGCCTGCTCCTTCCCATGCTGCTTGCACCCCAATTGGGAGGTGAGTGGCACAGGAAGGGACTCAGCTGGGACTTGCAGGAGCTGACTCCTGCAAGTCCATGCCAGGTCAGGTTCCTTCTTCCCATGCTGCTCACATCCAGACTGGGGTGTGAGCATCATGGGAAGTGGTGCAGGGTATTTTTCTTTTCTGATCAGAGATAATGGGAGGATTCCCCTTTGTGCCACTTGCCTTCAGGTGGCAGGGCTTTGGAGGGCAGGGGGCAGAGGCCATGGAGGGTACTCAACCCTCTCTGGGATGGATTAGGCCCCCAGTGCAGGCTGAATCAGGCCCCTGGGCCAGATGTGGCCCTCCCCTGTTATACCCACTCAATTGGAAGTAAGCCCCATCAAACTCAATGGGACTTACTTCTGTGTAGACATACACAGGATTGCACTGTTAGTCTGAAACGACCATCGTATAAGTCTTTTCCTCGCTGAGAACAACACCTTCAAAGGTCAGTCCAGTATTATTTTTTACAAATTAAGATCACCTCCTTCTAGGCATGTGGAGAAGATGCAACTGTAGCCACTGCTGAAACATCTTTAGAACCCTATGCGATTTAGGAACAGGATTAATACAGGGCCATTTCCTGTAAGAGCCAGCCCATGCATTAAGATCATCAACAACACATGCATCCCAAATGTGCAAAGCACTTGAGTCAACAGGAGTTCCCCACTAGTGCATTGGTGTTCAGACTTCAGGACCTGGGAGATGTGGGAGGACCAAGTTGCTTCTTTGCCAGGTCCTACTAAACAATTATTGGAACAAAGTCTTCGGCAGTATTCACTTAACTGTAATTGGCTTTTTGTTCATTGTTCCTTTCAATCATCTAAATGCATCTGAAATTAAACAGTTTTATTTGGGGAGGGAGATAACATTTTGTTCCTTCAGAACTATGCTTCCTCTACTGTGTAGCTTACATGTCTCTTAATGTGCACCTTCAATGGGATAGCAAAGCATAATGGCACCTCTAAATTAATTAAATGGTCTGTTATGCAACCTCCTTTGCCAGACAGTTTTAAATGGTGTTTCTGCTGATGGAGCACTAAAAAGTCTTTTATGTGTGTGGAATTTATTTTCCATTGACATTTTCCAGACTTTGAAAGGAGGTAAATATATAAAGGTAAGGAAATGACAGCATAAACTGAGAATCTAAAACCTATATACATCATGATTTCACATACACTGCTTTCTTGTCTTCAGGTATAATTCCATGAGGAGGTCAGGCAACAGTGACCTCCTCATGGAATTATACCTCACTGTTCCCTATATGAGGCAATAGTGAGATGCAGGAGAGGAGAGGTCAGCATGTTAAAAAAATCTCTTCTATTCAGCTGGCTGAAGTCAGAGAACCACATCCATGGGACCATGGACCTTTCATGAAACTCTGCATGGTCTCACCCAGAAGCTGTGCCTATACCTTTCAATTTTCTGAGGCAGCAAGAGAGGAGGCAGGCCATTACATTTCTAAATCCATTGCTCAGTGGCTCTTTTTGTTCTCTCTCCTCTTCCCCTCCTGCAGCACCTCAGAAGATGGTTGATGAGGGAATTCATGGATCAGCAGGACAGGAAGTGTTAGCAGCTGTTGTCTCTCCTGCATGCCTGACAAGATTGAAAGGTATAAGCATATTGAGAACTTGGCACCTCTACCTCAGTCTGACCCAGCACACCAGTTCTTACATTCCTCATGATGAGGTTAAATTAGGGGTGTATTGAGCAATTCTGCCAGTCTCATTGAAACTCTTTTTGCTTCCCTTGCCCAGGAGGGTACAGAGGGTTGAAGGGGACCCAGGGGACCTCATTAGGCCTGAGCTCCAACTGGCTATAGCTAATGGATTGGGTTGGGCATTGCCACATCCCGAGATCAAATATGACAGATAACATTATATGGAGCAGACGGGATTCACTTTCCTAATGAGGGCAACAACATTTTCCTCAGAGATATGCAGCAAGGCCTGAGGAATCGTACCCTGTGCCTGTTGGATGAAAAGAACTAAGCAAAGGCTTGCCCTTTTACCATGGTATAGCAGGAAAGACTAGAGTACTGCTACCTAGACTTGTCCCTCAGAGCTATGGAACCCCTTTGAGAATTGCCTGGAGCACACAAAATTGCCCGTAGCCAGGGGTGGGCTTGGGGGCCTGCCCCCCTAAATTTTTTCTCCCCCCATTTTCTTTTTACAAACAAATAATTAAAATGCAGTTTACAATTTTGTCTTTAAAGGGCCTGCAAACCAGATGAACTGGCACCCCTACTTTTTTGGTGCCTCCCATGAAAGTTTAGGTTGACTATGGGCCTGAGCACATTGGGAGAGTAGTGTGTTGGGAATGCCTCCCTACACATCAAAAGATGTGGACAGCTGAGGCAGAAGCAGGTTACACAGGGTCATGGCTGGGTCAGGCTTAACTAGGCATGCAAGTAGGAGACAGTTGCAAAGTGGCTCTTGCCTCAGTCAGTTCCTGCACAGTTGATATGTTTCACAGGCCCAGGTTACCCTTCCAGGTGTGGGCACAATTAATTTTCTCACACGGGTCTGTACAACCTCTTATCTTTTGATAGTAGCCATCTGTGTTGACGTCAGTGGCATGAGGATTCTAGTGGTAGCTAGAATTGAACCAATTTCACTTCTGTTTGCAGAGAGATGCTACATTTCTTGCTTTAGGCTGTAATCTAATACAAAGTTTCCTAGAAGAAATTATCATCATCATCATCAATATTTATATACAACTTTTCATTTGAAACAAATCTCGAAGTGGTTTACAAAAAAAAAAAAAAAGAAGAAGAAAAAGAAAACAAGCAAGCAACCAAAACAAACAAGCAAGCAAACAAAACAAAACAAACCAAAACAAAACAAACAAACAAAAAGACCCCCCCACACACACATACATTAATATCATGAGGCTGGTACAAAGACAGCTCATGGCTGAAGAAAAGCCAAAGTTATGTTATGTTCTAGTTTATTTACATGCCACCATCTTTTGGCCATGTACTAGAATATTTTATTTACGGTCTACCGACCACACCAGTACGTAAAACAACACAAACAAGATACACCAGCTCTTAATTATACACTCAAATAAAAACTTAGAAAATAAAAACAGAATCAGACAAGCATAGAAGGTCTAGTCTCAATAGCAATATTCAAAAATTTTGCAACTTTCTTGGTAATTGAGCTATTTGAGCTGTCAAGCAGAGTGGACAAAAGAAACTCTGAGGATCGTCCAGGGAAAGTCTGGGTGATTGGATGTATTATGTTTTCTCTAGCCCCTCGATAAAAGCTGCAGTTAAAAAGGACATGTGCAACAGTTTCCACCTCCTCATTATTGCAGGGGCAACACCTGTTTTCCATTGGGATTTTATTGAATCTACCATCCAAAAGTGTGGAGGGTAGAACATTAAATCGAGCCAAGGAAAACGCTCTCCCATATTTTGGAATAGATAACCAATCTAAGTATAGCATCCCATTTGTAGAGTAAAGGTCTGACAGACCCATCGACAAGGGGGAGCATGGGCCCTGAGCCACTCCGTGGAGCTCTTGGAAGTCGATGTCAATTAATGTTTGCTTAACAAGAAATTTAGCTTTCTCCCAAGGCATGGATAACAAGTAGGAGGGTGACAGCCTGGCTGAGACAACCTTTTTCACCACTGCTTTGTTCCAAGCAGACACATGGGAATCTAACATCACCTGGAATGCAAAAGAGTTAAGCTTAAGCAGAGAACAGCAGCGAAGCCAAAAGTGAATAGAATGTATCCAAGCCATACAGCCAAGAGAATTAAGGCCAGCTTCCAGATAGAGAACAGCACTAGCCACACACTTGGGCATGCCAAATATCACTCTTAGAAAGTAGGATTGCACACCTTCAAGAGAGTCTTTAAGGCCAGGAAACCAGATAGGGGCTCTGAAAAGAATCTGAGATACTATTTTGGCTTGAAAAACACGGGTAGCAGCTGGAATGAAATTCCCACCTTTAGTAAAAAAGAACCATAATATAGCACCCAAATTTTGTTCGGCTTTAACCTTCGCACGTCTTGCCTGAACTCTCCAGTTTATCGCCTCGTGAAACGAAATACCCAGATATTTGTAGGATGTTCTTTATGATTATACTTTTGGCCATAAAGGCCCCCAAGTTGGCTCACAAAAGTATATAGACACAGCATTCAAAAAATGCAATAAATACACATTTAAAGCAGCAATATCATGATGACTATTTAAAACTAAACCAATAACAACCCTACAGCCCAAATACAGTCTTCCAAGGGATATGTGATGCTGGGAAATCAATTTCGTTTGAGCCTGACGGACTTCCACAGCATTTCCGATCCAATGGAAAACGGACCATGCTGCTCCCCCCCCCCGGATTCTCGAAATGTGCACGAAATAGTTGCACAAACTGAGAACTGAGATCTGCATATTTGTAGTGCCATTTGCACAAATTGGGTCTTTTGTGCGAATGGGGTCTGAATCTTTAAATTTGTGTAAATGTGTTTGCGCTATTTTAAATATTTTATTGCACTTGCAAGTCCTTTATGTAAGCCTGGATGCAGCATATTCCCTTGGTAAATATCCATGTCAGTTTCATCCTCTCACTACTTCCTCATTAGCTTGCTATTAGACTTGCCTCCAACGACCCGATTCTCCATGGGGACGTCGACCTGACCCGATCTTCTGAGCGGCGTGGAGAGGTTCTCTGCACCGCTTGATCGGGCGTCTTCTGCCCCGTCCGTCACTTCTGAGACCGGAAATGACGCAACGGGAACCCTGCGCAGGCGCAGAACGCAGCCACAGGGGTCCAGCGCGCCTGCGCAGGGTTCCGTCGCATCATTTCCAGTCCCGGAAGTGATGCGATGGGATGGAACGGACCACGCGGGCGGCTCACCGCGGACAGGCTGAGCCGCACCGAAGAACAAGGTAAGGCCTTGCCGGGCATGAGTGGGGGCAATTTTGGCCTCGTTTCTGCCCGGCGAGGCTCATTTTCACAAGCCTACTTGCTATATTTCCTAGTTCACAAAGAACTTGTCATTGTCAATTTCAGTTGTCTAGTTCAGCATCAGCCCTACGGTTTTCTGCTAGGGTTATGTGATTTGCGTACATCAAGCAGACACATTTTTAATTATTATTTTCAGTTATTATTTTTCAGCTCCTATAATTTCTGCAAATGGGGTCATGGTTTTTTAATATCTTCCCCCTCCCTCGTTCTTCCCACCAATATTATGTGTACAGTATCTGATTTCTTTTGGTTATGTATTTGTTCTGACAAATACTGTTTATTGTGTTCACTTCTTTATGATTATACTACTGGTGTTTTTTTGTTTGTTTTAGCAATGAGGTAGGTCCCAGTAGCAGGGCAGCCAGCTTGAGTCAGGTCGGCCCCATGAAAGACTCGAATTTAGCAACTCTGAGATGTGTGCAAATTTCAGGCTCTGCAATTTGCGCAAATTTCCTGAGCTTTAAAAACAACAGCAACAACAACAGCAACAACAACTTGCGCAAATCGTGGCCTGTTTTAAAATTGGAAATCTGCATGCTGGCTTGACTCGTGTCAGATTGAGTCAGTGCCAGCATGGGGGAAGCAAAACAGAATCCAGAGGGCCTAGTCAGGAAATATCTGTTGGATTTCACCCTCCAAATGATTCCTAACCCATCTCTAATTTTTCCTCGTGTCCAAAAACCAGTCTGCAAAAATTGCAGGGGAGAGCTGGCATAACCTCCAAGGCTCCTTATAAGGTTTCACAAGCAGGCGAGGATATATGGGGTAGAGCAGAAGATAAAACTCACCTTTTGTGGTAACAGCAGTCCCTCCTTGGAAGCAGCAACCTCCTAAATTGCAGCACCAGGTCTTATAATACTGAGTCCTCCACGAAGCGGGATGAGGCAGAGCAGATGCAATAGCTCAGCCTTGACAGAACTACAGTCTCTTCCCTGCAACAATTCCTGGGAGGGAACTCAAAGGGAATTATTTTTGAGCAGACATGTATGGGATTGCACTGTTCAGAAATCATGAAATCCTCTTCTAATGAAAGGGAATTTACTTCATTTCTTATGCTCATTGTTCTAGTACTCTTTAGAATATCATTTTTATGACAGCAATTACTGAGACCAAGACAGAAAAATAGGGTGGGGTCATTTAAGACATAATTATCAGGCGGTTGAGAGGGGGGGTCTTCACCTCCAGTATATATTTGTCATATTTAAAATTTAAAGTTTGTGTCTTCCCACCCACCTACCCAATATGTGTTCATAAATAATGTATTTTGTGCATTAACATCATTTAAGTAAAAAAGCGGTTCTGTTTTATATGGAGATAAATTTTGTACACAAATGTAACTATTCAGCAGTCCCTCATAACAAAGTATAGCAATATTCCAACGTTGAGCAACTCAACAGCTCATTGCCATCTGTTATAACTAAATTGCAAATTATACCCCAGTCTCTAACATACTAATGCAAAGCCTACATAATTTAATATATTTAGGAGAGGGAGCACAATTTGTTCATCTCTTAATAATAATATAGTCTTCACTCACTGTCCAGGGTATTTCTGATACAACATCAAGATATGACATATATGTATGAATGGGCTAGATATAATAACACAGGAAGAATTTTCATATCCCTTCACATCACATCATCATTTTAATGGACATAGTTCACATATTCAATTGCCAGACATCAGTTGTAGAGAGATGGCATTATTACATCCATGTGTTAATCAGCCCTTTATGAACTCAAACAAGGAAATAAAGGTGCCCGCTGAGTGGCTCCCATGTGGCTAGGTGAGTACTTATTTATGTGAGCACTTCCCACATGATTGCTCATTGTATTTAAATCCTAAAACATGATTTTTGTATACATTTTGGTACATTTCTGAGCCAACGATTTCGCACTGCAAAATTTGTAGGAGTGTGAAACCCAAAAGATGATTGGGATCTGATCCATAGATTCAGAACAATTTAAATCAGCAAGCACAGATCAAGCCAGTTTGCTTAGAAATGGAAGCTGAACAGAATCCTCGAGCATCCCTACTTCAAACACCAGAGTAACTTTTGTAGCAGCAATCCTACTATTCTAGAAATACATGAATGCAAAGTATAACCATAAGAACATTGGATTCTTCAGTTTAATAAACTTATGCACCACTCCTCCTGATCAGGCAAAATTCTTAAACCTGTAAGATGATTGCTTTTGCTACTGGATCCACTGATATTTTTGTCATAAATGTCACACATGCGAAAGCACACTCTTGCCATAGTAAAAAAATCCTTATCTATATTTACCATAAATGGGACTGAGCATCAGAAAAGGCTTTGGAGTTTCCCTACACAGAAACATCACATTTTCAAAACTGATTAATGTTCCTGATTGAGTGCCGCATGTAAAGAACTTGAGGGTTTAAGAAGAAGGCCATGAAACACCAAGGGCATCATAAATCCTGTGCTGTCTGCATGCTAAACATTACTGTATTATTCTTGCCAAATGTGGTGTATATCAAGATAAGCATGGTGTCCAATGCCACACAAATGTAACTCAAACACAAAACAAGATTGTTCTCTCATTAATCTTCAAAAATACATCCCACATCCAGTGCACAAAGAAAGAGGTAAGAACACATCAGTGTTTTGTAATTGGTTTCCACCTAAGTTTCACATACAATTTCACACACACACACACACACACACACAATTAATTTGTAAGAATTCTGCATTATTACTGAGAAATAGCTTTCATTATTGTAAATTAAGGTATAGGCTAATTTCTCTGTTCTGTATTATTATTATTATTATTATTATTATTATTATTATTTATTAATTAGATAAATAGGAGATAGCCTCATTGCCTGTTCTGGATGTGGTTGCACTCCCTTTGAAATATCAGGGGGTACTCCTGGAGCCCCAAGTGACTGTGGCAGCTTGGAGTGCATTTTACCAGCTACGGCCTCTTCCTGGACAGGATAGCTTGGTCACTGTGATACAGGCACTAGTAACCTCAACACTGGATTACTGCAATGTGGGACTGCCCTTAAGGCAATTTTTATTTGAAACCATAAAACCTGCATGACAAAATCCTGAAGGAAAAGAACAACAGATCTGACTTTCTCCTAAAATATCATGCCCAAGAGCTACATTGAATGTATTAGGGGTGGGGGGAGAAGCATATTGGAAAAGCTAAAAATACAATTTTCCATTGAATAAATCATTTCTTCTTTTTTACTCCAAAGTTTAACAAAATACCAGAGTCACAGCATGAGTTTAGAAACATTATCAGGGAATCTGTGGGAGTCAAACCTTGTAATGCTCTCAAGCTTATGAAATGTTTTGCCAAGTCTTTCAGCTTCAGCCTCTGTCTGAGTAACTCTCCTCACTATGAACATTAATATTTTTTTAATGTCTTTTTGTCTGCCAAACAATTGAAAATGTGAACATCTGAAACATTTCTTAAGGATATTTCCATGTGTTACTCACCTTGACTTGATTTATGCACAACAACACTGATACTGCTTACTTGGAGCTAATTTTTAAGGGCTCATACAAGTGTCTATTAATGTTCCCATGGAGACCAAATTACTCTGGTTCTCTGAGAATGTATTTCTTAGCGTATTTGATCATGTTTCTTATAGTTAGCAAATGTGCAAAGCCTTTCAAATTATGTTCACACATGTTTTTCAATTATTATTAGTTTGTAGATTAATATCCTACATTTTGGTGAGAGTCCTCAAAATGGCTCACAGTATTAATAAAATACAACAGATACAGCAAGAAAGGTATGCTCAGAAAACAAAACTGAACAACACAAGTAGCTCCACTGGAGCAGTAGTGAACATCTCATGTTCCTCCTCACAGGGTAGTTGATGTCAGTTGTGTGGGGGAGCAGTCCAACTGGAGCAGGCCCTGATCTGTTCCCTTGGCCTGCTCCTGCCTCCCTTTCTCCATCTTCCTTCTTTTTCCTACCTCTCCAAATATTTACTCCAGCAGTGGCTGGTGGCTCCAATGTCCATAGGGCAGTGTATCCACTCTGGGCTGCAATGCAAATTTTAAAGGAGCTATCCATGGTGCTGAACATATTTTGGGCTCATGGTTCGGCACCATGGACAGCTCCTTAAAAGTTCAGACTGTGACCCGAGTGGATACACTGCTCCACTGACATTGGTGCCACCAGCCTCCACTGACTTGCTCCACATGTTCAGTCTGCTTTTTGGCCAAAGCGGATACATTTTAGTAATTTTATGATTTTTACAGTTTCTGATCATTGTTCCTCACAATTGTTGCCCATCACATAATGACCTTAAGGGCATACTGTTGCTCATCCAAAATCTCAGGAAGATCGAGATTGTGTGTCACATACACAGTTGGTTCAACAATGCAGCCACTTGAACAATTAAGCCATCACCTTTCCCCCTCCTGTCTGAAGATCAGGAAATCCATCCCTCTCCATCCTTTCCAAGCTCTTTCAAGGAATTCTCAGAAAAAACCAAGGCTCAGAGGGTGGAACTTGTTCTATTCTGAATGCTTTCTGGGCAATCCTCCACCCACTCCAACCTTCCCTGTAGCCATTTTCCCTCCTCCCCTCTATGCAAATCCTTCTGCCCCATTCGCTTTCCCCAAAGCTTACCTTCCAGCAGCAGTATTGGAGGTGGGGTGGAGCTTCTTCTGGCCTTCATTAGGCTTCAAGCTTCATCTGTAGGTAGTTCCCATCAACAACTCTCTGGGGGCCAAACTACAAGTTATGCTCATTGCGTAGCGTGTAGTTGAAGCTTGACTTAAGTGGAAGACCGACAACCTGGTCTTCTGCGCGGGTTCAATGCTAAGGGGGTAGCGGGTGCTGGGGCGGGCCTTCTCCGAGGTCCCCAGCGCCTCGCCTTAGCCCAGAACAAAGGGATAACTTATAGCCACAAAAGTATCTTTTTAGAAAACAAGTTTATTTACAAAATTACCTTCACAAACTCAGACCCACGCCAGCAATACAGCTTATCAGTACGGTACAAAGTAGCAAGCAAAAGCCTAAAGGACAACGTGATTTCAGGGCTCTCAGCTAATTAGTTTAGCTCGGGTCCTGGCAGAGGCCCGGTCAACCGCACGCTGCTAGCTGGGTTCCCGGCGGAGGCCCGGTCTACCCAAGTGGCTAGCTGGGTTCCTGGCGGAGGCCCGGTCTACCCAAGCAGCTAGCTGGGTTCCCGGCGGGGCCCGGTCTACCCAAGCAGCTAGCTGGGTTCCCGGCGGAGGCCCGGTCTACCCAAGCGGCTAGCTGGGTTCCCGGCAGGCCCCGGTCTACCCAAGCGGCTTGTGAGTGATTCCAGCTTGGTTTCCCGGGGGTTCGGTCAACCCAAGCGGCCAGTGATTTCAGCTTGGTTTCCCGGGGTTGCTGATCCTTCGTTCCCTTACCCCAGGTATGGGCAAGATTGCTGATCAGGTCCAGCAAAAAGTTCCCTTGTGCAGGGTGTTTTATACCTTGGTGTTTCAGGTAGCCCCTCCCTCCATGATCAGGTGGGTTGATACCCTCCCTGAGGGGCGGCCTTTTGGGTCAGGTGGGGTGACGCCTTCCCCCCGTGGGATGGGGTCCCTTTGAAGCCACTTGCTTAATGGTCCCATCCTATGGTGTTGAGTGGCCATTTCTTAGAAGTGCCGAAGCGTCTGCCCTGGAGAGGTATTCAAGTCTTATGTAGATGGGGCTGATATGCAAGAGCATTGACAAACCTGGTGATGCTTCCTGCCTTCCCCCCTGGGGTGATTCTATGTAGATGTTGTTTGTCCCCTTTGGCATCTGTGGAGACTGGTTGTCTCCCCCCCCCTGGGTCTCCTTCCCCCCTCCTTGGTGAGTGTGTGTGTGTCGGGCAGGGGGCTTAGGTTGGCTTTCTCCACAACTTAATTTTTGCTCTCCGTTGATTACAATGGAGACTCCCCCCTCCTTTTTTTAACCCTGCCCCTTGCCTGCATGGAGAGATTTTGAAAAAATATATATGAATTTATTTTTTATTTATTTATTATATTTATCAATCGCCCATCTGGCCGGCCACCCGGCCACCCTGGGCGATGTACAATTAAAATACAATAAAACACAATAAAACATAATAATTAAAACAATATAAAAAATTCTCATTAAAAACCTAACCCACCCCATATTCCCGCCTGAACAGCCATGTTTTTAATGCACGGCGGAAGCTCATCACAGAGGGGGCATGGCGAAGGTCACTAGGGAGGGAGTTCCATAATGTGGGGGCCGCCACAGAGAAGGCCCTCTTCCTAGTCCCCACCAGCCTGGCTGCTCTGGCTGATGGGATAAGGAGAAGGCCGTCCGTGGCAGACCTTGTTGAGCGGCCTACTTGATGTTGCTGGAGGTGCTCCTTGAGATAAGCTGGGCCGGAGCCGTGTAGGGTTTTAAAGGTCAAAACCAACACCTTGAATTCGGCTCGGCAAGCAACTGGTAGCCAGTGCAACTCATTAAGCACTGGCGTGATGTGATCACGCCGGCGGCTGCCCTTAATCAGGCGAGCCGCCGCGTTCTGTACCAGCTGAAGCTTCCGGACCGTCTTCAAGGGTAACCCCACGTAGAGCGCATTACAGTAGTCTAGGCGAGAGGAGACCAAGGCATGAACCACTGATGGGAGCAGGTGATTAGGAAGGTAGGGGCGCAGCTGCCGTATCAGATGGAGTTGATACAGCGCCGCCCGGCTCACAGCTGCCACCTGAGCCTCCATGGACAGCTGGGAGTCTAGAATGACCCCCAAGCTGCGGACCTGGTCCTTCAGGGGTAGATGTACCCCATTCAGCACCAGGTCAACATCCCCTAACCTTCCCTTGTCCCCCACCAGAAGTACCTCGGTCTTGTCGGGGTTCAGTTTCAGCATGTTCCTTCCCATCCAGCCAGCCACTGACTCCAGGCACTTGGACAGGGTCTCAACGGCCAACCTCGGTGAGGACTTAAAACAGAGGTAGAGCTGCGTGTCATCCGCATACTGATGACACTGCACCCCAAACCTCCTGATGATAGCTCCCAGCGGCTTGAGGTAGATGTTGAATAACATCGGGGAGAGGATGGAACCCTGCGGCACTCCACAAGTGAGCAGCCGAGGGTCCGAAGCCTCCTCCCCGAGAACTACCCTCTGATACCTTCCAGAGAGGAAGGACCGGAACCACTGCAATACAGTGCTTCCCAAGCCCAACCCCTCCAGACGGTCCAGGAGGATACCGTGGTCAACGGTATCAAAAGCCGCTGAGAGATCGAGGAGGACTAGAAAGGAGCATTCGCCCCTATCCAAAGCCCTCCTCATATCATCCACCAAGGCGACCAAGGCCGTCTCCGTCCCATGTCCATGAATGAATGGGGGTAAGGTTTAAGCCTCCTCTCTTGGAGCGCCATGGGGCCACACATTTACAGAAGAGTAAAAAGTAAGACAAGCCTCAGCTACACACGATGCGATTAGCATAACATGAAGTTTGGGTTTGACTCTGTACATTATACTTTGCCAGGGCTTCTGGGTCCTCATAACATTTCTCTTGGATCTTTGTCCTAAGAACTTATGCTGATGTACATCATGGGCCCAGGAATCAGCCCTCCATCTTTGCTGCAACAAGGTAAATTCTGAGGAAAGGGGGCAGCTCAGACTGGTCTAAACGTATTTGTAAGCCTTGTTGCATTTCAAAGGAGTTTGTAACACTGGGGCACTTATCCAAAACATGGATAAGTTGTAAATAGGCGTTTTGTCATTGGAAAATAAAAATTACTGATATTTGTGACATCTTTAGTGATAGCCTGGTTATAGGTAAAATGGCTGTATGCATTGCTCTGCTATTAATCTAGTATGTTATGGACCAAAAAAAGAAAGAAAAAGGAGAAAAATCGAGCAGCATGACATCAGCATAAATGGCTAAATATATAGCACAGCAGATTTTTATAGAAAAGTGTCAAACTGCCTATTCAAGGACACTCTCCAAGTTACTAATACTACATAAAAGCTGGAATTCTTTGCACTCTTACTTTGAAGTAAGCCACACTGAACTTAATGGGACTTAGGTCTGAGGAAACATGCATAGGTTTGCACGGTTAGTTTATTGATATTATAGATGGAAAACTACTATCTTGTTACTACAGAAGATTAAATATAACTGCAGCCGTATGTGTTCCTTCTCAGTGCAGAAATGAGTTTTGGATTAGATTGTCAATTTAATTCATAGCCAATCAGGACTTCTGTGTAATCAAATACCTTTACAAGTCATATGGAGGCGATGATAATCTGAAGGCTGTGAATTAAGCAACTCGACTCAAGCTGAGGGGGAAAATGGTTTTAGCTGGGCTGAAAATCCAGCTATGCATAAGACTATTCTTATAGATACTTTTTTTCCAGTGTTAGTAGCATGTTCTGTGTTAAGAACATGCAATCCATAAATCAAAATCAGCCAGTGAAATCAATGCATCTCTAAACTAGCAAATATTGTAACTTACTGTGCAACCGGATATGTGTGTACTCAGAAGTAAGCTCCAAGGATTTATTTATTATTATTTATTTATTATTAACATTTATATACCAGCCATATCTGCTGAAAAGCCATCAAGGTGGTGTAAAGAATTTAAAATGCAATAAAAAGATTTAAAAAGACAAAACAATAACAACAACACTTTATTAAAACAGAATATCAATAGAAACAGTGGCTAGGTCAACCAAGGAAGGCCTCCTGAATTAAAGATGTTTCCAGGAAGTGTCGGAAACAACCTAATGTTGGTACCTGCTTGACTTCCAGAGGCAGGGAGTTCCGCAGAAATAGAGCCATCACATTTGCATATGTCCCTGTGAAAAAACCCTGCTTAGACCTGTCAAAACTCCATTTTAAAAGGAAGCCTGAGTTTTGACAGCTCCAATCAAAACTGACAGCTCCAGTAAATGGGGTAGCTCACAGTTTTCCACCTTCACAAGCACCTAAAGCCTTGGGAAAGGTGCAGGACACAGATAACTGTCAGGTCCACATACAAAAACTAGAGGATCATGCCATGAAGGGGATGATCTACAGGCCACCCTGCTTCACAAGTAATGATCCATTACAATACAACAATTTAACCTATTTGTAGCCTTGTTTTCTCATTGTTCCTGGATGGTGCCTCTTGCACTTTGACAGGAGACACTTCCCAGGACATTGATGAGACAAGGCTTTTCATTTCAGACCCCCGTAAGTGCACAGGTGTGCACTTGCGAAACACTGAAGTTCTTCCTCCATTTTTTTTTGTTAAGGTTTTAAGCTCCAATTTGAGCGATCTCTCTGTTTTCATAAAGAATTTCTTAAGTTTTATTTTCTTCCCAGTTTTAAGTTTCGTCTTAGTAAGTTTGCATCTGGAGGTCTTATTACTCTGGGGGATGATATATTCAGTTTTGCTGTCCACCAATCTCAGTTCAGGGTTTTCTGTCCCATTTAGTCGGACAGAATTCTTACTTGTACACTTAGGTTTAAGTTTTGGTTCAAATGCAGAAGCTAGCAGGAGGGGGCCCTTAGACTGGCATGAGCTCCTTCCCCTTACATTGGCAAGCTCAAAGTTCACCAAAGTGCACAGAAGATCCTTACATTCTGCAAGAAATGCCTTTATTTGAAGCAAGTCGACAGACTAGTAGGAGAAAAGACTCCTAAGAAGCTCATGTTGGTTGTTAAGCAGCTGGTACCCTGAATACGAGTTGGGGGATACTTCATTGGTGTTAGTTAGATCCTCATCCTTGAACCTGCTGTGGGGGAGCTCATTAATGATGCTACTCTTTGGGCTCGGGTCGGGGGTCTCAGGCTGATAGAACAAGGCTCCTGGGCCATGGGGGGTTTCCCCTACTGAGACTAATTCAGCTGCTAGGCTCCCCTCTCCACCCGTGGGAGCTCTCATGTCCTGAGCCTTCATTAGGCAATTCATATCCAAAGACCAATCTAGGACTCCCTCGGTGGCCAGGGTTGGCTCTAGGTTAGGTTCAACTTTCTGCTCGACACATAAAGAGTAAAAGTCAGTAATTTTAGGTTGCTTCTGCACTTTACTGGGACGTTTACTGGAGCATTTAACATCCTCGGACACGAGAGTCAGACCCAGCTGTCTATAATGTTCTCTGGTGAAAACCATTGAAAATCGTGAAAGGGCTTCACCACAGGAGAATCAAGGAATATTAAGGATAATAGTAGCAGAAGTACATACATTCAACGTTAATTCAAACTCCACAGCTCCACATCTTTAGTTGCCTTGGCGTTCCTCCAGGGCCTTGCCAAAAGCCAAACAGAAGATAAAATGTAAAAGCCAAGCCGTGAGGCTGCTGAAGGAGACCGACTTGAAAGTAGATTGTTTATTCTTCCTTCTCACTCATAAAAGGAACTAGATTCAAACTACTGAGCAACATTTAAAAATACTTTCATTAAAAGGAATTGAGAGGGGAACAAACAAAACATATTAAATAAAACAAATAAATAAACAAGGCTTAAATTAAAACAAAATAGTCTAACTGGGGAGGAGACAAGCAAACAAACGCTGCTGCTGCCGCTCCAAGCAGAAACCACCAACTACCTTGTTAATAATTCTAAGGGGTACTGGGCTATCCATACTCCTGTTTAATGTTTACTTTCCCCCATTAAACTGCAGAGAGGAAGTGTGGGCTAATTGGCTCAATGCCGAAAGCTTTTTCTGAGAGCAGATAGCTAAATTCCCTTCTGCTCTTCCTATAATGGCTGGTGATTTTAATGCTAGAACTGGTACGGCCATAGTGGTCTCTGCCAGTCGGGGTGCTTGCCCCATATTGGGTAAAAAGAACTTTCAAGATGGACACCGTAACTCTAAGGATACCTTTGTTAATTTTGCTGGGTCCTGTTTGCTTTACTTTGTTTACAGGAACAATTTGGCCATCTTGAATGGCTCCAGTGCTGGTGATGCTTGGGGAGAATACACGTACATCTCATCCAGGGGAGCAAGTGTAGTCGACTATGCCCTAGTCCACCCCCAATTTAAATTATGGGGTTGCAATTTCAGAGTAGCGGCACGCCTTGACAGCGATCACCTCCCACTGGAATTTTCCTTAGATATCCTAAGCTCCTCCAAGCCAGAAATAAAACCTTGCCTACCAACTGACTCCCCTACCATAACTTTCACCAATAAGATCAAATGGTCCCCCAAATTGAGCAAGACCTTTAGTATGCTAACTAATTCTCCTTGCTTAACGGAAGCCTTGAAGTTAATGTTTATCACCACAAATCCTAGTGAGGAAATTTCAGCTTTTGAATTGGTCATACAAGTTCTACGTTCCTCTTTATCAATTCCAGCTAGTATGACGTCATGCCCTAGACCCTTAGGAAATAAATGGTTCGACAGGGAATGTGTTAAATCCAGGCGATTAGTCCAACATGCATATAGAGTATACCGAACGAGTAACGAAAAGCAACTCCCACATTCTTATTTCGAGCTTAAGAAGGAGTACAAGAAACTCTTACACCATAAAAAGAATGAAGCTATCCGTGAAGCATGGCATATGCTGATAGAGGCATCAGTAACTCACAGCAGTAAATTATTTTGGCAGTTAATATCGCGAGCTTTAAGCAATAGCTCTGACAATCCAGTGTGCCATATCCCAGCCATTGTTTGGGAGAATCATTTTCGAGCTGTTTTCAGTGACAGCAGTCCTCAAAATTCCTCCCCTTGTCTACCTTCAGGAGTCCCTGAATGGCAACCAGTTGACCCTGTCACTGTGGAGGGTTTAATTCTCCAGCTAAAGAAAGGGAAGGCCTCGGGCCCTGATGGTATTCCTGTTGAGTTACTCCAAAGTAACATTAGTTGGTGGTCTTTGATGTTAGCTTCCATATTCTCTCTGATAAACCAATCTGGCATCATTCCGGTAGCCTGGCTGAAAGCCTATATTATTCCAATCTACAAACACGGCTCCAGAGCGGATCCATCTAACTATCGGCCCATTAGTCTACTATCAATAGTAGGGAAGGTCTATGCCAGTTACCTAGGCCTACAATTGAAGGCCTGGATAAACGAGCATGACCTGATGGGAAAAGAGCAGATCGGTTTTAAATCTGGGTCCTCTACCCTTGATCACTGCCTGGTCTTGGCCCACTTGGCTTACAAATATTCTTCCCCTACAGGCGGCAAATTATTTGCAGCCTTTATTGATTTAAAATCTGCATTTGACTCTATACCCCGTATACATCTCTGGCATAAACTTGATCATCTCTCCATTGACAAAAGACTTTTATTTTTGATTCAGTCCCTGCATTTTAACACTTCTGCACAAGTTCGTTGTAATTCACAAGGCCTTCTTACCAGTGAAATTGAAATGTCTCGTGGCGTTAAACAAGGTTGTGTGCTGGCCCCTATTTTGTTCAATCTATATTTGGCAGATGTTCCGCAAATGCTGCAGCCATTGCCCTCCCATCCACCTAAGATCGGTTCCACGTAAATTTCTCTGCTGCAGTATGCAGATGATGCTGTTCTGATTTCACAGACCAGGCTGGGCCTCAAGAGATTGTTGTGTGGTTTTTCTGCTTATTGTACTGAAAATCTCCTCACAATTAACCACAGGAAGTCCAAAGTGTTGGTCTTTTCTAAGCGTAAGGTCAGACTACCATGGTTTATGGGAGGCTCTAGAATTGAGCAAGTGAACACCTTCAAATATTTGGGCATATGGTTCCACGAAACTATTTCGTGGAACGTGCAGGGGAAGTGCGCCAAGTCTAAAGCAGAATCGAATGTGGGTGCAATAACCCGCTTTTTTTCCCCCAGGGGTGGGAAATTCCTTCCAGCAGCTATTCAGGTTTTTAAGGCAAAAATTATCTCACAGATACTATATGGGGCCCCACTGTGGTTCCCGGGCTCTAAATACCCACTTGAGAGCATTCAATCGCTTTTCCTTAGGGTATTATTTGGTGTCCCTAGATGTCTGGAGCTGCAATAAAATTAGAAGTTGGACTGCATTCGATAAATTGCCTAGCCTGGACCCAAGTCATTCACTTTTGGCTTCGCTGCAGACTGGCTCTCCCGACAGACTCCCTGGTTTATACAATCTGGTCGGACTCTTTCGATTCTCCCTGGTCAAAGGCCATGATGAACAAAATCATCTCGGTAGGGCTTTCCCCAGATATGTTTCTATCTAGAGGATTAGTTAGCGCTAAATCAATTGTAAAACAGAGGCTGTTGGACATTGATCTACAAGAATTACAGGGAGCCGCCAGGGGCCCCTGTTCTCCTCTATCCTTGGGTCTACCAGCTACCTTTAGCAAGGAGGGGCTGCCTTATCTTCGATGGTTGACGATCCCTAAATTTAGGAGAGCATTTTCATTAGCTAGATTTAATGCTCTCCCTTCTAAACTGCTGGATGGTAGATATAGCAGAATCCCACTTTCTGAAAGATGCTGCCCATGTAACAACTCTGAGGTGGAATCTATACAGCATGTCTTATTGTTTTGTAGCTTTTACCACAGGGCCAGGAAGGATCTGATTTATCCCATTTTACGGTCCTTCCCTGGGCACCCTACGGAATTTTTAATAACTTTATTACTTAGCAGCTCTGATAAGTTGGTCACTGAACAAGTGGCCAAATTTCTGAACCAGGCTATCTCCACTAGATTATATTTGATTTCACATTCTCATGTGTTCAGTTAACTAGTTGTATTGTATGTATGTATTATATTGTGTGAATGGTCTATTGACTGCAATAAAGAATTGATGATGGAAGCACTGAAGTTCTTTTAAAATGCAATTTGCGCAAATTACAATTTGCGTAAATTTTAACATCATTTTTTTTTAAATGCACAAAATGCCACCCACCATTTAAAACAACAACAACAACCTAGAAATCTACGTGCTGGCTCCACTTGGTACATATCGAGTTGATGCCAGTGGGGAGGAAATGGAATGAAATCTGGGGGGATGAACTGGAAAAGTCCATTGGATTTTCACCTCCCAAATGGAATTCTCACACATTCCTACAATGAGAGATTGAGCAGAATGAACAGGGTTGCACTCCCCCTCTCCCTTTCCTGATAAAGGTCATCCATCAGGGTGACCATGGCTGATTTGGTCCCATAACCAGGTTGAAACCATGACTGGAATGGGTCAGTATTCTCCAAGAGTGCCTGCAGTAGCTCCACCATGAACCTCTCAAGTAACTTCTCTAAGAAAGGGGTATTTGCAACTGGGAGGTAATTGTCAAGTACCATTGTGTCCAGAGAGGGTTTCTTCAGGAGTGGTCGCACTACTGCCTCCTTAAGGACAGCAGGAACCACCCCTTCTTGCAGAGATGCATTTACCACTTCTCGACCCACCTGGTCATACCCCATCAGCTAACTTTAATTAGCCAGGAGGGGCAAGGAATGAGAGGGCATGTGGTCAGTTGCATTGCTGAGAGCACCTTGTCCACGTCATCAGGCCACAGTGAAATTGATCCCACAAAATTGGGCAGATGGTGGCATCAGGCACCTCGACTGACAACAGTGTCCAGTTTGCTGCAGAGAGAAACGATGTTGTCCTCAAAGTGTGATGCAAAAAGGGCACCGTGGATCTTTGAGGGGGCCAGGGCCCCATTCACTGGGGAGAGTGTTATGAGCCCCCATTTCAATGGGTTTTTCTGCCAGGTAAGTGGGGTAAAGGATTGCAGCCATTAAGTCCAACCAAGCACAACGAGACTTAGTTCCAAGTAAGTGTGTGTAGGGTTGCGTATTACTTGTTGGATTGGCCTGATAGGAGAAAATGAAGAATCAGGAGTGCATATGGAGGTAATTCAGGATGTCCTACTGGTGGCTTGCAGGCAGTGTCTGGCTGTTGAGGCATATTTATCTGGCCCCCAAATTTTAATCAGGGGCCTGGTTATTACTTGGATGGGAGACCCCTCCTCTAGTTTCCTGCATTGAGCAGGGGGTTGGACTCGATAGCCTTGTAGGCTCCTTCCAACTCTATGATCTATGAAATCTATGAATGGGGGGAGAAATTGACCACAATTTCATCCAGATTCCAATAAAATAAAATAAAATAAAAATAAATGTTTTCAAAGTGTAAGAAATGGGGGGGGGTCCAATTCTTTAATGCTACATGTTGATTATTATTTTTTAAATGTTCCATGAGAAGAATGGTTGGTCAAGATGTGGAGCTTGCAGAGATGCCAAACTTATGTCATTAATTAGAGAAAAGACAACATCTACATTTACTGCTGAGTGGAAACCTCTAATTGACTTTTTGCAGGGTTTAGAAAAAATGATTTGTTCATCTGTGGCTTTGTGGAATAAATAAGAAAGATAAATTTGTGACAATAAAAAAAAGAATAATAAGAAGATAAATTTGTGACAATACAAAAAAAGAACTTTTCTTTTTTGATTATCGACTAGAGAAACTATTTGTTACTTATATTTTCTGTAGAAAAATTCAGAAGTCCATTTTAGTTTTGTTAATTGTTAATTACTGTTATATGTTTTGTGTTGTTTGTTTTTATAGAAATAAAAAAGTTTTTAAACTTTTTTAAAAAATGTATGTAACATGGCATTGTACATATTTCTTTAAAGTGATGCTGCACCTGAATGTACTGCTAGATGATGCCAACTTTATTCTGGAGCCTGACCAATTGGTCAGGCAATCTGTTTGCGCATCGAAACACACTTCCAGCCCCCAGATGACCATATTGGGGAATCAAGTGGCCCATGGAAAAAAAAAAATAGAAATTGGCTATGACCACATAAGATTAAGATAGATACAGATACAGATATATGAGAAAAATAAAGCCATAGCATATTTGCAAAAGCTCTACTGTTGTGTGATCATGAAATTATTTGTACTCCTCGAGCGTTAAAGTCAAACCCTTGGAAACCCTCAAAGGGGTTCTCTGGGCATTAGACTGTAACACTGAAATGACACAATGTCAGCCTTCCACTACCTGCTGTATCTGTAATAAATGGACTTGAATTAACTGAATACCATTGAAGTCATTTTGGATTGGCCTTAACTGTGCAAGCAGCAGAATCAAGGAGGGCACACAGCCTATTACAATGAGGCCGCCCACCTCAATTGCAAGTGTAAAGGGGGAAATAAAGAGTCAAGACACAAGATGTATGGTGTAAAATTAGGGCCACATTTATTAAATAATCAAAGATCTGTGAAGGGAAGAAGTGCGGGTGCTAACTAAACCAGCCATTGGCCAGCAGGCTGTTACGGGTGAAACATCCGACCCCGAAGGGTGGTGCTGTAACTCACCCCCCCCCCAGTTTTACACCACAATGGTGCTGGGAGGCCTTCCCACAGCCAGCCACTCTTGGGGCCGCACAACTCTGATTCGGGTGAAGTGAGTCAGCCTCAAAGATGAGTCTTATCTCCTTAAACTGAGCCACAAAACTCAGCACGGGGAGCCTCGGGTCATGTCCGTCACCTAAAAGGTGCCATTAGATTATCACTGAACCATAGCCCACTGCCTATTCCTGCACTTACCTGCAACAGAGAGAGTCAAGTCTCTGCTTAGTCTCCTCTCCCCCACCTGCCAGGAATAAATTCCAGCAGGGCCCTGCCTGCACAGATCCGTGAGAAACAAATAGTTGCCAGCATCAGATAAATGAACCCCATCTGGCTGGTACAGCTTCCTCTGGGCCAAGGATATCGTTGGATGAGGAATTGCAAAACTTATCTGTGAAGGACTGTGACCAGTCCTTGGATTCTGGACGAGAGATCAGAGGCTGCCAGCTGCCAGCCTCGATTCTGCCATCCCTGAATCACCCTCACTCTGAACCCGGCCCCGGCCTCAGAAACTGGAATTAGCACTGAACCAGCAGAGACACTACACACACACAGTGTAGGGGAAAGTGAAAGAAAGTTGATTTTGGGTTAGACCAATTAGGTGGGAAGATAAGGGAGTGAAATTGACAGAATGGAATACCTTTGCTACACACATCAGAGCTACAAAACAACAAAGCTAAATCTCACACTAGAGTACACAGGCACTTGCGCATTAGCTTGGGGGTTGTTCTTCCCGGGATTTGCCTCAGCCACAGTCCCCTGCTCTGCACTTCCTCGCGTCCACCACAACAAAACCCAGAAGCCATGGCTGACCGTATCGATTTTCTCCCACTCCGCCCTTCAATAGCCCGACTGTCTCTTGGGACTTGGCCAATCGGGATGAATTTTGTCTGGGCTAGGCAGGGGAGGGGGGTAGCTCCTAGGTGTCAGAAGGGTGAATTCCTGACCATACCTAGAGTGCTTGGGGGACATTTGCATGCGAATACGTCATAGACTCTGAGGTGACCCAGAGCCATCAAGAGAAACTATGTACATTCACAGAAGATTCTCAGCCTCCGGCTGGGATTACACTTATTTACGCTTATTTGGTAAGGTAGGACATGGAGACACTGACTGTAAGCTTTTCTTCATACTATCCCTCCAAGGACCCTGCAAATCTCTCTATTAACCTTCCTACCCGCTCTGTTTAGGCCTTTGGGGTCACACCACCCCGCCAACAGAAGCGCAGCAAAATGTGAGACCAGATGATCTTGACTCCCTGCCAGCACTGCCATATCACAGCAAGGTCCACAGACACTTGCAGTATCAAGGCCTTGCCCTTCAGGAAGCCTAAATAATTTCCTCTCAGATGCAACATAAGCACCTGAGGGGGCTGGCGCACCAGGCCAGAATGGAACAACCTAGGAAGGAGGCTGTGCCACTGCATTCCACATGGACCCAACCACAGTTGACTGATCCCAAGTTGAGATCCATGGCTCGACTTAGGAGCTCTCTGCGCTGCCCAAAACACTGTACTGTGCCCACACACGAGCACATGAACCAGCCTCCGACCACTCCAGGGATCTGGAAAGAAAAGATAGAAGCAGCAGAACCAATCATGGCAGTTTGCATACATAATAACTATATGCCTGAAAGCGCCACCGACCCACCGCCTGGACCCATTCAGCTGGGAAACCCAGAGTAGCAGCAGTAGAAGCAGCACGAATCCAAAAGGAATGGGTGCCAAAACACATGTCAGACAGACCAAGAGCCGACAAGGCAGACTTGGCAATGGCCCAAAATTGGAATTTCGTCAGAGGGGACCCATCCGCATGGCAAAGCAACGGTCCGACACTGAGGCCTCGAACACTGATGAAGGCACACAAAGCAGTGACAGGGCACGATTCTTTTGTGGAGGCGGGATAAAGGGTTATGCTCGCACCACGAGCCGCCTGGTGAGACTTGGAACTGCGCAACCGGAGCTGTACGCCGGAAGCTAAAAAACTGAGGTCAGTGAACTGCAGGGCCCTATCAGAGCGATCGGATTTCAAGACAGCAACCAATTCTGAAATACGGAATGCTCCGAAGAAAGCTGTTAAGGCTGCCGCATGAAACAGGATGGCCTCATAGCGAGAATGACAGACTGAAGGCCACTGGGCTCTAAGTCCCATACAAAATGTCCAGTGACATCGGGACCCCGGGACCCGGTGCTCGGGGGCACTCCTGATTCTGAAATCACAGGTATGATCTGCGAGACCCCAGGCTTTTGACAGAAAGGCCAAACCAGCCAACTAACCTCAGACCACCCACGCCCCCTGGAAAGAACACAGAATTACATCAAACGATCGACAGGAATGGGCCATATCTGTGGAACATTAGAGGCCTCCCTAAAATCCTGGAACTCCCTACCTGCTCGGTCGTAAGCAGCTCTGGTACTGGGAGCTAAGGATCACAGGATGGCTGGGCATTAGATGGCTGGGCATTAGGCATTAAGCATTCGAATAGCAAATCGCAGGCCGTTTTAAGCTAGGTTGCCCTGGTTTTTGCGCTAGAAACGTAGCGTGGGGTCCCGTCGCGTCACTTCCTGGCAGCCGGAAATGACGCGACGGGACCCCGTGCTGCTGGCGCGACTGTGGTGGGATGAGCGGCGGGAAGGTAAGGCACGCGAGTCTCGGGGGGGGGTGAGCGGGGCCGATTTCGGCCTCACTTCAGCCCTCCGAGACTCGCGAATATTTGTGGATACATCCCTATGAATCTGGCCAAGCATGAGCCAGGTCACTGTAAAAGTAGGCCTCTGGGCTCCTAGGAAGCTGCACTCAAGGCTGGGAATGGGAGGTTGTCCAGGAACGCGGCGGCGGGAGGCTTCGAGACGCTATCTAAAGCAGACATGACCTACCCGTGACAGTCAAGGAAAGCGCTGAGTGGAGGAGCCTGGCAGCACCCAACAAAATGAGCCCCAGCCGAGGCCCGGTAAGGGAGGGGGGGCTGCAGCCACGGCTAGGTGAACACTTCCACACCGCCGCTATAACCCAATCGCTATCTCCTCCTTCACAAAATGAGCTGAAACTTCGGAAACGCGGGCCATGTGTGTCGGAATTGAAAGCATGAGGATCCGCAGGAACGCACAGTTCTTTCTCCTAGCAGTCCGCAAAAGAGAAAGAGGCTGAGGTTGGGGCGGCCAATCCCAATATCGGCCTTGGTGCCCCACCCTCCTTGAGCCTTATTGGTGGGGTGAAATCACCCCATGATGGTCTGACTCCTATTCCCCCCATGCACAAACTTCTCCCCACCCACAGCTATGTGTGGTTGGGGGAAGGGAATTCTGCTTGCACCCACCCTGCCCGTGTTGCCCTGTTGCTTCTTTCCTTCCTGGTATACCTCCTTTCCCCAATGGGGGGATGCTTCACCTTGGGATAGGGCAGTGTTCTCCAACCTTGGGTCCCCAGATGTTTCTGGCCTACAACTCCCAGCATGCCCCAGCCAACGTAGCTGGGTCCAGGAAACATCTGGGGACCCAAGGTTGGAGAACACTGGGATAGGGAGACTGATTAACAGACTCCAGTGATGAGGTCCAACAGGCCTCTCCTCAGGCAGAACATTATGCTGTGTCTTTTCCCTCTGGGGATAATGGGGTTTGTAGTCCAGCCTAATAATCCCCTACAGAAAAGCCACCTTTGTTTCCTTTATTTCTGCCCACTGAAGTTTCGTTATGCTTAAACTACATAATAAGAATTAGCAAATTAAAAAAAAAAAAAAGCAAGTTAATTGATCCCTTGAATGGAAAGGAAAAAGATATATGCGCTGGAAAAGAGGATAAAGAACTATTTATTTTACAAGCAGTTTAAAAGCAAACTTTGACTATCTGAAATCATTACGCTACCAAAGTGTCAACAACTAGGGGTCCTAAATAACTTTTAGACCACTCCATTAGCAGGAACAGATTGAAAATGTGACAGTTATTGAACACTCTAATGGTTCACAGTATGTCATGTAAATTTTTCTAAAGTGCATAGTCCTATAATTTTAAGGCACTTTTAGAACATTCCATTTAACCTGTCGTGTGACTCCAACTCCACAATTTTATCGATTAATTATATTTGCCAGTTATTTTCCCTTTTTTCCCCTTGTTCTCCCCCCCTTTATTTGTTTTCTTTTTTACTTGGGGCAGCTTAAGACAGAAATGATCAGATATGTTCATAGAACCTTCTAGATACAGTTGCCAACTTTTGATTTTAAAAATATGAACTGCCTGCATCATCAGGCCAGTGAGTGAAGACAGGGCAGTGTAGGAGTAGAGCAGGGCTCTCCAACCTTGGGTCCCCAGAGGCTGCTGGCCTACAGCTCCCAGCATACCCAGCCAGCATGGCTAATGGCAAGGGATTCTGGGAGCTGTAGTGCAGCAACCTCTGGGGACCCAAGGTTGGAGAGCCGTGGAGTAGAGACCATCTGGGCTATGGATGTAGCCAGACATGATCTGGCATGTTATGGACAAAGCCTAGCAGGTCTATTGGGAATGTGTGAAGGGGGGGGGGCAGTAATAGCAAAACAAACTTTCTCCATCTAGCTCTAAGGTTTATTCCAGGAATTGGCAACTTGAGGCCCTCCAGATGTTTGGGCCTATCATTTCTATCATTCCTCACCATTGGTTATGCTGGCTAGGGCTGATGGCAGTTGTAGACCAAAACATCTGCCCATCCCTGGCTGAATAGTTTAAATGCTAGTTACCTGCAAGAAAGAATCTTTACTGATTTGACCCGAAGGGCAGACAATTTGCAATTCTACTTTGAGATATCATATCTTTTTAAAATAAATAAATAAATAACTAAATGCAGGGGCGAAAAGGACTGTCAGATCAAAACTAAGAGCTCAATATACCATGGCTGTTGAAAAGCTACTTTTGTAGTGGGGTGCAAACACCTAATCCGTATCAAGTCCTGCACATGGCATCCGCTGCCATGCAATAGCTGTATAACATGGCACGCTGTCATCGCCACACTACCAGCAACTTCCTGCTTCCTGGCTGTGGAGGTAGGGAGAGGCAGTGGGGTTGAAAGTGGGGTTGGGGGTGGGGAAGGGGGCAAGGGATATGGGAAAGGAGCGTAGGTGGGCGCTGCTGCACCTGTGGGTGCTGCTGTCGCCGACCCCTGTTTTAGATCTTTGCACTTTTGTATCCCTGCTGCTGGTTTTTACTTCCCATCTTGTTACGTGCTGCTCCTGGTTTTATCTTGATTTTTTAATCTGACTTGCTTTATTTGGTTTTTATTTGGTTTATTTTATCTTGTTTTGATCTGACTTGTTTTATTGGGTGGTGTTTTTTTTGCTACTTTGTATGATTTGGGAAAGTATCCAAAGGGGCCACTCTGCCTCTGCTGGTTCTGCTGCACTCGCAGGATCCCCCCCCCCCCCCGCTTGAGCAACAGGGCTTTTGCACTTCTAAAAACAACCCTGGAAATGTGGAAATGCTCATTTCCAGATTGGGACAGGTCAGTGGAGCTCCCTTCTCTGTGAGCTTTGCTTACCTGCCCCATTCTGGAAATGAGTGTTTCTGCTTGTTTCGGGTTATTTTTAGAAGTGTGAAAACCCCATTGTGCAAGTGGTGGATCCACAAGCATATGGGTGCAACAGGATGCTACCCTCAGCCTCAGTTTTTAATTAGTACACCACCCAGAGAGCTTTGGTTATTGGGCAGTTTTTAAAATGTAATAAATAAGTAAATAGATTTAGTAATGGCCGCTAGCTTGGAGGAGCGTAGACACATCAATGGTTATTGCTCACTCATAACAGCTAGATTGAACCTCCATTTTCAGATGCAGTACACCTCTGAATGCCAGTGCTAACAACGTGAGAGAACTATTGCCTCTATATTTTATTTTATACATTTTTATACCACCCAATAGCTGAAGCTCTCTGGGCGGTTTACAACAGCTAAAACCATAAAATACAGTACAATATAAATATAAAATTTAAAACCACAGATTAGAAACAAACAGCAGAGCTAGCAGCAGCAGTTACAATAATGGAGTTAAAAACAACTACAATATTAAAATGATTAAGATGATTACAATGATTAAAATGATTAAAATGCCTGGGAGAATAGAAAGGTCCTCACCTGGCGCTGGAAAGAGTACAATGTAGGCACCAGGCGAGCCTCTTTGGGAAGTTCTGATTCCACAACCGGGGTGCCACAGCAGAAAAGGCCCTCCTCCTGGTAGCCACCTCCCTCACTTCCTTTGGCCACCTGGTAGCCACCTGCCTCTACACACTGCTTGAAGCTTCCCAGAGACATCTTCCTTGCAAATGTTAAACTCACAGTGTTGAACTACATGAACCATTGATGTGATTCAGCTTAGGCTCTTACGTTTTGTATTCCTATCTTTTGCACAATAAATCTCCCCATAGTGAAGAAATGTGCAAACTGTCCTAATGCAGTGACAATTTGTCTGTGTTTTCTTTTTTGCTGGGGGTGATGTGAAATGGCTTAAGCAATACTGGGAGGGGGCAACAACTCTCACTAAATACTGGGGGTGAGGGGAATCCAGTTGTGGGTTTATAAACCTCTATTCATCCAGGAGATAAATAAGATTGCCATATACTTCTGCAGGAGATAAACTTGAAGTGTTCGCTTTTATCTGCACTCTTTTCGTTTTTTGTCTTTAGGCAGAAGTTTTAAATCTCTTCTTTGATAGCTGATAATATGCTCACTGACTTTATCAATGAAAGTCATATTTTATAGATGGCAATACAGAAGAGAGTTTGGTGTTTTCTTTTCTTTTCTTGGCAACGTTTTAGCTCCTTTCAAAGACAAATTGATTGGAGGGAAGTGAAGAGTATTCAGCTGAGAACAGCGTACCCGACACTAGACAGATGCAGCAAAAATTGCCTTTAAAAAAAATTCTTAGTGAGATGATATGTTTGCATTTACAAATTGAGTTGTTTGGCTGATTATGCTTTATTCAGAGACTGAAGTACAGGGAGAAAGGAAGAGCTGTCAGGTTCTTCTCTGTTCTCTAAAGAATGGGAGGAGTGTAGATTTTTTGTAGGTTTAGTACTATAATTTATATAGCACTTTTCCTGTAAAAAGTACTTTATAGTCTACCTTGGTTATGGCTTGAACTATATGAGGCTCTTGTAGGAGGAGAGAAGTGGCAGGATGGGACCCAATGAAAGGTACACAAGGACTTATTGCCAGGGCTTTTTTTCTGGTGGAACTCACCGGAACTGAGTTCCAGCACCTTTTCTTCTATTAATTGCATTACAATTTAATCGCCATCTACTCCCGAGGAAATGTAATCCAAGAGTTCCGGTACCTTTTTCTCCAGAAAAAAAGCACTGCTTATTGCTCCGTTTTAGGGTATAAGCTTTGCAGACCTAAGATCTCCATTTTAAGAATGGATGAATCAATTTATTTCCAGTATGTGTCACTTTTGCAGTTGTTCACCCATAGGTCTACTCCATTATTTATTTATTTATTATATTTATACCCCGCCTTTTTTCCTGCAAGGAACCCAAGGCAACTTACATAATCCTCCTCCTCCTCCTTTCCATTTTATCCTCACAACAACCCTGTGAGGTAGATTAGGTTGAGAGTCAGTGACTGGCCCAGAGTGACCGAGTGAGTTTCATGGCTGAGCAGGGACTAGAACCTGGATCTCCCAAGTCCCAGTCCAACACTCTCACCACTACACCACGCTGGTGAGAGTGTTTCCACATTTCCACATTAATCTGTGATGTTTCTTAAAAATCTGTACGGATTTGAATTTAAATATGTATTCAAATACATCTTTTAATACTGCAATCTTATATGTATCTACTCGGTCAGAAGTAAACCCCATTGAGTTTGATGGGACTGACTCTCAGCAGGTAAGTGGATTGAAGTAATGAATCATCTCACAAAATAGACATTTCTAACAGTGTAATCCTATACATTATTCAGAAGTAAGTCCAGTTGAGGTCAATGGGCCTTACTCCCAGGTACGTTTGGATAGGAGGGGTGGATACCTTGTGGCCCTTCAGTTATTTTGGCATGCAACTTCATCAGCCCTAGCCAACATAGTTAATGGGAATTGTAGACCAAAGAATCTGGAGGGCCACAAGTTACCCACCTCTGGTGTATGGGATACCTTCAAATAGAGGACTCTGTAAAGTAGGACACACATGAAACATGTCTGCTTTGGACCCCATCCTTTCAGGAGGTTAGCCAGTGGGAGCCTTCTTGGTGGTTGGTTGCACCAACACTGTGAAACTCCCCGCCCAAAGAGAAGTGTCTGGCTTTGGCCCCCTTCCTCAATTCTTTTTTCCAGCAAATGAAGAAAGAGCAAAAATGTTTTGAGAGGGTTTTACATTTGGTTTGAGAACTCTACTGAAGGAAAGTGTTTTATAAATAAATTTTAATGATGATCATAGGAGCATTAACTTGAACGTGAGTCCGTTAAAATGAAGGTGATTTAGCTTCGAATGTGCTTCATCATTTAGATGCATCATTTAGATGCAAACACATCCTGGCTGTATTAAAGACCCTGGTGGCAGACAAATTATGAATTCATGTGGTGACAATTTTATACATGCATTATGGTAGATGGAACACACTGGCATTTCATCTCTCCCCTGCTTTTCATACATCAATATTTGTTCAATATTGAATCATTTAATAAGCACATTGAGCAACTAATTTATGTGTATGACTTACAGGATAGATCATTGCTATCTTTCCCTTACTTGAATAGATTGCTAATAGTCATTTCATTCCATTATATTTCTTACTACAATTGTTTTTGGTGAACAATTCCTTTTCATCGAGTGTGGTTACTATTAGAGCACATTTGTAAATAAGTTATAATTTTAAAGGAATTCTCATCTCATACAGAAGGGCTATAATTCAGAGAGTGAATAAAGATGGTAGAATTATCTCAGAAAACAGATTAAAAGATAAATACATGTAACTGCATTGTGAAAATAAAGGATTTGCACCACACAGCATGTTTGCAGTAATATGCATGTTACATATACATATTTTATGGAAAAATCTGTAAAGCAGTTTCATTTATAAGCTTGGATTCTTGTTGCTGCTGGGGTGGTAGCAGTAGAAGCAGCAATTGCTGTGGCAGAAGGACAAAGATCTGTCTTTATATCCATCCTTCCCCTCCCTGGTATATGGAACGAATACTGCTATGTCAGTATCCCATTTCCCAACAGTGAAGTTCTAGTGGCTCGAATGTCAGTGGGGTCATGTATCCACTCCGGATTTTACTATGAACTTTTAAGAAGCTATCCACAGTGCCAAACCTATTTTGTGGATAGGGTTCACCACCACGGATCACTCTTTAAAAGTTCAGAGTAAAATCTGGAGCAGATACACAGCCCTGCTGACATTGGATCCACCAGCCTCCGCTGGCTTCCCAGGAACTCTGTGACATCTAGTCTTCCCAGGGAACCTGAGTCAGCACAGTAGTGTTCAGTTCATGCGCCAGTTAGAAGGAGAGGAAAGGAGGAAGAGGTGGGGCTGGGTTTGGGGAGAGAGAGTGAGAGACTGACCTCCTTGCCAGTGCCAAAGCAGCCTTTGTCACCTTAGCTGCAGCAGCTGCTGCTGCCAAAGCACCTAGATTCATAGATCATCGAGTTGGAAGGGGCCTACAAGGCCATCGAGTCCAACCGCCTGCTCAATGCAGGAAACTAGAGGAGGGGTCTCCCATCCAAGTAATAACTAGGCCTGACCCTGCTTAGCTTTCCACACTCAGACAAGCTGAGCCAGCATGAGCCACAGACCTGTTTGGGTAAGTGAAGCAGGCCCAGCAGTTACAAGTGAAGTTAGAACTCTTGAAGGAAAACAGAGAAGTTTGTTTCCTGAGCATTATCCTATATCATTCATAATTGCTGCTGGAACCATTCCAAATAGAGGTAGGGTGGGATTGCCCTATCATGGGTGTCAACACTGATGGAGAAGGACTCCAATTTTATTCTGATTTTCCACCACTTGCTTTACTTTTTTTTTTTTGCCGGGCCATTGTCGACAGGGCAGGAGGAACAACAGAGGCATCTTTTTGCCTCTCCGTCCTTCAAAAAGGGAATTTTTGTTAGATGGGCCTCAGAGCCTGTCCAACGTCCCCTCTGTGCCAGGCGCATGGTTGGGGGTCAGGAGGGCTTAGGGTCCCTCAGATCCCCAACCACTTCTCTCCTGCACACCAACATGCCTACAGCATTCCCATTTGTCTCCCACTATGAGGCCACCTCCTGATGCCCCCCAAATTAAAAAAGAAAAAAATGGTGTCTGTAGCAGCTACACCGTGCCCAAAGGGCCAAATTTAGCTTCTGTGCAAGCTACATTTGACCCTTTCAGTGCTATGGAGCCACTGTGTGCCAAAAGGATTAAATGTATCTTGAAAATAAATTAAATTGAACCATTGTAGCACTCTCTAGCTCTATGGAGCAGTTTGCCGTCAAATTTTGGCAACAAACCGGCAATATTTTTGCTTCTTTTTAGAAAACCTTTTTGGGGGGATGCCCCTCAGATTGTGCAGTGCCCTTTTGAGTGTGGCCTGCAAGGGAGGGAGTCCAAGGGGACAAAAATAGCCCCCAGATCTCCCACAACAGTTGCCTACCCCTGCCACAGAGGAAGCCCCTGCAGAAACATCCGCAGGTGGCTGGATGGAGCAAGGATGGAGGCTCCAACTTTGAAAACCCTCCTAAAAGGTCAGAGCTATGTCTAAGACATAGAAGACAATCCGATGGTCCCTGAGATACTGTCTAGTGCAGGACTCTCCAACCTTGGGTCCCCAGATGTTGCTGGCCTACAGCATGGCTAATGGCAAGGGATTCTGGGAGCTGTAGTCCAGCAACATCTGGGGACCCAAGGTTGGAGAACCCTGGTCTAGGGACTTTACAATTGCTCTCTAAGAAATGGAAATGATTAAACATATATTAAGGATGCAATCGAATGAGAATCCCCATAAGCCTCCAAACTTGGAGGATTACGGGCATCCTATGCAGAGCAGGATCTTCACCTCCCCACTTTTCCCACTCTGCAGTTCAGCTAGATAGCCAATTTCGGCCATCCAGCTGCGATGCTTCGGACGGGGAGGGAAGTAGGCTGGGGTGCCACCAGGATATGTTGTATCCTGCTGACCCCGGTCTCCTCCCCTCCCCACCCCTCAGAACACCCCCTTTCCCCTTCTCCGAGGTTGCTTTTATGACCTTGGAGAAGCAGCTGGCACAGTTCTTTCCATAAAGGCTGTGAGGAGGGGGAGGAGGATCCCAGCACAGATCCCCAGGTCCAAGGTTGGAGCTGTTTTCTGACCTCGGCTCTGGGCATCTGAAGAATCCTATGGTCCCTTAGATGTTGTCTAGGGGCCATAGGATCACTCTGTAAATCATTTAATATACATATTAAATGATTATCTATCTATCTATCTATCTATCGTCTGTCCATCTATCTAAATGTGAATGGCTGAAATGAGAAAACAAATCTGATAGGGATTCTTCCTAAGACTTTAATTATAATAACTTAATACTTATGAAGTATATAAATTATTATGATTAATGATGGGCAGTGCAGTCCAATGTGGCTGCCCATAACCTTCTGAACTCGGAGGATTTTGGGCATCCTATCAAGGGTGAAGGAGCGTGGAGGCAAAGGTCACCTTCGCGCTCCTACTGCCCTGCAAGAGTCTTAGATGGCTGATTTCAACCGTCTAAGTCTTTTGCCCTGGAGCACGAGGGGGGACAAGCTGAGGTGCTGCCAGGATATACTACATATCGTGGTGGAGCCTCTCTCCTCCTTGCCCCCTGAAATGCCCACAAACCTCCATCTCCAAGGTTGGTCTTCCAAATTTGGAGCCACCGCTGGTGTGGACTCCAAATTTGGACTCTTTCTGCATCAGCTGCAAGGGCAGAGGGAGGGCACAGCCGAGGTCGGAATCCCAGCTCTGACCTCGGTGCATGTTTCTGAGGTCAGAGCTGGGACTCTAACCTCTCCTATGGTCATCTAGACCAGTGTTCTCCAACCTTGGGTCCCCAGATGTTTTTGGCCTACAACTCCCAGCATGCCCCAGTCAGCTATGCTGGCTGGGGAATGCTGGGAGTTGTAGGCTAAACATCTGGGGACCCAAGGTTGGAGAACACTGGTCTAGACTCTGTGTAGTGGCTATAGGATTGCATTCTTAATTAATAATTAAATATTTAACTCTTAAGTATTATATCGTTGATACTGCCAAATGTACAGGGCATGCCAATGGAAATATAAATACCAGGGATTACAAAACAACACTTTTATAGGAGCATGTAATTTGCTCTGAATAAAATGAAACCAGATGTTTTCTTTTCTCTATGGCCTTTAGTAATGGTAATTGAAAAGGAAAATGCTTTAGCTTAGATGTTAAATTTCATTTCTTGAGCCTTTTTCTATTTTGGTCTCACCATTTCTTTGCTGTCAGACACAGCCACTTTGATAATATTGAGGAGATAGCACATAATAATAATAAAAAAAAACCCACCGATCCACAGAGGTTATCTGCTGTGCCCCAGTGCCTTCCAGTAAGGAAAGGTAACTGCTGAGCGCCGCAGTGAGTGAAGGATTCATGCTGTGAGAAGCTGCCTACCTAGGAATAACATGTGTTTAAAAATACCTTCTGCTCCAGGTAATTTCAGCTTTACAGTCCAATGAGCATCAGCTGCTCTCAAGGACAATGCTCATGATCTCAAGCTGTCTAAAAGGGAGATTACAGGTTTAGCTTAAAATGCAACAGAACCAGATGTTGTTACACATGAAAATAGCATTCAGCAAATAGAAGGTAATATATTCATGTTTAAAATTCCAATGCCAGAAAAATATGAACCGCTGGTATATCAATAGAAATGCCTTGAAATGCATCATATTTCCCTACTGCACCCAATTGGATGAGGCTTTTTAATTGGACTGATTGTGATATGTGTGTGTGTGTGTGTGTGTGTAAGATATATATATATATATATACAAGGCAGTTTCGTATAGTGGTTAGAGAGTTGGACTAGGACTTGGGAAACCACAGTTCAAATCACCATTCAGCTGGGTGACCTTGGCCCAGTCAGTCACTAGCTCTCAGCCTAACTCATCATCATCATCATCATCATCATCATCATCATCATCATCATCTTTTATTTGTGTGCTGCTTTCCCTCAAAAATTGTGCCCAAAGCGGCTCACAACATGACAAATAAATAACAGCAGATGTAATGAACAAAAAAATCAAAGCACACTAAATATAATATTCAAAAAATAATTTACAAAATATCAGAGAACATTAAATAATATTCAAAAAATATAATAGAAGTAATTATAGATAACCATAAACAATTTGATAATAATTATACAGTACTAAGGTTAAAAAAAAGAAGAAGCAGTAGCAGCTTTTGTAGCTGGAGTCAGTCAGGCCCCACCCTCCCTGGCCAGAGCAGCAGGGACCAGGTCTTGCAGGACTCACAGGACTGCTGTGAGGATACAATAGGGGTGCAGTGGGGAGGACCATGTATGCTGCCATGAGCTCCTTGGAGGAAAGGTGGGTTGTCAAATAAATAAACAAATATCTTTCCCTCTCATGATCCATGGGAAGCATTTTCCCTTCCACCCTCCTGCAAGGTGTTTACTGTTTATTATTTATTTATTTATTTAGTATATTTGTTCACCGTCCATCAGCCAAAAGGCTCCCGGGGCCATTTACAAAGAGAAACAAGATAAAAACAACCATCTTAAAAACAAAATAACATAAAATAAAATGCAGAGCAATATAAAATCACACAATAAAACCAAGCAGCCAAAAAGGATCAGTCCGGAGCTACAGTAGAATAATAAAAATGAATAAAAAAATCAACCATTAAAATATTGGGCAAATAAAAAGGTTTTCACCTGGCGCCTAAAAGAATACAGAGTGGGAGCCAGGCACACCTCTTTGGGTAGCTGATTCCACAAATGGGGTGCCATAACTGAGAAGGCCCTTCCCCTAATAGCCACCCTCCTAACTTCCTTTAGAGGGGGCTCCCTGAGAAGGACCTCCGATGAGGATCTCAGGGTTCGGACAGGCACGTATGGGACGAGGCGTTCCTTCAGATACCCTGGCCCCAGTTATGGGCAGTGACCCTTCATATGCTGCCACTGTCCTTGTATTTATAAGCCTGGGATGGGTGAATCTGTCAAGGTCAATTTTGCTCAGGTTCTCATCTATGTTCATTCCATCACAATTCTGCATTGCATCGCATTTGTGTGTGTGTGTTTTGTGTGCATTTTTAAAGAAGTACCCACAATTCTTGTATGCATTTCCCCGAAATGTATGCATTTTTGTGAATACTCTTGCAAATGTACGCATCCCCCCGCATATGTATACATTTCCCCCTGAATGAATAGCATGTTTTTTGGTGCACATTTCCTCCAAATAGACCCATTTTTGTTCATTTTTTAAAATGTACACATTTTGTATGCATCTCTTTGTGCGTGAACTGCATTCCAAACTTTGGAAATGTACATTTTTGGACAGCAAACTGTTCTGGTTTGTGTTTAGGTATGGAAAGTGTGAATTTGGTAAGTTTGTATAGAAATGTGAATTGAACAAATTTCTCAACCATCCCTAGTCTGATGGAGTATGTCTTCCCCAACAGATTCTCTAAACTTTTCTGTACAGGTAGTGAAAAGGAATTTGTAGCTTACAGATATGATTAACTCCATCCACATAACAGGACACATCAGAACAAACATTTCAAGCAGTGCCTCAGCCATTGAGCCCTTAAATTATGAGCAAGGTACCATGGTCTCAGAAACTCTAGCCCAGGGCTCTCCAACCTTGGGTCCCCAGATGTTGCTGGACTACAGCTCCCAGAATCCCTTGCCATTAGCCATGCTAGCTGGGTATGCTGGGAGCTGTAGGCCAGCAACATCTGGGGACCCACGGTTGGAGAGCCCTGCTCTAGAACTTAAATGCATGGGAAAGCACGAGAATAATCATACTTGTTTTTATTTTGTATTATGTTATGTATGTATGTGTTTTAGCATAAACTGCTTAGGGTTCAATCCTATGCATATTTAGACAGAAAAAAAAGTCCTACAAGTTCCAGCAGTTCCCAGTCCCAGCCAGCTTTTTTTTTCTCCATAGGATTGCATCCTTAGATATTTTAATTCATTAAAGCAGCATATAAGTATAATAACTAACTAAATAAAATAATATTCATGTAATTGCAATTAGAAAGTGAGGGCCAATTTATACTTTCAAAGAGACAGTGAGAGGAGTAGGGCAAGTGATTTGCACTTCCTTTTTTCCAGCTCATGGATCAAAAGTGCATTGTGATATGCAAGATACAGAAATCCCAGATCATGGCTTCAGGAACATTTAGTCTGGACCTCAGCCTCATCTACCTTACAGGGTGCTGGAAGGATAAAGAGGGGTGGTGGAGAACCATGTAGGCTGCCTTGAACTTCTTGGAGGAAAGGGAGGATATAAGTGCATTTCTTTAAAAAAAGAAAAGAAAAAAGAGCTGATTCAAACAATCACAGAAAAGATGATTAATATTCACTTCTGCTTCTGTTGTTAACTGGAGAAGAGAGACTTACAAGTCTCCCCTGCAGAGAGATTCATAAGTTCTTCTAATTACACATAGTGGAGCTATGTGTAATTGGTTTCTTTACTCCAGTGTAAGCGCGCACAGCCCCAATTTGAATTGGGACAACAGTGCTTTGGGAGGGGGATAAACCCCATCCATCCATTTTCATTCTGAAATTCTACCCCCTCAAGGGATGGGAGTTAAAATAGGGGGGGGGGGGAGTCTTTTAAAATCTGGATTTCTTCCATCCACACCTTTTGAACAGAGACCGTTAGTCCCTCTCTCCCTCTATGAAATAAAATGTTTTGGGCTTATGGAAGTGCTATCAAACACTGACAAACTCTTTGTATGTTGCCAAATTTTGTATTTTCTCACTTGGCATTAAGAACAAAGTGGTATTGGCACATGAGATAACATGAATAGATCAGATCAATTTGCCATGGAGGTTGTTAAACAAATCACCATTCTGAGGACCCTGAATGAAGGAGCATACATGCCAAAATGTTGGTTTCATCATGAATTCCGATTAAAAATAAAGCCCATTGTGGCCTTTTAAAACACCATGGGCAAAGAGTTTCAGTGACCCAACTTGGGAAAAACCTGCATCTGAGAAGCAGACTCTAGCCTTGGCATCCAGTGCTCCTCTTTTACTTTGGATTAGATTAACACTGTCTAAACAGAATCCTAGAGCTGGGGGGGGGGGAGTTATGAAAAGACCTGGTGGATGATCTTTCTCTTTTCCTAAAGGCAGGACCATCCATTAAGCCAGACTTCCCCAACCTATTGCCTTCCAGATGTTTGGGACTTCAGCTCCCATCAGCCCCATTCAGCATAGCAATGGTCAGGAATTCTGGGAGTTGTAGTCCAACACATCTGGTGGGCACCAAGTTGTCAAGGCTGCATTAAGCAATCTACAAACGCCACACCCAGGCAGAAAGTGGGTGCACCACAGAAAAAGAAGCTGTGGAACAACTCAAGTAAATAAGCAAGCAAGCCAAGAAAGAAAATAATAGGAAGGTGTTGTAACTACTTACCTTTCCAGTTCAGATGTAACTATCTTTACTTGGAAGCCAACATGATTACAGCAGCAGCTTTGGTTTGACACCTGAGGCCACGTCTTTCTAGGGCTAGGGGACGTGGCTGTGTGGACTTCTATGACAAGCCTCAGCCCTTCAAAATGTATCGCCACTCCACTGAAAGCAGCTGGACACAATCCTGGGAAGAAAAATGGCTTTGCGGGGAAAGGGATAAGCACCCCCTCCTGCTACTGTTCCCAAGGGTGGCCACTCACGAATCACCAGAAAAGAGGACACAAAAGGACACCAATTTGCATAAGATGCACATAGACTAATTTATATTTATAGATGCAAATTTAGAAATAATTATTATAATTTAAATAGAAATACAGCACATCTCACCGTAGTGCGGGAGGCTGTGCCCAGGCCCAGGTGGCCTTTGTGCCTTCCTGCCTGTTCGGTCTGCTGTCCAGCTGCTGTGATGGGCAACTTCAAAGCCCAGCTTTTCCTTCTGATGCTTCTTTACCTTTAAACCAGAGCTGGAGTGGACATCCATCCCTTCAAACAGACACCTTCAAATAGAAGGCAGTCTCCTGGTCGCTCTGAAATAGAGGACTGTCCTCTGTAAAAGAGAACACACGGCCACCCTGCTTGGCCTCATCTATTATCAGAGACGCCCATGCTACTTTTCATTAAAAAAACAACAACAATGACAAACCACTAGACTGTTGCTAGACATCAGCCATGTAAAGTTTAGTTTTACCTTTATCTACACTCTTTTTTGCTTCTCTCAAAATGTTTTGTGGGGCAAAATCTTTGTAATGAACCTCAACATTTCTCCTTCACTGCAATTTGTTGGCAACATTACCTACGTGTATGAAAAATCTTGAAGCACTCCGTGGAATATGCACTCGGGTCCTATCAGTTTGAACATATTTTTCAGTTTTCTTTATAGCTCGACAACAACCACCATCTTTTTTTTTAAAAAAACGGACCTTTCCAATTTATTTTGCCAGGAAACATTCATGGTATTCTTGACTTCTCTCTTCCTACAGAGACTGTTTTCCAGTTGATTAAGGGACACTGTTTCATGGGACTCTAACGTACTGAGCGATAAACTTATTTTGTACTTGATTAAACGTCAAGGAGAGGTAGAATTGTGTGACTGCTTAAAAGATAACCCGGCTTGGATTTCATCGGGCATGCCAGCTCTAATTGTAAATTACGATTTTAGTTTATGTTTGGTTGGACAACTAGGAGCTTTAATGCATCATGGCTGACAAATGGAAGACAGTGTTTTGCTGGCACTTTGACTATTTCATTGATTTACTCGTTTGATATTACCTTTATATTTCAATTAAATGCACTGGTATTAAAAACAATGCCAATATCATTTCTTTTCTTCCCCCCCGCCCTTTCCCCACTGTGGTGGGTATAATTTACCAACACTGATACATTGATACAAATAAGATTGGAGGCTCAGTATTTCACGCACTGAAAGCAATGCAAATGGACGGGCTATGAACACTGAAGCACAGTACCCTGCCTTCAGAGCTCTAAAATTGATAGCTCAGCTGCATTGTTTGCACATTTTCTACCCTCAAAGATGGAAGACCCAGCTCATGTGAAATGCAGCAAGGCTGGGATGTTCAGATACAACAGAAGGCATTAATCCCTGGAACCTCTAGTAATGGGTTCATGGATGCTACCCTAGTGGTCTACCCTAGTGCTGGCTCCAGCATTTTGTGGCCCCTTGGACAAGCAAGACATACTCAACGGGCCCCTCTTCTTCAGTGAGTCTACCTATTCACCGGCATTGTTACCAGCTGTTGCTGATCCTCCTCCTCTCCCTCATCATTGCTATCACCTGCTTGCTTTCCATGCAGACAGCCAATGAGCAAGCAGGTAGTGGCATCTATTGCTCTTCCTTCACACTGCCAGTGTTGTCTGGGCCAGAGTGAGAGATGAGTGAACAAGCAGGTTGCAATGGTAAAGAGGAGAAGTAGGTCCAGAGGGCGCTTGTCAGTGGGCCTCCTGCTCAGTGTGGGCCCTCAGCAGGTGCCCGGCCATGCCGACCCTTGAACTGGCCCTGGTCTACCTCTTCAGGCCACAGAGAAGAGAATGGGTACGTGAATATCTCTTTGCATGCTACCAACTTTATTTCCATTTGCTCCAGAATTCTAGGGATGCTTGGGTAAGTAGCTCCTATTGAATTACACTCAAGTCAAATTTCCAAAACATTGTACCTTGTTTCTTATGCTAAGACTGAAATCCTATTATATCCACTTAACATACATACTACCTATGAGCCACTTGCTCTCTAGACATACTACATCCAGTTATTTTCATCTGCAGAGGATCCCTTGAGCATTAGATTCATAGATTCATAGATCATAGAGTTGGAAGGGGCCTACAAGGCCACCGAGTCCAACCCCCTGCTCAATGCAGGAAACTAGAGGAGGGGTCTCCCATCCAAGTAATAACCAGGCCTGACCCTGCTTAGCTTTCCACACTCAGACAAGCTGAGCCAGCGTGAGCCATAATCCAGTTCCATGGATATCCCTCCACCCACCCCCCATCCACCCAAGATGTTGGTAGAAATCATGAACTGGTGTACGGTACTGATGGGATTGGGAAGATTGACTAGTAGGGAGAATCCAAAGAGCAGAGTGCAAGCATAAAACAATTCTAACAAGTTCTTACACAATGGATTTGCCCCAAGCCTTTTCACTACTGGCAGTCCCATCTGAATTGTATTATGTAGTATTATGTAGTATTATGTAGTAAAGAATTGGATGGCAGTGATGGTGAAAGCTCTGGCTATGATGTAGCTACCCTGTGAGGGGCAGGGCAAGTGGAAGACCTTTGCTACTGGCTGAGCTACTGGCTGAGCTGCTCAGGTCCTAGAGAAAGACAGAGTGGCCAGAATGGCCTTAGAAAGGGGATTGGTAGGGAGCTAAGGCAGAAGGCAGCTGGTCAAAGGAGGCACGAATGCCAAGGCAAGCACATTGGTCCAGGGTGTGGTTCTAAGAGAATGCAGCAAAGGGAAAAGCCAGGAAGAGAAATGCAACGAATGAAGGCAAACTGGAAATGAGAATGGGCAGAGAGGTGCCGATGGCTTAGGAGCTACAAAGTTGAAGAAGGCTAACCAGTCAAATATCCGGCTGCAAGCTTCTATTATTGTCAGAAAATCCGACTGACAATGATCAAGTCTGACAATGATCAAGTCCTTGCAGGAAAAAAGGCAGGGTATAAATATAATAAACAATAAACAAATCAAGAAGGTGTGAGGTGTCAGCCTAGGTAGGCCGCATGGCATTGCTTGTAATGCAGAAATAGTGTGAGAGATGGACTAATGCAATATGCAAACAACTCAGTATGAACTTCCTTGGAGACAATTTAGACTTCATCCCGGCTGTATTTTCCTCATTGCTGCTTGATGTGAGATTGCAAACTGTGATGAAAATATGTAAATTTAATTTAATGCTTTAATGGTTTCTGTATCGTTTCAGGAGAGAGTAAGCAGAAATATTTATTTGCTGTCTATAGCGGATGACGCACCTTGACCACTTTAATGCTGAACATGTCGCTTAGTCCACATGCCCAAAATCAGCATTTCCACAGCTATGTTCGTCAGCCTGCACTTTCTGCTGACATCTTTGCATGGAACAATCCTGCAGCAGATGGCTCAAAACTTTAATCAAGAGATTTTCTACAAATCAACAAAAATGGATGGCTAGGATCTATACTTCTTGCATGCACGCTTGCATAAACACACACACACACACACTTTCATGAATATTTCTCCTTTCCCAAGAGTGTCATGCTTGGGATACTTTTCAGTAAATGTGGATATATTTCAAAAATTGTTGCCATGCTTTGCATGCGCACTTGGCTTAAAGGAGCACGGTTTCCTATAGAAAAAAAGAATCTTTCTGAGCAGTATAATGAAGATTAACAGCAGAGTCCTGTGCATCTCTAGTCAGAAGTAAGTCCCGCTGAGTTCAGTGGTACAGGATTCCAGCCCGAATAATTATTGTGTAATGTATGCACAATTTACTTCATTGTGCAACAGCTGGCACAATTAAGTTGCCTCTACTTTTTGTTTTTTGTCTATACAATGAAAATGTCTGTGAGTGTGCTGTTTATCCAGGACCCTTATGGACAAGGGGAGCAGCCTGGCCGTGGCTCAGTGGCAGAGCACCTGCTTCGCATGCAGAAGGTCCCAGGTTCAATCCCCGACATCTCCAGATAGGGCTGGAAAAACTCCTGCCTGAAAACCTGAAGAGTTGCTGCCAGTTATTTTTGAACATCCCCACCCCCAAATATTTATGATTTATTTATTTGATTTATACCCCACCTTTCTACCCAAAAAATGCCCTTCAAGGCTGCTTTAAAAACAATTTAAAATAGATTAAAACAATAAAACAAATTAAACAGACTGATGTACAGGCTGTGTGCTCCCTACCTTTTTGGGGGGCTCACCTTGCCTCGGTGAGCAGCCCCCCCCAAAGCCCAGATTCTCCATGGTGCGGAGCGGTTCTTAAAAATCTCTGCGCCTCTCGAGCTGCTGTGCTGGCAGCGCAGGGTCCCGTCGTGTCATTTCCGGCTGGCTGGAAGTGACACGACGGAACCCCACGCTGACGCAGCGGAACCCCGTGCTGCATTTTTGGCGTAGAAACCAGGGCAACATGTCTTAAAACGGCCATCGCATGGCAGCCGGAAATGACGCGACGGGACCCTGCGCTGCCGGCACAGCGGCTCAAGTGGAGGGACGAGCGGGCGGCAAGGTAAGGCCCGTGAGTCTCGGGGGAGCCAGCGGGGCCGATTTTAGCCTCATTTCAGCCCCCCAATATTTGTGGTAACACACCTAGTACAGGCCAAAGGCCTTCTTAAATAAAGGAGTCTTTGTTTGGATAGCAGAGAGGGAGCAAACCTAGCCTCCCTTGAGAGGGAGTTCCACAGCATGGAAGTGTCCACTAAAAAGGCCCTCTCTTGTGTCACCACCAACTATGCCTCTGATAACAGCAGTCTCAAAAGAAGGGACTCTCCTGAATATCTTAGGAACCGGGCAGGCCCATATGGGAGAAGGTGGTCTTTCAGGTAGCCTGATCCGAAGCCATATAGGACTTTATAGGTCATAACCAGTGCTTTGAATTCTATGCGGAAACAGTGCGGGTGCGGTAGCTAGTAAAGCTGCTATAACAAGGGAGTCACATGCTCCCTGTAACTGGTCCCGGTCAACAGTCTGGACCAGCTGAAGTTTCTGAACAGTTTTGGAAGGCAGCTCCATGTAGAGTGCATTACAGTAGTCCAAATGCGATGTAACTAAGGTATCCGACCAAGGCCGGATCAGAAGAAATGGGCACAGTTGGCGCACTAGCTTCAGCTGTGCAAATTCACTCCCAGCCACCACTGGCTGAGTCCAAGAGTACACCCAAACTGTGAGCCTGAGTCTTCAGGGGGAGTGTAACCCCATCCAGAACAGGTTGAATCTCTATTCCCTTGATCTGCCTTTTGACTGACCAGGAGCACCTCTGTCTTGTCTGGATTAAGCTTTAATTTGTTTGCTCTCATCCAGTCCATTACTGGCATCAGTCACCAATTTAGAACTAGAACAGCTTCCTTAGATTTAGAAGGAAAGGTGAGATAGACTTGGCTGTCATCAGCATACAGGTAGCACTGAACCCTCAAACTCCAGACAATCTCTCCCAGTGGTTTCATCTAAATGTTAAATAGCATGGGGGATAAGATGGAACTCTGAGGGACACCACACAGGCCAATGGCCATGACATTGAACAGGATTCCCCCCCCAGCACCACCTTCTGAGATCGCCCCACTAAAAAGACCAGACCCACAGTATAACTGTGCCTCCCAGTCTCATCTCAGACAGATGCCCCAGAAAGATATCATGGTTGATGATATTGAAAGCCACCAAAAGGTCCAGCAGAACTAACAGAGACACACTCTCCCTGTCCAGTTCCCATCATAGATCATCCACCATGGTGACCAAAGCAGTCTCTGTCCCATAACTAGGCTTGAAGCCAGACTGAAATGGATCTAGATAATCTGTCTCATCCAGAAATCCCTGGAGCTCAGAAGCCACCACACGCTCCAGCACCTTGCCCAAGAATGGAATGTTGTAGACTGGCTGGAAATTATCCCATTGACTTCCCATTCATTTTAGGGATGGAAACTGAGCGGGGAGCTTACCTGTTCAGGGGGGTGCTCCCGAGCACCCCCTGCCCACCCTCGCCATGCTCGCTCCACTCGCAGCAACAGGGTTTCTTTTGTGTCCTCTTGTAGCAAGGGGGGTGCTGGTTGTGCACCAAAAGATGCTTTTTTGTATGCATTTTAACCTAAAATACACAGTTTATATGTTTTTTGAGCTGAGAACTGTATCACAAACATCTGGAGAAGTGTAAGAACTGAAGGATAACTGTTCAGATCTGCATATTAATCTGTGAAATTTAATCAGGTCAGCTTGCTTAAAAATGCAGACTAAACAAAATCCTCAAGCATCCCTAAGTAGGATCCAAAATTATGTTGGCATAGCAAGGTATCAGTTATACTTTGTGTGCCATTTGTTCTCATTACATACTGTACATTTCTTTTTCATCAGATCCCCATTTCCGTCTGCCAATATATCATACATATCCAAAGACTTTGAGACAACAACAACAAAGGCTTGTGCATGCGCTCAGGGTGGGCGCAAGACACTGAATACTCACAACATTGCTGCATTTCCTGCTGGGGGTGGACCAGAATGCAACATTTCTGGAAAATTTAAAATCAGGGAGGGGCACCTCACTCAAGTAACAGACAGCGGTGTTCACGTACCTGTGGGGGGGCTCGCCTCTCCGCTGCCGCGATTCTCTGTGGCGGCGGTCCCCCTGCCTCTTTCTTCCATGTGGTGTGGAGCGCTCTCTGTGTCGCTCGAGCTGCCGCTGACGGGCGCGCTGGTCCCGTCGCGTCACTTCTGGCGTGGCAGAAGTAATGCGACGGGACCCTGCTCCGGCGCGCTGGACCCCCGCGCTATGTTTTTGATGGGGGAAACCAGGGCAACAGGGCCGCGGAGAGGAAGTCACTTCCCTGGCTCAGCTCACAAGAATGCGAGTCGAACCGGGGAAGCAGGTAACTAAGTTGAGTGGAGCTTGGGGGGGTTGAGCCCGGTGAGTTCGCTGGACTCCCACCCCCCAATCGAGCTCCGCACACATTCCTAATTACAGAAGAAGGAGGGTGCTATTGCACTCATGTCCTTCTTGTGGGCTTCCCATAGGCAGCTGGTTGGCCACTGTGTGAACATACTGGACTGTGCTGTTGGTCTGATTCAGCATGGCTCTTCTTATGTTCCTAAGTAAGGTAGGCCAACCAAATTTGCCCAACCATCTACATTGTCAGGGGCTTTTGATTATTACATCCCCACACACAGGTGGCTGAAAAAAGTGGCCGAGTCTGCAATTTCAGCCTCAATCACCTGAGAGAAATTCCCATTGAACTCAGTGGGGACTTACTTCTGATTAGACACGCATCGGATGGCATGGTGATTGTATGAGTTAAGGTCTTCTTATCTCAGTTCTCCATGAGCTGGGCCTTATGCAGCCACATGCCACTACCCATGCAGAAGGAGGAGTTATCAACAGGGTTAGGGAGCCCCAAGGTTTCCAGAAGTATAAAAATCATTAAGGAAAAAAATCCTTCAGGTGGGGGATGTGCATAGTCAATTTATCATGGGATACTGACTGACCGTTGCAGAGGGAACAAAAAACCAGTGGGGAGGGGACTCCTCACATCAACATTTTGTCTCACTTGTTCATACTAACAACAATCTCAATCCTCTGAGTGCTGGTTCTTATGTAGCCAAAATGGCACTGTCCAGGGCTCACATCAAGGGCTGGCATGGTTGGGCACCTGCCGAGGGCCCACGCCCCAGGAGGCACCCACTGAGAAGAGCCCCCTGGAATTGCTCTTCCTTTTCACCATGGCAACCTGCTTCTTCATCAGCCTCTTGCTCTGGCCCAGACGATGGAGGTGGTGAGGAGGAGGAGCAGTAGATGCCACACTGCCGGCTTTCTCTCCACCTGTCAAGCAGGCAAGCGCGGTAGCAACGATGAGAAAGCAGATGACGAGCAATAGCAACTGGTGACGACGGTGGTGAGAAGATAAACCCACTGAGGTGGGAGGGGGCTGATGGATGGTGCCTTGCCCAAAGGCCCTCAAAAACCTGCACCCAGCACTAGCACTGTCCATACACGAAAGGGAGGAGTGAAGACCCAGAAACCAGCACATCTCCTAGCACTCAATCAGGCATACCTCTGAGTAGACATACATCGGAATACACTCTCAGTAAATGAAAGAATTAAATGAAGAGTTTTGCCCTGTACATTTTTCTTGCGGATGGGATAGTTTTCCCTCCCAGCATTCCTCTTGTTGCTTGTTTGTCCCGGCGAATTGAAGTGGATTTTCACTCTATCGAAATGACAGGTGATCAATAAAACCACAAATTTAGAGACTGTAGAATATGATCCTTCTGAAGAAGAAATATCGACATTCTTTGTGACAGCTGGCTGCTGTACTAATGGCGGTTGTAAAACATTTCAAAGTGAGAACAAGAATCACAGCGCATGCACCACGCTTATTTGTACAGAAGAAAAATTAAATTGCTCTCGCAGCAAACAAGCTTTCAGAGAACTTAGGTAGACATTTCCAAAGCCACCCAATGGGATTAAAATATATCAGAATAGAGCCCTGAAGCTTGTTTTTAAACTATTATTATGTTATAATGAATGTGTGACCCTTTAAAGCAGGTATAGTGAGCATTAGCAAAAGATTTGCAGGATTGCACTCCAGCGTCGGAGTCCTGAACCGGCAGAAGGTGAGGGCTTGCTGCGCACAGCAAAACACATGCTACCACCATTCCCATGCGCTACCACCATTCCCATGCTATTGCACAAGGCCTTGCTATTCAGACACGGGCAGCACAATCCTATAGCTACTAGACAGCATCTAGACGGCCATCGGATTTTTCAGAGACCCAGCTCCAAGGTCAGAAAATTGCCCCTGGTACCTGCACTCTGCACTCAGAGCGCACTCCCCCCCCCCACATAGCCAGTGTGGAAAGAACCGCGCTGGCTGCATCTCCGAGGTTGCAACAGTGACCTTGGAGATGGGGTTTAGTGGGTGTTCTGGGGGGCAGGGAGGAGATGAGACACGTCCTGCCAAGATACAAGGTACCCTGGTGGTGCCCCACTCGCTCCAAATCCAAAGCACCTCAGCTGGGCAGCTGAAATCAGCTGTCTAGCTGAGTTGCAGGGTGGGAGGAGCAGAGCGGCAACCTTCACCTCTGCACTTTTCCTGCCCTCCGTAGGATGCCCGTAATCCTCTGAATTCGGTGGGTTACCGGCATCCCAATTGGATTGCGCCTCCAAATGAACAATGCATTGCTGTTGCTGTTCTTATTATTATTTCTTTAAAATGGGATGGAAGTATTACAGGAATGGCTCATACTGTGTTATACTTGATGCTGACGTTGTTTAACTGGTGCACATGATAGTTGGTGTGCATACCATATTCCAGGAAAAAATAAATGTGGTCATGATTTATGCCCCATGAATGTGCCAGAAGGGATTGGCATAGGGTTGAAAAGAGCTTTTCCTCTCCCTCTTCAGCTGGCCCTTGGCCATATGGGCCATTACACACAACAGGATACCTTTGAGCACCTCCCAGGAACACCCTGAGTCAGCCATCCCTCAATTAGCTAGGAAACCAGAGAGCATACATTAGTCCTGCTCTGAGCTAGATAGCTACATAGGAGGTATACACAGGCTGGCCATTGTGAATAACAGCCAATCTGCTGTGGTGTCTGTGTGTACCTTAGAACTGGCCAGCAATGGAAAGAGAGGGATGAGTGCCCCATTGTGCCCTGTGTCAGTTCCATCCTGGGGATGCAGTTTCAGCTCTGTGTGTGCAGGTGTGTGATCTGCTATGTCTGTTTGAGTTTCCCCTTTGTGGGGATCATTTTTCTTTCATTTACATTGGGTAATTTAGAATTCCATGGAGGCCTTGGAAATACATATATAAATATTTTTGTCAAGACGCTGAAGCAATCTATGTCAAATGTCTTCCAAAGAGAAGATCAGTTATTTTACTAATGTAATATTTTCTGTTCTCTTGCTAGCACTACTGTTTACATTGAAGCCATCCATATAAGAGTTTTATCTCTCATAGCTGCTGCTCCCCCCACTTCCAACCAAAAAAAAAAGGCTTACTCTAAGTTCCAGATCTGTGCAACAATTTGGTCTAATTATGGTTTAAGGGAATTGCTCATTCCATCATCTTAAAATGCACTCATGGAATGCTTCGATATAAATTACTGACAATAAATAATAATGGACGGTTTGTAGAGGATGGGTGAAAACTCGGATATAAATAATGATTGAATGCACAGTGCAGTGGAGTTGCTGGAGCATTTTGAAGAAGGCTTTAGACCCTCCTGGCAAAGTATGTTTTCACTTGGGGCCCAGCGGTTGCATCATTCACAGAGTTTTTCCTTGACAATAAACACCTTTAAGTGCCAATTGGCCAGTCCAGGGAGGACACTAAGCGCTGTAATCTTGCAGCTGAAGGTACAATGCCATTAGATAGCCATATGGGAGGCAATTCCACATGAAAATATAGGAACAACAAAAGGAAATAATTAGAGCTTATGAGAGTTTGGGGAGACTTGTGTGCTGAGGGCAAAAGAGATTCATAGGAGGCAACTGAGATTTTCAGTTGTAAAAGGAAAAGGAATTAGCTACTAAATCAACAGAAAGAATGCACTCCAGGAGAATCAAGAAGGCCTGCTGCCAGGTATGAATTATCAGAGCAATAGAGAATGGCAGAGAGAATTCAGTCACATTTTAAAAGACTTGGAGCAAACACTCTTTTCTTTCTGACGTGCTTGTATGTATCATGCAGCCATTAGCCTGGTGGATGTAGAAAACATTCTTCAGAAGATGGGTGAGGCAAACACAAGATCCCCCCCCCCCAGGGGAAACACCTCACAAGCACATACAGGTACAGAAGTGTAGGGTTCTGGGTACGTCTGCAGCCTGATTAGTGTTGCCACAGCACATGTCTTACATGCAGATTCAGTCCATGGCACCTCCAGGTAGGGCAGGGCAAGGCTCCTGTGGGAAACCATGCAGAGCTGCTGCCAACATCAGTGGAGACAATACTGAGCTAGATGGCTTCCTATGTTCTCATGAACTTATCCCGCAAGCATCAGAATATACAGGACAGGGCTTGGCTTGGTGGGTCACAAGAAAGGATGGGTGAGAATTTTGTTTCAGTTCACCTTTGATAAGAATGTACCAAACTTGACAAAGTTCTCCATATTTGGGATAAAAAGAACGTGAGATGTTGAAAAAAATTAAATGTGGGACAAAGCAAAACTGACAGATTTGTCCATCCAGGCACAGGGCTTTGAGCTCTTTGAAGTCTTGCTTAGCTCTTTGAAGTCTCGGTTTGAATCCCTGTGGATCCAGCCATCTTTGTGGGACTTAATTGGGGTTGCCACCTCTTATTTTCTGACATGTTCCTCATCTTCAACAGCTCCATGGCAGGCAGGTACATCATGGTCCTCTCCATGCTGGGAATAGCTGTACTTATTGGATTTGGCCAGTGGAGATGGGTAAGAATTTTATTTCAGTTCATTTTTGTTAAGAATTTCCCAAAAGTTCTTCATATTCAGGAGAGAAACAGCTTGAGATTTATTTTTATTTTTTTAAAATTGAATGCAGGGGGGAAAGCCAAACTGGTAGATTCGCCCATCATTAATCACAAGCAGTGTAGGCCTGGGGAAGGGGAAGGGCAAACAAACAAAAATAGCAGCATCCCTACACTAGGGGTTAGCAAGTAGCAGTTCAGAAGGCTGTACACCAGCCTTCTGAAGTTGTGAAGAGAGTGGAGTCTGTTATCTAGCAACAGGATTTGGGGGATAATATGAGTCTGGCCTCCATTTCTAACACCATTCTCTAAGTCAGCCTTCCCTGACCTGGTGCCCTCCAGATGTTTTGGGCAATAGCAATAGCAATAAGCGGTTGTGGCTTACGCTGGCTCAGCTTGTCTGAGCGTGGAAAGCTAAGCAGGGTCAAGCCTGGTTGATTACTTGGATGGGAGACCCCCTCCTCTAGTTTCCTGCATTGAGCAGGGGGTTGGACTCCATGGCCTTGTAGGCTCCTTCCAACTCTACAATCTATGAAATCTATAAAGCTGTAGAACTCCTGACCATTGGCCATGCTCGCTAGGGCTGATGGGAGTGGAAGTCAAAAACATCTGGAGGGATCTCCAGGTTGAGGGAGCCCTACATGAAAATCCAAACAATGTACAGGTAGTTGCTGGCCAATGATCAGCCGTGTTATTTACATTGTATTAGAATTAAAGTGAATGACATACATACCATTCAACTGCATCATATAGAGGCTTACACAAAACAGTATCCTACAAAACACTAATCAATGTGGACACAATGTTTGTTTCAAAGTTTCAGGGTCCTTTGCAAGATGATCCTAACAGCATAAAAATGGTTTCCATCCCCCCCCCCAAGAGTACAAGAATATTGTACCCTCTTATTTCCCTCAATCATTTCATTACTGTTAGTTTATGCATATACAAGGGTTTTGATGATCCTTATTTTCTCATCACCCCCACCTTTTCTCTGGATCACTCCCCTTTTAAATCCACTCCTGAGGGTTGGGGGAATCTTCTTGATGTTCCAGAAGCTGCAGGAAGAAGGGAAATTGCTGGCCCCACAATCATGAGTAGAAGTGATTGCAGGACACCTTTGGATCTAAGGAGCAGCCTCCCATTCTTGCAGCGCTAGATCCAGGATTTGGGGCCCACTAAGAGGCAATACATACAGACTAAGAATCCTCTTAGGCTGCATCTGATCTTCTTGGATACTCCGTGCAAAGTGGAAATGGTAGTAGCACTGTTAGGCCAATGGGACCTGCACTGGGCTTGGGTCCCTGGCAAATGCCCAGCCTTGCAACCTTCTGTACATCTGCCTTAGCCACACTTCCAATGTTAGTATATGCATTTACTTCCATTTCTTCACCACCAACCTTCCTGGTAGAAAGACACTACCAAAAAGTTCCATTTGAATCATGTGGAAATACACATAATGCTTGGAAAATCCCGAAAGGGATAATGAAGGTATTCAAGGAATATTATAACCCATCCTTGTGGAGATTGCTCCCATAACTCTTTTTCTTTTCCAAAATGTATAGCTTAATTTACTTTTCCACTGAATTTGGAGCATGCCTTGCCAGCCCTTCCACAATTACAATCCAGCCGTGATTTCCTTTAGCTATTTCTGCAGTTATTCGATATATATTTTTTTTACCCATTTCTGAAGATATCAAAAGCTCAGCTGGTGAAATGTGCCATTTATTTTCTTTATAAGTAGTGCTGATGACCACTAAAATATATATCTACATTCATTATATTTGTGGATACACTTAACATCTGGAATTGCTACTGCTGTGGCTTTGTGAAAGATCTAGATTTTTATTTTATTTTTTGCTTTTAAAGCATGGGTAATATCTCTACACAATGAAATTCTTCGTGGGCATAAAACTGAAGGAGCGAGGGCAAACCTTTTTCTGCCGAATCAGATGTAGTAGTTAATTTTGATACAGGAGACTATCTGGCCCTTGCTACCAAAACACTGTCACTGACTCTACAATTTCCATGCTGCATTCCACATGAATGAATATGTGTTGCAAGAGGCTGCAGCTTTCTCCTCGCATGAGAAGGATGAGATCTTTCAGGCAGAATGACCTGCCATCCCAAAAAATGCCTTACGGTGCAATCTTATGCAAGTCTACCCAGAAGTAAGTCCCACTGAGTTCAACTGGATTTACTCCAGGTAAGTGTGCATCATTTTGAGGCCTTACTCACATAATTTATTTGGGTGTATGTCAACCTTGAAATGCTAAGCCTCCATAAGCCAAAATGTATTTTTCACTGTATTTTTTATGCACTTATGTAGGGATGGGCAGATCTGTCTACAGTACTCAGATTCTGCACTGCTCCTCTTTTTTCCACCTCCATGGTGATTCTATGCAGATGATTTTTTTTTAACCAACCCCCCCCCCCCCCGCAACTTTATGGAGTGTTGGGTATTTGTTTTGGGTTTTTGCATTTTTAAAAAGTGTGCCTTTTTGTGCACATTTTTCAAAATGTACAAATTTTTGTACACATTCATCCATTGAGTAAAGTATAATTGTAAACATTTTCAAATGCATGCATTTCTTTTTGTGCACTTTTAATGTGTTCATTGAACTGGAAATGTTTTCCTGTTTTCGCAGAATGCAGTGAAAATCCTGAAATGTGCATATTTCCAACTGTAGAGTGCATTTGGGTCTGTTTGCAGGTGGTGGATTGAGGAAAGCTGAATTCTTCACACATTCCTACAATTATGCTATTTTACAGGTCCTTATACACAGCGGAAAACTTTCTTTCTGAAACATCAGACAACGGATGGCAGGGCTTGCATCAGCAGTGGGGCTGAAGGTGTGGCAAAGCTGCTCTTTTGCTTTGAACTTCTTCTTAAACTTCTTCTTTAAAGAAGAAAATGTGGAAACTAAACCCTCAGTTGCCTCCTCTTATTGCGGTCAACCCGCCCACACAGTTGATTTTTCAGCACAGTACTACTTTACAGACAAGAACCAACAACTGGTCCCCAAAACAAACAGGTAATCTTTGCAGATTGAACAACATGGGGGGTGGTGGTTTATGTTCCAACTGCCCTACTCTAGTCAACAGCTTGGGGGCAGCATTTTGTACAGACTGAAGTTTCTGGACACTCTCAATTTGTTGCACAATAATCCCATCTAGGAATTACTAAAGCATGATCGTTTCCCTTCGCATCTACTGCAGAAAGACTCACACTTGGTCTGAGAGACCAGGCTATGCTGTAGTGCAGTGATGGCGAACCTTTTTGAGCCCGAGTGCCCAAACTGCAACACAAAACCAACTTATTTATTTCAAAGTGCCAACACTGCAATTAAACCTGAATACCGAGGTTTTAGTTTTAGAAAAACAACTCATACAGTTGTCCGAACTAATTAACATCTTTTGTCTTAAAAGAAAAACACAATAACAGAGCTTTCAATGATACAAACAGTTTTTGTGGGGGGGGGGGAATAAACTCAAAAAAATATTAATATTATAGTACTACATTGTACACATAGCCTGAAGGGAATTTATACAAACTTTTTAAATAATTAGGCACATGTATTTTTGGATAAGGGATTCTCAACTTGTAATATGATTATATGCCAGACTGAAATTGTATGGGGCAAGCTTTACCCCGGGTCCTTTCCCTGCTTCTACAGGTGTCGGATTAGTAAAAGTAAAAGTCAACCTGTACTAGGATGAGCAAGATAAACAAGAAAACTAAACGTGCTTAAGACATTTTAAACACTTTATGTCTTGGACTGCAAACACTGCATTAGGTAAAAGTTTGCATTGGGCATGCTTTTGCACAATTAATGTGATTTTTGCTATTGCATGGATGCTGATAATTTGTCAAACCTTGGCTCATACTCCGTTAGTTTGAGAGCAACACATGCAGCACTCGGGACAACTGTTAGGGCTTTACATCCAAGCCATGCTCTGTGCATCATTCTTCAAAATCTTTTAAATGTGATAACAATGTAGAAAAGAATTCTGTAACAGGAATTCTAGAATAAAATCATTCTGTTCCACACTGTGAGAAAGAACAAGATCATTAGTGTTTTGCAGAAGGGGACGGTCTTTTCACAACCAATGGCTCGAGTGCCCACAGAGAGGTCCCTGTGTGTGCCAGCTGTGGCACCTGTGCCATAGGTTCGCCATCACTGCTGTAGTGAGATGGCCTCACTTCCATGACCTGATCTTGTCCATTGCTGTGACAGGGAGAGAGGCTGTCGCCCATCTGCCACTCCTCCTCAGCAGTAGCAGTGGCCTCTCATCATCTCAGTGTCAGTGTTGATAACAGAAGCTCTTGGGCAAGGCCGCTGTTGAGGACAGACAGACAAGAGAGATTTAGGTCCACCCTAAAGCAACCTTTCCTCTCTTTGCTTCCTTAGCTATAACAACACCTTTGAGACAGAGCTTTCATTTCCTGAGGCATTGCAGTTCTGCTTCCTCCTCGATCAAGTGCAACATCCACTATTTACATGACTCCGCCCTTTCCTTGGTCACTCTGGAGCAGCCTTCCCCCACCTGGTGCCCTCTAGATGTTTTAGACAACAAGTCCCAGCATTCCTGACCATGAGCCATGCTGCCTGAGGCTGATGGGAGTTGAAGCCCAAATATCTGGAGGGTACCAAGTTGTAGAAGCTGTTCTGGATTGTGACCAGAGGCACTGGGATGTTATATGTACTCACACATACACACATGCAGACTGGAGGTGCATATTTATAGATATGGGTGTGAGTGTTTCACATCTAAACTACAGTACTTAATCTTACTGACAGAACCAAACATATAGGAACCTCATGAAATGTCTTTGGGCAATACTAATCGGTTTGACAAACAAAATTGCATTATTTTCTACAAAGAAAAAAAATAGGACCAAATGGATTTTGACAAAAGAATGGATCAAGTTGTATAACAAACTGGATTTCACAAATGATTGAACTCATGTGTTGCAACCCACTTTTAAAGTATAGTACCATTGATCAAATACATTGCGCATTCCCTTTAAAAAAAAAAATAATACCACTGATTTTTTGTTCCCCCAAATTAATTTGATCAGGGTTTTGAGAAGGAGATGAAATTAACCAATGGAATGAATTCACTCTTGCAAAATCGGATTGAGGACTCTGTGGAATTTATACCGTGATGCAAGTGTCAAAAAAGGATTGACAGCCTGCTATTGTAGAAACTTACAGTGAACAAAATCTCAGACTTTGTCATCCAGACTTTGAACGGAAGGTGTGCGTGTAGGGAGAAGAATATAGTGTAGGAGTGGGGGAAATCGCTGAACTGGTCTAGATGATCAATGCATTGCCAGGGCTGGCAGTCTGGAGATAAAGGAAGATGAATTCACAGACAAACAAGCAGGCAAGCAAGTCTGAGAGCAGCTTGATCCTTAACTGACATAACCAGTTTCTCAAACCTCAGGAGCCAGGCCTAAATCTGAGTCTTTATAGGGCCAGGTGGAACCCTATTGGCCCTTTGTAATACCTGGCAGCTGCTGAGTTGACAGCTGCTGCCCTCCCACTTCCTAGCATTACAGGCACTAGTAAGGTGTACTAAAGTGCAGCAGGTCTCCTGGACACTACCACATTCTGCAGAGAGTAAGACATCTGGGCTTGGCTATCCCAGTTCCCAGTTTAAGATCCTCAGTCCCTTACATATAAAGGGAGTTTGGCTGCAGCCTCCAAAAAGCACTTTGTTTGAGTGCAAAGAATCAATTTTTATTCATGTATTTCAATATTTATATCCCACCTTTCTGTACCCATGTATATTCAAGGAGGCAGACAAAGTTAAAAAGGTACAATAGCAAAAATAAAATGTTAAAATAACAGCAAACAACAGCAATAAAGCAGGAACAACAAAACACGCCAGCAAACAGCAACAACAAAGCACATAATTTGAAGGCCCTAACAACAACAAAATGCCTGGCCAGAACAAAACAGTTTTAAGAGTACCATTAAAAGCGGGCAAGGAAGGATCCATGCAAACCTCTCTTGCACATACGAGGTGGCCTGTGACTGTTTCTAAAACAGCAGTTTCTTCCTTGCTGGCCTCATTGGATATTACTTTTTAAAACGCCTGAATTTCAAAGGTGGCTTGCAGTGTGGCATGGGGGAAAGACAGTGCTGCTCTGAAACAGATTGGAAAAATTGGATTTCCTCAAGAACAACTAACAAGATGGAGAATGACCTGGAGTGCTTTCCCTACCCCCATATGGTTGTCTTAAGCCCATTTTATGTTGTACTTTTACTACGCTGCTCCTCTGTGGCTCCATTGCATATTTATTTATTTATTTATTATATTTATACCCCCGCCTTTTTTCCTGCAAGGAACTCAAGGTGGCTTACATAATCTTCCTCCTCCTCCTCTCCATTTTATCCTCACAACAACCCTGTGAGGATCTGCCTGTCAGGGTCAGGCTGAGAGTCAGTGACTGGCCCAAAGTCACCCATTGAGTTTCATGGCTGAGTAGGGGACTTGAACCGATCTCCCGAGTCCCAGCAACACTCTCACCACTACACCACACTGGCCATTATCCCAGTCCTATAACAACACAGAAATACAGAAGAATTAGGTTCAAGTGTGAAGAATGATGCTAACACTGTTCTCCAATCAGGCATCTGAAAGGGATGGGTGTTCATTTTGTTTTGCAGGTGGGACAAAGCGAAACTGACTGATTTTTCTATCCGGGCTGAGGACTTAGAGAGCTTTGCTCTTAAAAGTTTGTGATTGAATCCCTGTGTATTCAACTTAGGGATAGACGGATCTGTCAGTTACACTTTCTCCCTCATTCGAATTTGTGTAAACCTCAAGTTCTTTCCATACCGTTTATGAAGAAATTTGCAAACACGATTTTCACCCATCCCTTAAATATTTCAACCATGTTTGCAGTGCTGAATTAGAGTTGCTATCTCTCCTTTCTGACAGGCTCCTCATCTTTAACCGCTACATGGCAGGCAGGTACAATGGTTCTCTCCATGCTGGGAATAGCTGTATGTATTGAATTTGGCTGGTGTGGATGGGTGAGAATTTTGTTCAGTTAATGTTTTCATAAGAACTTAACAAATGTGCAAATTTCCTCATAAACAGGATGGAAACAACTTCAAGGTGTTTTATTTTAATTGAATGTCAGAGAAACCAAAATGGTAAGATTTGGCCATCCCTAGCACTTGATAATGCTAATACAGTATTTCCCAAATGTTCCTGCTTCTCCTATCTGGGTTCTTAATTTTTCTGTTGCTGGGGAATAGCATGGGATGGAACATGGGCAAGCAGATACCATGCTGCTCCTACAATATAACAGCTGGGCCTAATTTCTCCTTATATGATAAGGCTGCTTCCAGCATACCTCAGCACCAAAACTTAACAGGGGAAGAAAGTAATACCTCAAAGGAGGAGGTACTAATTAGCTGTGTGAAATGGAGCTATTGTTGCTATTTGGGGATAACACTTGGTATTCTCATAAGGATCAACACCATCATCAGTACAGTTCTTGTGTGAATAACAAGAAGCTTTTAATGGAAGTCAGTCAATTTATTGAAGTGTCACTCAATGAACTAAGAAGGCATATTTGATGCCAAGGAAGCAATGAACAGATGCCAACAAATCTAAAAGACGTACATTTTGGATAAATTATCACAAGTTGTAAACCTGAATTCTGAATATCCCAGATTTTTCACATTCAAAATTGGGAAGTGTGACAAATATCAAATATTTACAGATATTGTTGCTTTCTGCTCTGCTCCTGTTTTGTCTATTAGAAGGCAAAGCTGTATGAATAAAAATAAGGGTTTAAAATATATGATTCTGAGAACAATGGGAGACACTGCATGTTTTAGAGTAAAAATAAATAAAGAAGTCAGGAAGGGAGTGAACATAAATACAGAATGATTCCAACCACCAATGATGTTCTTGCAGATTTCACTGTTAAAAGTGTCTGCAGTGAGAATCTGGTTCCATATTTCTAATAAAACAGCCACTTTGCTTAGCTAGTCATGCATTTGCAAGCAATTTCTAGCACTTTAAAACAATGTCAGATCTATCCATCTTTCTCAAGAAGCAGCCCAAGTGAAACAAACAGTCATACTCAGAAATATCCAAGCGCCTGTAACATTCTATTTCTTTGAAAAGACAAATTAACCATATATTTCATAAAACAGTGCAGTGCATTCGTTCACATTCATCTCAGGGCTCCCTGAGACATTTCCTGCAGATAGCCTACTTCAGAGTTAGAGCAAGACAATGGATGTAATCTTGTTTCACTTGCTCTTTTGGTGTGATAACAAGATTAGCGGCTGGCTGGTATTACTCTGAGGCATAAACAGCTCTGTAGAAAGCAATCAAGCAATTACCACATGTTTACTTAACCTACTTGCATAAAACATTCTATAAACATTTTACAACTAAAAGGAAGATGTGCAGAGGTTGGAACATCTTTTTGTTCCTAAGCAATTCATGGATAATTAAATGGAATAAGACAAATATGGGAGTCTGCCAGTATTTACATGCACTCTTCAGAGAAAGTCTTTTGAAATCTGAATGTGAAACGATAATGGCATTCTTAAACATCATTTGCTCCAGACTATAAGCCCTAATGGCCAGTGTTAACTAAATCAATGTTCCCAGTATGCTCTGACCCTTATCCCAGTGATTAACGAATTAGTTCCAAAATCTTTGTGGAAACAAAATCTTAGCCAGCTGAACTTTATGAGAGTAAAGGACACAGAAACCTGTAAACTACAACTCCCATCATCCGTCACCACTGGCTATGCAGGCTAGGACTATGCAGGCTGGGGGGGGGGGCACATGTTCGGTTCCCCTCCCTAGCTCTGTAGGCTCAGGTACTGTGTAGGCACACAATAATATTACTGAAACGTGTGAATAAAGACAGGGTAGGGCAGGGCAGTGCTTTTAAAATAGATTATTCAGACAAGTTATTTTTAACTTTGAATGCAAGCAAAGTCTGGCCTATCGCGCGCTGCACACACACACACACATACACACACACCTTTTCAAAAGAAATAGCAATATAGCAAAACATGCTAACAGCACAATCGATCCTATGGCCGCAGAGAAAGACAGAGGGCTGGTTCGCATGATCCAGGCTATGGGCGGGGGAAGCACCATGGGGCCGCCCACGGGGTCCTGGCGGGGTGCCGCAGACAACCTGTGCCCCACGCGCATGGGCGGACCCCGGTGGAGCCAGCTGTCCCCGCACTGCAGTGCGGGCCTCCCGGCGCTAGGGGGCGGGCCCCGGGATGCCCAGAGGGGCCGTTTGCCCCTACAGGCTGGAGCGGTGGCCGCTCTGGCCGCTCTGGGCTGCCGCCTCTGTGGGGACCCCGTGGGACAGCCTGCCCGCTGTTCGCATGGCAGGGTGACCACACGCGGTAGGGGCTTACCCCTCTATCGACCATGGTCACTTTGCGTGCGTCCCTGGTCGTCCCACGTGCGGCTGTCCCACGGGGGCACCCCCGGTCGGCGTTCACACGACACGGGAACCGCGGGGGACTTGCAGTTCCCGTGTCGTGCGAACAAGCCCAAGTCAAGAGGTCAGCTCTGACCTCAGAAGCTTGCTCTGAACTCTGGGACTCCAAACTTGGAGCGCCCTCCCGCTGCCCTCGCAGACAATGCAGAAAGAACCAGGATGGCTGCAGCTCCGAGGTCGCAAGAGCGACCATGTAGATGGGATTTTGGGGGAGGGGAGAGGGGTTGGAAGGGAGGGAAGACAGGGAAGGGGGGTGGGGAGGGGAGGAGACAGGCTCCACCAGCATACCCAGTATCCTGGCGGCGCCCCACACTCCTTCCTGCCCACTGCAAGGCTGAACACTCAGACGGCCAAAATCAGCTGTCTAAATATTTTGCATGGCGGGAGGAACATAATCATATCATAGATCATAGAGTTGGAAGGAGCCTACAAGGCCATCGAGTCCAACCCCCTGCTCAATGCAGGAAACTAGAGGAGGGGTCTCCCATCCAAGTAATAACCAGGGCTTTTGACGAGTCCCTTGGTCTCGAGTAATCGAGTCGAGTCACGAGTCTTTGGACCCGAGTATCGAGTCCGAGTCCTTGGTCCAAAATGGTGACTCACGAGTCACGGAGTCCCGAGTCACTCCCAAAGCTGAACTCCACGAGTCCCTATTAAAATCAATGGGGTTTCCCCCCAACAAAATAAGGCTACTTCAGATGTGTGGCTTAAATAAATTCTAGGCACAAGTGTGCCTTTTTATCTCAAAACTCTGCCACTGATTTTGACAAGAACAGACCAGGCAGACAAACCCAAAATAACCAGGCAGGCAGAGGAGGCAGGGAACCCCAAAGCAGGCAGGCAGAGGCCTTTGTCTTGGACAATTCAACTGTTGAACAGGTCAAGAAGAGACCAGGCAGGCAGAGGAGGCTGGGAACCCCAAACAGGCAGGCAGAGGCAGCCAAACCCAAAATGTCTGACCCTAACCCAAACCCCCCACAACAACACATCAATCAAAATAAATCTCAACACATCGTTGGGGCTGCACTCCTGGTAGCTGTCCATAGTGGCAGAGCAGCGGCGCACCTCGCTTCCATGCGCTCTTCACCGGTGATTGCGCTCCTTCTGGCACAGCCAGAAGACTCATCAACAGCCCAGGGATGTTGACGAGTCCTTGGTCTCGAGTCCCGAGTCGCGAGTCTCGAGTCCCATTAAAAATATTGGGACTTCGATTCCGAGTCGAGTCAGGGGGTCTCAGTCCGACTCACGAGTCGATCCTCTCGAGTCCGGTCCCCCATCCCTGGTAATACCAGGCCTTACCCTGCTTAAGCTTTCCACGCTCAGACAACATGGGAGGCAACCATTTGCCTTCATTCTCCATGATGAGCAAACAGCCATAGGATGCGCCGATTGTTCAGAGGGTTATGGGCGCCTCGTGGCTTGGCATCCTATACATTGGCGCGCTTGATCCGTAACATCTCTTCACCGCCTCCTCACACCCCAGCAGCATCCCCCTTGGGGGTACTTAATACTTTCATTATCCCATTGTGGGATATGAATACAATAATCAATACTCTCACTCACAATCACAGACAATGTGGGGCTCAGGGATATAGAAAACTGACTGTGCAGTCCTCTACATGTCTGCTCAGAAGCAAGCCCCATTGAATTCAATGTATTTATTATTTAATTTGTATCCTGCCTTTCTGCCAAAAAAAAGGGTGCTCAAGGTGGCAAACAACACACTCCTGATTTAAAAACAAAACCTTAATTAAAACTGTAACATACAAACACATACATTAAAAGCAGAACGATAAAATAAATAAAGCACACCAACCAATTCAACCCCTCTTCAGCAACAGAGCAGTTTACATGCCAAAGGCCTGCCTGAATAAAAATGGCTTTGGCTGCCAGCAGAAGGACAATAGAGAGGGGGCCAACATAGTCTCCCTCAGCAGGGAGATCCAGAGTCTGGGAGCAACCACTGAGAAGGCCCTCACTCACGTCCCCACCAAATGTGCCTCTGATGGAAACAGCACTGAAAGATGGGCCTCCCCTGAAGATCTTAAAACCAAGGCAGGCTCATATGATAGAAGGCAGTCTTTCAGTTGGGCTAAGTCCCAGATAAATGGGTACAAGATTGCAGCCTTAAGCCCTTGTCAGGTGTACACCAAAGAGGGCTTTACTGTAATCATGGAGGGAGCTGAGGACACATGCTTTGGCCCCCACCCCTGGATGAATGCAGTGTAAGCACATTTGGCTGAATGAGCTTACACTAGGAACACACAGATTTTGTTAAATCTGTTCTGTCTGTGTTTCGTGGATTGTCATTGTCAGGCGTCTTTCATTCCATCGTCTGCTCATTGACAGAACTGGATTTTTTCCCCACTAGAATTTGGTTCTACTCGTACTAATTTGCATCAGCACAAATTTACATTAGCGCTAATACACGTTGGCACAAGAGTGCAAGTGTACATTAGCACTAATGCGCACTTGCACAAATGCATAAATGCAAATTAGCGCCAATGCGAATTAGTGCAGATCTTCCCCAAAAGTGTGTATGGGGGGGAAACGGTCCGCAATGCCCAGCCAGTCTGAGATACGAGACGCTAAGAGACGCCAAAGGTAGTTTGCACACTGTAAAATGATAAGGGTAATGAAGTATGGCTGGCAAAGGCAGAGTCATGAAAGCTACACTGGGATCTTGTGGTCAGATATCATCTTTAACTTAGTTGTGTAAACATGTTTTGATACTGAAAGGTCAGCTACCCAGAGATTTGACTGTAGAATACGGAAAAGGCAAATTAGGGTCTCACCTGCCCTTTTGTTCTATTTAATCTACTCTACAGCTGGTGTTGTAACTATGAGGCAAAGAGAGAAATTCACTTTCCCATTGTATTTTTCCTGTATTAAGCACTCTATTCCTTCAGAATGATAAAAAAAAGAAAAGAAAATGGCAAATCGGGGAATAACACTATAGTAAAATTGCTGCCATAGTTCTTTCTTGACGTATATGCAACCCACACATAAAGCATATGTATGGAATTGTTCATAGATGTATGTGTCTGAGAAAACCATATGTGGAGAGGTGGAGAACAAATATTTTAAGACCTAAGTGGGACTTCTGTACTTTTTAAAGCATTGGCACTTACTTATATGAAAGGCGTTCTGCTTCCTCTGTTGCGTTTAAAAGAACTCCTGTGTCAGGTAAGGCAGTATTTTATATTTATCACTATTTTTTAAAAGCCAGAGTTGTCAGTGGCCACTAAAAATATCACACGATTCAGCAGAATTTTCTGTATCTTTACTTGCTGGTTCTGTGAATGGCATGAAAATGAAGAGGGCTATACTTTCTCCAGTTATGCTCCTCTGAGGTATATCAAGTTATCTTTATATCACAAAACATGAAGAAAAGCAATTTATGATGTGTGACAGACTTTAATGCTAACTTTCCCATCATTTGGTTTGTTTTCTATTAGGGTAGAACTGGAGAACAGACATGTACATTTCTTTATCCCACCCCAGCACCCAAAATATAGGGGATTGGATACGTTCCAGAGTAGTGTTCAGCAGTGTCCACTCCTGCCTGCATTGGAGTAAGAAGGGGGTGCGGAGGTAACCTTCACCATTCCTCCTCCCCCCGCAAGCCCCTGTGCCTCCTCAAAAGCTGCTGTGTGTGGCTGGTGAACCCCATGGAGCAGCATGAGAGGTGATGCAGAACATTGTAGGGAGCAGGGGACTTGGTGAAGATTGCCTCTTCACCCCTTTCCTTCCAGCATCCACTGGATCCTGGTGCCTTCCATGAATGGAAGGAGCCCTTTTGTTCATGGAACGGCCATTTGATTTCATAAAAAAACTCAGGCAGAAAGATTCAAAGGGGGGGCAGCAGGACTGGAGGTGAAGTACATGTGGGCAAAAAGCCAGCTAATCTTGGGGGATCAGATGCAATAGAGATCATCAGGTCCCCTGTACCTCTATTTCAGCAAGTGCCCATGGACAGCAGGGCGGTGGGGCAGGTGGCCTTCCAGAGATTCAGGGCTCCAAATGAAAGATTTGGGGCTCCAGCCCTAGTGGGCTGTCCCGTAACACCACCTCTGCTTCCCCCCCCCCACACACACAATGCTCTGGGAACATTGCTAAGTATGGGGCATTGTGAAGGATGAAAAATGATTGCCAGGCTGCCAACACAGCAGCATCAAACACCAAAACTCTGAGGGAAAAAGAAAGAAGCTGTGCTACAACCACTGCTAAATGGTGATCCCCCCCTTAGAAATTGTTGAAGGATTTCTCCTCCCCCTTGGAGCAATTTAGTGAAATGGTATCCCCCGCCCCAATTTCTTTGCCCACAAATGATAGGATGGAGAATTTTGAGAAGCCCTTTACACACAGCTCTAATTTTACTATTCATGGAGAGGAGCCCAATGTGATTTTCTAGCTCTGATGTTGTACTGCTGACCAACTTTACATTAGAATGTGATCAATTTGTAGTCATTACCCATCAGTTGAAGACTAATGGACCACCTCATAAAAATGATGATCTCTGATTATATGGAGCATGCCAGAGATTTTTGATTTTTTTTTTTTTTAAGAACTAGAAATGAATGAGAGAAAAATAAACAGGAATACTTGAAATGTCAATTTGCCACCATTTTCACTATGGCTTCATTGAAAATTGTGTACAAGATACCAATTTCAGGCTCGGTTGCAAAAATAAAGGTTAACAAGCTCTGTAAAATCTGTGTAACAGGCATAAATAATCCAGTCTTGAAACGACATAATTGCCATCACTATACAGATGGTAGTTTGCTGAATTCTGACTTGAATCATTAGGGGGGAAACCAAAGCAATAAAAACTGGTGAGTGTTACTCAACAAAGTGTGTGTGTGAGTGCGTGTGCGTGTGTGATTTTTTTAAAAAACTATTTTGCCAGAAATCTCTTATGGCTGGTTCAAACTAGAGAGAAAATCTGGGACCCAAACAAAATCTATGTGGGAACCAGGCCTTCCAGTAGGGGAATGGATCCTGGGCTTGCTGCTGAATTACAGGCTTTTCTGGAATTATGCAACTTGCCTCAGTTGCAAAGTGGCAGTTGTTTGGGCCTCCTCCTCCCTGCCTTTGGAAATGTGAGGGGGTTTCCTTTTAAGCTCATGGTCTCACTTTTCCATAAGAGGAGAAGCAATTCATTCTTGAGTACTGCGTCCAGTTCTGGGCACCACACTTTAAGAAGGATGTAGACAAACTGGAAAGGGTTCAGAGGAGGGCAACACAAAGAGGACCAGGGGACTGGAAACATGGCCCTATGAGGAGAGACTGAAAGAACTGGGTATGTTTAGCCTTCAGAAGAGGAGACTGAGGGGAGATATGATAGCACTCTTCCAGTATTTAAAGAGTTGTCACACAGAGGAGGGCCAGGATCTCTTCTCGATCATCCCAGATTGCAGGACACGGAATAATGGGCTCAAGTTACAGGAAGCCAGATTCCGCCTGGAGTGGACATCAGGAAAAATTCCTGACTGTTAGAACAATACGATAATGGAACCAACTACCTAGGGAGGTCGTGGGCCTTCCCACACTGGAGGCATTCAAGTAGGGATGTTACTTTTGCCCGCACGGGCATGAGTGAGGCCCGAACTGGCCCACTCATGCCTGTGCGGGCTCTCCGCGGTGAGCGCAGGCCTACCTGGCTCCTCGCACTCTGTGGCGAGCCGCCCGCGCCGCGGCCCGCACTGGTCCCGTCGCGTTACTTCCAGCCCCGGCTCCGGCAGGCTCTGGCTCGAGCGGTGCGGAGAACGCTCTGCGCCGCTCAGAAGAGCAAGATCGGGCCGCCGCCAGCGTGGAGAACCGAGCCGCAGAGAGCAGCGAGCCCCCCCCCAAGGTACATGATACGTCCCTACTAAGGTGCAGCTGGACAGCCATCTGTCAGGGATGTTTTGACTTGGATTCCTGCATTATAGGCCCCTTCCAACTCTACTATTCTACGATTCTATGATTAGGGGAAAGTAGAGCAAAAAAACAGCACTGTTTGCATCTGAGTCTGTCAGATGTAGGAAGGGGATGAGCCCCATTCTGATACTGGGTATAACCAGCACACAAGAAGGAGGCGCGCGCTAGCTGCACCCCTCCTCCGTCCATCACAACTGGTCACCTTCTATACATGGAGGATGAATTTATGTATTGATTGATTTGATTTGATTTGTACCCTGTTTTTCTACTAAGAAAAATGGCACTTAAGGTGGCTTTGTGAAGAGGCGAGCCATGGAGGCTCTCCACGTGATCCAGAACGCTGCTTTTGCAGAATTCAGCAGCCCCCTTGAGAGGAACTGCCCTTGGGCCTGGTTAGGTTTGGCGTATTAATCGCTAGCTGGCAAATGTGGGTTTGAGCAGCAAAGGGCCCCCCTCAGCTTGCCCCTTCTGGTGAGCAGGCTATGATAGGTGGACCAGCAACCTGCTGGTTCCAGCCTTGAGTCAGGGTGGTTTTGTCCACTAAGGAAGCTGGGGAGTATATTTAACCCCATGCCATTTCCCCAGCCTAGATCACCCCTCCAGGCTCCACTGGCTGCCCATTTTTCTCCAATGACAACAGTGGGGATGCATGAGGATTAGATCTCTATTATTTTATACTGGGTATAGTATAGAAGCAACTTTTGATAATTTTTTCCACACATTTAAAGTAGCACAGGACTCTTGGTTGCTTTCAGATACTGAATGTTTTTCTTATGTCTGCGCGGAGCGCATTTAGAAATAGCACATTTCCTTCCTTCTCCGGCAATGAGAATTGCCGAAGTGCATTCCCTCCGCAACAAAGGGGCTGCTGATAAAACCAAACCAAATCCTCCTTGTTAGCAATTTGTATTGCATAAGTGTTGTAAATGCAGACCTGGGACTTCCATTTGGGCTATTCTGAATATACTCAAGCTTCATTAGTCTTGGAAAGAGCTGCTGGAGTGTTGCAATACCAATCCTAGGGACTTCAATAGCACCACGATCACCTGCTTAATGCAGAGTAAGGGAGAGAAGGGACCACTCAGACCTCTAGTGAGGTGTATCAGCAGTGCTCAGGTATTTTTGTGCCATTTGCCATTAACTAAGAAGGGACAGTGATGGGTTTAATTTCTCTCTGTGTGTGCGCATGTGCCACATAAGGCCTCTATTATTACCTTAATATTTATTTTTTTATTTATTTAATACATTTTTATACCGCCCAATAGCCAAAGCTCTCTGGGCGGTTTACAACAGTTAAAACCATAAAATACAATATAATAGAACTATAACATTTAAAACCACAGATTAAAAACAAACAGCAAAGCTAGGAGCAGTTCAAATTACAGTAACAGAGTTAAAAACTACAAGATAAAAATGATTAAGATGATTAAAATGATTAAAATGCCTCGGAGAATAAAAAGGTCTTCACCTGGCACCAGAAAGAGTACAATGTAGGCGCCAAGTGAGCCTCTTTGGGGAGCTCATTCCACAACCGGGGTGCCACAGCAGAAAAGGCGCAGCTCCTGATAGCCACCTTTATTATTGATAATAAAGCTTATAAATTTGGAAACCTGGGGCTTGACTGACTCTCAGCCTAACCTACCTCACAGGGTTGTTGTGAGGATACAACAGAGAGCAGGAGGATTATTATGTAAGCTGCCTTGGGTTTCCTGGCAGAAAGAAAGGTGGGGTATAAATATAATAAATAAAATTAAATAATAAAAAATAAATTTCCTTGCCCCACCCACATGTCAGACACTTGTTCAGGCTATGTGTCTGGTTAAAGGGGATGTGATGGGACCACAGAGCAGACTCTGCCCCATCGTGATTGAGCAAAGTTTGCTAAGATGGCACCCAAGTAATTAATCCATAGGTCTTTAGTCTACTACTCATCCCAGATGTTGGGTGAATGGAGTGGATGGTGGCAGTGCCAAGTAAACAAGTAGAAGGAGACAAGTTCTAGCCTGGCCCACACCCCAGGGCAAGGTAATGACTTCCTTCACAGAGATGTCTTTGATGGCTTGCAATGAAACCCATGACATGAGTGTGTGAATGAGCCATATCTGGGTTTGTGTAGAACCCAAATGAGATTTTTTTTCAAGCCTTTTAAAAACAAAATGCCTGCTAGGGGTGCATGAGAATTTTGTTCCAGTTCACAAATCATGTGAACATGTCCCAATAGTAGCTCCAAATGTGAGCAGGAACAGAATTCTCAGGAAATTGTGGCAACTTCCTGAACTTGTACTTGCACATTTCTCCCCCAAATCTGCATTTTGTGGAAAATATGCATTTTTAATGATGTGCAATTTTTTTCAATTGGGAAAAAATGTGCCTTTTTCCCAGTTGAAAAATGCGGTTTTTTTTCCTGACCAAAAAAGAAAGAAAGAAAAAGAAAAGACACGTTTCAGGATTTATTTATTTATTTTATTACATTTGTTAATTGCCCATCTGGCCGGTCACCCGAACAAAGTGAATGCGAACAAAGTGCAACAAGCTTCGAAGGAGAGTTCAACAAGCTTGAACATTGCATGTTTGCCCATCCTATCTGCAATTAATCATAAGTAAGAACCTTCAAAATGTGGCTTTTGCTGAAATTAGATGGCAACACTTGTGCAGATTTTTGGGTGGATTTTTTTAAAATGCATATTAATGCAAAACTAGGATGGAATGGACATGGACCCATCCATCCAATATATAATAAGAAGTAATAAAAACCTTAGGGAGCCTTTGTTCTAGGATATTGTACTACCAACTGCTGTCACTGATCATTCTTTGCTTCAGTAAAATGTATGCTTTGCCCTTGCATCTTTGTTCTTCTGTTTCATGGTGTTTACAAAGTTGAATAAAAACACTGCTGCACACAGATGGTCAGCTTTCTTCAGAAGCTTGCTGTAGTTGCAGGTATTCAAAATGCAAAATCTATACTTAAATGAGCATTTAAACACAGTTGTGGACTGACTCCTGGATGCAATGACCTCCCCTTGAATGATGTTTCATAACAACACCTACTTTTTTACCTTGCCTGGATCACATTGCATTTTCTTTCTCAGTGACACTGATGGGCAATTTGAGCTCACTGTTTGCAGTTCTCCTAACAGAAAATATCTGACTCTTAATAGAAGGAGGAGTGATTGGCAGCAGAAACAGAGGATGGAATTGATCATCCTATGGATTGTTTAAACTCTTCCTGAAATTTAGAAACCTGGCTTTGAAAACAGATTATCAAAATTATCAGGGTTACTAAGGGAAAGATTTCTAATCGGTGGGCTTGGGGGGGGGGAGGGAAGGCCTTCAAAAAAGACACCCTTTGGCAGCAGCTGATTCACACAGTCATGCACATCATTTGATTTCTCTGCACGATGTGAGCACTGACTCCTTTGCAAACCATTTTGTTTGAAGTAGTGGGCATATTTTTGTGGTGTTATGTATTGTTGTCCATTCACACTTGTATGTCGTCGCTGGATACTGCAGCCATCAAGTGACGAACATGCATGTATGAAACACCCATTGTGATTACCCAACACTCAATGGATTGGATCCAGAATAGAGCCCCATTCACACATCACTCTGTGAAATATTGAAAGGGACACCCTTAGCCCCAGCCCTGATGACATTTCGATCCCCCAGTTCTGACCATTCACGTGTGAGCATGGATGTTGAAGTCATGAAAGCGTGTGTGTAGACTTCTGATTACACAAAGTTCCAAGGCCCAGGAAGCCTCCTCACATAGAGGTCTCGACACATGGGCAGCAAGGGTAGGAGGAGCCATGCATTGTTGCGGCAGGGCTCAAGGTGTGACACCACAGCCCTTCACTGCTTCATGTGAAGTGGGATTACGTTAGTCGCAGTTAGGTCTGCTGAAAGCAATGTGAAATTAAGTCACGATTGGACTATCATCCCATGATTTCGATAGGAACTAACTGCGACTAACTTCATCTGCATCCAACCCAATGACTTACAACGGAACTGAGCCCGTAGAACTGACTCCACAGAAGTTTGAACTGACTCAAATGAAGTTTCAATTCCATTTAAGGTGATGTGAACTCCTATCTATGGTTTTGATCTGTGACAACTCATCTACACATGCAAAACACTGCCTGGTGCTGTGGATATCATGCGTTGTATATGCGTATGTGAACGGAAGGCAACATATTTGCAAAGCTGCAGTACCTACATATAGGAACAAATGACTTGGTAGCATCTTTATAAAAGGCTGTATTTTAGCACGTTACTGAAGGACATGAAGGTGAGGATTGAGTATCAGCAGGAATAAAATGTCCTTTGAATATAATTGTACATAAAAGTACTGTCTGCAGGAGTTGTATAAAGATTGTCAATGAATCTTGAAACTACCTGGGGAAATTGACCACTATTAAATTTTGTTACTAATTATAAGCTCATTTTCAGGCAATTATTTTGTATGCCTTTCAGGTACAACAAACTGGGAAAGAACACTGCCTCATTTATCATGGCAGGGTGAATATTTTTCACTTGCTTAGGAACCTTTACAGAATCTCTTATTTCAGTAATGTGAATTTAACTGACAAAATAAACCACAGTGAACTCAAGTGGATTCATTAGTAGAGCCGACTCATTTATTAGTCTCTATAATATAATATGTAATAACATAATGTGATTGATTGTGTGTGTGAGTGAGAGTGTGTGTGTGTGTGTGTGTGATGGACAAATCTGTCAATTTTGGTTTATTTATTTATTTATTTATTATTTATACCCTGCCTTTTTTCCTGCAAGGAACCCAAGGCGGCTTACATAATCCTTCCTCCTCCTCTCCATTTTATCCTCACAACAACCCTGTGAGGTAGGTTAGGCTGAGAGTCAGTGACTGGCCCAAAGTCACCCAGTGAGTTTCATGGCCGAGCGGGGACTAGAACCCGGATCGCTCGAGTCCCAGTCCAACACTCTAACCACTACGCCACACTGGCTCTCAAAGGATGAGTTTCCTAATAGGAAGCATCCGCCATCATAAAAGGCATTAACATATTGAGGGAAACCATTGCCAGTCCAGGAACTAGACGTTCTATGTCTAATATAATGCATTTTAATGTTGTTGTTGTTACTGATATAGGCATTTTTGTGGGCACCTTTCCCTAATAGACACATTTTTATTTGCATTTTTGTATATTGATTTGAAAGTGCAAAATTAGATAAATTTGCATTAACATATGAACTGAACAAATTTCTCCCCATTCCTCATACTATACATATATATATATATATATATATATATATGAGATATGAAATGATATGAGCTAGGTTTATTGACTGCCACTCCAACCCATAATCAGCAATAAAGAATTTCCAGTTTGATGTAATATAGTGGATAAAATGCCAGACTTTGACTGAGGACACCTGGATACCAGAATCAGAATCCTGGCTTGGCTTTGGCTCAGCCTTGGTTGGCCTTGGTGTGGTTTTAAGAAGCTTTGCTAGATTTAGAGGGGAAACTCTCTGTTATAGGAAAGTAGCAAGGCAGATACACAAGCAGTGACAGAGCAGTAAGGAAGGACTCTGGAAGGTCAAAATCAACCTTGCAAAAGCTTTGTGCAAAGGCCCTCAAGATATATAAGCAGAAGATGAACATTTCAAATAAATCTTTCTCCTCACAGAGTATAGAACATCTGTCTTCACTGGTGAGTGCATGAACATTACACCTGCTGAGAGTGAAGGGAGATCCAAGCCTGATTGGAGAAGTGGTACAAAGATGTGTTTAATCCTACCCCCCCTCCCCCAGACCTAAATTGCCTTCTGAAGCTGCTATTAGCCTAATGGGAGAAATCTTCAACTTCACTGAGTTTCACTCCCCAAAGTTGGACTAATAACAGCTTGCCATGGGCGCAGGGGCTGATTTAGACTGGGAAAACCACACAGGGAGATGCATCTTCCTCCCCTTGACACACACAAACTGCTGTTCTGATCAAAACTGGAGTTCCCCCATGGCTGCTTTAATTTTAAAACAAATTTTAGACACAAGTCAGGAGAAATGTGCCACATCATTTTTGCTTTGGCTTCCAGCCTTGGAATGAGATGGAAATGGGATAACCTCATGGCTACCACCTTGCCTGAGCTCATGCATCGGAAGGACGGAACACAAATATAAGAAGTAATTAATTAAATATTTATTTAACACTTAAATGCTTCAAAGGTTTGAGGTTGCTCACAAGAAATATTTTTAAAAACACACATTTATGATGGTGGTGTGGGTGAAGAATTGTGGGATGGTCTCTCTCTCTCTCTCATATATATATATATATATATATATGAAAATGTTCAGGTACCAAAAAAAAGGAAATAGGACAAATATGCTAATTTTGTATTAAATTATTTGAATCTGGGCTTCATAGGCATCAATGTTGTTTTTAAATGATGTCTCAGTGACATACGGTGATATAAAGTTAAATATATATATAAGAGGACTGTTTTGCCCTGGAATGAGGCAGATTAGCAGACAAAATTGGAAAAAAACAAAAAACTTACAGCACAATCCTATGCATGTCTACTAAGAAGTAATTGAATTCAGTAAGATTTGCTTCCAGGTAGGTGTCTGTAGGATTGCAGACTATATGCGTCTTTCTTATGTATTTTATAACTCCATCAAATGTATCAACTTCCACTTTCAAAAATACTATAATTCACTCACATCATGTGGACTCCACAACATTTTAAACTGAAAGAGAGGAAGCCGGAGGATAAACCACCTGCAGGGGAAACTCCAAGATGATGCCACATCTTCACAGTCAGAAAAGGATGCATAATAGAAAAACTGTTGACAGAACAACCTCCCTCTGGGAAATAAATACAGAAGAGAAGAAGAAGAGATGTAAAGAGAGAACACCAAAAGCTTTTATTTTTCTTAACTGCGTTTTTGTTCAGAAGCACTTTGAGTCACTGGCTGCTACCTTGCTTACCATATCTGCGTGAATGTTTTAGAAACAGAGTAGCTAAAATGGTGTGCTGAGCTTTTAAAATCTATTTTTTTAAAAAACAACAACAATATAGTCTTTATAAAAAGTATTAGATTGCAGCTCTTCTAGTAAAATAGCCGTTCATACCAGGAAATATGGACAGGAACAGCAAACCTTCCAATCCTGTCGTGATTTTTCCCCCCAACCCCAGCTTGCACCAATAACATTAAGGAAAAGTTCAGTTCCAGTTGCACATACCTCCAAGCAGAGTGGGAGTCACTTCTCAGTGGTTAAATCCAACTATGTGGACCACCAGGTGGGTCTTTCTTGGCCGGGAGGGAAGGCAACAATCAAATGGCTTGCACCAATAACACAGAAAAATCCCCTAGAATTGTTGGCTGTTAAAGTAAACAGGGTTGCCATTATTTTTACTGTCCCTTCTCTATTTCACCATAAAGTGTAGCCTGAAACTAATTTATCTAGCTTGAGATAAAAGATGAAGAAAATGTAATAAGCTAAATTTCTGTCTCGAGCTACTGTAAAAACACAGGAGCAGGGCAAGAAGAAAGAAAGAAGCTTGAATGGTATAAAGAGGTATGGGATATTGTGCTAAATGATAAATTAACTTGTAATATTAAGTGTCAAAAAGGACAATTGGAGAAAGATACCTTTGTGAACATTTGGGGTAAATTTTTGGATTATGTGTTGGTGAAGGGGAAGGGGAACGAACCTTGTCAAGATTTGTTACATTATTTTTGGAATATAGAATAATATCATATATATATATATATATATATATATATGGGGAGAAATATAACTTGGTCCCAAGAGGTGGGGGGTGCACAATGTTTATGTTGTATTTTTGTGTGTGTTTTTCATTATAAGTTGTATGATTGGAAAAAATCAATAAAACATATTAAAAAAAGAAAAGAAAAGAAAGAAGCTTGAAAGAAAGAAGCAACGAAGAAGCAATGAAGGGGGTCTAAAGAGAGCATCTTTGGACTCCTGATGTAGGCGGTTGTAAGAAACAAAGACTGAGGGTGAAGTCTCACATTATTTTGGCCATCTTAGTCCAGTGAAAGCTGGTCCCTTAGAGGAGATGGACTGTTTATCCAATTGTGTGATAAACTTCATTTCTGATGTCAGTGGTCTAGCCAGCCAACCAGAAAATGATGTCGAGGCTAGATCAACTGCTCAATGACTGCACTTGCAAGCCAAAAGAACTGGCCAATTCCAACTGGATGAAGAATTGTGGGGGGAAAAGAGCTTTACTCTGGATGTTTCTTCAGAAATGAAAGCCAGGAAGGATGCTTATTCAGGCTTCATGGTAGAGTTCCAAAATCCCAGACCTCTAGGTGGCACTGTTGTGCTACATCAGAATTTAGCAGTTCATCATAACACACAGTGGCCGGGTTCGCATGTCACTTTAAACCCACAGAGGTTCTGAACACTCTGTGGGTTTAAAATTGCCCCAGGCCCCCTCTCCCCTCAGTCCTCTGGTTGGTATCCCAGGAGACTCTGTGGGAGCACTGAGGGGAGCAGAGTGGGGATGACAGCTGGCAAAAAGTCCCCAAGTAGCACTTTCTGCCAGCTGTCAGTTGGCAACCCCGACCCTTTTCCCTCCCACCCCCACAACATGTGGGTATGCCCCCTCACTGCCACTGCCCCCAGAATCAATCCCTCTATCCTCCAGGCTAGTCCTAGAGGGCGAGGGACTGATCCCCGCTGTCCGCACAGCACATGCATGCTGCACGGGGACAGGGGGAGTTGCTCCCCCCTCCTGCCCCCCATACTTCCTGGGTGCGGTGCGGTGCCCGCACGTGCCGCACCCAGCAAGGGTTGGGGCAGGAGGGGTCTGCCGGGCTCCTGAAAGGACAGCAACGGTGGCGGCCAAGCTAGTGGCGGGGGATCCAGGCACCCGGCCTTGCTTGCTCTTGAGAGCAAATGAGGCTGGGTGCCTTAATCCCCCACCACTGCAGAAGTGCTTTGTGGCTTCCTCCCACACTCTGGCTGAAGCCTGGAGAGCGGCAGTGCTCGCGAGCAATCCCGCTCTCCAAACATCAGCAGGAGTGCGCTGGGGAAGCCGATGACAGCTGCGCTAAGTGCTGCTGGTGCACTTGGCTGCCTGTCATTGAGCAGAGTCCCTTGGCCAGAATGGCAGCCCTTTTTTGCCACTCTGGCCGAGGGTCTCAATGCCCCTTTTGGCTTGTGAGAGGGTTTGTGTGTTGTCTGGGTTCAGATGACACGCTAAACCTATTAGGGTTACCTTAACCCTAGCGCAAGCCATGGCTTCGCAGGGTGGTTTAGAAGCCATACCAGGTTGGCTTCTAAAGCACCCCACAGAGGTCAGATGACACGCTAAACCTCAAGATGAATTAACCTACTGAGGTTTAGCATGTCGTGTGAAGCCAGTCAGTGTCTTACTTTGCTGGCAAGGGCTAATTCATAATGGCCACCTCCAGCCTATCTTTAAATTTAAGCACAGGGATAGACAGACAGCCTTTGATACAGTGCAACAAAACAGGGCCTTTTAAAAGAAAATGTAACCAAGCAATCTAAGCAATCTCTTGTGCAAAATGTAGGTGCAAAACTAAAGAGTGTTTTATTTATTCATTTAAAATTATTTCTAGGCTGCCTTTAATGGTTGTGTAGAAGATGAAACCCATATTTAAAAAGTCCAATAACAATTCAATAAATATGCATTTAATAAAAGTTCCATAAAAATGATTACCAATTAAAATAAAATAATAAATAAAAGCAGGTATTACTATTAAAAACCAGACAACACTCTTCTGATATAAAGAGGAAGCAGAAAGATGTAGCATAAATTAGAAAATTTAAGGATTACAGAGGTGCCTTTCTTCACTGTGTGAGTACACCGGAATGACCAAACAGAGCTCAAACTTGCAAGTTCCAGATATCCTTAGTTCAGGTTATTTCACAAAGCCCAATGCATGGTTTCTATGCTTCCCTCAACCTGGAGAAGCTTCTGGGAAGCGTTTTGTCCCTTATGCAGTCATTATGAGAGAGGGGGGGCACCATTCCCACTCTTTTCAAAGCATAAAAAGCACTATTGTAGTTATTACATTCTGTATCCAGGCCTCAGGTCCCTGAGCCAATTAAAGATGGGCAAGTCATGAATGGTATCATGCACTGGAGCTGAGTAATCATACTCCCATCAGGTAACAAAGTTTATTAGCATTTAAATTGAGAATCCCAGGAGGTAAGCAAAGTCTAAACAGAATACACAAATGTGCTCCCTGTGTGTGACAGACACAGGAAATTAGACATATACACATACCAGTTACAAATGGAGTTTGGGCTCTGTAAAATGGCAGTTGCATCAAACAGGACAGAATAATCACACAGGGCCAGCACAGACTTTGCAATCCATGAACCCCACCCCACATTACCCTCTGTGTGTGTGTGTGTGTGTGTGTGTGTTGGGCAGAGGTGGGAAGAGGGCTTCATCCATCGTAATTTGGAAGTAGAGAAGAAGTTCTTACTTAGAAATAGAATTATTATGTGTCTTCGAGTAGGTTAATTGATTTATAAATACATTTTCCTAACAAAGCTCCAAGAAATTTACAACAGGAGTAGACAAACTTTTTGGGCTGTGGGGGGCACATCTGGCAATTTGAGAGAATGTCCTGGGGCAAAAATGGCTGCCAATTTATAGGGATGTGTGCGGAGCTCGATTGGGGGGTAGAAGTCTGGCAAACTTGCCGGGCTTGACCCCCTGAGCTCCACTCGCCTTACCTGCTTCCGAGGCTCGACTTGTGTTCTCACGAGCTGAGCTGGGGAAGTGACTTCTGGGTTCCCGGTGCTCCTTTTTTTACATTAAAAATTGTCTAAGATACATTAAAAACAGCTGCGATTTGCGCAAGTTATGCGAATTGCAGCCACTTTTACTGTATCTTATGCCATTTTTTGACATAAAAAATGTAGCGTCAGGAACCTGGAAGTCCTGGTGAGTGCCTCGGCTGGTGCTCGCTTTCAGCCCAGCTTGGCAGGCATGGTGGCAGTGCTCACCGAATGCACCATGGGTTGGGTGGTGGGCAGATCGCCCACCCCTAGGCCTGCCATGGGAGACATGGCAAACAACAAAGAACATGTCCAAAAGACTGAGTACAAGGCAGAGGTCAGGTCTGACCCCAACACACTAAACAACTCCTTTGAAGCCAGAGTTTTCAGCACCAACAGAAACCTATTTCACAGCAATCTTAGCTGCCAGTAAGAAAATGTGTTCATTTAAATATGTATGTATGTACGTATGTGAGGGGTAGCACCTTGGTGGGTGCTAAAAGAGGTGTCCAAGGACACCCTGGTGTCTATGGGCATCATGTTGCCTGCCCATGGTTTACAACATATTAAACCCTCATTAAAAAATGGATATAAATACATGGGAAATCCTAGCAACAAGTCAAGTATTTATAAGATTACACCCATCCAGTCCACCAGAAATTCAAACCTAACCATTAGAAGAAAAGGCCTGGGAAAATAACTCAGCAGTAAAAAGTGCTCTGGAATGTTGTCTAATGGGCTTTCCTGGGAAGGCTAAACTGTAGTTGTGCCATTTATAAAGGATGGTCATGGCAGCAGCCCGTCACAAGGAATGGAGGAATAAACATGGGTGGAGGGAATGAAGGTTGATATGGTCTAGGACCTTTAAGATAATTTCCAACACCTTGAATTGCATGCAGAAGCTAATTGGAATTAGCTTTACCGGCTACTAGTCCTGATGGCTATATGCTACCTCCAGTATCAGAGGCAGTATGCCTATGTGTACACCAATTGCTGGGGAATATGGGCAGTGGATGCTGTTGCTCTTATGTCCTCCTTGTGGTTTTCCCGTGGGCAGCTGGTTGGCCACTCTGTGAACAAAATTCTGGACTAGATGAGCCTTGGTCTCATCCAAGATGGCTCTTCTTATGTTCTTATGGAAGCTGGTGTGGGTCGATCAGTATAGACGTCCACAAGACAAGGTTAATTAGTTAATTTCTATGAAGAGTCAATATAACAATGGGACTTCCTTGAATTAGTAATCTTAGGATGCAATCCAATATCCTCCACCGCCGGCGGGATCACATCATGTCAGTGCTCAAGGAGCTACACTGGCTACCAGTTGCTTGCCGAGCCGAATTCAAGGTGTTGGTTTTGACCTTTAAAACCCTATACGGCTCCGGTCCAGTCTATCTCAAGGAGCGTCTCCAGCAACACCAAGTGGACCGCTCAACAAGATCTGCCACAGACAGCCTTCTCCTTGTCCCTTCAGCCAGAGCAGCTAGACTGGTCGGGACGAGGAAGAGGGCCTTCTCTGTGGTGGCCCCCATACTGTGGAACTCTCTCCCAAGTGACCTCCGCCATGCCCCCTCTCTGCTGAGCTTCCGCCGCTCACTAAAAACATGGCTGTTCAGGTGGGAATATGGGGTGGGCTAAGATTTTAAAATTTTATACTGTTTTAATGTATTTTATTCTGTTTTATCTTCTGTACTGTACATAGCCCAGGGTGGCCGGTTTGCCAGGCCAGATGGGTGATAAATAAATGCAAATAATAAATGAAATAAATAAATTTCAACTGTCTAGATGAAGCGCCATGGAGGGGGAGGGAAGGAGGCTGGGGTGCTATTTGGATATTGTGTCAGCCATCAGCCCCAGCCTCCTCCCCTCCTTGCCCCCTTGCACACCCCTTTTCATCTTCTCTAAAGCCAATTTGCGACCTCGGGGAGACAGCCAGCGCAGTTCTTCCCGCGCCAGCCGTGAGTGGGGCGGGGTGGGGGCTTAGCATTCAGAGTCCCAGCTCCTGTGGCTCACAGCTGGCTCAGCTTGTCTGAGCGTGGAAAGCTAAGCAGGGTCAGGCATGGTTGTTACTTGGATGGGAGACCCCTCCTCTAGTTTCCTGCATTGAGCAGGGGGTTGGACTCGGTGGCCTTGTAGGCTCCTTCCAACTCTATGATCTATGGAATCCAAGGTCCTGGACCACAGAGCTGGGGCTCTGAATAATCCTATGGCTGCCCGGACAATGTCGGGAGGCCATAGGATTGCACCCCTAGTGATGGAAGGTAGGGATTCAGCTTGCGGGCCGTGCTAGGGATGTCAGAGAAACCTGCAACTGATTCAAATGTATTCAGATGTCTATTAATCCGACCTGCGGATTCCACAGCAGACCGGCTTTTTCCGAGTCGTGTGGATTCTGTGGACTCGAGGATCTCTTTTTTCTTGGTAGGGGGGATTTGCGCATGTGCCCATTTGCACTAATGTGCATTAGAGCAAGTGCACATTTGCAAATGAACAAAATTCTCATACTGAACACCTGATTCAGTCCATTAGTGGACAACAGAATGAGATATGCCTGACAATCCATGAAACACAGGCAGAATGGATTTAACACTGGCTAAATGAGGGAACTGCATGGATGCCAGGCATACGTGCCAAGGAAGCCTCTTGGTACCAAAGGTCAGAGTGGTTCAGGTGATATTCCCTGACCCCCATAAAGCTTCCAGGTCAACCTTGTTCACTGGTCAGAGGAGACTTGCTCTTGCTGGCTATGCATGCCTTTGCCCTGCTTCCGACTACTGTCTTGTGTCTTACCCCAACCTAAGCTGCGCAGGAGCCATCTCTGGATTCCATTCATACACACACACACACACACACACACCAACTTTTCATTCAGCTCCTGTTCTTGTGCCTTTAACAAAAGTTTGATCTGCAGGTGTTGATGTTAAAGGCATAGAAGCTGCTGTTAAAGGCACTGGAAACAGGATGGGTTATTTTTTTTCCTGGCCAGTTGGCAGCCCTAGATATTCAGGTCTTCCTCCAACCTTTCCCTTCAATATTTCCATGTCATTTCTTTCCTGAGCTTGTGGCTATCCACTTTCTGGCTTCACCCTCTCTACAAAGTTGCTCACTTGCATTTAGCTTGATTGACTTTAAATGTGTTCCAGATGCCACTTTCTGTTTTTCCTTTGCCGGGCTGCTTACAGATGAGGCATTGCTTAAGCAATGGCTAATTCCACCCCCACCCCACCCCACCCCACCCCGCACACACTCATCTCTCTGTAAGCTCTCATCACACTTCTTACAGATCCTTTAGAAAAGGTTGCATCACAACATACTTCCTCCAGCCCCACATGACAAATTGAATCACGTCAAAGAAAAGCATTTCCAGCTGGTGCTAAAATGAATCAACACCCTTCTGCAGAATCAACAATTCAGCCATAGGTTAGACAGAAAAAAAAATAAAACAGTGTTTCTATTGTTAACGCCTTTTTTTTTTTAAGTGCAAAGGTTTTGTGCAGCAGCAGAGCCAAAATTGTGCAGCAGCCAAAAATTATTTAGACTGAAAGTAGAACAGCATTAGACCTACTAAATCTTGTATTACTCTTGTCATCTTCCCTGGAGTGCTACTTATTATCTAATGAAAGACAAACTTGCAAACAGGAAGTACAGGCTTCTAGTTTGTACCACCTGTCTAAATGTCAGGACTCAGACTTCTTGTGCCATGAACTGTAGCCCTTTTTTTTTTCATGGGATATTCTGTACTCAGTTATGGATAATCAAGCTTGCTGTTCAATTTGCTGCCAAGGGAGTCCACACTATGGGTGCTGCCATCTTGGATCATGTGGGTGTATATAATCAGATTCCCAGGAATCCAAGAAGGTGGCATCCATTGCAAGGGAACTCTAGGGAAGTAAACTGAATGCACAAATGAGCATTCTTATTTAATGAACGGTGCTGCTACTGTCACAGTACCACAGATGAAAGCAGCTTTTGCACGTGTAAGGGCGAGATAAAGAAGAGGCAGACACAGGGTATATGGTTTCAAATCAGGGCCACATTTATTGAATTGAAGATCTGTGAAGGGTGAAGTGCAGTTCTAACCTAGCCCGGCCCTTGGCCGGGAAAAAAGACCAATATTTGGCGAATGCATCCTAACTGAACCGGAGGCGGGATGGCCCGCCACCGGCCAGTTGCCCTCCATGTGGAGCTGGAGAGCCTTACCATCGTCACCTTACTTTGGCACCTCCAGGCTCCCAAAATAGGTGAGAAAGGTAAAACCCCAAAGGCATCCCAATCTCCCTCGTGCCAAGCCTCATGGCGTTGGCGAGGGCAGCCTTGGGTAAACGTCAGTCACCTTGAAAGGTGCCACTGGATGATCACCATAACCCTAATTGTTCCTGCCTAAACCCGCACTTCCCGCCAATGCGACCAATTTAGCAAAGATCCCCCTGGCGGGATCACAATCGAATTCAAAAATTCCCATACCCTGCTTCACAGTGTAGAGTAGGCGAAACACGCCCAATGCCCCGGCCAATTGGGACAATGAGCCAAAATTCCTACTCGGCCCCCAGGAAACGGGCGGCCAGAGGAGCCTACACTGCTCAGAGGGCGGGAGTGGAGGGAGCTGGAAAAACACAGGAGCAAAGAGACTGAAGGCGGGAACCCAGGAGCTTAAATAAGCTCTTACCTGGGTCCCCGCCCTTCTGAGCCATTGGCTCAATTCCCGTGACCCACCAGACCAGGTGCTTACCTCCTCTCTCATCCCCCCATGCGCAAGCCTTCTCCCTGTTTCCACATAGGGGCCATTGGAAGTTCTTTCTGTTTATAAAAAAGTTGCTCACGTCATTAGCAACAGTAGGGGTGCCTTTGGAGTGTGAAATCCTCACAGAACATTTAAGTTGCTCCTTAGAGATACGCACTATTGGCATCTTCATTTTGGATTCTTGTGTGTATCTGACTGGGTTTTATGTATGTATTTATTTTTAAATAGGTACCACCTTTATGGACTATACAGGCCTCCCAAGGTGGTCCACACACATTCAATACACAACAAAACCATATGGTTAAAAAGAAAGGGATCAATTTATAGCCCCTGAGTCAACTTCCCCCATCCTCCCCCCATTTGCAGACAATTTGCTTATTTTTTTGAGGGGGTGAACAATTCTTCTAAATGTTCATGCAGTTTACCATTGTAGTGGTGATGCTTTTCTGTTGTTGTTTGTTTACTTACTGATTTTTAGTGCCATCACCATAAGTGGCAGAAGTAGGACTACTCTCAGTGGCCACTGGCTGGCAGCCACCTGCCCCCCTGAAATGCTCCAGACATAGACATTCTTTGGGGATTTGAGTGTGGAAATGGGAAATGGTTTACAATTCCCTCCACCCCCTGAATATCCAGGGCATTCTGAGAGAAAAAGGTTGTTGCCAGCCAGCAGCCTCTTAGTGGAGATTCACCACTAACTGTCTGTCATGACCCAGGGTTGTGATTCTCCCGCTTCAGGAGGAGAAGCCTCTGATACAGACCTCTCAGACGCAAAACAGGATGTGGCCACAGAAGCATCCTTCAGTCCCTCTCACATCAGGGCCCTTGGCCCCAGAAGAATGTCTGGGAGCATCACCCTTGCTTTTGGAGGAAGTTGCCTTGCCACCCTCAGATTCTGAGGACTCAATTTCCAAATCCACCACCACATTGCAGTTGCTTCCATCTTGTCACAGCAAAAAGCCTTCAGAAACAAGCAAGGGAGAAGGCCTCATGTAGTATGTGGGAAGCGCTAGTAGCCTCTAGGAAGCCCAAGTCCTATTTCATGTTTAGGGCAGTATCCTACACTGTACCTGCAGTGCAACAGAATTTAGAGGTTCCTGAAACAACTGGAAATGAGTGACAGCACTCATTTCAGGAACAGGGCAGGTCGGCGGATCTCACAGACCTGTCCTGTTCTGGAAATGAGCTGCTAGTTCCTGTTGTGCTAGTGGTCCATTCCATTGGTGCAACAGAACCAGTGGAGGATATGGCCCTCAGTCTGAGTCTGCTAGTTGTTAGAACAACATACAAGTTGAAGTTGTCTGGCTCCCAGCCTAGTCTCACATGAAGCTCTCTCTGGTGGTGTCCACCTTTTGCTCTCCATAAATGGTATCTGACCTTGGCTTTGTCTGACCTTGCTTCTGGAATCCCTCCTGTGCTGACCATCCTGGAACTTGACCCTTGTGATGCCTAGCCTTGCCTATTGGCTCTGAACCCTTGGTCATTGATTATGGGTGCTGTAGTACCTTTGACTGGGTAATGCTTCATACTCAGCAGGATCTGTGGCCTGAAGCAATACACCATGATTGCAGTGATAAAAAGCAATCTTTTTTTTTTTTTAAAGGATTGGTGCTGCTACTGCAAAGGCAAGCTCCGCAGCAAATACACTTTTGAAGAATTTTCACCCCTGAGGCTTTCCCACCACCCATTTCAAGCCAGAGGTTCTTCAGGAAGAACTTTCAGCTCAGCCTTAGCCAGTTGTTTTTTGTTTTTGTTTTAATCGTCTAGACTTTGTTTCTCTCTGAACACATGCAAAGACACTAAACAAGATAATTCCACTGAAAACCAACAGTGCTCAGAACTTTCCAGAAGCAAGGCCAGGTAGAACTGGGCAGAACAGTGTTTCTCCTTAAAAAGAAAAGTCTGTACTCTTGGGTTTGTAGGATCATAACAGTACTGATACGTTGCCACAACAATAAATCAATAATGCCTAAAGCAGGTAACCATAAATTTCCTATGTTGTCATAACTGTAATGCTAAACTCAAACTTCATTCTCCCAATGATGTATCTCTTACATAAAAAAGCAGACTTTTAATCAATCAATCTGCAATAGCTGTACTCTCAGAGCCCTCTTAAAGCACAATCCTATGCATGTTTAGACAGAGAAAAGGCCTGGGTGGGGCATGCTGGGACTTGTAGGCCTTTTCTCTTTCTAAACATGCATAGGATTGCACCCTTAGAGAAGTAGATCACCTGGTTTGCCTTGGATTAGCAGTTCAGCAAAGAGGCAGGACTAAATCCAGTTGACCCCACCTACTTTGCTCCTTCTCCTAAATATGAAAGACATTGCTGAACTTTTCTAAGATGGCTCCACATGTACAGTCTCTAAAACTGGGTGTGGGAGAGGAACCGCATGCATAGCTCGTGACTTTCCATCTGCACGTTGGCGGCGCTCATGACTTTCTATCCAGCCAGGGTCACTGTGCTTCCATGTATTCACGGCACCTATTTGGATCGTGCTGGTAGATTTTAAGAAAAAGGAAGTGCTTGTTGAAATCCAAGTACATATCAAAGTAAGATGTCCCTCAGAAGCAAAGCTAAACAAACAGCCAGACTGAAATAGATGACTGAAGCAAAATTTTGTATTGATCAAGTAGTAATTGACATTCAGCTCAACACAATTATAACGGAGGCATCATTAAACTTGCCATACCTGAAGAAACTACTGGAAGCCACACGAAATCAAAAAGTTGACTAATGATGCTTAAAAGCCATAAATTATACCAGAAGCTCAACACAGAGGAATGATTCAGTCAGCAATTTGGGAGGCTGCAGAGATCTCACGTCAAACACCCTTCTCATGCTAAAGTTTTGTGTAGATTGTTGTGCTGTGTACTTCAAAATATGCCAGTGAAAACTTTTTTATTGGGTTTGTTAGAGACAGTATATTCTGGTGCAGACTGAAGTGAGGGAATGTCAAATTGATAGCTGAGGGGAAGGAAAAGGAGGTAGACGATTCCTTGGAGGAAAGTGAAAAGGGTTAAGATAGTTGCAGTTGGGTATGATCTCTAGTACATTCCCTAGGGTACTTCCCTTTCTTCCCTAAAGTCCAAACTTTTTAAATGTTGGTATAATCATTAGCAGTGGCTGCTCCTAGAGGATAGTGACTTTGGTTCTGTGATATTTGCCTTCATCATCTCCAGGTTGGACTACAACAACATGGGGCTGCTTTCAGAAATTTCAGTTGGCACATGATTTGGCAGCCTGCCTATTGGTAAATGTGTGCCAATGTGTAACACCTCTGTTGAAAGAACGACACTGGATTCCAGTCCAGTTCATTTCCAAGCACGATTTGAAGTGCTGGTACTAACCTTTAAAGCAGGGGTGGAGAACCTGTGGTCCTCCAGATGTTGTTGGAGCACAACTCTCATCATGCCTGACCATTGGCCATACTGGCTGAGACTGAAGGGAGTTGGGAGTCCAGCAACATCTGCAGGGCCACAGGGGTTCCCTGCCCCTGCTATAAAGCTCTATACTTTACTCCAGATGATGGATGCTTACAGAAATCAGTCTTTGTGAATTGTGATACAGATTGACCTAACAGGTACCTCTGGGACTAGTTTGTGAACTGGAACTTAGTCATCCCTCAAATTTCACGCTAACAGAGCAATCCTATGGCCCCTAGACAGCATTTAGAGGGCCACTGTATTTTTCAGAGTCCCTGCTCCGACATTCGGAAAAACAGCTCTGACCTCGGATCTGGGACTCCGCACTCAGAGCTCCCTCCCCTCCCCCCCCCACAGCTGGCACGGAAAGAACCACACCACCTGCTTCTCTAAGATTGTAAGAGTGACCTCAGAGAAGGGGTTCAGTGGGCGTTCCAGGGGGCAGGGAGGGGAGGAGATGGTCACCACCAAGATATGATGTATCCTGGTGGCACCTCAGCCTCCTTCCCCCCCCCCCTCCAGTGTGCCACAGTTAGTAGATGGCCGAAATTGGCTGCCTAGCGGCTTTGCAAGGTGGGAGGAACATGGAGGTGACCTTCACCCCTGCGCTCCTCCCTCTCTGCATAGGATGCCAATAATCCTCCAAGTTCAGTGGATTACGGGCATCCCCACTGGATTGTGCCCTTACTGAATGTGCCGGTACAGTTCTTGACTCAGAACAAATGGTAGCAAAACATCTTTAAAAATGTATATTTTAAAGGAAAAAAATATGTATATGACTGTGTATCATGAGGGAAAACATGTTTAAAATATGTATTTAAATACATATTAAAATGTAATTTTTATGCATTTGTTTTAAAAAAGCAGAAAAATGTGGAAATGGGACTGATTGAATGTATGAGTGAACACATGCAAAAGTGACATGAAGCCGAAATAGAGTGACTTGCCCATCCTTAGTCCACACTAGTACCCTAGGGAATGTCTCCTCCCCTATGAGGAGGGTAAAAATGCATCTGAAGCATACATGGCAAAAAAAGCCACTGTGGTGAATTGCAGAAGAAGCGTGGCATGCAGGGGGAAAGGTTAAGCACTCCCCTCCCACACACTCACACAACTTCTTTGCTGAAATGTGCTTTGCACTTGAAGCAGGTTTACCCTACAAGGATCAGCCACTTGAGTTGAAGTGCATGTTCAGATAGTTAGGATCCTCGGTTGCCACTGAATTCCATCCTAAGAGGTAATTTGAGGGAGTTGGAGGCTTCGCCTTCCCTGAAATGTCAGTGGAATTTTGAGGGAAACGAGTTTCCATGAAATCTATCCTTATTAAGAATTGTGTTTATTTCTTCCGGATCAGACAGATTTCTAATTGTTTTCAAGTTCATCGCATCTTTTGACTACAGGTTTTCTTTTTGCACAATTACAGATTGTTTAAGTGTGTGCGTGTGCATGCATGTGTATATACGTACACACACACACACACACACACACACACAAGTTACAGACCTCTATTCTTATATCAAATGAAATGGTGGAAATTTTGTTAGCCTATTATTCCTTGCATAATTCATAACCACAGAGCCTTACAGACATTGCTTGAACATTGTTGAAGCAGGTTCATGTTTCTGTATTTGCTCCAGTTCACAAAAATGTGCTGCTTGTCCATATCCATTAAAAAGGAGTTACAGACTGATGGTGCTCTTCACTGCTGAACATTTGCAGTGAAAAGGTTTCTGGGCAGCATACTGAACAAATGTGTGCAATTCAGATGTATGCACAGTCTACACAAATATTTCACAGGACTTCAATAGCTGCTTCACTGGGAACTTTATGGAAAGTTCTTGGGGACTTTCCTAGTGAACTTCCAGTCCATCTACTTCAGGGGTGGGGAATGTGTGGCCCTCCAGTTGTTGGTGAACTGCAACTTCCATCAGCCCTAGCCAGCATAGCCAATGGTGAGGGAAGATGGGAATTGTAGTCCAACAAAATAAAGAGGGTCACAGGTTCCTACTCCCTGGTCTACATGTGATTTTTTAATAACATGGTGCCTTGTGGATCCTAAATTATTATTAATCACATTTGTATCTTTTCCCAAGAGAACTCAGGGAGAACTATGTAGAACTATCCCATTTTTATTCTGGGAAAACCGCCTCCATTTTAGTAGGTTTGTCTGAGAGATATTGACTTGCACAAGGCCATAAAGGAAACTTCATGGCTCAGTGAGGATTAGAATCCAGCAGGGATGTTGAAGAGTCCTTGGTCTCGAGTCATGAGTCGAGTCACGAGTCTTTGGACCTGAGTCTCGAGTCCGAGTCCTTGGTCCAAAATGGTGACTCACGAGTCACTCTCCAACCTTGGAGATACAGCCAGCATGGTTCCTTCCACACCAGCTGGAGGGGGGCAGGGTGGAGCCTCTGCATCCGGAGTCCCAGCTCCGTTGTCCAAGAACCTCAGAGCTGGGACTCCGAATAATGCTATGGGCCCCAGATGATGTTGGGAGGCCATAGGATTGCGCCCTCTTAGTGAGTTACCCACATGCATGGCACTCTACAGACTAACATAAAAAAAAAGAAAAAAAAAGACAGGTCCATACCCTGAGAAACTTATAATTGAAGTTCCAAGTAATAAGTTAGGGCCAAACTACATGCAATGATAAACATGTTGCTTGTAGTTGCAGTTTGGGCCAAGTTACTTGTAGTGTTTTTACAGTAAATAGCAGCCCTGGACGAAGCCTTATCAGGATTGGGACAATCGCACATGGGCATGGGTTTAATTCTTTCCTCCCACGCCATGATCCTGATGAAGATTGCCCCAAAGGGAACGTCATATAGCACTGCAGTTTTTGGATGGCAAGTTTCATGGCCACAGGAGGAAAAGGTTATTTATTTATTTATTATTTATTTTATTTATTATATTTATTAATCGCCCATCTGGTCGGTCACCCGGCCACCCTGGGCGATGTACAATTAAAATACAGTAAAACAACACAATAAAATATAATAATTAAAACAATATAAAAAATTCTTATTAAAAACCTAACCCACCACAAATTCCCGCCTGAACAGCCATGTTTTTAATGCACGGCGGAAGCTCATCACAGAGGGGGCATGGCGAAGGTCACTAGGGAGGGAGTTCCATAATGTGGGGGCCGCCACAGAGAAGGCCCTCTTCCTAGTCCCCACCAGCCTGGCTGCTCTGGCTGATGGAATAAGGAGAAGGCCATCCGTGGCAGAACTTGATGTTGCTGGAGGCGCTCCTTGAGATAAGCTGGGGCGGAGCCGTGTAGGGTTTTAAAGGTCAAAACCAACACCTTGAATTCGGCTCGGCAAGCAACTAGTAGCCAGTGCAACTCATTAAGCACTGGCGTGATGTGATCACACCGGCGGCTGCCCTTAATCAGGCGAGCCACCGCGTTCTGTACCAGCTGAAGCTTCCGGACCGTCTTCAAGGGTAACCCCACGTAAAGCGCATTACAGTAGTCTAGGCGAGAGGAGACCAAGGCATGAACCACTGATGGGAGCAGGTGATTAGGAAGGTAGGGGCGCAGCTGCCGTATCAGATGGAGTTGATACAGCGCCGCCCGGCTCACAGCTGCCACCTGAGCCTCCATGGACAGCTGGGAGTCTAGAATGACCCCCAAGCTGCGGACCTGGTCCTTCAGGGGGAGATGTACCCCATTCAGCACCAGGTCAACATCCCCTAACCTTCCCTTGTCCCCCACCATAAGTACCTCAGTCTTGTCGGGGTTCAGTTTCAGCATGTTCCTTCCCATCCAGCCAGCCACTGACTCCAGACACTTGGACAGGGTCTCAACGGCCAACCTCGGTGAGGACTTAAAACAGAGGTAGAGCTGCGTGTCATCCGCATACTGATGATACTGCACCCCAAACCTCCTGATGATAGCTCCCAGCGGCTTGAGGTAGATGTTGAATAACATCGGGGAGAGGATGGAACCCTGCGGCACTCCACAAGTGAGCAGCCGAGGGTCCGAAGCCTCCTCCCCGAGAACTACCCTCTGATACCTTCCAGAGAGGAAGGACCGGAACCACTGCAATACAGTGCCTCCCAAGCCCAACCCCTCCAGACGGTCCAGGAGGATACCGTGGTCAACGGTATCAAAAGCCGCTGAGAGATCGAGGAGGACTAGAAAGTAGCATTCGCCCCTATCCAAAGCCCTCCTCATATCATCCACCAAGGTGACCAAGGCCGTCTCCGTCCCATGTCCAGACCTGAAGCCCGACTGGCACGGATCTAAATAATCGGCTTCATCCAAGTGTGCCTTCAACTGAGCACCCACCACCCGCTTGATCACCTTGTCCAGAAATGGTAAATTGGAGACTGGGCGAAAGTTGTTTAAATCCTAGGGATCCAAGGAGGGCTTCTTTAGAAGCGGTCTTATTACTGCCTCCTTGAGGGCTGATGGCATCACTCCCTCCTCGAGGGAGGCATTCACCACCGCCTTGATCCCCTCACCCAGTCTCTCCCTACAGCTCATGATGAGCCAGGACGGGCAAGGATCACACAAGCAGGTGGTCGGCCTCACAGATGAAAGCACCTTGTCCACCATCAGAAGGAAGAAGCCGAAACCGATCCCACAAAACCGGTCTGCCATTGGCCTCCTCCCGCTCACTCCGTGTCCACGACGTACGATATCCCACTCCTAATCTGATTGATTTTATCTGCGAAGTGCTTCGCTAAAGCCTCACAGGAGGCTTTTGACTGTTCCAGTGGGTCCGGAGCGACTGGACCGACCAGACTCCGAACCACTTGGAACAGCCTCCTGGGGCAGCACTCTGCAGACGCATTCTGCAGAGTTACATTCACTCTTCCTGCATACTGCAGTTCTGATCCTCCCTCCCCTCCCCTGCATGGCTATTATTTTAAGTAGCGAAAGAAAGAATGAAAGAACAAAAGAAAGAATCTACACAGCTACAACTGATAGGTTTAGGATCAGGCACTTAGTAATCATAATTCTACCCGATTAAGAAATATACAAAAGACTTAGGGATAGTTTACTTCACTCTTAATATGCTTTTGTGCTAACTTCATCACACATTGACCACACCCACCCACAGCTCAGTTTTGGCGCACACAACAGGTCACAACATTTTGCCTCATGCTGGTGCAGTTGTGTCAAGTCAACATGGTTTTCCTGGTTGTGTTGGATCAATGGCATATTATTGCTTATCATGCCACCAGGGAAAGACAGTGACAGCACAATTCTATACATGTCTACACAGAAGTAAGTCCCACTGAGTTCAATCAGGCTTACTCCCATGTAAGCAGGTTTCAGCCTTAGTTTTGAATTTGTCCATGTTCCCAATTGGCACTTGGCAGGCTTATAGCTGTAGAGAAATCTGGCTCTTAAAAATTGTATGGGAACTTAGATATTCAGCTGAGAGAAACTATGCCAGCATTCAAGGCAACAATGGAGTAATTCAGCTTTCCTGAGTGTTTAATTTAATTCAATACAAGAGAAAATGAAAGACTTTTCATAACTATGGAATAATTCCAAAGAGGCAGACTGTGCACAACCCAGGCAACAGAAACAGTATCTTTCTTGGGGCAGGCACAGACTGGATAATAGGAGGGCGGCCCTACAAAAGAAAAATGTATACTTATTTTGTAAATGATTCAAAATTATGTAGACATTGTAGTGTACTAATGAAGAGCTTCTCAAAGGCTCTCCGCCATGGTCTCCTTCAACCAATTAGATAGAAATGCCACCTATCCAACTTCATTATCATCTCCAGTGCAAGTGAAAGTTAATGGAGAATTTGGTCTATAAACATAAATATTTGTGGCTTCTTGCTCTTGGCTTTTTAGCTCTTAAAGCTATCCCCAATTAATTGCTAGGGCACTGTGTCTTCTTTTAATCCTTAGGCCCTTTCATCTGGCCCTATGCCAGCCATTGCAGCTCATCCCCCACAAAGCCAGGAGACACAAATATACTTCATAGAAACCGTTTAATATAAATGTGGGAAATGGTTAAGTTCCAGACTGATACTGAGACATGGTTGAAACATTCATATACATCACTAAAGAAATCCTATGGCTCCTAGGCAGCATCTAGAGGGCCATAGGATTATTCGGAGACCCAGCCCTCAGTTTGGAAAACAACTCTGACCTCGGAGCTGGGACTCTGCACTTGGAGAGCCCTCCCACCCGCCACAGCTGGCATGGAAAGAACCATGCCAGCTGCATCTCCGAGGTCATAAGATAAGGTGACCATATGTACTGGTTTTACCAGTACAGTACTGGTTTTTTGGACATTGTCCTGGTTAGTCATGAGATATAACCAGTACACTTTAGGACTACAAAATCAAAAATTATTAATTTATCAAAAGATTGAGTACATCAAATCAATCCTTGATAAACCAGCCTAAATCAATTTCATTAATTTATCCTAGTTTTAGTTTTATTTTACACGACAGTTCTCGTCGTTGGATCTCAGCAATACTCGGCATTCAGCACACGCACTCTCACTATGTTGTGGCCGCGGCGACTCTTCGATAATACTCCCGCGCAGTATATACAGCCGTGGGAAGTCGATGATGACATCATCACACAGAGCCCGCCAAAATTGACCAATTCGGTGTTAGCGTCGGACTATAAAAGGCCCTCCGCAGCACAAAACAGGCACCAGTGATCTGGCATCTTTGGACCGTGACACTGGCCCTCAGAGCTCCTCGCTCTCTCGGTTACTTGAGCTTTTCGCTCTGCCATTTTATTCGCCAGGACTAGGCTGACCATACGTACCGTTTTAAAAGGGACAGTCCCATTTTTTTTTCATATTTCCTGACCGTCCCTTCTTTTTAATATAAATGTTAATTTTGTCCCGTTTTTAGTAAACTATATATAGTTTTTAATTTTTTGTAAAAAAACTGAACACGGCTTGTTTATTTCTCATAAGAATCTCCGCATTAAGAAACCTCAGGGGGGGGGGTGAGCCAAGCCCCATGCGGAGCTGCTCCCGTGCTCTCCTTAGCCCTTACACAGGGCGACTACTGACGTAGTCTAGAGCGCCGCGTGTGAGCCACGCCGAAGAAAGGGAACTTCACGGCGATGGGCCAGAGCCTGGAGCCGTTGTCGTCTTGCTGCGGGGTAGCCGCATCCCCCTGCGCAAGCCTGAAGGGGTAGAAATCAGGCAGGGGCACAGCGCCCTTCACCTGCAGCCGGAGCCAGCTGCCGAGTGCCAGCCAGCCAGCCAGACAGGCCCTGCATTTCTCTGGCGGGCGCCAAACCCCGGGCAAGCAGGCGAGATGGCGGAGCTGACACACAGGTGGGTGGCAAGAGGCAGCGCGGCCGCGGAGATGGGCTGGACCCGGCAGCAGCACGCCGGGCGGGAGCATGAAGACCCAGGCAGGCACCGAAGGGACACAGACCCCCTGCACGCTCTGTGGCAGGATCACGCCAGGACGCGAGACAGGGGTCTGCCGGTGGTGGCGACGGTGGAGGCAGCTGAGAGGAGACCCACATGCACACTGAGCCTCTCTGCATGGCGGTGAGGGGACAGCGGCTCATTCACACAGGTCAGGGCATACATATTCATGCCCTGGTCAGCCAATTAGGACGGGACCTGAAGGAGGCGGGCCGTGGAGGTTAGGGGCGGGCTTAGGAGGATCAACCTTTTCTTAAAGCGCTAAGAAGACTGGATGGGGAGAGCGAAGCCGTGCAGCTCACACTAAGGAGGAGGCGCAGTGTGTGGCAGGCGGCCAGGCGAGCTCAGGGCACATCGGATTGCAGGCAAATCTAAGACACACTTGTCGCTAGTGCAGCCATTCTCAACCTCTGGATGCGTCGGACTACAACTCCCAGCATCCCCAACCAGCCAGCTGGCTGGGGGGTGCTGGGAGTTGTAGTGCCACATATCTGGAGGGCACTAGGTTGGAGAAAGCTGTAGTAAGGAGTTAGTTAGCCCTATTGAAGCCAGTGGGAGTCATTTTCCAGTACAAACCCCTATCAGACCCCTCTGCAAGCCACTGAGTGCTCTTTCCTTCTGGATTAATACACTGACTAGCTTCAGACAACATGATAACCCACACTCAGGGTTGAGTATGGGTTGTCGTTGAACCGTGGGTTGTCATTGGACCGTGGGTTATCGTCTGAACCCAGCTGAGATAAGAAACCATGGTGAACAACCCACAGTTCACAGCCCAATAACAACCATGGGTTCTCTTCGTGGGTTGGTTGTGGTTAAGAAGCCATGGCTTGTTAGTGCAGGTGGGTTCAGACAACACGATAACCCACGTTTCAGCAACAACCCACATTTCAGCAACGACCCATACTCAACCCCTGAGTGTGGGTTATCATGTTGCCTGAACCTAGTCATTGCGGATAACCATCAGTCCCCACCATGGTCTTTAGGCCATTGTCCACATGATCCACTCTGGCTGTGTGCAGGCCTAGCTGTGGGGTTACAGAGTGGCAAGGGAAAGGCGCTGTGTGTGTAGGCAGTGATAACTTCCTCCTTATTAGTACAGTACTACTTAATGGTAGTTCAGTACTAAATTTTGAAGTGCAGGCGCTCATCATTACAGCCCCAATGACCATACCCCAAGGACAACCCAAAATGCAGGCACCTGTGTTGATCCATTATAGATAGATACCCCCGAAGAAAATCAGTCCTTAGCATACTAGCTAATTTATTAGGATCAGCTGAAAAAAGTGCCAAAGCTCTGGGACCCAGTGTTCCCACTCCACTACACCATGGCTTCTTTATCAGAGGGGAGGGGGCCATTGCTCAATGGCAGAGCACCCATCTTGCATGCAAAAGGTCCTGGGTTTCATCCCTGGTATCTCCAGGTGAGACTGGGAAAGACTCCTGTGTAAACCCCTGGAGAGCCACTGCCAGTCAGTGTGTAGGCAACAATGAGCTAGATCAAGCATGGGGAACCTATGACCCTCCAGATCTTGTTGGACTACTGTGAAGGATTGAGGCCTACCCAGGCTTGAGTTAGGTTGAAGCCTGAAGGCCCAAATATCTCCTGATGGGAGGGGGCATTTGTGACTTCGGGGGTGCCACAAGGGCAAGGGCCACACACCCCTAACACTGCTATTTGTTGCTCGCTCGGTGCCCTTGGTGGGGGGGGATTGTTTTTCCCTGTCTAGGGCCTGAACATGTGCCCTGGAGGGGAGTCATGGGGCCCAGTGGGGGGTTCTGTGGGGGCCCCAATTAGTGTAGTGACGGGTAGAGGGAGATATGGCATTGGGAGGAGGACTAGCCAGGTAAAGGGAACACAGCCCAGACACTTAATGGCTGTGCCTTGTTCCGGTCCTCCTCGCACCCGCAGGTTTGATGGTTGCCCTATCAGCCTGCCCTCGGGTCTCCGGATGCTGCTTCTAAATGCCAGATTGGTGCAAAATAAAACCTTCCTCATCCACAATTTAATAGTGGATGAGGCGGCCGATCTGGTATGCATTATCGAGACCTGGGTGGGAGAACAGGGAGGAGTTAGTCTCTCCCAGCTTTGCCCACTGGGGTACTTGGTGCAGCATCAGGGTAGACCTGAGGGCTGGGGAGGGGGGTTTGCCATGGTCTATAGGAATTCTATCTCTCTCTCCAGGCTCCCTGTCCATCTGACTACTGGTCTGGAGTGTTTGCACCTTTTGTTGGGCCAGCGGGACAGATTAGGGATTCTGTTGGTGTACCGCCCACCCCACTGCTCAACAGACTCCCTGGCTGAGCTGACGGAGGTGGTCTCGCTGGCGATGCTGAGGTCCCCCAGGCTGTTGGTCCTGGGGGATGTTAACATCCATGCTGAGGGCACCTTGTCTGGTGTGGCTCAGGAATTCATGGACTCCATGACAACCATGGGACATGCAACACATGTAGCAGGGCACACTCGACCTGTTTTTTTCAGCCGAGCATGGAGATGGTGATCTGAAGGTGGGGGACTTTGAATCAGTCCCCTTGTCATGGTCAGATCACTACCTGCTGAGATTTAGGCCAACAGCAGCTTTCCCCCTCTGCAAGGGTGGGGGACCTATTAAGATGGTCCACCCCCGGAGGCTGATGGATCCGGATGGTTTCCAGAGGGCCCTTGGGGGGTTTCTGGCTGATAGCTGGCGGTCCTGTCGAATCTCTGGTTGATCTCTGGAATAGAGAGATGACCCGGGCGGTTGACACGATCGCTCCTGAGTGCCCTCTCTGTAGTAGAGCTCGTACGGCTCCATGGTATACCCCAGAGCTAAGAGTGATGAAGCAAAACAGGAGACGGCTTGAGTGCAGGTGGATGAAAACTCCTAGTGAATGCAATCGAGCCCTGGTACGTGCTTATAGCCAGGTATACCTAGAGGTACAAGTTTGTTTGTTTTTGTACCTCTAGGTATACCTGTAAAACTTGTAAAACTTGAAACCTAGAGGTAGTGAGGGTGGCAAAGAGACAACATCTCACTGCCTCTATCCAATCATCCCTTTGCCGCCCAGCGGAGCTCTTTAGGGTCATCCGGGGCCTGTTATATGCTGGCCCCAGGGACATCATCGACCCATCTGATGCCCGCTGTGATATATTCGCTAGGCACTTCCAGGAAAAAATATCTTGCATACGCAGGGACTTAGACTCCAATGTTATAACAGTAGAATCAGGAGAGGTACCCAGAGCACAGCCTGGTCTAGTTATTTTGGATGAGTTTCAGTTGGTACAGCTCGAGGATGTCGACAAGGTGCTTGGACGGGTTCGTGCAACCACATCTGTTCTGGATCCTTGCCCTTCTTGGCTTATAAAAACTAGCAGGGAGGGAACGGCCGGCTGGGTCAGAGAGGTGATCAATGCCTCCTTGCGAGAGGGAGTGGTCCCATGCCACCTGAAACAGGCGGTGGTGAGACCACTCCTGAAGAAACCCTCTCTGGACCTGGAAGATCTTAACAACTTTAGGCCGGTGGCGAATGTTCCTTTCCTGGGCAAGGTCCTTGAGCGGGTGGTGGACAACCAGCTCCAGGCACTCTTGGATGAGACTGATTATCTGGCAGGGATGTTGAAGAGTCCTTGGCCTCGAGTCACGAGTCGAGTCACGAGTCTTTGGACCCGAGTCTCGAGTCGAGTCTCGAGTCCAAGGTCCAAAATGGTGACTCGAGTCGAGTCACGAGTCCCGAGTCACTCCCAAAGCGGCGGCCCATGGAGGGAGCGGGAGGGTCTCCGTGAGAGGAAGAAGAGCTGCCCTTCCTCCCGCGGAGACCCTCCCGCTCCCTCCATGGGCCACCGCCACCGCCGCCCCCACTTACCATAGGCGGGTCCTTCCTTTGTCCCTGCTCCTGCCGCCGCCGCTGCCACACCAGGGACGCATTACGAGCCCTCCCTGGGTTTGTAGTTCTCCGTGGTGGCGGCGCAGCCCGATCTCGCTCTTCTGAGCGGCGCGGAGAGTGTTCTCCGTGCTACTCGAGTTGCTGCCGCCGCCGCCGCCTCCCGCTCACCGCCATCTCCCTCGCCGCCACCATCGCACGCAGCCGCCCGCGCCCGCCTCTGTTTAAAGCGGCGGCGGCCAAGCGCGCCGGAGCAGGGTCCCGGCTCGTCACTTCCGCCGCGCCGGGACCCTGCTCCGGCGCGCTTGGCTGCCGCCGCTCTGTTTAAAGCTAGTTTAAAGCTCACGGTGAGGGGGCCAAACGCGGCGAGGGCCTCACCGGCACCCAAAGCAGACGAAAAGGGCTTGCAGCTGGGTCAGGCCCAAGGCCTGTCTCGGCCCGCGAGCCACTGAAGCGCGCAAGAGCCCCTTCAAGCAGCCCGAGTCGGCGGCCCCCCTCGCTCGCTCTTGCCCAAGCGAGCCGCACAGTCCCCCTCTGAAGCAGTCCGGCTCAGCCGCCTCGTCCTCCTCCAGGACTCTGTTGAGCCTGCCTCACTTGGAACCCCTTCAAACCGGGCACCACCCACGCCCCACGCCACCCCGGTGGCCACGAGTCCCACAAGGAAACGGGGTGCCGCATCGGGAAGCAGAAGGACGGCCTTCCCCCCTGCCTCTCCGTTTGAGGTCCGAAGGGGGAGAAGGGACATTGGCCGGTGGGGTTCTTTTCTCTCCCCCCCCCAGGTTAAAGGTTGCCAGTTCCCCAACCAGCCACCCGCCCCCTCCGTCTTGAGACACATGGTGCCTCCCCGCTGGCAGAGGGGTCTGGAGGCGGTTGCGCGGCATCCGAGCAGACTTGCAGAGCAAGAAACCTCTGGGGGCAGACCCCGCGAGAAGCGCCTCCTGCGCGCGGCTGCCTGCCAAGACGACCGGGGAAGGGGCGACGGCTCCAGCGGCCCTTTCCCACACCCTCTCTTGCCCTCGGTCCCCCCTCCCCCAGCAGAGGCTCCCCCCACCTCCCGGCCCCTCTGCCCTACCTGCTGCCTCCGTCTCCCTTCCCGTCGGGCTCCTTGGGGGTGCAGATTGTCCCGCACCCCAGAAGGCCCCAAGCGCCATTGCTCTCCTGCCCCCTTCGCCGGGTGCCTCGCCGTGGCTGCTTGCCGAACGCGCCAGAGCGCAGAGCCCCGGCCGCGGTGGGTGCCGCTTCCTGGGACAAAAGCTGCCGCCGCTCTGTTTAAAGTGGCGGCGGCCAAGCGCGCCGGAGCAGGGTCCCGGCGCGTCACTTCCGCCACGCCGGAAGTGATGACGGGACCGGCGCGGGCGGCTGCGTGCGGTGGCGGCGGTGGCGTGATGGCGGCATGGCGTGCAATGGCGGCGGTGGTAGCTGCGAGCGGGTGGCAGCGAGGGAGACAGCGACAGCGGTGACGTGAGTGGCGGCGGTGGCGGAGTCATTGGGCTCGAGTCCCTAGTCGAATCTCGAGTCCCATTGAAAAAATTGGGACTCGAGTCAAAGGGGGGACTCAGTCGGACTCGCGAGTCGAGTCGTCGAGTCCGAGTCCCCATCCCTGTTATCTGGATCCATTTCAGTTGGGGTTCAGGCCTGGTTTTGGCACAGAAACAGCTTTGGTTGCCCTGTATGATGATCTATGTCGGGAGAGAGACAGGGGGAGTGCTGTTGATACTCCTGGATCTCTCGGCGGCTTTCGATACCATCAACCATGGTATCCTTCTGGAGTGGCTGAGTTGGGGGTGGGGGGCACTGCATTGCAGTGGTTCTGCTCCTACTTGGATGGCCGGTTCCAGAGGGTGGTGCTTGGGGAATGTTGCTCAGCCCTATCTATGGACTCTCCAATACGGGGTTCCTCAGGGGTCAGTCTTATCCCCCATGCTATTTAATATCTACATGAAACCACTGAGTGGGGTCATCCAGAGTTTTGGAGTGCGTTGCCATCAGTACGCTGATGACACACAGCCAGGGCCGGCGCTACCGCTAGGCAAACTAGGCGGTTGCCTAGGGCGCGCAGCTGAAGAGGGCGCAGAAACGCTGCGCTCCTCTTCGCTGCCGCCGCGCCGCCCCCACCAGGCCTCCGGCTCCCCGCCCTCCGCCGCCGCTACCGCCGCCACCGCCGCCACGCCTCCCCGCCTCCCCGCCCCGCCCGCCCGCCCACCTGCCGCCGCTCCGCCTCCCCCCCGCTCTCCCGCCCTCCCGCACGCCGCCGCCGTGCCTCCCCCCGCCCTCCCACCCACTGCCGCCACCCCGCCGCCCCTGCTGCGCCTCCCCCCACTGCGCCTCCCCCGCCCGCCGCCACCGCCACCACCACCAGACCCCCCCGCCACCTACCTTCTCCGCGTCGCGTCGCTTCCGGAGCCCCGCCCACGTTGTTTTGGCGGTAGGAACCAGGGCAACAGGGCTTAAACAGCCCTGTTGCCCTGGTTTCCCCGGCAAAAAACAGAGTGCGGGGGTCCCGTCGTTGCGTCACTTCCTCCTCTTTGGAGGCGGCGGCAGCCAGGGCGGGGGGAAGGTAGGTTGTTGTTGGTGGTGGCACGGGGGGGGGGTTTGCAGAGCAGGGTTGCTTTGCTCCGGAGGCTCCCCCCACGGCACGAGAGGGGGCGCGCTAAGTATCATTTCGCCTAGGGCGCCAAACTGCCCTGCACCGGTCCTGCACACAGCTCTATTTCTCCTTTTCATCTTCAGCAGGTGAGGCTGTGGATGTGCTGAACCGGTGCCTAGCTGCGACAATGGACTAGATGAGGGCTAACAAACTGAGGCTCAATCCAGACAAGACTGAGATGCTGTTAGTGGGTGGTTCCTTTGACCGGATGGAGGGTGTTCAACCTGTTCTGGATGGGGTTGCGCTCCCCTTGAAGGAGAAGGTTTGTAGCTTGGGGGTGCTCCTGGAGCCATCTGTCACTTGAGGCTCAAGTGGCCTCAGTGGCAAGGAATGCCTTCTACCAGCTTCGGCTGGTGGCCCAGCTATGCCCCTATCTGGACAGGGATAGCCTGGTCTCAGTAATCTACGCTCTGGTGATCTCTAAACTAGACTACTGCAATGCAGTCTACGTGGGGCTGCCTTTGAAGACTGTTCAGATGCTACAGCTTGTGCAAAATGCGGCAGCCAGGCTTGTTGTGGGGACCAGAAGGTCCGAGCACATTACACCGGTTCTGGCCCGTTTCCACTGGCTGCCAGTATGCTTCTGAGCTGAATTCAAGGTGCTGGTTCTAACATATAAAGCCCTACACGGCTTAGGACCACAATACCTGACGGAACGTCTCGTCTCTCCCAACCGCAATCTACCCGGACACTACGCTCAACATCTGGGCCCCTCCTCCAACTGCCACCTCCAAGAGAGGCTCGGTTGGTAGCAACAAGGAGGAGGGCCTTCTCAGTGGTAGCCCCCCAATTTTGGAATAAGCTCCCCACGGAGACCTGCCTGGCGCCAACCTTACTATCTTTTCGGCGCCAGGTTAAGACTTCCCTCTATGCCAAGCCCAAGGCATTCAATAGTTAAGAGCTCAAAATAGCACGGGGGGGGGGATTGTCACCTGCAGACTTAGTTTTATTAACTTTTGGATTGTATTTTAAACTGTGCTTTTTAATTTGGTTTTTAATCTTTTTTTGTATGTTTTTATTGTTGTTTTTATGTACAAACCGTTGTGAACCACCCAGGGAGCTTCGGCTGTGGGGCAGTATAGAAAATAAATAAATAAATAAATAAATAAATAAATAAATAAATAAATGTCCTGGTTTTAAATGTGAAAAAATGGTCACCTTATCATAAGAGCAACCTTGGAGATGGGGTGAAGAGGGCATTCTGGGGGGGTGGGGAAGGGAGGAGACCGGGGTCCCCAGGATACGACATATCCTGGTGGCACCCCAGCCTCTTTCCCTCCCCATCTCTTTCCCTCCCTCAGCTAGATAAACAAAATTGGCCATCTAGCTGACTTGCAGGGTAGGAGGAGCACAGAGACAATCTTCACCCCTGTGGTCCTCCTGCCCTCTGTAGGATGCCCATAATCCTCTAATTTCAAAGGCTTATGGGCATCCCTATAAAATTGTGCCCTAAATTTCTCTAGGGATGCAAACACAGGTGGCTACTCAGCCCAAAAATAGATCCGGCCCTGGGCTGATGTATGAGAAATCATTTCAGTTCATTTTCTGATCAGAATTTACCCAGTTCTCACCTTCTGGACTGCACACAGACTCAGACACAATCTGTGGTTGAAGTTCGTACATTCCCGAGCTTGCAATGTGATTCGTGGACCAAAATCAAATGCATTCGACAGCACGTGTACATTTGAAAAATGTGCATGGAAAAATGCGTACTTTTGAAAAATGTGCAGAAATATGCTTTAATCAATGGGAGAAGAATGTGCACATTTCAAAGATGCACACACAATTGATACATTTGGAAAAATACACACAAAAATACAAGTGGATTTTCATGCAAAAAGGAAAAAACAAAAACAAAGCTCACAATCTGATATGGACTTGAGATGGAACAAGCTTTGAGATGCAATTCGGAGAACTTTGTCAAGCTAGACTTTTGCTGACTTGTCTTGCACAGCTTCTTCAAACACTGACAACCTTGGGACTTCCATGTTCAATTAGACTGCTCAGGGGGGGGGCTTATTTCCCCCAACAATTTCTCTCTTCCCCCATGCTTGCCCATCCTCCTGCTTCTCCTCCTGCTTCCTGTCCCCTCAGCTAAAACACAATGTTTATCAGGAAAAGGGGCAGGTCAGGCAGGAGTAGGGGTAGCTTGAATGAAATATCTTCTCTCCCTTTCCCTCCTTCCCCCAGTGCTAGCTTTTAAAAGAGAAAGCAGAGCACAGTTATAATGGTGCCTGCTTCTATCAGGGACCATGGAATGTTAATTACAGTGTCCACCATCCTTGGCCATTGGGATTATCTTCTAGCAACTGTAGTTAACCTCCTATCCCAGGTGGAAGCAGATACCTTGGCTTCTGACTGCTAATCACTTGCACATTTAAAAGCAAACATGTGAGAAGCAGGGAGCATGGTAGGGCAGATGGACCTCTTGCATTCAAGGATCTCCCTGCAAGGTATGTTTCTGCCAGGGATGTGTTCATGAGGGAGCAGAATCAGGGTAGCAGGCTTGATCAAGGCTTCTCACCCTGATTTTCCTTGCAGAAATCAAGCAAGGGAGTTTGAGATTACAAGTTCCCTGGCTTGATTTCTTGCCGGACCCCTAGATTTCTTTTACACTTTACTGTTCACCACCACCACCACCACCACAACAACAACAACACACCCACAACCCCCCTCCCAAGTCAGTCACACATGTAACTATATAAGGCACAATGAAAAGTATTATCCGGGACATATATTTTTTTCTGCAACAGCCTATTCACACCAGGAGTATAGTACAGTTATGACCTATTCACACTTGTATTAGTTCAGTTATGAAGTGATGGCCATGCATGTGTGTGAGCCATCCTCAGGTCCATTTGCTCCAGTAAAAGCACTTAAAGGTGTAATCCTATGTATGGTTAGACAGCAAAGAGGCCTACACTACAACTCCCAGCATGTGGGCCTTTTTTCTGTCTGAACATGCACAGGATTGCACCCTCTAAGACAGGGTGTACCTACCTATTGCAAAAGCTATAGCTTAATGGCATTGTTGTTGCATTGCAATATGTTGGGATGTGCCAGAAGCGTAAGCACATAAAACGTAAATCCCCCTCCCACCACTGCTGCCTATATCAATGAAAAAAAAATTGAAAGGACGGTATAGGATCAAATATTAGATTATGGAAGAACTGATCAAATAAAATTCAGCACTCGCTCACTTCAAGTTCTCTTTGAAACTGATGTATGCTTTTGCAATGTAGGCTTTTCTAGGGTAAAACAGATTTTCAGAAGTTCTTTGAATGCTCCCATTGCATTCATGCAAACTTGTTCATATTTATGGATGTAGACAGCTTGCACAAAGTAGTTTTCTTCATCTATATTTCATCAAGGAAGTCATTCAGGCAAAGATGCATTTGGAAGGCTGTTCCATATATAGCAGTCCCCCAAGTCACAGAGATCTCAATTAGCATAACGGTACTTTAAGCAAGTCCCATTCCCGCTGGAATATCCAACAATCTATAATTAAACAGATCTGCTATACCAGTATTCTTCATCAGAACATAAATCTCCATACAACTGGGAGAGGAAGGTAGATGAAATGAATTGTAGCATAATGCCACAATTATGCTGTCTGGGTGAACAAAGTACACAATGCATGACTGCATTGCATTATTAGTAAAGACCCAACAAAGAAACCCAAACATACAGAGTAAAGAAGGCATTCAAAAACCAAGGACATTATATAATAATGATCAACTGGTTACACACAGCCATTTGTTTATTTGTTGCATGAAATTACTACTACTCACTTATTATTCTCTTTCTCTTCTTTTGATATGCTAGGGATAGTGTCCCAGTTAGGAATGGGCAAGTCTGATGCTTTTGCTTTCTCACACATTCAATTTTTTAAAAAATCTCAAGTTCTTCATCTCCTGAATATAAAGAAGTTTGCAAATTTTGGTATATATTGGTAAAATTTTGGTAAATTCTTATCAAAAACAAACTGAAATGAAATTCTCACCCATCTGCAGCAGCCAAATTCAATAGGTACAGCTCTTTCCTGCAAGGAGAAGTCCATGATGATGTGCCTGCCTGCCATGGAACTTTTAAAGATGAGGAAAGTAAGAGGCGCCTTAATTGAGCGCCTACAAAAGATGACTGAATCCAGTCCACAGCGATTCAAACCCAGACTTTAAAGAGCTAAGCACCCAGTGTCCTGGGCCTGGAAGGGCAAATTTGCAGGGGAGGCTGGTTTATCCTTTTTTGGTGGGGCTCCTAATCCATTGCAGGTTTTATTTGGAGCTTTATAGCAACTATCCATGGTGTTGAACTCCATCCCAAAATAGGTTCATGGAGCACCTATATAGCTCCGAATAAAAGCTGCAATGGATTAGGAGCCCCACTGAAATAGGAGTCACCAGCCTCCACTGCAAATCTGTCAGTTTTGCTTTGTCCAACATGGATTTCCCCCCCACACACACACACATCTCAAGTTCTTTTTGTCCTGAGTATGGAGACCAGTGGCATGCGATCCCGCAGCAATCCGACCCGCCACCAGCTCAGTCAGTGGATGCCTCTGCTGTCCCTTCCAAGCCGGGCCATAAGCGAACACGCACTGAGCCACTTGGCAGACTTCCGGGTTCTCAGCAGGCTGCTTTTTACGTAGAAAGTGCCATAAGATGTGCAAATTGCAGGCACTTCTGGCGTGTCTTACGACATTTTCTACGTAAAAAGCGGCCTGCCAGGAACCCAAAAGTCACTTCCCTGGCTTGACTCAGGAGAATGCGAGTCGAGGTGGGGAAGGAGGTAAGCAGGACAGAGTTCAAGGGGTCGAGCCCAGCCGACTTTGCTGGATTTCAAACCCCCTGAACAAACTCCTCAGCCATCCCTAATGGAGACCTTTGCGAATTTTGGTAAATTCTTACCAAAACCAAACTGAAACAAAATTTTCATCCATTCCTAGTCCCAGATCAGGCATCATACCTGAGTGGTGACCTATTCACCTGGTGGAGGAGCAACAGCCAAGCACATATACCTAGGGTCATGTGTGACAAGGGCATCCTATGTGCAGATACATATATGCAATGCCATCTCGAAGGACCATGTATGAAATCCAGATGCAATAACTGAGAATTTGGGTATTGATACTGGTGCATAAGGATTTTAAAACTGCCCGTTCAATCAGGCCAAGGTCTACTCATAGAATATTGTGTTTCCAACAGCAGCCAAACAGATTTCTCTTATTTGGGACCAAACAACTGAATATAACTGTTTCTGAACATGGAGATTATATTTTGCTTGCACAGCTAATAGCCTATGCAATGGATTCACAGCACAATCCTAAATATGTCTACTCAGAAGTAAATTCCATTGCATTCACTGAGGCTTACTCCCTAGGTAAGTGGGCATAGGATTACAGCCTTACCTCACTGGGGGGGGGGGGAGTATAGAGATTACATTTAGCACTGTAATCAATGTGTTTTGCAATGAAAGGTAGAATTGAGTATAATTATAAACCAGAAAATAAATTCTTAAAACACAGTGAAAACACAAGTATTCATAACAAAGCTTCCTTAAAAACAAAACAAAAAGCCCAAAATAATATCTCTCTCCATCCCTATATCTAGATCTACTTTGCAAGTGCAGGGTTTTTAGCACTAGTATTATTCTTGTCCTTCTAAAAGAAGCAGCAAAAGCCTGTGGATTTGGATTACACCCATGATAAAATAATGGATTTTATTAGTCACAATACGTATACTGAAAAAGCCCAAATATATCACTAAATTCCCTGAGCAATGTGTACTCACTTGAGTAGCCCAATTGGCAGCCACTCAGCTGATGGCTACTTTTCTCCCGGGTTCATTTCAACAAACAGAACAACTTATAGAGTAGTAGGAGTAGACAAATAGATCCCAGAGGACAGTTCATTAGGCAGTAGCCAAGCTTCTGCCTTGCCTAAAGGACTGAAATGATGCTAGCCTTCCAATCTGGGTGCAATTACCAATGTTAATTAGGGAGGATGATCCTTACTAATTGGACATCTGGAGGAAGAGTTCCATAGGGTTATTTGTTTGTGTTGATTTTAATTATGGTTCAGTAACCTTTTGGCTAACAGGCAGAAAGATAATTTGCTGACACTCTTACAAATACTGATCTTGCAACAAAGGATTGAGTTTTATATTGCTGTCCTTGAATGATTTAGTCCAGATTTGGGTTGTCATATTGTAATCTGGAGAATCGCTCTAGCTCTATCCACACCTTAATTGCATGAAGGGGATCTATGTTGAAGGAGGCATGGTGAACATTCATCCATGTTTAATCATTAAAAATCAACAACACCAAATGCCTCCCACCCACCACCCACACACAAAACACCATTTGAGGTCAGGAGAACTGTGCTTGGAAAATTATCAGAACCTGGTTAGTACATTCAAATTTCTTCTGTACAGAGCATCCCCATCACTGTGGCAGGAGAGGGAAAGTATCATACGAACTTGGTGCTGCATATGATGACTGCTTGCATGGATGTCCCCTTTTGAAGGAGAAAAACTGCTTGAGTGGACCACAGTGGTTTCAGCAGGACTCACCTGATGGGGAAGGGCCACAGTACAGTGGCAGAGCCCATGCTTTGTATACAGAAGTTCCCAGGTCAATCTCCAGGGAATCTAGTTAAAAGAATCTCAGGTAGCAAAGCTGGAAAATATTGCTGTGTGAATTTTTGGAGAGCAGCTGCTAATCAGAGTAGATGACACTGGTCTACAGGAGACAGTCTACTTTTATAAGGTAGATTCAAGATTCTTCCTTTCACAGTTTTGAGGTGTGAGTGGCACTCACTGGTATTTCTTGAGCCTGTATCTGACTGGTAGCCATTCTATGTTGCCCCTTTTTTTGCTACATCATGACCATTCCAAGGTGGCAGCCCTCACTGAGCAAGGGATGGAACTATTTAAAGTGGATTATAGTCAAGGGAGGGCATTCTGAATTGTTCCCCTTGCCTGAGCTTTCACTCCAAAGAAGAAAGAGAGCCAGTGTGGCGTAGTGGTGAGAGTGTTGGACTGGAACTCAGGAGATCCAGGTTCTAGTCCCCTCTCAGCCATGAAGCTCACTGGGTGACTTTGGGCCAGTCATTGACCCTCAGCCTAACCTACCTCACAGGGTTGTGAGGATAAAATAGAGAGGAGGAGGAGGAGGAGGAGGAGGAGGAGGAGGAGGAGGAGGAAGATTATGTAAGCCGCCCTGGGTTCCTTGCAGGAAAAAAGGTGGGGTATAAATAGAATAAATAATAAATAAATAAATAAAAGGAGGGAAGACACCAATCCAAAACAGGAAGAAAACCTCAAGATGCAGAAAACACACACTCTGTGCTATGTACTCTCCAAATTGCTGTTGTTGTTAGTACTATACTATTATTATTTCTATACCACCCAATTAGCTGAACTTCTCTGGGCAGTTCAAAAAACATTAAAAGATGTAAGGGAATGTGTCCTAATTCTTGCTTTGCCTATTGTCAACGAAGTCTGAAGGTCAGAATAGCTCATATTCCCTTCAGTACTTAATCCTGTGTCCAGAGGAAGGGGGTGGGGTACATGAGGCAGTGGTCCAAGGAAGAAGGAATAGAGGGAGTCAGGAGGATGAAGAATGGAGGAAGTGAAGGTTAAGAGGAAGGAAGGAAGGAATTTCTTCCTCCCCGCCCATCCATAAAAGCAGTGCAGGCTGGCAAGTCCAATGTCAGCAGGGCTGCATATCCACACCAGATTTTATTCTGAAATTTTAAGGCGCTATCTATGGTGCCAAACCTGTTTTAGGGGTACAGTTCAGAACCATGGATAGCTCCTTTAAAGTTCAGAATAAAATCTGGAGCGGATATGCAGTCATCAGCCTCCACTGCATAAAAGTCCATACTTGTCATAATGATGTCCAACCCACAAAAACACTTGTAAGAATAATAGGGGGGGGGAATGTTTCTAGGGTGAAATCCAATGAGGCTGCCCATAACCCTTTGAACTTGGAGGATTACAGGCATCCTATACAAGGCGGGAGGAGCATGGAGGTGAAGGTCATCTCTGAGCTCCTCCTGCCCTACAAAGCAGCTAGATGGCCGATTTCGGCTGTCTAACTGCAGCACTTCAGAGGGGGAGAGGGGGAGGCTGAGGCATCACCAAGATACGTCATATTTCGGCGGCACTGGTCTCCTCCCCTCCCTGACCACCAGAATGCCTCCTAGATCCCTTCTCTGAGGTCACTCTTACGACCTTGGAGAAGCAGCCGGCGAGGTTCTTTCCACACCAGCTGTGTGGGGGGGGAGGGTGCTCCAAGCACGGATCCCCAGCTCCAAGGTTGGAGCTGTTTTCTGACCTTGGAGCTGGGAATCCAAATGATCCTATGACCCTCTAGATGCTGTCTAGAGGGGGCATAAGATCGCTATGCTAGTCTGTCTGCCACAGAGTCATTGAAAAGCAGCTTATTCCTTCCTCCCTCTCCCCCCCCCTCTCTCTTCCCCCCAAATGCAAAAAGTGATGGTGTTTTTAGCCATGGCTCCTTACTTCGAAGATGAATATGTTTGATGATCCGGAACAAGAAGAACAACATCAATATAGCTTGAGAAATCGGACTTATATCTGAGCAATATACCAAGTATGGTGATAAAAAAAAATGATGATAATCATGTATAAGTAATCCGTTCTCGGGGGCAAACTTTCATATTAAACCAATACAAAGAGAACAGGTTCTATAATTTAAAGACAGGAAATTAAAATTTCTACTGATGCTATTTTATTTTTTTTTACTTCCATTATATATTGAATGCTGAATAACCCCTTCAGAAGCTGTGAACTCTCCATGGTTTGGGATATCATAATAAAAACACAAGCCTTACCTTAACAAGAGCCACATGGTGTCAATCATAGCTCATTTGTGTGTGGCGGTAAGGACTATAGCAAATGAAGACAGTATCTGTAAGTCAAGTGGCTGAAATAGTCACCCTGGTGACATTTTTTATAAAATGTCAGACTTTCTTGATCAAGTCATACATAGAAATATCTGCATTTTTCTACATCGTTCCCATTCTCATTACACATACCACAAAAAGTTGTTAAATGAAAGACATGATATTCTTTGAACATACAGATAATGCATTTTCAAGCATACATTATATTAGGAACATTATTTGCAAAATATGTGTACATTAGTGAAAATTGTACTGGGAGAATTTTACACAAAAATGGATACAAATTTTTCATGCAAACTGTTTTTTAGAAAAAAATTCAAAGTCTGGGATGAACCGATCTTAAGACTAGAAAAATGAGAAACTAAGAGAAACTGAAATTAAGAGTCATCCATTCCTATTTACAGCCCTAGCAAAAAATATCTAGGATCATTACATAAAGTGAGAAACCGATAATACTGAATAAGATTGAAGCAGAGTGGGAATTCTATCCCACTTGTCAACCCATTTTCATCTGTCTATACGGCAGCTTCCTATCACTCTCGCTAATTGTGAACTTAGGCAAAGAGTGCCAACTACACAGCCAAAATGATGGGGCCACTAAAACACAAGAGGGAGAGATCACATTGTAGGGGAGCAATGATACTTGCAGACATACTAGGTAGGAAATAATACTATATACTACTAAGGAAGCAACTCCCCTCACCCACCCCCAGCCAGTCCAATGAGAACTGTGCATATTCAGTAACCATGGGATGTTGACAGTCAGTTGAAAAGGAAAGGAAAAGACAAGGGAGACATGTAATGGAATATCCTGGAGGGGGACATGGTTATTTAGCTGTCTGGAAGGGAGCCTGTATCTGAGCACTCCTAGTAGGAGGTGAAGAATAAGATACGTGGCAACATTTTCCCTTTTCTCATGTTCTGGTCCCATTTGTGTGCCTATGTTTTTTTCAGAAGCACACACAAGAAGGGAGTCTGTACTGTTGACACTGACTGGCAGTGACTCTCCAGGATTTCAGGCAGGATTCTTTCCTAGTCGTATACCCGGAGAAGCCAGGGACTGAAGCTGGGACCTTCTGCATGGAAACCATGTGCTCCACCACTGAGCTATGGCGGCTCCCACGGACGGTGTGCAACTCACCAGGAAGGAGAAGAGAGGGAAGAAGTCTCCATTGTGACATCTGCTGATCCCTCCCCCGGGGTACAACTGCATCTGTGAGGGGATAACTGTGATCTTTGGTTCTTTCAAAATTGGAGGTCTGTTACCCCAATGGGTAAGCTGTTGTTCTTACAAATGAATTTCCACCAGCATTTACAGAGGCTTGGGGTTCTATACCAAACTAAAAGATTTGCCGTTTTACAGATGTAACCTTCCCTGTGGCATGGGTTATGACCCTTTCGATATTGATGTCTTTTCACCCATCCTTCCCCCCCCCCCGCTCTTTTGAACTGCCAAACTCTACCCAGAACCTTCCCCCCCCCCTCTGCTTGGTTATCCTCAAAGATTCTCTTTTCCTTTTGTGTAGCCCCAGGGCCAAAACAAAAATTACTTTAAATGTGTGTCTTGTGGCTATGACTCACAGGAGTCCTAATCTGATTTGGGACGGGCGGGGGAGTATGGGGCGCTTTTAAGATCCAAATCATCCCCATTCTAGAGTAAAAATGAAAAGACAACATAGCTGGTTGACACACATTTAAAGTAATGTTTGTTTTGGCCCTCAGTTTCACTTCAGGAGGGGACTTGACACAAAAGGAGAGGAGAATCTTTGAGGGTAACCAAGCAGAGAGAGGAAAGAAGGTTCCTGGCAGGGTTTGACAGTTGAAAGGAGAAGGGGAAAGGACAGTTGAGGGAAGGATGTCAGTACTGAAAGAGTAATAACCCAGAGAAACAAGAATTGCACAAAAACTGGAAGCAATTCCTTCATAAGTCCCATGCATTAAAACCCTTCTCTCCAAAAAGAGAGATTTCTGGTATAATGGCAAAATGGCTTGACAGGCTGCATTAAACCGAATAAGCCCTTATTTCTTTTCTGAGTGAATCCCCCCCTTACTTTTTTAAAACCTCATACCCGCCCCATTTGTTTTGTGTGTGTGCGTTGTTGTTTTTTTTTTAAAAAAAAGATGAAATGGCTGCAGGACAGTAATAACAACAGCAGTAGTCAAAATGTATGGTGTGACAAGCTAATATCTCTGCAAGGTTTATCACCTTATTATCATTCTGCACTGACATCCACACAGAGTAGTAATAATGGATGCACAGCACACGCATAAACAATAATAATGGAAAAGCCATCCATGAAAGAAACTGCTAAAGTCACTTCAAAGCTGGCATCCCCTTTGCCAATGTTTAATTCATACAAGTTCTGCATTTGCTGCTACCTTAAAAATTGATGCAGATCCTTTAGGGAGGAGAGTTTTTAAAATCAGATTAAAAACTATTAAATGCTGCAATGAGGCTGGCTAAGGGTGTGCAGTGTAGAGAACCAGATCCAAAATGATAACAAAGGATGAAGTTAAAAACAAAGGGCCACAATAAGGAAATGCCCATTTGCAAATATCCATGTATATGTGACTAATGCCACATATGGTACTATGACCATAGTATATGCATGAAGATAAGGCAGTCATCTCATATGTTAAGATGCAGGCAGCCAGTGTGACAGTCCTGGATTCCAGTTTGGAAAATTTAAAATGATGCCAGGCTTTGACCCTTCGCCAATACGGTAACACCAGATAGAGATACTATGTGAGCAAAGTGAATAATGTCAATGTCTTGTGGAGCTCCCACCAAAATTTCACCTAAAATGACACTGGGGGTTCCTTCTCAGGTGGAACTGTTACTGATGCCAAAATTGGGTTCGGGTGGGAAGTCTAGCCAGAAACACCAAGGGCAGTATCCAGCAGAGCCCATGTGCCAGCAGGACTAACCACCAGTGCAGCGGGAAGCTAGCGGTTCCTAAAGCAACTGGAAATGAGCCAAAACACTCCTTTCCAGAATGGGGCATGCCAGTGGAGCTCACAGAAAGAAGCTCTGCTGACCTGTCCCATTCAGAAATGAATGTTTCTGCACATTTCCAGGGTTACTTTAGCTTCCTGTTGTGCCAGCAGTGGGGCCCACAGGTACAACAGAATGAGCAGAGGTGCATGGGAAGCCTTAGATACTAGCCCAACTCTGAAAACAATGAGTCATTATGGGATGAGAGTAAACCTTCTGGATGTTTGGTCCTAGCTCATAATTGCTCACCCTGCTACTAGTCCCACTTACCCCAAAATGATCTTGGCAATGGGAGGGGGACACAGGGAAAGCTGGTGTGGAGGGCTTCAGCAATGGCAGAGGCCTGGATCTTCAAGGCCTGGATGCATCTGGATTCTGAGGATACTTTCAAGTGTCCACTGTGATGGCAGAGTGCAAAAGCACCAGCAGAGTTCTCTCAGACAAACACATGCACACACAGGACTTGTTTGAAAGTAGATGCTTTTTAAAAGATAAATAACTGTAACAAGATTACTCAGGTACTAAAGCTTGATGGTTACAGTAGTGCCGTTTCTTAAATGTTACTTAGTCTGTGAGGTAAGGAAAACACACACAGGTCAATTTTTCATTGCTAAACCCTAGCAACTGTCAGTTAAGTCAGTTAACATCAGACTAGTCTATCTATCTATCAGGGGAGTGTTAGAATGGAATTCAAACCTGTTGTTAGGCAATGTCTAGCATTCCCTCCTCTGATTCAATCAAGTGGTTCAATCCACTGAACCTTGCCTCATGCCCTTCAACCAGACTATGCAAGTCTGCCTTAACCTTTAATGGGCAATCATCTTTAAAAACCTCCCTACGGAGTGGCCATCTTGTTGCATTTTCCAACGCACTGCTGCTAGGAAGCCTTTGAAAGAGTGTCCCCAAGGCCTCTCTGCTTCACAGACTGAGCTGGGAAGAATTAGGAATAAGAACTTCTTTTCCCAGGCTCCTTGCCAGCAATGGACACTCTGAAAATCCTGAGAAAAATCCAATAACATGTTGAAATTAAAGATGAGGCATCTGCTGAAGCCCTCCATAACAACCCCACTGACCCCAGCCTACTCCATTCTCCAGGATAAGGTTGGGAAAGTGGGGGGACCAGCGGGGGGGGGGCTGAGTTTGATCTTCTCTGGGCTTGTTTTTTCTGGGTTTCCTTGGGAAGATCCTAGATCTTTCCAAGAATTCTTTGAGAAAGTATAGGAAAAATGAGCTAATTACAAGGGAAGTGGGATGGGCTCGTCCAGCACTAGGTGAAACATCTGAGGAATTCTGTGGGGGAGAAAATCTAAGAGTTCTGATAAACTACCATTTTTTTTAAGGGTGTTTTGCACATCCTTAGGTAGTCATCAGGTTTTCCCTAGAGCACAACTTTTTGTTTCACCCAAAGTTCCTCAAATGTTTTATCAGAACAGGAACTTCCATCTCCACCTTGAAATTTTGCTTTAGGCAAAAGTTGATACACACACAATGTGATGGCAACTCCAGCTCTGATACATTTAAGGATTTCTTCCCATTCATTTTAATGGGAGAAGCACCTTCTTCACAAAAGGATAGATGCTCAAAGATGCCTCCTCTATTGAAATGAACAGGGAATCCTATGAATGTGAAAGTGACATATGCACATGAGATTCATGTTATGAGATTAGAAATGCTATTCCAGCTTTAAAGAAAAAACCTGATGCAACCGTTATGAAAAAATCTTGGAACCAAATTAGGGTGTCTTTAAAAAACCAAAAAAAAGCATTTAGATTTGTTACTGAAAATACCATTCACAGTTAATCCTGGTTTTTAAAATTAGTAGATCAAATGTTTAAAAATCATGAGTAAACAGGGGATTCTGCTGTGTTCTTTTTACAGAACACTGTTTCCAAACAGTAGTTCAAAGCAGCAGCTGTATGGTTTTATTCTAGAAATTACACATTTAATAAACTGAGCAGGCTTCCAAATTAGCCTTTTCAAAATCTAAAGAAATTATACTCTCATTCTATGTTCCAAATCATCTTTTCATTTTATAATTTGACATCTAATAGATGAAGCTATGGGTGGGTGGGGGATTTTATGCTGAATCTTTTCAATATGGGTTTTGGATTACGACACTCATTATGAGTTAGTTTATCATCCAGATCTATTATCCATGATTTTAATATTTTCAACATATTTTGGTTGCATTACATTAATCATACAAAGGCTGAGATAAACTATCAGTGGAATCACATATTACAGCTCTTGCTGGACTGCAATATGTGCAGACTGCAGATGGCATATTACATATTTGAACACTCCCCCAAATACTCCTTGCACATAGAAAATAAGCATCTCAAGGCAAAGGTTTCCAGCCTGATCTTCTCCCTGATGTGTGTCCATGTAGCAAACTTGACATGAAGATGGCAATCCCCATAGTCAGTATATTGGAGATCAGCCTGTCCCAAATTGATGCCCTTCAGATGTTATGGACATCAACTCCCAGCAGCCCCATCCAACATGGCCAATGATTGTAGTCCAAAGCATCTGGAGGACACCAGGTTGGGACAGACTGCTGTAAACCTTCACAATTTGTGATTTACCATGTGAATACAGCATGCGTGCACACACACGCGCGTGCACACACACACACGCGCGCGCACACACACACACACACACGCATCATGTATGGCAGTCCACAAGGGGGCATCAGTAATCCTGCTGGTTTTGCTGTCTACCTGAGGCTGCCAAAACATAAGGGGGTATAAAGCGCTAGTAGGCAAGAATACTCGAATGGTGGGTGGTGCTCAGCTTAGTGAGTGCAAGCCATGTATAATATGTACCCTGCGCATGAGGATCTAATGTTTCATAGAAAAAAGATAACCTATGAAGCAAGACTGAGTCAGACTATGGTCATTCTAATTTAGTATTGTCTATGTACACTGACTGGCAGTGACCCTCCAGGGTTTCTGACAGGGATCTTTCCCAGCCCTATGTGTAAACTCCAGGCACTGAGCCTGGAACCTTCTGTGTTCAAAGCATGTATTCTCTTATGCATAGCTACTACGCTTTGGTCCCTCCTCAAGAGAGGCTTCATTCTGTCCTTACTACTGTATGTGATGAGATATGCCACTATGTTTAGAATCCTCTTCAAATGGGTGTATTAATAGTGCTTTATTTACTAGCTTAGTGACTGGATTCCCAGATTCTTAATTCTGCATGGTCAAAACTGAGTAACAGTGCAATCCTGTGTATGTCTATTCAGAAGTATGTCCCACTGAGTTCAATGGGGCTTACTCACCAGTGTGGGCATAGGATTCCAACCTAAATTAAGGGTGGGGACTAAATTAAAAAAAGAGCAGTCCAATAGGATAGGGTAAACTCTGCATGTGCTATCAGAAGGCTGTTCAAAGGGTTAAACTCTGGATCTTTGAACATGGTTCCCATTGGCCTCCTTAGAGGCTAATTGAGCTTTTGAGAGGAGAGTTTTCTCAAACAAGGATCTTTTCCTCCAAATCTCATATGCATGGGTTCCTACCATCCTTCTGTTCTCATTAGGGGGGCATGAACTTTGCTAGAAGCAGCAGCCTTTGGAAATCTTTGTACATGAGGATTTTGTTGCAAGGAAGTATGTAAGATTGAATTGGGAGAGTTGACCCTCTGATTTTAAAGCATAAAATGGACCACCCTCTAGGTATGCTTTAAATTAATGATGTGCTTTTCATTAAAACATTATTTTTCTCAAGAATCGTATTCATTGCAGGATGTGGCACATTACACTCATATCATGTAGTGGAGAGCCAGTGTGGTGTAGTGGTGAGAGTGTTGGAGATCCGGGATTCTAGTCCCTGCTCAGCCATGAAACTCACTGGGTGACTTTGGGCCAGTCACTGACTCTCAGCCCAACCTACCTCACAGGGTTGTTGTGAGGATAAAATGGAGAGGAGGAGGAGGATGATTATGTAAGCTGCCTTGGGTTCCTTGCAGGAAAAAAGGCGGGGTATAAATATAATAAACAAATAAACAAATCATGTTACTTTTGCCTGCTGTGAACTCTGTTGCAGTTTAACTTCAGAGTTTCATTTCATTGCCCACCTTTCCTTCAAACAATTCAGAGTGTGGCATTTTCTCCCATACAACAACCCTGTGAGGTAGTTCAGGCAGAATTTGCCCAAGAGCTTACCCAGTGAACAACGTGGCAGAGTCGGCATTAGAAGCCATGTTTCCAAATCACAAATGTACAATTCTAGCCACTCTACCTCACCAGTTCCCAGTTTACATAGTGCTCACTGATCAGCTTGTGGTTTCTGGTGACAACTAATCTTGTGAAAGGAGGCTTTTAATCAGGCAGGTGAGCCTTCTTTGAGGAAGCGAAGAAACTGTGCATGTGATTCACTGAAGAGGACTCTCGGGTGACTGCTCATTTCCCAGAGTGAGGCATCTGCCAGTTTCTTGAGCTAAGAGAGAATTGGACTATCTCCAGACAAGTTGTGGCAGGGTGGGAGGGAGTGGACAATGGGGTCATAACTGGGAGATCCAGCCCTTAAGCAGCTTGACCAGGGTGAATCTGCTCCCCAGCTCAAGAAGTCAGTCATCCCTAATCTATGAGCAGGAGCTGCCCTCTTCCAGCCTTATCATTCTATGACTGTGAACTATTTTACACAAGGCTCTTAATCCGTTGTATCCACTTTCAGTTTTGTCGCAGAGTTGAGATCCAAGCTCACACAAAGAGCCTTTCCTTTCCTATGTTTTCACTACATAACCTCTAGGTGGCACTGTGCTATAGCAGAATAGTACAACTGCACAAATAGGAAAATACTTTTTCTTTTGCTTTTACAAATAATACTCCATTTTTGCAGCTGTAAACCCCCACCCCCAAGAAAGTGCTCTTAAAAAAGCAGAAATGAAACTGAAGAGTCATGATGTTGTCTGACGTATCCATTAAGAACCGTGAGTAAGTAATGACAATGGTACAGTAAATGCCTCATGTAGAAAGGCTCTATGAGAGGTGCGGGACATTTTGAGTTCTTGCATATATAGCAGATAGCACATCGTAGGGATGGGGAGAAATTCATTTGGTACACATTTTAATGTGAACATACTTAATTTTGCACTTTCAAACCAATGTTCAAACAAAAAATCAGTTATCCTTCAAAATGTGCACTTCTCTGCATTTTGATTGAATTCTCCAATCAAAAACTGTATAGAAAAATATATACGTTAGGGGAACAAACGTTTAGTGAGCTTTTGCCACTCACTAAAAACATGGCTATTCAGACGGGAATATGGGTGGGTTAAGATTTTAAAATTTTATACTGTTTTAAATGTATTTTATATTTTATCATGTTGTACATCGCCCAGAGTGGCCGGTTTGCCGGCCAGATGGGTGATTCATAAATACAATAAATAAATAAATAAATAAACATGCACACAAAATTGGGCATATTCGTGAAAATAACATTAAAAATGTATTATATTAGGAAAAATTGTTTGCAAAACAACTGTGTTTTAGTCAAAATTGTATACAAAAATGCATGTATTGGGACAAATGTACACAAAAATGCTTCCAAATTGTCATGTGAACTGTTTTTTTTTTGGGGGGGGGGACCCTCAAAGTTTGGGATGAACCAAGCTTGAGTCTCAAAAAATTCTCAAAGTTCAGGATGAGCTGAACTTGAGAATGGAAAAAATGGGAACCAAGAGAAGCTGGAATTGACACATCTGTCCACCTCTAGTATTGAAGAGTGCATTGAGCAAATGGGGTAGGGATGTAACTTTTGCCTGCATGGGCACAAGTGAGGCCCGAACTCATGCCTGCGTGGGCTCTCCGCGGCGAGCGCGGGCCTACGTGGCTCCTCGTGCTCTGCGGCGAGCAGCCTGTGCTTCACTTCTGGCGCGGCAGAAGTGACGCTACGGGACCCTGCTCCGGCGCGCTTGACCCCCGCACTATGTTTTTGGTGGGGGAAACCAGGGCAACAGGGGTGTTTAAGCCCTGTGGCCCTGGTTCCCCCCACCAAAAACATAGCGCGGGAGTCCAGCAGCGCACTGGAGCAGCTCTATGCGGCGGCGGCTGCAGCTCCGGCAGCAGCGGTGGCTCGAGCAGCTCGGAGAACACTCTGCGCCGCTCAGAAGATTAAGAGCGGGCCGGCGGCAGTGCGGAGGGGCGAGCCGCAGAGAACCCCGAGCCACAGAGAGGTACGTGTAACCCCCATAGCAAATGGATGCAGAATGCCCCTCCCAGACCCGCATAGCTGTGGCGGGGGGGAACAGTTTGCACACAGGGGGAATGGCGAGTCAGACCACAGTGGTCTGATGATCTTTGAGACTCCCATCAGGAGGCAGATTGGGAGGGGCAGTAGAGCTGTTATTAGGCTCGCACGCCTCTCCCTCTCCCTCCTTTCTGACACGGCTCCCTCCCTCCCATCCCTGTTTGCAGTGTAGGTTTTACTGGTCACCTGTTTCCAGGGGCCGAGTTGGAATTTTGGTTCATTGTCCTAACTGGCCGGGGGCAATGTTCGTGTTTCGCCTACTCTACACTGTATATCAGGGTTTGGGTGCTTAGTGGCATTTCAATTCGGTCACATTGGCGGTTAAGTGCGGGATTAGGCAGTTTTAGGGGCTCGGTGATCATCCTCTGGCACCTTTCAGGTGAGAGGCATGCCCAAGGCTCCTGCCTCCGACTGCCTCACGGTTTGGTTTTGGGGAGATAAGGCATGTCTCTGAGGTCTTCCTACATCACCTGGCAGTACCTCATGGTCCAGCCAAGGCTGACTGCAGGAAAGACCTTCCAGCACTTAACGTGTGGTGTTAAGCAAGGAGGGATGCCATCACCCTCCTTTGCTGGATGTTTCGCCCTATAGCAATGGCGACTGGCTGATAGCCGGTGTAATTAGCACCTGCACTTTTTTCCCTTCATAGATCTCCAATTGATGATTCAATAAATGTGGCCCATTACTTTTACCACAATTTGTACCCTACAACTGTGTCTGAGTCATTATTTCTCCTCTATGCGCGCAAATGGAAAACACAGGACCACAGAACCTGATGATCACATAGACATGTGCTTTGCACACTGAGGTGAAAGATCTTTATCCCTGGTTTGGCTATGAATATTACATTAATCACTTAGTCTCTTAGGGAAGAATTCAGCATGATGTGTCAACAACGGGATCCCTTGACATCCAGATTCTGTATTTTCAAAACATCTGGACTATTTCTTTTAGTGCCCCTTCAGTCAGCAGTGCTGCTGACAGGGGAGAAGCAAAAAGCTGCTTCAGTCTAATATCCCATACCAACAAAAATATTCTAAATAAAACATGAGATCATGAATCTTTAAATCTGTATTAAGACATTAATGGCATCTAAAATAAATCAGAGCCATCTGTAATGCTGAGTGCTAAATAATTCAGACCAGTCACTTGTACTTAAAAGGATGATGAGTCATGAGAAATACAGAAATGAAGTGTGTGTGTGGCGGGGGGGGCATTTGTGTTTATTTTCCTTCAAAGCACCTTGCAGGGTTTATGGTGTGACACACAGAATAATCAACTTGGATGAAAAAGTACAACAAATGCCAGAACCTTTTTGGCTTTTAAACACGGTTGCCCTCGAAATTCAAACTTCTCCTTGCCTTTTTCTGGAAGTACTGCAAACTTAAGCATTAAAGATGGGGCCTGGATGGAAACTCTGCTAGGCCTAATCTGTCTTTATCATTGCTTAGTCTCCAATCACCATGAAAATGCTGGGACTGTCATGAAAACCCTTAAGCCATCTTGGCTTCTCACTTTGTCATGCAGAGTCCCGAATTCCCAGCTACTTTAAGCTGCTCTTAAAGGGACCATAGGCAAAATTCAGTTGCAGCAGCTAAGCTTGAAGTTTTAGCTTAGCGGGCCCCTTTAAGAGTAGCTCTGCTTAGGCTTGAACAGCTGCAGGGTCTCCATGGAGAGACAGACACTGCTAAGCTGGGAGGGCCAGGTGAGGATGTGTGTGCGCACGCAGGTGCGCGTGCACGTGCACATGCACATGCTCTACCTGCTGCCCATTGCTATGGGGAAGGGATTAGCTGGATGAAAAGAAGAGGAGGAGGAGGCTGCACCCACTGGCCTGGACTGAGGGAGAGGGGAATGAGGGAATTTATCAAATGATTCCTATCTTTATATTGCCAAAGATCTTATTTCCTAACAGAACTGACTCTGTGCCTCTAACAGGTGAGACACAGTGCCAGAAGGAAATGCAAGAAACTTCCCCTTCTCTCTGAAGCTTCATGTTTGGTGTGTGTGTTAAGCTTCACCTGTTGAATTTGTGCCAATCCTGACGATTTTAAAACAAAAAGATATTGCCCTGCAAGCACTGACCCCCCCCCCCCGAAAAACACCAGATATCAACAAGGGTTTAAGTAAGGTAGAAAAAATATTACAAACACCACTTATAAAATATTATAAAATAATATATAATATAATAATGTCATAATATATAATATATAAGATATTATGTAATAATATAATTCTGGAAAAGTCATTCTAGCACTGCCGCTGCTACCTCTTCTCCTAGCAAGGAGCAGCATTTCATAATTATCCCTCAATTACACGATACTTCTTCACACAATGCATAATCAATTTGCTGCCATATGATGTGATGGTCAGTGTTGTAGATTGCTTTAAAACCTGGAGCTCCAGTGCTTAATACTGGATATATGTGCTCAAATGCAAGATATATGAATTGTGGGAAGGGAAAATATTTATTAACCTCTAACCATGAATTTTTTTAAAAGTATAAAGGTTGAAATATTTTATCCCAGAATACATTTAATAATCTGTTAGGCCTTCTGAGTCTTTTAACAAAGCATAGTCAATACTGGTGGCCTTCCTTGACAACTTATTATTGAATTTACCTAAATTCAATTGTGATTCAATTGTACATTTACTTGGGATTAAGCCCTATTGAATTCCGTGGGACATACTTCTGAGTATTCTGGCCACTTCCTTGAGAGTAAAGCCCCATTGAAAGAAGTGGGAGCAGCTTTTGAATGAACATTTATAGCATCAGGCTGTAAAACTAGACTTTGCTCCTATCGGAACTCCAGGAATAGCCCTTGATGGTCAGAGACTTATAATGGGCAGTTTCATGAATTTATTCTGAAGACTGGCACAATTTTGCCCTTAAAAGGCTTGTGCTCTGAACATCTTTTGGCTTCCCTCAAAGTCCCTTAGATGTTTTGCCTGAGGAGCGAACCTCCCATTGTCCACTGGATTTTGTTTTAGACTAAAGCCAACAATAACAGAATGCACAAACAGTGTTAATCAGTTTCCGGGTGAAGTATAAAGTGTTGGTTATTACCTTTAAAGCCCTACATGGTTTGGGTCCAGGCTACCTACTGGATCGCCTTCTCCCGTAATCCACCCCACACACTTAGGTCCTCTGGGAAGAATCTGCTTCAGTCAGCCAAAACTAGGCTGACAAGCATTACCCAGAGGACCTTCTCTTCTGCTGCTCCCAGATTATGGAATGGCCTGCCGGAGGAGATTCGTCAACTTGTCAGTCTTTTCGAATTTAAAAAAGCCGTAAAGACTGAACTCTTCCAGCAGGCCTATCTGGCAGAATTTTAGGATGTTTTAAAGATGTTTTAAAGATGTTTTAAGATGTTTTTAGGATGTTTTAAGATGTTTTAATAGTATGTATTGTGTTGTTTTAGTTTATGTATTTAATATTTTCTGTTGTTCCCCGCCTCGATCTAGATGGAGAGGCGGGTAATAAATAAAATATTATCATCATCATCATCATCATCATCATCATCATTGCTTGTCAAATGTGTCCCAGATAATTTCTTTCTTCTCTGCCTCCCACTTGCTCAAACAGTGGCTACAGCCTAGTTTTCCCTGCAGTGATAAATTGGCATCTGAACTATTTCAAATTGCAGATTGGGTTTGACATGACTGAATGCTCCTCCATCGAAAATCAAAACAACAACCCCAAACCTCCCTCCACATGGAAAACTATCAGATAGAAAGCTAGTCTAGAATACTTCGTCCTGCCATCACATTTTCAAAGTGGAGCAATTTGTATTTGTTATTCAGTGGGGATAGGGAAGGTCTTTTAAGTTCACCTCAGATTATCTCAGGAATGATACAAGATTCCCCTCCATCCTGCCCCCCCCGCACCCAAAAATAATCAGAAGAAAAAGGAAAGAATGTCCAACCCAAACTAAAGCCTGGGAAAATGACCCGACTCTCAGGTATCGCCCTGTTCTATGTGACTGAATGATGTTCAGTTATATCCCATGCTGGGTTGGGTTCCCCACACCCACTCAATTTTTGCCCCTGCAGCCTCTTACTTTTCCTGGTGTAATGTAATGAATATCACACACAGGGGGAAATTAAGAGGCTGGAGTGGAGGGGCAAAAACCAAAGGTGGCCTCTTCTTCCTGGAGCGGGGGTGCACAACCTGTGGTCCAGGAACCACATGTGCCTCCCCAGGGTGCCCCGACTGCCCACTGCTGAATCCCCCCTCTGCCAATTGTACCATTATAGTTGCAGCTGCCACTTCTGCCACCACTTGCTGTCTCTCCACTCCTTCCCCCAGCAGTCCTGATACGGTTTGCTCTTTCCTCGCTGCTGCTTGCAGGGAGGAAAGAAGCAATCTATATTGGGATCACTGGTGTGTGTGTGTGCAGATGCATGTGTGTGTGCGTGTGCGTGTGTTGGTGCATGCATACATGCATTCATCCCCCAAGCCTCAAGCCAGCATCACATGTAGACCCCAATGTTGGGGTTTTGTCCTGGCTCTAAACCAAAGCCTGCTTCAGCTTTACTAAGCGTAATGTAGAGCCCAGTACAGCGCCATGGGAAGGTGGCTGGCATGGGAGTGCATCACTGTTCAACTTCTGAGCTAATTACGGGCAAAAGGAGGGTAAAATCCAAAAGAGTAAGTGCACCTTAGCAAACAGCTGCATTTTGGCCTTGAGCTGATTTCCGAATTATTACTGGAGAAATCTTCCATGGGAAGGAGGGCTGTTTTAGGGGAATGTTTCAGCTCTCAGCCTCCACCCAAGAAGGCAGAGCCAAAACAGCCTGGTTTGATGTTTTAATTGCTTATGGGTCAGATTCTTTTGCCAGAACTTAGTAATTAATAATGGGCTTAGTGACCGCTTAGTGATATACCAGCGGAAAGGCTTTGCTGGCGTCAACATCTTTTACTACATCACTACAAGATGTAGTGATGGCCACTAATTTGGACAGCTTTAAAAGAGGATTGGGCAAATTCATGTGAGAGAAGGCTTTAAATGGCTACTAGTCCTGATGGCTATATGCTACCTACCGTATCAGAAGCAGTATGCCTGTGTACTCCAGTTGCTGGGGAACATGGGCAGGAAGGTGCTGTTGCACTCATGTCCTGCTTGTGGGTTTCCTGTGGGCAGCTGGTTGGCCAATGTGTAAACAGAATGCTGGACTAGCTGGACCTTGGTCTGATCCAGCATGGCTCTTCTTATGTTCTTACTGCCTAGAACTCTTCTTCCTCATCTGTTGTAAACCACCCAGAGAGCTTCGGCTATTGGGCGGTATAAAAATGTATTAAATAAATAAATAAATAAATAAAAACCTGCAATGGCCTTCCTTTGCTGAACACTTTCTGCCTGGTTTATTTGTGCTTCCAGAAAATCTTGTAACCAGAAAACTCCGAACTGGCAACTAATGCTACACAAGGAATTTGGGACTTTGTCTGGTTCCCTGCCAGGGAGCAGTCCCCTCTGTCTTTACTACCTGTTTCACTTTCTGCCTGGACTTTCCATCAATTGGGCTACTGAAACACTCACTCCCCTGAACTCGTCATCCACTCTAGACCTTTGTCTGTTGAACCTTGTACTGTTAAAACCTGCTTTGGAATATAATAGTGGGCTTCTCATACATAGACCATGGATTGTTTGCCATGAACTGAGAACGGTAGCTTCATGCATTCATTTCATTTATTACATTTCTATACTGCCCAATAGCCGAAGCTCTCTGGGTGGTTTCCAAAGATTAAAAACCTTAAAAATACCTTATACATAGTATAAAAACCCATTTACATACAAACATATAAACAGACAGCACACGCAGAGGCACACATATATGAAAACAATTTTAAACAATCAACAATAAGAAAAATTGTCTTTGATTGCCCAAAATGCCTTGTAGTCTGGACTATTAGGAGGCAACCCTATGCTAGTTTAGAAAGAAAAAAGTACTACAACTCCCAGCATGGCTGGCTGGGGAATGCTGAGAGTTGTAGGACTTTTTTCCTCTCTAAACTTGCATAGGATTGCGACCTTAGTGACTTCAAAGATTGTTGTTTTGCCTTGACACCCATACATTCGAGATTTACAATCTGGATCAAAACCCTAGCATTAAAAGTGGGGGGGACTTCTAAGATCTGGATTGGGGCTCTTGTGCCTACTCTAGGGTAAAAATGAAAAGACATAGCTTCTAGACACATTTTGGCCCTCAGCTAGGAGAGATTTTTGTCCTGGCCATGTAAAGCCATTGTTAGCCAGGAAAGCTCACAATTTTTCTCTGGTTCAGATTCCATGCCAAGCTTAATCAGAATTTAAGGGCATGTAAATCTTGCTTCTCCTCTGAGGAAGGCTTTAGAAAGCCTTGGAAGTTAGGAAGTTCTTTTCTGAACCTGGCTCAGGAGAATTTTGCTGCCATTGCAGATTTATTTATTTTATATATTTCATTTTTATACAGTCCCATAGCCGAAGCTCTCATGGGATGTTTGAAATAATTCAGAATCCACAATTCATTCAATTGTGGAATCAATTCATTCATTTGGAATCATTTGGAATCCACAAGAAGTGACAGTGACAAATGCTCTTTGCAGTTTAGGCTGCAATGCTTACCTGGGCATAAGCTCCATTAAACTCTGTAGACATGCTTACGATTGCACTGTTAATCTTGAAAAGAACCAGGAACAGGCCTTTTATCCTTGCTGTGAGTCTTGCCCCCTGATCACTGAAATCTCTTTGCTTGGCCATTAGCCATAAGTAACAACATTAAAACAGAACTACTATCAGTTAAGGATAGATCACACACAACATCTTTACCAATTTGTGTGTGTGTGTGTGTGTGTGTGTGTATAAAAATAGCCCTCTCATAATTATCCTAATATAGGAATACAGATTCCATGGAAGTAATTCCCTTTTTTAAAAATATTTTTTTATTTATAAACATAAACAGAACAAATACAATCAAACACGTGCTCCCATCACCTTGGGACCAATATGATAAACAACTACTACTTATCTATACCATTATTCCTACATTCCAAAAATACATCAGATCTTGACATGGTGTAGTCCCCTTTCCCTCAGCTAAAACATAATCTAAAAATAATCCTCATATAGCCTTAAAATTGTTTTTCTTTAATTGTCCCCTTTTACATTTGATATTACAAGTTAACATATCATTTAAAGCCATATCCCACACTTCCGTATACCAGTCAGTAATAGAGAAAACTTGATGAACTTTTCCATTTTCTTGCTATCATTAATCTACCCGCCGTTAACAAATTTACAATTAATTCTTTAACATTTTGAGGACCAGCCACCTTTTCGGTTATTGATAACAATGCTAATTTAGAACAAACCTCTAAACCAATACCAATAATTTCCGATATTTCTTCAAAAATCATTTTCCAAAAATCCAGTATGCTTTTACAACTCCACCACATTCTGCTAGCAGATGGTAAATATTGGATCCATCCTAATGGCTACTAGTCATGATGACTATATATTACCTCCAGTATGCCTCTGTATACCAGTTGCTGTGGAACACAAGGAATGATGAACTTTGGTGACATTGCAATTCAGTTTTCTTTTCTGTATAGCTAAGAACTATTCTGAATTTTGACAGCAGTTCTAGTTAAAATACAAGTGCAAGCCTTGGCACTTTTCCCCATGTCACTTTAGGTGAAAAAGTACCTAATTGCTGTGTGTGGCGAAAGTGACTTTACTATGCAGACTTCTGGAAGTGACTGTAGTTGTGAGAACAAACTTTCTTCAGAATGACATCCTTTGATATAGAACTGAGTCTGCCTCCTTTGATCTTTACTTTGCTCCCTTTAAAAATAGCACATGGAGTTGCGGAGAGTGAATGACCAAGAGTTTTATAATTGGAAAGGCATATAGAAAAATCTCCAGTTTGGGATACCCTGAGGTAAGTCACAGAGAGCAATGGGGAGGTTGCTATTTATTTTGTGAAGCCAACCTAAGGAACTGAACAAAAAGAGAATAGTTTGCTAATGCATTTTCCTGAGAGGTGATATACGTATATCATTGTGTTTATACATGCTTGGCTGGACACTTAAAAAAAAAATAGCTGGACAACTACTGAAGTCATTTTTACAACTCATTTATTTTATATGGGCAAACTGTAGGCCAATTTACTCATGATTTCTCCCATCCCCTTTGTGACACTAAGAAAGATACTCTTGCGTCCCCGTCCCCCCCGTTTCTTCTTCCTCAAGGATTTCTGTGAACTCTCTTAGAAGACCTTATTTGGAGCACCTCATATAACATAAATAAAATCAGGAAAACATGATTTTCCAAAGGGCCGTGTATACAATATGTTTACACAATTATTCTTACAGGGAGATTCTCATACCAGTTGATTGTGGGAATAATGAAGCTCTCAGCTCAGTGGGCATAGGGCACAAGTGAGATTAAAAAAAAGAAAAATACAGGGAAGAGTTACACCATGGGGACTCGGCGTGTGGGGCTCACCTGCACACTGCCACAAAGCCTAGAGACAAGATGGTCTGAGATTGGGAGGTGGGTACAAGTGCATCTTCCCAATGGCTTACTGGATTACTTCCTATTCTCATTATATATAAACTACTGGGGTGAAGATGCTCCATATTCCTTCTATGGAACATATTTCCCCCCAAACTGAGAACTAGTGTAGTGTAATGACTACCAGTATGCTGTAAACCAAGAAACGCTCAGTTCACATCTCACCTCTGCAATGAACTCACTAGTTGGCCTTAGACAGGTCCCTATTCCCTCCTCCTCCTTAGCTGCTGCCCTGCCTCCCATCTTCCATGGGAATAATAATACCAGCCTATCTTATACGTCTGTTAGTAGTTGCATTGGGGTAATGTGTGCAAAGCTCTAGGAAGACCTCATGTTGCCATCAGGTGGTGCTCAGGCTGATAAGGCCCAGCTCTCAGTGCCCACAGAGCTGGTAAGTACTTACCTGTAGAAAGGATAAGTACCTGCACCAGACAGAGCAGGCAGGCAGGACCGCAGGAGGTAGAAGGGATCACCCGCTGCTTTCCCTTTGTGATGATACAGATACCCAGAGTGTGGTACGTTTCAAACGCCTCTGGAAAATGCAGTTGTTCACCGAGGCCTTCTCTGGCTTATAAATAACTGCAGTTGATCATATGTTGCTCCATCTTACTGCTTTTTGTATTGTTTTGTCTGGCTATTGTAGTTTTTAAATTGTTTTTAATCGTGTTATTTTAAATATATTTGTCTTGTCATTTTAGTTGAAATTGCTTTTCATAGTGTTTTAATATTGTATTTACACAGTGCTTTTTTTCTGGAGAAAAAGGTACCGGAATTCTTGGATTACATTTCCTCGGGAGTAGATGGCGATTAAATTGTAATGCAATTAATAGAAGAAAAGGTGCTGGAACTCAGTTCCGGTGAGTTCCACCAGAAAAAAAGCCCTGTATTTACATGTGATTATTTACATGTGATTTTTAATATTGTATCTGAACCGCTTGGAAATTTTTAATATTTAAGTGGTGTATCATCATAATTAATTGATTAAATTAATAAATACAGTGATGCTATATGGCAGGCAGTGGCACAGCATAAGAATTGATTATGTCTCGATTAAGGCTAGATTCACTTCATTTTCTGGAGCAGGCAGGTTCAGGTCTCAGATGGTTTGAATGCCAGGAGTTCCTCCTCTTTGAGTACCAGCATCAGGGCTAGCCTAAAGCACATATATCACTTTAAAGTTGTATCTAGCAGTCTTTTTTTTTTTTTTTTTACTCTAGAGTAGAGTTACTCTAGCCTGGGGCATAGGGGGGCTCTAACACTTTCGCCCCTGCTTTGGTCCCAATCCTGATTGGGTCCCCCACACCTGTAATATATATAGTGGTGCAGCTAGATAATTTTAGACCCTGACTTAACCGTCTTAGGCACTCCACCTGCCTTAGTAGCCAGATGCATTACTTCAGCTCTGAAGCAGACCTTTATCTTCTCCACCCCCACCCCACCGCCCTGCGTACTATGCTGTGTAACAGTTTCTTCATTCCCAATACATGAGAGGGAGAAAAATACACACACCACCCTGTTTACTAACCTTGATAAGAAAAGAAATACTTTGAGCATGTGCAGTTTCACATTTTAAACTCACTTAAATCTAAGCACCATCATGGCTACAGGACTAAAATAGAGTTTGCTTCTGCTGCCCTGATGGGAAGCACATTCACTTGGGAATAAGTACCACTTGGTTGCAGAAAAGGATAATCTATCTTTTAAATTTGATGATGATGATGATGATGATGATGATGATGGCGACAACAACAACAACTGTAATCATGTCAAGGCCCAGCCAACTGCACCTCCTTAAATGTCCCTGCCAGCCCAAGTGTTCATTGCTGGACCTGTTTGCTGTGGCTCCGATCACCTGCCACTCTCTGGGCAGTCATTTGGTGTTCCCCTGGGCTGTGGCAGCCCTGGACTGGGCCCCACGATCCAGCCAAAGCCGCACCACTGAATAGATATTGCCTAATAGTGATCCACTTGTTTTAATGAATCATTATTTGGCAATATATATTGCAGGCACAGGGAACCCAATCTGGATTGGCCTCACAGCAGGGGGAAGAAGGGTTAAAGAACCCCTACCTGCCCACCCCCCACTATCTGTGGCATAACCCCACAATTCAGTTCCTGGTGTATGTCTGCATTAGTATGTTTACTGTATCTAGAATGTTGAACCGAATGGGTGTGGTTTGTGATGTCTTGGAAAGGGTGGGGGGAGGAGTATCTAAGGAGTGTTTGGGTGATGTCAGAGTTAGTTGAGTGAGTTAGTGTGTTAGGTTAGAGTGTGTTGGGAGTGTTAGAAAGTTTGTTTGGGAGTTAGGTTAGTTGGGTTATTGTCTTGTCTGGAGTATTGAGATAAATCAGTGCTTGTCTGAGGAGTGAAAGTATTTAGAATTATAGGGACTTAGGTTAATTACGAAGTGTTTGGTGTAGGCAGATTTAAAGTTATTTTCTGGAACTAAGATTTTGAGAATTAAAATAAACTTATTTTTATTTTGTTTGCTACCCAAATCCTACGTGTCAGCTTGGCGTTATTAACCTGCATTACTTTTAAATCCACATACACACACACACACACCTTTGTACCCACAGTATCATAAATTTAAGCTTGATCCTTAATAACCAGTATTAATCTTTTCCCTCATAAGTAGGGGAAAGGTTTAGTTGGACCTTCCCCTCAGGTTTTTAAGTGTTGATGCTTAGCCTGAGAAGGGTTTATGCGCCTGGTCCTAAAGTGTAAGGGACCCTGTCGTCGCACTATCCACTTTATGAAATGCTTCATTACTGCCGACACATGAGATGGATGGCCAGTAAAGTGCACTTCAGCCTCATGGCAATTGGACTATTGAAAATGTAAATATCACTCATTGGAGTTTACAGACTTTTATTTTTTTTTACTGAGAATTTCATTTGCATCAATATATATTCTTTCTACATTTCTGGAAACAGCAACTCTCCTACTAAGTATTTGGTTGTACTTCAAGCAAGAGCAATCAGTCAAAATATGTTATCAGTTTCAAATGTGTTCCTGTTGTTTTTAGTTTAAATTTTCTTCTTATCTAGTAATTACATGCCATCCTTGCTAAATTCTCTTGGCAGTTTCAATCAGATATGTTATTTTTCATTTCTAAGCCTATATAGGGTTGCATACAGTTTAAGCAAAAACACACATTTCTAGATCCCCCCCCCCTTCACTTCAACTGGAAAAAAAAATATTGTTACAGGAGTGAAAGACAAGAATATGCATCACAATATTATCTAGATATCACAAGAGGAAAGGATTCAGATGCTTCTTCCTTGTTTTACATTATTCCTTTTTGTCAAAAAAATAATAATGCTGCAAGAAATATCGCCAGTCTTCTATCTTTTTCCATTAGACAGCCAAAAGCAAAAAGTAACATGCCTTATTTGAATGCGCTGCCTAGCTCTTCTCACAATAGATATTGTCAAATCTAAGCATTGATAGTCATTACCCTAGAGCGATTTTCGCTTTAACTGATATTGAACCAAGAAATGGAGAGAGGTGGTGATGGAGGGTGGGAGCGGGGGAGGGGGAGCTTTCAGTAAAGCTAGAGAAACTTGATTGAACTGAATCAAAAAATGAATTTGTCTCCAAAGTGTGTCTATTTGTAAATCTGTGAGATTAATTCTGAAGCATTCTGAAACTCAGATGGGTGGCTACAAAAGAAGGGGCTTTCTCAGTGGTGCCCCCCCCCAGTATGGAATACTTACCCTAGGGTAATTCACAAGAGCCGACATTGTTTTATTTCTGTGGCCATGTTAACACTTTTTTGTACTTCTAGTTCTTTTGTATCTTTGCAGTTTCAGTCGCTATGCTACGTTGGTGGTTTTAGCTCCTATTTTATTTCTTGGCTGGGTTTTGCTCTTCATTTTTGAAGATAACATTTTATTGAGCTGTCTTTGCATTGCATTTTTATTTGTGCTGTACTGAAAATTTCTCCCACATTTTTTGACCATTCTCATTCACTCTCACATAAAAGAAATTGTTTTCAAAATGAAATTTAAAGGAGAAGAAAATTTCAGAGAAATTCTAAAGGGTTGGGTTCCATTTGCATGTGATCATCTTACTTAGTAGGTGACTGATAAGTGTGCAGAAGTATCCAGTCTTTCATTGTACAATTATCTCTCCAGCAGCATGTAACATCCTCAGCTTCCTGTTAAAGCCCAGAGGAAGACATCATGAGGTCATTCTTCCCATACGGCTTTTTCAGCTGAAGAAGTGAAGGCAGCTTGGGAGGCTGCAGAGCAATGTAGAGAAGTGTAATAAGAGGAAAACACACACATAGCACCCTCAGCTGCCTCACCCAGTCATTATGTAAGCTCAAAAATACCACAAACATAAATTCTAGTTCTAGAACAACCTGAAGATGAGGCAGAACAATGGAAGCCTCTTTCACGGGGGAAGGAAACTTTCAGGAAAGTGGAGGACAAATTTGGGCACAGCACTAGCTCCATCTCTTCCCTGGAGCTGGACACAACACTGCCCCCCTCACACCTGCATTGTGGTGAACGAAGAATAGGGGCCAGGCTGCCAACACAGTTGATACTGTTGCCAGTCCAGGGATGTGCGAGGATTTCATTCAGGGGGTGGAAATCCGTCAGACTAGCCAGGCTCTACCCCCCAAACTCCATCCCACTTACCTCTTCCCCAGCTCGACTCGTGTTCTCCCGAGCTGAGCCGGGGAAGCAATTTCTGGGTTCCCAGCGGGCCACTGTTTACGTAGAACATACCTTAAGATATGCCCAAAGCAGCTGAAATTTGCGGGCTGCTGTTTACGTAGAAAATGCCTTAAGATACGGTCAAAGTGGCCACAATTTGTGACATTTGCACAAATCATGGCCACTTTTGATGTATCTTAAGGCATTTTCTCTGTAAACAGTGGCCTGCTGGGAACCCGTGAAGTCCAATGAGCAGTGCAGTGTACACTCGCTTTCAGCCCGGCTCGGTGGGCACAGCAGTGACATCCGCCAAGGCAGAGGCAGATCAGGTCCCGGAGGATTGCCCACCCCTAGTTGCCACTTGCAGTGGCAGCTCAAAAAACACAAAAACCCTTATGAAAAAAGAAAGGAGCTGTGCTAAAAGCCCTGCCAATGGGGTACCCTGCCGGTGAGAAACTTGAGAATTCCTCCCCACCCCCGGAGAAATTTAGTGAAATTGTCCCCACAATTTCTCTGTCCACAAATAGGGTGGAGGAATTTGAGAGGCCACTTGTGCACAGCTCTTAATTTTTTTATCATGTTGCCTTTTGTATTTGCATCTGTATTCTTGTCTTGTTGTTTTTGTCTTGTTGTATTTTTAGATCTTTGTTTCCATTTGATTGAATTATTGCTTACTGAAAATAATTGTATGACACTTACAGATCTATTTGATACATGTCTTAGGGCATAATCCTCTGCTTGTTTAGACAGAAAGAAGTCCCACACTCCCAGCATTCCCCAGCCAGCCATTCTGGCTGGGGAATGTTGGGTGTTGTAGGACTTTTTTCTGTCTAAATAACACATAAGATTACTCCCTTTTAGGTATAAATAATAAATAAATGAATTTGGAAAGAGACTCAGAAATAATTGTAAAATTGTATTATGCCTTTACACACAAATGTAATCAGCATTCGGCTGGGTCATTTGTACCAAAAGGCTGACATCTCCTTTATATAGTTCTATGAAACTAATACTATGTAGAACTATTCAATATAATTTGATAAATAAATACTCTAGAAATTGAAGAAATTTCCATCCAAACTAGAAATTTGGTAAAATTTTAGAATTCAAAATTTTAAATGGCAAAAGTTACCGGTACACATTTTGCTGTTGAAATTCATTATTGAGGGTTTTTTTAAAAAAAATTAACACTTGAATTTTGTTGATGAATTTTAAAGCAGTGGTGATAAGTTGATATAACACCATCCTATGCATGCCTGCACAGATGTAAGTCCAATTGAATTCTACGTGAATAAGTATATATAGGATTGCAGTCTAAATTCAGTACAAATTCTACATTTTGGGCAGCATCTCATGCAATCACTCCAGGAATCACTCCAGGAAAGAGCTTCCATTTAGGGAACAGGACAGGAGTTGTGTTCGTTGAAGAGTTCCTTCTGCAAGTGCACATTCTGTAAATGAAAACTTCTATGTTGCATGCAACATAGGAACTTAGTAAGCTGCCTTATACTGATTCAGCTCATTGGTCCAGTTAGTCCGATATTGTTGACAAGGATTGGCAGTGGCTCTCCAGGGTTTCAGGCAGCATTCTTTCCTCATCCTGCCTGAAGATGCTGGAGATTGAATCTGGGACCTTCAGCATGCAAAGAATGTGCTCTGCCACCTGAGCTATGCCCCCTCCCTCCAATAAATGGTGAGCCAATTAATCAAACGGCACCTTTGAAAAGATGGAGGAAACTGCCTTACAACTGAGTCCATCTTGCTCTGTATTGCCTGCTACATGGACTGACAGTGGCTTTCCCAGCCCTACCTGGAGCTGCTGTGAATTGAACTTGGGACCTTCTGCATGCAATACATGTGCTCTACCACCACTCCCTCCCACTGAGCTAACCTTCCTCCAACCTCTTGGTAGCCCCCATACTCCTCTAATCATCTAAATACAGTAGCATTTTCATGCAAACTTACCTAATTTCACCCTTTCAAACAAATTTGCAAACAGAAACTAACTTATGCTTCAAAATTTGTACTTGTCTGAATTTTGCAATGGAGTTCTCCAATTAAAAAACAAAACAAAAACAAATGTGCGCAAAAATGAGTATTTAAGTTGGAAGTGCATACAAAAATACACAGATTAGTGAAATGTGCACAAAATGCATACACATTTCATGTGAACTTAAATCTCTCTCTCTCTCTCTCTCTCTCTCTATATATATATATATAGGTTTGAGAAGAAACAAACTGAAGATTGGAAAAATTGAAACTGAGAGAAACCAAAATTGACAGATTTGTCCATCCCTAAAAGATATTTTATTTATCCATTCTGTTGCTAGCCAATATATGCTGCCAGAATTTGTTTCAGAATCTCTCCCACTCCTAATTCATTCAGCTCTGCTTCAGCCTGCAATAGTGACATGTGGTACATGGATATAAGTGCCACCTGAATGCTGCATAGTGAGTGACAACACAAAGAGAAAGTGTGAATCAGAAGTGTGTTGACTCCGTGCAACCACAGCACATACAAAGGTGGATATCACAACACATCTTCACTTCCAGGTAGCACTTCAGTGCATTTTCTTTCTTTCTTTCTCTCTCTCTCTCTCTCTCTCTCGTATTGGGATATCCTTCCTTGCAGGTCTTCAGGAAGGCTCTGAAGACTCACCTGTTTTCGCTGGCTGTCACATAATCTGTGGGCTGCAGGTTTTATTGGTGTAAAATATATATATACTGTTTTATGGTATTTTATTGTATATTTATTGCCTACTCATTTACTTCCATATGTTTTTTTAAATCCTGTATGCCACCTTGAGAGGGGTTTATACTTAAACGCAGCCTAAAAAGAATTGTAAATAAATAAATAATCATTTTTGGTGTCAGTTTTTGAACAGCCATAGGACATAGGGCCCTCCTTGGAAAATTTCACTGATCTTATTAAATCTTTCGGGTTCCCTGAGTTCCTCAGATACTTTGCCTGAGAAAGAGACTCTAGATTCGCTTGAAATTTTATTGCAGATGAAATTTCAGTGGCGACTCCAGAAGCAGTCTGATCTACCATCTTTTCAAGCCCTGAAACACATGGATGTGTCTGACCTTAGAAGAGCCTGCAGTGTGTCTAATAAAAGCAATGGCACCATTAGATGCATTACCTTAGCAGCCTTTAGTGAGGTAAGATGACATTAGGGGCTTCGGGAAGCCATAAATTAATCATACAGCATTGAGTAGAAACTATTCCTTCAATTTAAAAGAAAGGTTAACTTTTAAGTGCATCATTTATTTAAGAGTCAGTACACCGCTGGAAATACTTTTGCTCCCTGGAGAACCACTTCAGCCACAGGTCCTTTTATTTGTCACTTGCTTTAATTGATAACTCCAGCATGGAAATAGTAAATTAAAGTAAATGTACTTCATTTTATATGGGTTTTTTTGTTTTGTTTCTCTGTGGGGGGTTTTGTGCACCATCAGAGGAGGATTGTATAGCCCCTCTAAGATTTATTGGAGTATGAAATCTCTGCTCCTGAAGCACTTCTTTTTTTTTATTATTTTATGAAAAGGTGGTGTGTGTTTTCTTTTGAGTGTTTTGTTGGGATTTAAAAACAACAATGGGTTGGATCCAGGACCTGCCTTCCATGAGAGGAAGGACTCCACTCGTAGAAGGTTCCTCTGCCTCATACCCCTTCTTCCCCAAACCACAGCTCAACCCATTCAGCAGTGCCTCCTGACTCTCAGTTTAGTATGTTCAGGGGCCTGGAGGAGCTGCCATGGGGGGAAGGAGAGGGTGGGGGAAGTCCACTTCCATCAGCACAATTGATCCACCATAAATCTGGATCCAACCCAGTATTTTTATGTTTTGTTCTTTGTTTTCCATTAGGAAGATCTTTGAGTTATAGTAATGCCCATAATTAAGTCCTACATGACCTGGGCCCAGCACACCTTAGAATACATTCTCCAAAATGTTTCTCTCCTTTCCCTTAGGGCACAATCCTATGTATGTTTAGACAGAAAAAAGTCCTACAACTCCCAGCATTCCCCAGCCAGCATTCCATACACAGGGCCAGCCTTACTATCAGGCAGAACATTAGAGTGTGCTGAATGTCCATGGGCAAACATTTTTGGTGTCAAAAAGAGGCCTTGGGAGCAGGGGAAACACGATGTTTCAGATGTATTTTCTACTTGCTCATAATGTGATCCTAGCCAATCGGGAATCTTGTTGTCGATATTACCACAATGCCAAAGAGATTTGGCATTGTAACAATGTGAGGGAACAGGACCATGATTTTCACTGAATGCATTTTATCTGGTGGGAGATAGGAAAATATACCATTGCGGCTGCTGCTACCACCATGAAGCAGGGAAGGAGCTAACTTAGCTGCCACTGAAATCAGTTGGGTGAGGAAGGGGAGTGTGGCTGCTATTCTGGACACTGCCGGTGACTCCTACATGGTTGCTCACCACCTAAAACATACAGGTTCTGGTGCTCCACATCTTGTGCTGTCTACTGAATCCTGGTTAAATGGGTCAAACATTCTCCCTGTCCTCAGCCCTGCACCCTCACACCACCCTACAAACAGGGCTAAAAATAGGGATGTCAGAGAAATCCTGAATGGTTGGAGTTAGAAGCACAGGAATTAGGAAATGGGATGGGAAAAAAATTCTTTTTACAGAAAAGTAATAGGCATAGCATGGTAAAAAGAATAGAAAATCCCTTCTTGAAAAATATGGATTTGGAATAGTAATAGGCAAATTTTTATACCAGGGATATCCCTGTTAATCCCAGTGGTAGCTATGGAGGACTTTCCAGAAAATGCACAGCATTTGGAAAGCTTATTTAGAAAAAAAAAGGTTATTAAATTAATGGATTGGATGGAAAAAATTGAGTCTAGACAAGAAATAATTGAAATGTTCAGGCCAGGCAGAATTTCGTAGTCAAATTTAATGCAATTAGATCAGTGGACCAAGAAATGGAAGAGGAGAAATGAGCATGAGAGGGAACTTACTGGATTTGAAAAGAAAGTGGTGTCTAGAGAACTTGTAGAAGGGGACATCTCTTCAAGAGGGTTAACAAAGGAAATATATTAAATGATTCAAAAAATTGAAGTGCAAAAAGATAATCTCAGGATGGTATGGGATACGGAATTTGGGGAGGAGACTTTGAATGAGGGGTGGAAAAATATTTGGGGCAGACGTATATTAAGAAATATGTCAGTAAGGATAAAAGAAATTTTTTATAAAATTATTTGGAGATGGTATCTGACTCCGGTAAGATTAAATAAAATAGATAGTAATTGTTCTCCATTGTGTTGGAGAGGATGTCAGGAACTTGGTACTTATGCTCACATGTGGTGGAGTTGCAAAAGCGTACTGGATTTTTGGAACAATTTTTTTGTACAAATTTCAGAAATTATTGGTATTAATTTGGAAGTCTGTCCAAAATTAGCATTGTTATCAATAACGGAGAAACTTCTCTGTTCTCAAGAGATAAAGGAACTAATTGTAAGTTTTTTAACTGCGGGGAGATTATTGATAGCAAGGAAATGGAAAGTTCAATATCAGTATTTAATTATAGACTGGTACAAAGTAAATGATAAATTAACATGTAGTATCAAATGTAAAAAGGGACAATTAAAGAAAAATAATTTCAAGGATATATGGTGACCATTCCTAGACTATGTTTTAGTAAAGGGAAAGGGGAGTAAGCCATGTCAAGATATGATGTATTTTTGGAATATTGAATAGTAATGGATTATGATGATAGAAATTACTTCTTGGTCCTGTGGTGATGGGTGCACCTTCGTAGTTACATGTATATGGTTTTTTTTTAATTTGCTTTATATAATGTTTGAAATAAAGTTAAATAAAATATTTTTTTTAAAAAAGAAAGAAAGAAAGAAATCCTGAATGGATTCAGGATGGCCGGGTGACCGGCCAGATGGGCGATTAACAAATATAATAAAATAAAATGAGTTTGGATTTCTATGAATCTGACACACAGATTATGCAGTGGAACTGATTTTTCCAAGTTGTGCAGATTCCATAGACTTGCAGACTGGTTGTTTTACTTTCCAGAATTTTATGCAAATTTAGTCATAGGAAAATATGGAAAATTAAAAAAAAAATGCAGACCAAAAATGTGCATTCCCCTGATAGGCTTAAGCATGAAAATATGCATTTTTGGGGGATTTGCACATTTTGGGGGGATTTGCACAATTTCAGAAGTGCAAATTTGCACAATTGCAAATTTGCACAAGTGTGAATGAATGCAAGTTTGGGAAATGGAGGGGAAACCAATTCTGTCAATGAGTGGATGACAGAAAGAAAGGCAATCTGCGAAATCCAGATGGAACAGATTTAACAAAATCCGTACATCCCTATTGCTGCAAAGTTGGGGCTGGGGAGTCTGTTTCAGTTCAGCCATAGTTTAGATGGACCAATTGTCTGGGTCAGGATTGTCTGGGTCAGCTGTCTTTGTTCATATGACATCCCAGGGCTGAGAGAAAATGGCCTCTTGAAAGTCTCCACACCATGTGTGGGCAGAAAAAACATTGTGTGGAGGGGAGGGGGATTTCACTGAATATTCTCCAAGAATTTGGTGGGGTGGGGGGAGGTACTACCTATTGGAATCAGTGGTGGCAGGGCTTCTTCCTTTTCCTCTAAGCTGTTTCTTGTTTCTTCCTTTTGTTGTCTTTTTTGCTTCTGCAGCAAGCAACAGCAGAAGAAACAGAAGAGTTAGAATGTCGGCAGTCCAACACAAGGGCTTATCCCTCTCAATGCCCTACACATAGCTTCATAGATTCATAGATTATAGAGTTGGAAGGGGCCTACAAGGCCATCGAGTCCAACCCCCTGCTCAATGCAGGAAACTAGAGGAGGGGTCTCCCATCCAAGTAACAACCAGGCCTGACCCTGCTTAGCTTTCCATGCTCAGACAAGCTGACATAGGGCACTGGGGAAAATGGCAGCCATAACAAAAAGTGAAGGATATAAGGAGAATAGTCTGCAAAATTACCCTCTTTTTGGGAGGGCCCCCAGAAATAGTATTTTCAGAAAATTGTTTTCTGAGAAATGTTGTTGTCGCAGCTTGCATTGATAGAGGACTTCTAGAGCAGGGATCGTAAGCCTTCAGGCATGTGGGATATATTTTTGGTTTTTACTAGAACCCTGTGATCCACCAACCAGAGCCTGCTACAGAAGACATATTCATATAATTGAATAATTCTGAGTCAGGAATTAATTTTGAATACCAGAACTAAACAGAACTCATCGTCCTTCCACACAAAAATCCATTTCTGGTTACCCCAAGCTTTCTTCATTTCACCATTATAATTTAGGGCAGGAGGGGAGTAATTTTGTTGCTGCTATTGTTTTTTTAAAAAATATACTTACATGAAATTTGTATACATAGCAATGAATACATATGAAATCCATATATATGAAAATACCACTTTCTAGAAATTATACATAGGCTTCAACAAAAGCAGACCAGAAATCAAAATAAATATCCATTCGAAGGTGGTTCCCTATACACCACCCGTTCAAATGTTGAAAACATTGTATGGTCTTCAATCTATTGAATTATAGGAGGTGAGTGCATATCATTCCAATGTTTTAGTATCAGTCTTTTGGCTGTCAAGAGGGTGCAGAAAATCCATTTATGCTGACCATTCATTAAATCCCAAGAAGCAGGTAGATAGTTTAAAAGAGCATGTATGTCAACAAATATTAATGTTCCAATACAAAATGTATCTGTATAATAACTTTCTCCTAAAAAGAAGTAACTACTGGACACTGCCAAAACACATGTTTAAAAGAAGCATTTGCTGCACTGCAGTGCCAGCAATTAGCCAAATTAGACAAACTCTTATTAAAGAGATGTTGCAGCATCATAGATCCAATTTCTTTTGGGTTTTTTTGCTGAATAAGACACAGCCTAAGATCCATAGATGTAACAGATGCCAAAGCAGTGATTCACTGACTAGGGAAGACAGGACAATCTAGATCCCTGTTCCATTCCTGCTTGGAAACATGTATATTGTATTTATTCACTAATATCTAGTATTTATAGAGATGCGTAATGGGTTGCTTTGGCTGACCAGCCTCAATAAGTGTTTCCAATAACAACAGGGACTCTGATGCTGGAAAAACGACCGGATCAAACCTAGATACTAACAAATGCTGCAATTGCAAGTATTTCCGTTTAGCCATAGCTGACAAGTCATATTTGGCACAAAGGACAGAAAATGACAACAACAACTCATCATCGGAACCCACCAGTTGTTCTGAAGTAAAAATAGCTTTGTCTGTTCATGTCCGCCACAAAAACATTTTCTTACCAATTTTTAGATATGTCAATTTAGCATGAGAAAATGGATCAAAGTGTAATTGACGTGACATTATACGCCACACATCTCTAAAGTCTGTAGAAACTGTGGGAGGAATCCTATGTGTTCTTGTATGTCTAAAACCGAATGCCATCTATTTAGGGAGATAAACCCGACAAAAAGATTCCAAAACTGAGATCCAATGCAGATAGAAAAGACCAAAATTCAGTACGAGTCTGTAGATAAGCCCAATGATATAAAGCAAGATCCAGAAAACCAAATCCACCTACTTTAATTGGAAGTTGCATCCTTTTCAGGGAGGAACACCCCCCCCCACAAATCTGCAAAACAAACCATTTATTTTCTGAAAATATTTGCCAGGTATAAATAAGAGAATCTCATGTATAGCATAAATAATCTGAGGTATAGTATTCATATTAAGTGTATTTACCTTACCCCACACACGCAGCTGCCATTGTTCAAGAATTGGGAGTCAGAAATCTACTGCAAATCACATAGAGATCGAGCAGTATATCCAAATCTATCTTATGCCCATCCCTGTTCTAGAACATTCAAAATGCTTCAGGTAAATTGACATGGATCATACTTAGAGTAAAGAAAAGAGAGAAAATTGTTCGGCTTGCATTTTAATGCGAACATAGCTGATTTCACAGTTTTGAACCAATACGCAAACTGAAATACAGTTATCCTTTGATATTTGCACTTCTCCAAATTCTGCAATGGAGTTCTCTGGTCAAAATATGTATAGAAACATGCATATGTTAGGGGAAAGTACAGACAAAAATGTGCAAACAGGTGAAAACAGCATTAAAATGCTTTACATTAGGAAAATCACTTGATCTACACACAGCAAAATTCCCTAATATGAGGAGAAATTTTCACACACATACATGCACATTTTCATGCAAACATTGCTGTTGTTGTTTAAATCCTCAACTGTTTGAGATGAAGTGAATTTAAGATTAGAAAAATGAGAAACTGAGAGAAACCAAAATTGATAGATTTGTGCCATCCCTATGCCTACTTTAAGTATGACCCATTGTCTCAGCAATGCTTACAACAGCTCTGTAAGGTTTGTATTTCCCCCTGTATTATTTCCATGAAATCATTACCTACATTTATTTGTATGCCAGTCCTAATATCAGTCTAATCCAGTTATGGCTAAATAGCTGCTGTAAACATTTAAAAAACTGATACAATATTAAAGATGAAAAGGATACTTAATTTTTAACAGTTTCTTTGAGATGGATTGCTACAATGGAAGCATTATCAATTTATCTTAGGTTTGGTTATATAGCCCTTTGGTTATATAGCCCTGCTAGCTTTACTCTTTATGAAAATTGGATGCCCCAATAAATTTGTGAATGTGTTGCGACTTCTCCATGACAACATGACTGCAAAGGTTATGAACAACAACGGCTCTCATGATGCTCCATTTAAAGTGGGATCAGGTGTTAAGCAGGGATGTGTTATCGCCCCAACATTATTTGCTATTTTCATCGCTATGATTCTACATCTTGTCGAGGGGAAACTTCCCACTGGTGTGGGTATTATAAATCGAACAGATGGAAAGCTTTTTAATCTCAGTAGGTTGAAAGCAAAAAGTAAGGTAATCACAACTTCCATTGTGGAACTTCAGTCTGCCAATGATAATGTAGTCTTCGCACACTCAGAGGATGACCTCCAAACTATCCTAAATGCTTTTACAGAAGCATATGAAAAACTTGGTATCTCACTTAATATAAAAAAACCCAAAGTGCTTTATCAGCAAGTGCTTCATCAGCAAGTGCAAGTTAACCCTTTGGTGATGCCATTTATCCAGCTTGGCGGGGCAATACTAGAAAATGTCAATCATTTTCTCTATCTTGGCAGCTATCTTTCTGTTACAGCTAACATTGACACTGAAATCAAGCATCGTTTGAGCTCCACAAGTACCGCATTTTCTCGAATGAAACGTAGAGTTTTCGAGGATCCGGACCAAAATGCTGGTTTATAAAGCCATTGTATCACCAACTTTATTGTTTGCACGGGTAAAGGGGGAAATGAAGAAACGAGACAACAGTAATGGTTTGAAAACAGGGCCACATTTATTGAATCGAAGTTCTGCGAAGGGAGAAGTGCGGGATTAACTAAGGCCGGCCAATAGGCCAGTGGAGCGTATCAGGGCGAAAACATCCCAAACTCGAGGGTGGCGCAGTGACTCGCCACTCTCGAATTCCACACACTGGGTGCTGGGGGATCTACCCTGAGTCACCACCCCCGGCGCCGCCTGACAACCGAGGAGGGTGACCAGTGCAGACCCCAGAGGCTCCCCGAACTCCCAGCAATGGAGCCACAGGGCATCGACATTGGTGAGGCCCGGGTTCTTGCCAATCACCTTCAAAGGTGCCATGGGATGCACACCGCAACCCTAACCCCCACTACCTATTCACCACACTTACCGCCTAACCTAAAACCAATGTGACCAAATTCAACTGGTTACCCAAAACAAGAAAACCACCACCAAATCCACAGTATGGAGTAGGCGAAACGCGTACACTGCCCCGAGCCAATTAGGACAATGAACCGAAATTCCTACTCGGCCCCATAAAAGGCGACCAGAGGAGCTCACACTGCTTCAACGAGCGTGGAGGGAGGGAGCTGCAAGAAAAGAGGCTTTGGGTGGGGTCACCTGTGCCTAAATATAGCCTCAGTGCCCCACCCTTTGAGCCAATCCTGAGGGGACAAGCAATTTGCCCTGGGCCCTGATAGGGAGGTGAAATCACCTCATCTCTGCCTCGTCCTCCACTCCCCCTCCTGCGCAAACTCTCCCCCCCCATAGGAGCATGGGGGGGACAGTAAATGCCTGCGAAACATGGACTATCTATAAATGTCATCTCTACCTCCTTGAACTATTTCTTCAACGTTGCCTCTCGAAAATCCTGCAAATTACTTGAAGATAGGCGAACAAATGTCAGTGTACTGGAAGAAGCAAAGACTACTAGCGTTGAAAAAATGATCCTTCAATGCCAACTTCAATGGACTGGTCATGTTGTTCGAATGTCTGACTGCTGTCTCCCAAAGCAGTTACTTTATTCCCAACTCAAGGATGGAAAGCGGAATATCGGTGGTCAGTATAAGAGGTTTAAAGATGTTCTTAAGGCTAATCTAAAAAAATGCAATATAAACATCAAGAACTGGGAACCTCCGGCGCATGAACGCTTTAAATGGAGGTTGGCCTTTCACAATGGTTCTATGGACTTTGAAGAAGCCCGAGTGCAAGGTGAAAGGGAGAAACGTGCTAAGCGAAAAGCACGTCAAACGAATCCTTTACAGGACCATCTTCCATCTGATAACCTGTGTCCACTGTGGGAAGCTGTGCGGATCTAGAATTGGCCTCCACAGTCACTTACGGACCCATCGCTAGAGCCTACACAATTTTATACAATTTCCTCTTTATATAATTTTCTTTTTGTAACTTTATCCTGGAAGACAATCTTACTCAGTCATGAGTGATCGCCTACTACTACTCTTTTGCTGTACATAGCACAGTTATTTTGGATGACATCCCCTAGAAACATAATGCCGGGTTAGAAAACAATGGAAGAAAATGGAAAGCAGTAGTTGCTATCAGGAAATTAGGACACCACAGAGCTAAGAATGGATCCTGAAGAGTCAAATATTTCTGTTAGGTTCTAAGTGGGTGTGCAAAAGATAAAATAATCCTCAAAAAAGAAAAAGAAAAAAGAAATCACTGCTGACAGCAACTAATTTTCAATAATTCAATGACAGCTTGAAGTGTCAATCAAGCCGCATTATGCCAGGCTGCTGTGGTTCCCTAGTTTGAGACAAGGAGGCATTGTGACACACAGATCTTGACTACAGTCATATTTTAAGAGCAGTGGAAAGGAAAGGAGAAAGCAAAATTAAAAGAAAGAAAGAAAATTTGTGACATGGCAACAATATTAAGAGAGCAAAGTGAAGAATAAGGCCTACTTCATATACTCTATGGATGTCATGGTTGTGTAATGGAAGTGGTAACCAGGCTCCCTGATGAAGGAACTGACTGCCAATGCTGGCAATCCACCCACATGGAATACCATTTGGAATTCTTTTTCTTTTGTGTCCAATCAATCACATGAATTGTTGGGACAGTAGAGCCGCATGACATTAGAGAGCTAACGTGGCACGCAATTAGACCAGTGCATAGTGATGTGGATTGCACTTATTTATTTATTTAATACATTTTTATTAATCACTCGCATTGGCAAGGGCATTACTGTGGCAACTATTGGCAGATGATGCATCCATCTGAATCAGCACTAAAACCCAAAGCACACTTCTTCTTCTTCTTTTTACACTAGAGCAGCATTACTCTATGTACCATGCCAGTGTTGCTTATTTACTTAGGGTGCAATCCTATGGCTGGCTCTGACCTCGGAAACATGCTCCGAGGTTGGAGCTGGGGCTTCGAATTCAGAGCACCCTTCCCCCACCCTTGCAGTCAGTGCAGAAAGAACTGTGCCAGCTGTGACTCTGAGGTCAGAAGACCACCTTGGAGCTGGAGGTGTGTGGGCGGGGAGTGGGACAGGGAGTGGAGGAGTAAGGCTCTGCCATGATACATCCTGGCAGTACCTCAGCCCCCCCCCCCCTTTGCGAGTCAGGGTAAAAACTTAGATGGCCAAAATGGGCCATCTATGTGTTTTGCAGGGTGGGAGAAGTGCAGAGGTGACCTTTGCCTCTGCGTTCCTCCTGCCTTCCACTGAATGTCCATAATCCTCCAAATTCGGAGGGTTATGGGCAGCCACATTGGATTGCATTGTTGCTTACTACATCTATGCACCATCTTTCTGCCCATGTACTTAATAGGTGAGATAATGGGGGAGTTGTTCAAATAAGGACTGGGAGGGGGGGCTTGATGAATGATACAGGAATTCACTTCCAAATTTATTCATATTCTGGAATTATAGCTGCAGTCCTAACCCTGAACCTAAAAATTGAGGTTCCCTCCTTAGAGTCCTGCCAGTCTCAGGGGGAATGCGAAGGATATAAATCTGAAGTTCTCTTTTAATGAATATTTAGACCGTGTTTGGCAGAATATGAAGTGCCTTAATCACTGTAGCAAACTGTAACACTATCAGGAATGAGGTCTTCTTCAAACACTACCTTGTGGCAAGATCTCTCCCTCGCTGCTGAGCTTCGAGGCTGCCAACCACTCTGCTCCAAGTGGGTTAATTAAATTAATTCGGTGTTTACATTATTTATAAAGCATTGTTGTTTCAATTTTCTGCGGTGGTAAAGGTTTAAAAGGGGTTCAAACGTGCTGTCATATTGGGCATCGATGTTCCAAATGAAGCCATTAACCAAAGAAAAATCGTTTGATCCGACCAGCGCTCTCTTTCTCCCTGACTTCTAATTACCGTTCCATCAATATCTATAAAGTTGAGAACAAAGGAATAAAAGAAAATGCTAATGTATGTCTCAGCCAGAGTTTTGCGAGTCCCAGACACCCCAGGGAAGCAGGGAATTTGACATTTTACTTTCCCCAGGGAAACATAATGAATTACGTTGTCATCATATAACCCCTATTTTATTGGTGTTAAATGCTCAGCAATAAGAGCTGTCAACTCCACTGCCCATGAAAGGGAGCAGGGACAATTCCCAGGGACAGCCGGTCCATTGTGTGGTAGGGGCAAACATCTCTTTCAGTGGGATTTGAAAAAAAGAAGACTTGCTCTTAGTTTGAAATACATTTTGGAGACAGGGGTAATTCAGAACCCAGTTAATGTATGTTCCCCAATTTACCCCATAAACAAACCTATTTGTCTTCAAATATAAAGAAGCCACAAGCCAGGCAGAGTAACCAATGAGCAAAGCAGATAGCCAACATTTTGACTTTTCTTCCTCCTGATTTGTAAGTGTCAACCTCTCTTTTGCCTGATCCCCCTATTCCTAGCAGTTTAGTGCAAAACATTTGGAAAGACATACACAGAAGGTGGTGATCCCCGTGCTGCTCTCCAACATTCACTGTAATGCAGTTATTGGCCATGATCCCATCAAGACTTCTTTTTTAAATATAGTGTGACAGCTTATATAGCAAATGTACTTTGAACTGAGCTGTGTAGAAAAGGATTTCAGGAGCTTTTAGGGCTCAGAACTGCTAGTCTTTGAATTTCTGTGTGGGTGTGGTGTATGGTGAGCCACCGAACTTGTGGCATGTACCCTCAGGTTGGGAAGGGATACAGTGCGTGCTTAGAGATAGAGCACACGCTTTACATGCAGAAGGTCCCTAGATTCAATCCCTGGCATCTCCCGGTAGGGCTGGAAAAACTGCCTGAAACCCTGGAGAGCCGCTGCCTGTCAGTGTTGACAATACTGGACTGGATGGGCCAATGGTCTGACTCAGTGTAAGGCACCTTCCTATGTTCTTAGGTTCAGGACTGACTCCACCCATCCAGGCTAGTGCTATTGGATCCTTCTGGACAGCAAGGAGTAGAAGAAGGCTTCCTGCCCCAGTTGAGCCTTGCCTGGGCAATGTGGTCCTTCCTGAGCATTGGTGTGTTCATCTATCCTTTGGTTGTCCTTCTTCAGCCCTGCTTCCCAGTTAGATCATGACTTGCTCTTTGGTTTTAATTTCTGTCTTTGTCTCTTGACTCCAGTCCCCTGGCTCATTTTGGTACCATTGCCTAGAGCTCAGCTCTGACAGAGGGAAGCACCCTGACATATAGACCTGGATGTATGGATTAGTGTCAAGAAACCTCTATGGCTTTATTCAATTTGAGATTCCTAAATTGTCTAAAATTCAAAGATCCTCCCCACCCCCCAACAAAAAAGGAATTCAGTGCAGGAGGGGAATGCTGTAAATGTGCTCTTTGTAGTCCTGAATTTTGGCAAGTCTACACAGTCATCTTATGCTAAATTGCTTTTCCTTGAAGAAGAGAGCTCCTTTGAATGTGAAACATTTGGGTGAGTGAAATTTGTATACATACCTTTAAATGTTTTGCTTAAATATGAAATGGAAGACCTTTCTTCCTTAACTGAAGCTTAAGGATATGCTGTATTTCAAAAGTGTCCCCCCCCCCCCGATTTCCATTTATATAATAATTGCTTTTGGCGTTTGTTTGTGTGTATGTGTGTAAGTGTAAAACCAGTACTCTCTTATAATGAGAAATCTTTATGAATGTCATCTGAGATGATAGAGTTTGGCCTTTCAAGCACAGGTGAAATTCTTGACAGGCAGCTGTGCATTAATGTACTAGCTATAATGCCACAAAAAGAGCATCTTTCCTCATTGCTTAATCCAACCTTCTTGAAATGAGTGGCTGACACTCAAGCCCTTCAAACAGCTTAGGCTCTCAAGTGGGATTTGTGTTCCACCATGTACTTGTCATTGTAATGGAAAACACATTGTGCTAATGCCAGATTTCTGAAACTCCAAGGCCCCTTTACAACAAATGTAATAGTAATTCCAGGATTTATGTAGTATATGCAGTAAGCTTTCTCTTAAGGGTGGATTTACACTAATCATGTAAAAGGATTCAATGTCACCACTGGCACACCCAGTTTTCTCCCTTAAAAAACACCCCTCCTCCTGCGCGCGCGCGCGCACACACACACACACACACACCGTGTTTTTTTTGAAATAACTTTGAAATAAGAGTTCCAATAAAGAATGCACATAGTTGTAGAGCGAGTGTTCTAAAGCACAAGGAACAATTAAGGCACAGTGCTATATTCATGTTGTATTCTGTATTTTGGCTGGATTGCCATTTCAAAAAAAGCTGCACCAAAATTTGCTATGGTGTGCTGGAAATCTTCGCAGAGACATAATATAAACCTCAGGGCAGATCCACTCATGTCCACTCTCGGGGATAAATCCAGAATAGCGAAATTAATTTTCTGAATGTCCTAAAGATGTGCAATAAAATAAAATTGGTCCAAACTCCAGTTTGGACCTCAAAATCCTGCTGTGCAGTGCTGACATCAGAACTGTGCGCCAGGGCCTCAGTCCCTATTGGGAGATTGGGGCCCTTCTTGCAACATACTATAGTTCAGGGAGACAGAGGGCATGTCCCAAGATAACACAGCATGGACTGAAGCCACTTCAACTCAATTTAGGCAAGCCAGGACTGTTTTGGAAAAGATCCAGGGAGGAGTGACCACCTAAAGTTCAGTGATAGATCCCTCCCCATAGCAGAATTCTTTGCATCGCTACTGAGTTGTATTTCATAAAAGAGTTTCACTCTAGTGTCATAAACATGCTCCTTTATTATGTGGTCTCTGCTCTAAGTTCTTGGATATGATTCAATATTCCAATTTACGGTTGGTAACTATTCCAATGGGGGTGAAACCATTTCATGTTCTCTTTTTCTTTTCTTCTTTTGCTGTTTGAATATGAGAAGAAGAAAATGCAACATTCTGAGTTTAAAGCCTGCAGGAAAAGGTGCTAAGAGAAGTTTGAAGCAGGTTCTAGAATATTGGTAGTCAGATTGATATTAATTAGGTACTAAGATTGAGCCAAACATTTAAGATTTAGAACTTTTGACTCTAGTATTTTGTGGATGAGCGTGCCAACAGGGCATCTGTAACTTGAAAGGAGAGATAAAAATATTTTTTGAAGAGTTTTGCTGGTGCACTCGTCTGACAACTGGACATTGTTGGTGGTTTCTCTTTCTTTTCATTTCAAAAGGCACCTTGTTGGATCCTGGCTTTTTATCAACCACAGTTAGAACAAGCCACAGTTCCCTGCATTTGGACATCATGGAGAACTGTGGTTAGTTCTAAACTGAAAACAGAAACATTCGATCTTTCATTCAGTAGATTTTTTCACCTACATACACAGTGGAAGCTTTTCAACCTCAGTGAATATTAAGCTGAGAGAACATTGTGGAAATTCATAGTTCCACTCACAATTTTTTTTAGAACCGGACACCTGCCAAGGTTTGCTGATTTATCTTAGGTTTTATTCTGAGGTATTTCATTCTTTGTTTTAATGTTTGTATTTCAGGTTTTTAATGTATTGTACACTTCCCAGAGAACTGCAGTTATTGAATGGTTTAAAAGTACAGTAAATAAATAAGTAAATAAATGGTTTTGTTTTTTTTCAACCAATGCACTTGGATAAACAGCCTATTAGGCTGCCCAAATTATTCTTAGCCAGCAACAGAATGGCAACCTTCCCTTCATAGGCACTCAATAAGAATAGCAACTGTGGAGATACTGAACTTGCCATAGTAATTCCTGAAGGTCACATGAAGTCAAGGAATATACCAACTGGCATACAGAGAATATGGTCCTGCAAGAATTTATAGAACAATGTATTTCCCTACCCACCCACCACCATAACAGTTACAATCAAGCAGCACAGACCATGCGGAATTCAAAATGCATACCAATCCCAGAATGCCTCATCTTGTGGTTTTCTTTCCAAGTCTGAAGTCTGCAAAGCTTTCCTTGCTTACATGACTTAATTGTGTCTGATAAGAACAGCCATACAAATATCCTCCACAAAGGCTCCAAGGACTTGCAAGGAGCTCTATCTGGGTCTAGCAGCTCAGTTTAGATCAAACTGCTGAGAGCAAATGCAAACAATGAAAGCTGTGGTCCTGCGCAATTTGTTTGGCAGACAGCCCCATTGAACTCAGTGGGATTGACTTCTGACTGAGTAAACCCCTCTTCAGGATTGTCTGTATCGTAACATAAGAATAGTAGTAACACAATAGATCAAGCCCAAGCAGCTATGAGTTGGTAGGATTGTAATAGTCACAGAAATGCCAGCTGGAAAGGAATCAGGCCTAGATTTTTTTAAAAACTTACCAGTTCCTAGTAATCTTGTTATTCTATGTTCCCATTTAAGTTCTTACATCAGTGCAACTTCATTGGAGTTATGCATGATTTATGATTGAACAGGCTACAAGGGAAACATGCCCGGTATTCTTAACTGGGAAACCAAGAAGAACAGTCTCCCTTAGTGCATATTAACACAATGCAGTATGGATCCAGCCTCCTTAATGGATCAGTTTGCTTTTTGTTCACAGCCTACAGCCAAATTAATTTCAACAGTTTGCAGTGGACAGAGACCAATGATCATCCCCCCTTTTTCTCACTATTTAATAGGGATACAAATAATGGTTTGAAATTATACTGTCAGTCAAATGCCGACTCATGTGATCTCCAGGGCTGCAAAATGATAACTAACATACGGTAATCTGTATTGCTCAAGGGGGAAAAGCCCATTCAAATACATAGAGAGTGGGGAGGGCTAGATGGCAACCTTGAGAGTAGTAGGACATTTTAAAGAAAAGATTATCTTTCTGCCTTAAGGAAAGCAAAAGTACCCATTTTAGGGATGAACAAAAAAGGAGGACACCAAATGGCCACTGAAGTGCATTGGTTCATTCCAAATGGCAATAGGAAAATCACTGGAAGATTTTAGGGACCATCTTCAAATCAAAATATTTGCAAGAGAGAAATATTTGTAGTTCTTACAAAACATCACCAAATCAAAATGCTTCCTTAAGAGTGGTTTTAGGGATCAACTCCTATGATCCATTACACAGCAGGGATCATCACCAAAGAGGCAAACCTGTTGGAACGCAAGAAATAAAAGGTGACACAGGCTTTTACAGGAAGGCCTACAGGTTTCATGCTCCATCAGGGAATCCATCTTCCATCCTGAGTGACAGCTCAGACAAGGAGGCTCAGTGTCATCAAGATGGCTGGGTTACATCTGCAACTTTGGTTAGGTTTCAGGACCTTGGTCAGCAATACTGAAGCTAGCAAACTAAAAAGTTACTCCAGCAGAGTCTGACAGCTGACTGGAAGGCTTTTATAGTCAGAGGAGGAGAGTCTGTCTGGAAACTCCACCCCTCAGGTGCTGCATCTGGCTGTTAAAGGGCTAGCAGTCCTTTTCCTGCAAATGCTGACTTCTCCAAGGGATTGAAAGTTGAAGAAGGGGAGAGCCAGTTGGGGACTGCTCCGCAGGTCATCCTGTTTACTAGAGGAGTCTGAAGTCCACTCTTTGGAATCAGAGGATGGTGGCACCTCCTGTGGGTTGCAGGGACAAGACATTGGGTCTGAGGCCGTGGGCCCCATTTAAGAAGGAACTGGTTCTGATGCCTCCCCAGAGTCATTGTCACTGGAGGCTTCCATCTCTGAGGGATGCCAGTCCTGGGCCATGACAATAGGCACCAACTACAGATGGACTATACTGCCAGTGGGAGGGGTTGATTCTCAACATTTCATGGGATACTGTCCATGCTTCCACACAGCCCCTCGGACAATCTCTCCTTACAAATGGCTGTTCTTTCTGAATGGCTATAAGAATATATTATACCGGGGTGGACAACTTGTGGCCCAACAGATGTTTTGGCCTACAACCCCCATCAGCCCTAATTAGCATAGCCAATGGTGAGGGATCATGGAAGTTGTAGGCCAAAATATCTGGAGTGCCACAAGTTGCTCACCCTGGCATTAGACTGATACCAATAGCTGGACAGGAGAAAACAGATGCCCCAGTACTACTGAAAGTGCACTGAGGGAGTATCCACAAACCCTGAAAAGGTCCCTCTATCCTTCCAAATCACCATAGGAGTGCATTGAATTGATACAAGCATCCCCACAGGAAGAGGCAGGAGCTCATATACTGTTCACAGTGAATCAACGGAATACAGCCAAACACCTTGAAGGTCCCTATGCTATTATTTGCTATTTTCATTGCCATGATTTTACATCTTGTTGAGGGGAAACTTCCCACTGGTGTGGGAATTATATATCGAACAGATGGAAAGCTTTTTAATCTCAGCAGGCTGAAAGCAAAAAGTAAGGTAATTACAACCTCCGTTGTAGAACTTCAGTATGCTGATGATAATGTGGTCTCCGCACATTCAGAGGATGATCTCCAAACTATCCTAAATACTTTTGCAGAAGCATACGGAAAACTTGGTCTCTCACTTAACATCAAAAAACCCAAAGTGCTTCATCAGCAAGTGCAAGCTAACCCTTTGGTGATGCCATCTATCCAGCTTGGCGGGACAATACTGGAAAATGTCGATCATTTTCTCTATCTTGGCAGCTATCTTTCTGTTACAGCTAACATCGACAGTGAAATCCAGCATCGTCTGAGCTCCGCAAGTGCTGCGTTTTCTTGAATGAAACATAGAGTGTTCGAGGATCGGGATATTTGTAAGAAGACCAAAACACTGGTTTATGAAGCCATTGTACTTACCAACTTTATTGTATGCCTGCTGAAACATGGACTATCTATAAACTGTCACCTCCAACTCCTTGAAAGATTTCATCAACGTTGCCTCTGGAAAATCCTGCGAATTACTTGGGAAGATAGGCGAACAAATGTCAGTGTACTGGAAGAAGCAAAGACCACTAGCATTGAAAAAATGATCCTTCAACGCCAACTTCAGTGGACCGGTCATGTTGTTCGAATGCCTGACTGCCATCTCCCAAAGCAGTTACTTTACTCCCAACTCAAGGATGGAAAGCGGAATATCGGTGGTCAATATAAGAGGTTTAAAGATGTTCTTAAGGCTAATCTAAAAAAATGCAATATAAACATCAAAAACTGGGAAGCTCTGGCCCATGAATGATCTAACTGGAGGTTGGCCTTTCACAAAGGTTCTGTGGACTTTGAAGAAGCCCGAGTGCAAGGTGAAAGGGAGAAACGTGCTAAGCGAAAAGCACGTCGAATGAATCCTTTACAGGACCATCTTCCATCTGGTAACCTGTGTCCTCACTGTGGGAAGCTGTGTGGATCTAGAATTGGCCTCCACAGTCACTTACGGACCCATCGCTAGAGTCTACACAATTTTCTTTAGAATTCTCCTCCTTTTAAAATCTCCTTTTTGTAAATTTTTCTTTTTTATCCTGGAAGACAATCTTACTCGGTCACGAGTGATCGCCTGACTGACTGACCAGTGGCCTCTCCTGCTGCATGACCATAGGGACCTTCTGGCCTTCTGAATGGCCACAGGAATGCATTGGACTGATACGAACAGCCCCACAAAAACCAGCAGGAGCCCTGATACTGCTTACACAGGTGACCTGAGAGAGTACAGCCAAACACCCCAAGGGTCCTGATGTCATGCCTCCTCCATAGCAATGGCCTCTTCATCCGGATGGCCATAACATTCAGAGGTCCTTCCAGATGGCCATAGGAAGGGGTTGTTCCAATTCTAGGTTACTAGGACCTGGCAGCTGTCCAAGGATGCTAGGTGCTGACACCAACCCTGACAGTCTTGTCCACAGACATACAAATGGACCACAATGCTCCACTCAGATCTCCAGAGAGGAATCTGAGCTGTACGTTTCCGTTCTTTGTTTCTTGATGAAGTCTGGCTCCCAATCCTGATGCTTGTGAACTATTCAATTTTGGCAAAGGAATCACTGGCAGGTACTCAGACTAATTTTTGGCAGTCTAACAGTAAATTAATTGTGTTTGGGACGGAAAACAACTGGTGTGCCTATTTACCTTACTTAAAATGAGACACCCAGTGTCTATTTATAAATTCCTCTTGGGCATCTGTGCATTGTAAACTGATAAATACAGAAACCCTGGGAGACAAACCCATGGTGGGATGGGAAATGTACTGCTCCGGGGTGAATGTGGGGCTGAATCTATAACGTCAATAGGTTAATCATCAATCTGCTGCTGAGCTTGAGTCAACAAAAATTGTGTGCAAAGGGTAATGGGATTCTGGCAAAATACACAAGCTATGAGAATGAGAAGTCCTGGAACTGGAACTAATAATGAATTCATGTTTATGTTATGATTTGCCTGCCCTATAGTTTTTCCATGTGGAGGAAAATTAAATAGAGTTTAATGACATTTTATACAGGGATTGCCATCTCAGTGCAAGGCTTTACTGAAATCACTACCTCTAGTCAATCTCGATGTTAATAAATTAAAGGTTCCTGTAGTTGCCAAAAGTTGAAAGTCAGTTGAAATGTAGATACTTGAAATCTACACAAGCCGTGTAAGTGAACAATGCAAAGTTTACATCAACCAGACACCTTACCAAGATGCACAAATATTCCAGGAAGTATACATTGTTTAGCTATGATTTATGCGACAAATAATGCATTTTGAATTTACATAAACCTGTCGACCCTAACGAACATTTCCATAATTGGTCAGCTAGTGCTCTGGCTAAAGAGTATACACAGGAGTCCCTCCACTAGTGATATAATTCAGCAGGTGCCCAATTCCACAGTTGAAGAAGCCCGAGTGGTGTAGTGTCAGAATGTGAATCTCCTGGATTTTTCAAAATCCAGCACTGCGGACATTTCAGGTTTCTGCATCACTGTCTAGCTGGCAACCAACAAGGGTTGCAGCACTTAATTTCAAGGAACTTTTCAGTGACTTGTGACCTAGAGAAATAAATGTGTGTATTTGTACCCAGAATCACTCTGAGTTTACTATCAACCATACATTTGTTTGACAGCGCAATCCTATGTGGTGCCCACAACCCTCTGAAACTTGAGGATTGCGGGCATCCTATGCAGGGCGGGAGGAGCACAGAGCATAGGGCAGGATATCCTCCGTGCTCCCTCCACCTTGAAAAACATCTAGGCAGCTGATATTTCCTCCCCTCCCCAACCCCAGCAGTGCTCCTCCATGGGGGAACCGAACACAGTCTTCCATACTCAGTTCCCCATGGTTTCCTTCCAGCATGGAAAGAACTGCACTGGTTATGATGTGGGCAGGGGCAGCCACTCTGAGGCGCTACAACCTCGGAAGAGATTTCTGAGGTCACAGTTCTCGCAGAGCCTTCTGTGGCAATTCCTATATCTCCCCAGAAAAGGTCGGAGGGATATAGGATTGTGCCCTTAGTTATTTAAACTATTGTTTACTAATAATTGACTTATTTTAGTTATTTAAATCATTTTAAATTTGGTTTTTAAATTCAGTTTTTAAACTTCTGCAATGAAATTTTATGATGTCTTCATTGTCATTTGTATTTTAAAATGTATTTTATAAATTTTATGAACTTTATGCCCAGAGAGTTATGGGGTGGTATACGAAACAAACAAACAAACAAACAAACAAACAAATAAAATCCACCCAGGATTTCAGTCCAGGGACTTAGAGTATCTGGAAACCCAGCATTTGACTAGTTTAATATAGTGGAAGACCGACAACCTGGTCTTCTGCGCGGGTTCAATGCTAAGGGGGTAGCGAGCCCTGGGGCGGGCCTTCTCCGAGGTCCCCAGCACCTCACCCTTAGCCCAGAACAAAGGGATAACTTATAGCCACAAAAGTATCTTTTAGAAAACAAGTTTATTTACAAAATTACCTTCACAAACTCAGACCCACGCCAGCAATACAGCTTATCAGTACGGTACAAAGTAGCAAGCAAGAAGTCTCAAGGACACCGTGATTTCAGGGCTCTCAGCTAGTTAGTTCAGCTCGGGCCCTGGCAGAGGCCCGGTCAACCGCACGCGGCTAGCTGGGTTCCTGGCGGAGGCCCGGTCTGCCCAAGCGGCCAGTTGGGTTCCCGGCTGGGGCCCGGTCTGCCCAAGCGGCTTGTGAGTGATTTCAGCTTGGTTTCCCGGGGGTCCGGTCAACCCAAGCGGCCAGTGATTTCAGCTAGCTGTAGCGCGCCGGGTGCTCCTACCCAGGGTTGCCGATCCTTCGTTCCCTTACCCCAGGCATGGGCAAGATTGCTGACAGAGACCAGTTCCCTAGCGCAGGGTGTTTTATACCTTGATGTTTCAGGTAGCCCTTTCCTCCGTGATCAGGTGGTTTGACACCCTCCCTGAGGGGCGGCCTTTTGGGTCAGGTGGGTTGATGCCCTCCCCCTGTGGGATGGGGTCCCTTTGAAGCCACTTGCTTAATGGTCCCATCCTATGGTGTTGAGTGGCCATTTCTTAGGGGTGCCGAAGTATTCAAGTCTTATGTAGATGGGGCTGATATGCGAGAGCATTGACAAACCTGGTGATGCTTCCTGCCTTCCCCCCTGGGGTGATTCTATGCAGATGTTGTTTGTCCCCTTTGGCATCTGTGGAGACTGGCTGTCTCCCCCCCCCCCCCGGGTCTCCTTCCCCCCTCCTTGGTGAGTGTGTGTGTGTCAGGCAGGGGGCTTAGGTTGGCTTTCTCCACAAATATGTTTAAAACCACAATAAAGGGGATCTGTGGGAAAACAGGACAAAGATGCACAGAAGTTCACTTCTCTTATTGGGATGAGAAAGTACCTGAACAGGCCCCAGGTTGGCACACTCACACAAGCCTCTTGTGGATAGACATTCAGATGAAATTTGCACCCTTATGCATTTATATCCCCTTGGTTAGGGGTGCAAAATCCAGTCAATTGAAGATGAGGTTTTAAATAACCTAGAAATGCCCTAAAATCACATGCTGAGTTTTGGAACATAAATTTATTTATAAAACTTATGTTATGTCTTACCATTCCAGTTTTTTAAAAAAGGATTCAAGTAGTGATGGCGATCCGCCCACCACCCGACTCTCTGGACGCTCAGTGAGTGCTACCGCTGCGCCTGCCGAGCCGGGACCAAAGCGAATGCCAGCTGAGCCTCTTGGCGGACTTCTGGGTTCCCGGTGGTGCGCTTTTTATGTAGAAAATGGCATAAGATACACTAAGAGAGGCCGCAATTTGTGTAACTTGCACAAATTGCAGCCGTTTTTAACGTATCATACGCCACTTTCTACGTAAAAAGCTCTCCACCAGGAACCTGGGAGCCGCTTCCCAGGCGTGGCTCAGGAGAATGCGAGTTGAGTCGGGGAACCAGGTAGGTGGGACAGAGTTTGGGGGGGTCGAGCCCAGTGAGTTCACCAGACTTCCACCCCCTGAATGAAATCCTGACACATCCCTAGATTCAAGTCTGATGTACATTATGACTGGGTTCAGACAACATAATCTCCACTCAAGGGTTGAATATGGGTTGACTGTGGGTTGTTGCTGAACTGTGGGTTGTGGGTTATCGTGTTGTCTGTACCCAGCTGTGCTAACAAACCATGGTTGGTTAACCACGAATAACCTATGAAGAGAACCCATGGTTTGTTGTTGGGTTGTGAACTGTGGATTGTATGTGTTTAACAAACATGGTTTCTTAGCGCAGCTGAGTTCAGACAACACGGTGGTGCACATTTCAACAACAACCCACAGTTCAATGACAACCCACACTAAGGATGTGTGCGGAGCTCGATTGGGGGGGTGGAAGTCCAGGGAACTCGCCAGACTCAACCCCCCCCCCCGAGCTCCGCTCGCCCTACCTGCTTCCCCGGCTCAACTCGCCTTCTCACGATTCGAGCCAGAGAAGCGACTTCCGGGTTCCTGGCGCTACATTGTTTATGTAGAAAATGGTGTAAGATAAGTTAAAAACAACCACAGTTTGTGTTACTAACGTATCTTACACCAATTTCTACGTAAGCAACTTAGTGCTGGGAATCCAGAAGTCTGGCAAACACCTCAGCTGGCGCTCGCTTTCAGCCTGGCTTGGCTCACGCAGCGGCAGCGCTCAGTCTGAGCGTGCTGCAAGCCGAGTGCTGGGCGATCGCCCACCCCTAAAATTCCACACTCAACACATGTGCAACCCTTGAGTGTGGGATATCATGTTGTCTGAACCCAGCCACTGGATATAAAAACAGTAACTTAAATTAGAACCTAACAACAACAACAGCAAAAAAGGAATACACCTAATGTATAATATAAGCCTTATTCAGACAGAAAAAAATCTGTGTACAATTAATGTGTGCGTACATGAGAGAAGGGGTTTTGTGGCACTACATTTGCTGGTCCTGACCCTGACTGCTTCACCTTGAATAGGTCTTCTGAATAGAGATTAGATATATTCAAGCCATGCAGAGTCTCTGGATGAAATCTGTATCCTGCCTTTTTGGGACTGTCTTCAGATGACATGATTAACAGATGTAGACTCAGAGGGATCAGCTCTCCCTACATTAATTGATTCATATACAAATGATTCGTCTGACTAAGGGTAGAGAAGCAGCAACAAAAATCATCCCAACAGATACATGCCAATAAATGCTTGAGAGAAAAGGGAAGCTTTCAGTTGGCTAAGGGTACAAACCTATGGTCCTGATAGGGCATCCCGTGGATCACAGGACTTTTTGGCTCTTATTCTCCAGGAGAGAGAGAGAGAGAGAGAGAGAGATTTATCCTCAGACATGAAGCTATGACTTTGCATGTAGCTGCAGAAAGGTCTGCAGCAGTGCTTCTGTCAGAGAGGACAAAAAAGGGAGTGCTGGGAGAGGCTGTGGATCTACAGGATCCAAAGCCCTCTTATCACCCCCCCCCCCCGGATGTCTCCAGAACACACATCTCTGGAGCTGGCATAGTTTATTTCCTCCCATTGGGAGCAATGGGATGGGGAAGTTTTTAGAGAACCAATAGCTGTTAAAGGTCAATAAAAGAGGGAGGGGGAGATATTCTGCCCATTTTCTGCCCTGCTTGTGCAGTGCGTGCAAAGCATAGGAAGAGGCTGATTCTCTAACTGGATTTCTCCCTCTCCCTCCCCAAAATGATTTTTCCACCTGATGGAAAAGAGGAAAGTCACCCTCTTTCTCTCCATCCCCAATGGAACGTGGTATATGAGTAATAAATAATAGAAGGGTAAGACAATTTCCTAGGCCTGGTAAAAACGCACACCAAGGTGGTGATCTTGTGATCCTCCACATTGTAGAGGAAGAGGCACACGCCACTGGCCTCCACCATGTGCCTAGAGTCTGTGCAAGGTAGGCTCTGCACATGGAGGCTTGTATGAATGATGGCCTGATTTGGATAATTGTTTCCCCTTTATTTGCAGGGTTATCCACTGTACATAAAAGCACTATGTTAACCCACATCGTATTACAACATGTGTATCTTCATAGTAGGGAGGACTGTGCATGTTCCTCCTTTTCATGAAGAGATTTACCATTTTGCTATGTGTCTGGATTCTGTTTTAGTAGTCTAATCTGCTTGATGAATCTATTTATTTATTTAGGTAACTTTAATTAATATAATTTGACTTTGTCAAAGAAGGAATAGTCGAATAAGCTTATCACACACTACCGTCGGATAATATACTTCTAGCTTTTTCTTAATCCTCTGTTTCTGGTTCAAAGAGTAATCCAGTGGAAAGGTTTGTACACATTTGAAAAAAAACGTTGTGTACAAGTTTACATTAAAAGGATTAATAATAGCACTTCAACTTTGTAACATGTTGTCTACCAGACGCACCTTTGTGAAATCATTTGCAATTAGAAAGGAGGCATTTAGCTGGGGGGGGGGGGATAAATGGAGTTTAAGATGGCATCTGGCAGCCGTATTTAATATCATACTGATTGGCAACTCTTGCAATTTAATAATGCTATAATTTGCTCTGCAATGCTATATCTATCCCAAGCAGGAAATGATGAGTAAAACATTAACATATATTTAGCAGAGCAGTAAGTAAGAGGATCAACTTCAAATGAAATGGCAGCACACTTGCTAGCTACTCCATACAATAAGCCATGTCCCTGGCTGCAGTCTAGCACCATGCATTTTTTGCTGCCCAAAGCTACAAACTATGAAAAGAATATCTTAGGTCAGTGTTAAAGAGAAATGTGTCAGGAAATATTAGGGCTGTTTGGGTCATGTATTTACCTAGGGATGAACAAACAAGTGATATTCACATTTGCCCAGGTTCTCCAAGCACCAACTTGATGCTCGTCTCAACTTGATTTCCGCAAGAACTTTCAATCGCTGTTTGAGTTGCGTGAATGGGAATCTTGTGCAAATCGAATGTGATCAAATGGGGAAATTGCACTTTTGAACCCATACACGGCCCGAAACTCACTTATCCTTTTAAATTTGCACTTCTCTGAATTTTGCAATGGAGTTCTCCAGTCACAAGATGTGTTAAAATGTGTATGCAAATATGCATATATAAGTGAAAATAACATTCAAACATGCAGCATATTAGGAAAATTTCTTGTAAAATGTGTATATTAAGCAAAACTGTGTACAAAATCCATGTATTAGGAGAAATGCACATTATAATGCTTATGAATTTTCATGCAAACTTTTTTTTGAAAAAATCTCAATGTTTGGGTCAAACTGAATTTAAGATTGGAAAAATGAGAAATGGAGAGGAACCAAAAGTCACAAATTCATCCATCCCTATAATACTACACATGCCAAATAATTTAGTCTTTCAGCATAATAAACGTACATCCAAAACTACTCTCTCATTGGGAGCCTCTCACCTTGGAGAATAATGCTTTTTTCCTCAGTCAACTGAAGTCCCCCCCCCTCAAAAAATGGAACAAGAAACGCACTAAGATAGATTGCAGCAATGTTTTAGCAATGTAATTTTCCTCAAAACAATCCTGGTGACTGAAACAAGGAAGGACAGGATCCCTTCAGTCAGAATTCCCACTACTAGTTTTGGGGCAAAGTTTCTAAGAAATGAAGCACTTCAGGAAAATAGTTCCTCTATTTTAGATAGATTTCCTTCATCAATACTGGACAGTTCTATTAAACCTATATGTGTGTGCGTGTGTGCGTGCGTGCGCGTGCGTGTGTGCGTGCGCAGGGGGGGGGAGATAAGTCTCCCCAAACTATTCAATCCTTTCTGTAAATATTTAAGATTCTCTAAAAAGACTATTCTCACATGTGCTTCACAACAAAGGAAGATACATTTATTTGTGTTTTGCTCCTGTGACTTTATTTTTTATTTAACCTGAAACTCAGGAATATGAGTTTCAGGCTTTTTAACCTAAATGTTTTTGGGACTACTTTCGGAGATTTGTGAAATTACATTTTCAGTAATCATATGACAGATAGCTATGAAAAAAAAAACTGCAAAGGAAAAAAAATACACACATCCTCAACTAAACCCTACAATTAATTCATTTGTTTAGGCTGCAATCCTATACCCACTTATCTGGGAGTAAGCCAGTAAGGGCACAATCCTATGGCCTCCCAAAATTGTCTGGGGGGGCATAGGGTTATTCAGAGCCCCAGCTCCAAGGCCCTGCGAGTTCGGAACTGGGACTCTGAACACCGAGCCCCCGCCTCAACCCCCTTGCAGCCAGCTGGCGTGGAAAGAACCACACAGGCTGCCTCCCCAAGCTCACAAATCAGCCTTGGAGAGGAGGACACTGTATCCAAATGGCGCCCCACCAGTCTCCTTCCCTCCTCCTCTGAAGAACTTCACCAAGACGGCCGAAAATAGCCTTCTAAATGAAATGCAGGGTGCGAGGCACGTCAGCAGTAGACATCACCACTGCCTTGCCTCACGGCCAGCATCGGAGGCTTATGTGCATCGAGGGCGAAAGGCATTGGATCACACTATAAGTTTATGGTACCTGGGAATAGGGATGCACAGATTTTATTAAATCCGTTGCATCTGTGTTTCATGAACTGTCAGGCATCTTTCATTCCATTCTCTACCCATTGACGAAATCAGATCTTTTTTTTAAGGGATGCTACAAGAATTACATCCCACTTGTGCAAGTGCAAGTGCACATTAGGACAAGTGTGCACTAGCACTGATGTGCTTTAGCACAGTGCATATTTGTGAAAATCCTCCACCCCCAAAACTAAAAAAAAATCTGGTCTGCAAGTAAACGGAATTCATACAACTTAGAAAAAGCTGGTGTGTTGCAGAATCTGCAAACTGGATTCATAGAAATCCAAACACATTTGAATCCATTTGGGATCTCTCCAACACCCCTACCCGGGACTAGTGTTTCCATTGAATGGTGCCTGAAGTGAAATTTCAAGACTCATATGGAGGTTCCTTTACAGTAGCAACTTCCAAGGAACTTTGAAGGAAGGAAAAAGGATTTCAATAAGATTTGTGAAAAATTGGTTTGTGGGGGTGGGGGGGAGGCTTGAATAATTAATAACAAAAGAATCTGACAAAGGAAATACATTTCCTTAACTGTCTTGTATCACTTAATGTAAAAACGGATAGAAAGAACTTCCTTTAAAAAAAACAACCCTTACATCTGTTGATCTAGTTGAAAAGTTGAGGTGATAAGGGTATTTAAGGCCTGAAGGCAAGCCAAGATACAGTATATTATTCATGATAGAACAGAAAATCTTGAGAAAATGATCTGGTGAATAGCACCAAGATATAAACAAGTGGAATGATGTAAGAATATAAATGACATGCAAAGACAACTTTGGCTAGTTCGGTATTCAGGCAGCTCCTCTCTGAATTAGTTATAGATAATAGAAGCACCTTTGGGAAGCCCTGTATAAGTGATGAGAAGGAGAGAACGGGAGACCAAGACCCAGAAGAGAAAATAAATGAGTGAACATTTTGGAAGAATGACTGCCACTGTGCGTCAAACAGTAGAAATGGGAATGGAATGGTAGTCATTTATCACAAATTTCATAGTCCTGGTTCATACACTCATTCTAGGACTGTGCTACAATGGCATGCTGTAGAATTGGATAAACCCATGCCCGCCACTATATAGATCAGGGGTGCAAAGCTTCTTTCAGCCCAAGGGCCAAATTCCATTTTGGAAAAGCTCTTGGTGGTAGGTGGGGCTAAAAGCAAAAATGGTTGGGGCCAAAATGCCCAATTTACCAGCATATTTTAGCTTAAAGCTCTTCTTACTGCTAGGAACAAAGCTTTAGTAAGGAGAGGCATTTCAACCTTTTAGAATGGGTGGGGACAAAATTGCACAAAGCTGGAAAACCACCAGGTGAAGGGTGGTTGGGGGAAAGGAATGGGGCCAGGGGAAGAAGGCATGGCCTCTGGGGAAACCCAGAGTGCTGGATTAGGAATCCAGGAGGGCTTCATTTGGCCTCCAGTCCTCAAGTTCTGCACCCCTGGTATAGATTGTCTCCAATGTTAACTTGGCTCTCTGAACATTGGATAGCATGGAGGCCTCCTTTGTGAGATCTGTCCCTCTCAAAAAAAAAGTTGGAGAGGATCTCATAAACTGCATGCAGTTGGGCACCCACTAGTAAGTCTTGGATCACATCCGGAGCTATCCACATGGTGGAGGGGATAGGTTTGTGGGGATGGTTTGTGCAGGGGTGGTTGTGCTTCAGGGATTTCAATTCTGATTTGCTTCTAATCAACTTTGAGGGCTTCAGTTTTGGAGAGGTATCAGTTTTACCACTGAATATATTCATTTTTTAGGGGTGGGGTGGGGGAGAGAAATGCCCACATTTTACTTTGGACTTTAGTATCCTCACACAATACGGTAGAGATGGAATTCTGGACCACAGGATGATCATTCACTTAGATGGTTTTGAAAAGGGATTAGTCAAATTCATGAACAATACAGCAGTCAATAGTCATAAGCTATGCTACCTAAATCGAACCTCCATGTTCAGTGGCAGCTTGCCTCCTTGGATGCTGTGGACAAACAACGTGGAGGGGGCTGTTTCCTTCATAATCTGCTTGTGTGACCTTCCCAGAGGAAAAGCACTATGTCTCAATGGCAGAGCACATATTTTGCATGCCAAAGGCTCGGGTTCAATTCCTGACATCTCCAGTTAAAAAGAATCTCAGGTAAGCGTAGCTGAGAAAGACTTATACCTGAGAACCACTGCTTTTCAGAGTATTCTATTTTTTTCAGACACAGGAAGCATCTTTAACCCAAATGTGCATTTAGAGAGCAATTATATGCTCCCTGGGAGGGCATCCCAGGGACTCTAGGATGGTGTGGACTCCCCCCTAGGTCATTGACACAGCTATGACCTTGGCATAAGGGGGAAATATGAGTGGGATTCTTAACCCCACCCCTCCCAGCTGAGGAAAGCTGTGTGATGGCTCCTCTTCCAACCTCAGAAGAGGACAAGGAGGGGAAAAGAGTCTATGATAGTGAGCGGCAAGAGGAGAGGCTGTGGGTCCAATGGGTCCACAAGCCTCTCTATTCCCATCCCTGCCCACTGAGAGTTAGGTCAGCTAGATGGGCTCAGAGACCCATCTAGCTAAGTATGCTAAAAAGCAGGAATGGGAGGGCAAAAACGCCTCTGTCATTCCTCCCAACCTGCCTGCCAGGGTTTAGGATAGACAGAGGGCTCTGATCTCAGAGCCCTCTACCCATAGAGCAGCAGTCCCATAGTACTGCACTCTTAGAGGCCCACTTCATATGCTTTTCCAGTATATTTGCACGGCGGTCGTCCTGATGTTGAGACCCACCTTAGATCAGGCTACAACCCAATAGTGGGTTGCAACTCATCATCTCAAGACCAATGTGGTATAGAATATTGGGCTAGGCGGACTAATGTTGTGACTCACTGCATAAAGCAGCAACATATTTTCATATCTAGCTGTTGGTTGGAAAACTGAATGGATAATTAGATGGATGTTGGTCTGTAAAACATGTCTTACATTCTTAAGGAGCAATCCCATGCAAGTTTAGACAGAAAAAAGGCCTACAACTCCCAGCATGTCCCAGTTAGTCCCAGCTATGCTGGCTGGGGCATGCTGGGAATTGTAGGCCTTTTTTTCTGTCATGGGATTGCTCCCTTAGAGGTTTATTAAAGAGTGAGAAGTATGCACTTTCCCAGTAACATTCTCAATGCATTTCAAATGTCACTTTCCCAGCTGAACACTTCTGAAACACCTTGGAAAGCAGATCACTGCACATTGAGCCTGGTCACACCATGCTTCTAAAAAATACTTTTTGTTGAATGATTAAAAATATAAAATAAAAACAAAGCTGGCATGAAATTAGGTTACACACAGCAAGGTGTTATTTATAGCAGCCCACCAAGTTCTTCACAAGGGGAAGCCATCATGTCAGAGAGGAAGGGAATTTACACAGCTTGCCTGTATTACATCTGGAGGTCGACAGCTGGTTATTATGTACACCTAATTTACTTGAGCAGTAAATACCGCAAGCAGAAAACAATCTATTCACCTAAGGCTTATGGTTCAATAGGTTTAGTGCTTTGCCCTGAAAATAAACTGAAGAATAAATTAATAAATCCATAACAATGCAAACTGCCCCACCATGAAAAAGTCCCTACATGAAGGGTCTTTGGTGTAATTATGAGGTTGGTAATGAAGCTGATTCCACCACGTTTTGCAGAACAACCGCAATCATATTAATGATCCCTTGGCCTGTAAACAGTCCCAGTATAAACAGCAAATCCTCAATAGTTATTCCACAGCAGCTATTCCTCAGCAAATGATGAGTGCTGTGCATTGCTCAACTCCTGCAGGATGTGGGAAATTAATTTAATTAATTAGCCAATGCTCCATAGAAAACTGCAGTTCCAAAAGGGATGGGAGAGAAGAGAGAGAGAAATGCAGCTTCCCTACCACCTGTTCCTCCCTGATGTTTAAACATTAGTATAGTATGGAGCATGAATGTGTCACAAAGAAAACAGATTAATCAAAATGATAGGGTAATTGACCACTAACACAACTACATGCTATCTGTCCATCCTTAACATTATTAGTAATTAATGCTAATCTTCATAATGAATTCTGTTTGCCGGGGAGACGGGCACACACATCATATCCTTCTGGAGCCACCTTCTCCAGCCTGGTGCCCTCCAAATGTGTTAGACTGCAGCTCCCAGCATTCCTGACCCATTGGCCATGCTGGCTGGGACTGATGGGAGTTGGAAGTCCAAAACACCAAAAGGGCACCAGGTTGGGGAAGGCTGCTCTAGAGGTGACATTTCTGGCAAGGCAATGATAAATGATATTCCGGAAAATATAGAAATATGAAGCTGCCTTATACCAAGTCAAACCATTGGTCCATTGAGAACAGGAGAAGTGCATCAAACATGTGCACTTTATTCCCTTCTTTCAAACCTTATTTAAAGGATATCTATTTTTCCCCAAGGCAGCCTTCCCTCCTTCTCATTCTTACCAGGTGAGATTTTTTTATTTCAACAACACTAATGAAAAAGAGCAAGGATATGCCATTTGGTCCCATACTGAGCCAATGAAAGAGAAAAGTTAGACATTTGGAGACACAGTGTGTATGGGCTTTTGTTTTCCCTCTCTTTCAGTCCTACATCCCACCTAAGCTTCCTGTGCAGGAAAGGACAAGAAACAAGACCCTCTATCCACCCATACCTCAACATCTGCCAGTGGGAGGGGTGGGCTGGCACTGACCAGATTTCATACTGATGCATTCATTTTTTGATCAGCATTTATCATCACACATTGTTTTCCTATTCCAACTCAATATAGGTGATTCTAGCATATTTGAAGTTCCGCTTTGACTTTTCATAAGAACTCCAGTTTATAAAGTTGTGGTAGTTGCTGTTGTTGAACTTCAAGCAATTCACTCCAATGTGCTTGTTTCACAATATCTCACCAGTTATTCTAGACCAACTAAACAGCTGCATTAGAAGTTATCCAATAGATGAGGGCGGGAGCAGCAAGGTTCAAGGGTACATTAGGTTAAATTATTACTCATGTACTCATAGGTACATTCAAGGTTAAATTATTAAAAGGCACTGTATTCCAAGCATGTTTACTATGTTATTCTCCACATATTTTAGACCTCCCAGGAGCTTGTTAAGGATGACAGGAAGTCAATTGAGGCCAAGGTGGTTTATCACTCACATTGGAGTATTGCAGAAAGTTTTGTGGCATGGAGGCTGAACGAGGGAAATATATGTGGTATCTACTATGGGTACCATATTTGCATTCTCTTCTGAGTGGGTTGTATCCAATGTTAGTCTGCTTAGAATAACCCACTGACATTACTCATGACTAAATTAAGTCCCATTCATTTCAATGGGTTCTATTCTATAGAACATTCTTATTCTAAATTCGTTCAGGGTTTGATCTCACATGAGATAGGGCCCTTGAAATTAAACTGCAGTTAATGAAAATAAGCACCTAGAATAACAATCGTAATCTCACATTTATGAATTCCCAAATTATACCTGACTAGTATTTGCTATTGGGTTGAAGAGGTCAAAACATAACCAATCACTTTGTTGACCTCATGGGAGTCATGGCTGAGAAAGGTTTTCTCTTGAGAGAATCATATTTTTAATTAATGCCTGCCCTTGGTTTTAATAAGTATATTTGCAGGTTGATAGAGTTTGCTCTCTATCACCTTTCAGGGTAAAGATTATGAAATGCTACACACTGCTGTTTCTACTTGCACTTTTGCTCATTAACGTTCAATGCGTAACCCATAATTTCACAGGTAACTAACACACGCCAAATATAACCTTAAAATTTTCTTTATAATTATTTCTCCTCTTTAAATGTCCATCATAGTTATATATTTATACACAGTTACTATCAAGTCCCTCCACCAGCCAAGTTCAGGTGAGCCGTTTGCTACTACACCACTGAATTTGCTAATACATAATACACAGCACACAAAGCTTCCACCGGTGATTGGAGAGAAAATCCTGAAATTGCCTGGTAACTACAGTCCACCTGCCTCCTCTGGGACCTACAAAACTTACAACAGTGGATTGCAATAGCTGTTGGAACACCTTGGAATTGTCCTTTGCAAGATTGATACCTAGGATTAAACATTCCATTAACCTAATGCAGGGGTGCAGAACCTAGGCTCAGGTTCCCAATCTGGCCTTCCTTACGTTCCTGAGCAAAAACAAAACCCTCAGAGCCAGTTCAGCTGTTAGTTTGGCCATCTCATATGCGCATTTAATTGTTCAATGAGTTATATGCTTATGTGAAAAGTGTAATGTTGCAGGAGTTGGGCGTGTCTCATTTGGCTCAAGGTATTCCTGGATATTAGCCTTAAAAAACAACAATGGGCAAGGGTCAGATTCTATATTGCCTCTAGATGCCAGTTGTGTTCATGTCCTGCTGGGAGCTTCCCATAGGCATTTGGTTGGCCACTGTGCAAATAGAATGCTGGACTGGATAGGCATTTGGTCTGATCCAGCAGGGCTCTTCTTGTGTTCTTATTTATATCCCCATCCCAGCATGGAAGGGAAGGGTGCAGGGAATAGGAAATGAGGAGAGAAGGTGTGGCTGAGGATGGAGAGAGAATTCCAGAAAGGAAAGCAACCTTGTTTCCTTCTCCTTGCTCAGGGTTAGGCATATATGGTAAATCAATGGGAGACCTTAGTGATGTTGCCAAAATTTGGAATATGAATTTGTCCAGCTTATAAGGATTGGATATATTAAGAATCAAATTCCACTCACTCAGCCTTACATGACACTGACATATAGCCCACTATCTTGTCACCAGAAAGAGCAAGATTTCATGAGACCTTTAGTGAATGGAAAATCCTTCTGCAAGACATGGCTTTGACATTTCAGTCAGCTTCTCCAGAAAGATCTGATTGCTTACAGCATTAGGGTGATCTTTCTGTGGGTCAAATATTTGATACCTGGGGTTGGTTGGTCCTCTGAGATTGTTCATGGGGCAATTCAACGAACAAGAAAATATTGGGATGGATTTCAAATCATATTTATTGATGTGTACATTAGATTATCTATGCTTTGTGGAAGAGACATTATTCAACTATGGCAGCTACTACAATACTTCACCCAATCAGTTGGTGTTAAATTAGTTTGTCCTTCATTCAATAACATTGCCCCTTGTTTGGAGATGGAGGGAGATTCTGATTGCAGCAATGTCAAAGCCATGTGTTACAGAAAGATTTTCTCTATCTCCAAAATTAGGGGGGAAATACAGGATGAAATAATAAATAATATTTGTGAAAGTTATTTAACCTGCAACCCCTTATGCTAACAGCCTACATCAACACCCTACTTATTTCTAATATAATAATGAAAAATGAGGGTGAGATCCATAAAACAAGAAATGCCCCTCAGGCATTAAATTGCTAGTGCTAAGGTGGAATGGAAGGTGAAGTTCATAATGCCACAAAGCCAAATCACTCTGAATGGGAGAGATTATCACCAAAAGAGGGATGGCATCAAGCCCCTGCAAAACCCCCCACTCCAATTTAGGTAATAATTTGGAGATCTGCCACAGACGGCCTTCTCCTTGTCCCTTCAGCCAGAGCAGCTAGACTGGTGGGGACTAGGAAGAGGGCCTTTTCTGTAGCGGCCCCCATACTGTGTAACTCTCTCCCTAGTGACCTCTGCCATGCCCCCTCTCTGCTGAGCTTCTGCCGCTCACTAAAAACATGGCTGTTCAGGTGGGAATATGGGGTGGGCTAAGATTTTAAAATTTTATACTGTTTTAAATGTATTTTATTCTGTATTTTATCGTGTTGTACATTGCCCAGAGTGGCCGGTTTGCTGGCCAGATGGGCGATCCATAAATGTAACAAACAAACAAACAAACAAACAAATAAATCTGGGAATAAGGACTGAGCAATGGGTTGAAAATTTCTCTCATTCAGAGTGATTTTGACTTGTAGTCATGTATCCAAAACTGATGGCTATGTGGTGCTGTGAAATGATCCTGGCTATGTGACTGGCTGGATCATGTAGCCAGCAAAGAGAATGATCTCTTTAAAAAAAAAAAAAAAAAATGCTGCCAGGAGACAGAAAACTGGAGCAAATTGGAGCAAAACAGTGCAAAAGGGTATGGTTTGGAGCCTCACTCCTGAGTGTGTTCACCCAGGAAAATTTGGTGCCCCCCCCAAAAAATACTACTCTTTCCCTTTTTTCCTCAGATCATAAAATGGCAATGTATATGATAACAATAAGCAATGCTGGATCATGGGACTGGGCCATCAGAAATTAGTGTTGATATTCTCTCTGCCAGTCTGCCAAGAAGATAGTAGAGCTCCCATTTAGCAACTCATTATGGACAATAAAATGTTAGTAGAAAATCTCTTTTTAAGCACAGCTGCTGATGGGTACATATCCTAAATAATGAGAAAGGACTGTTCCACATTGATCACTACCACAACATGATGTCTTAAAATTAATGCACAGTGAGACAAAGCCACTTGAATCAGGCCTCCATTTTGCTCCCTCACAGGGACTCAGTAATGCACTCTATTTACATTATCTGTGTGCTGGAAGTCTGTTAGGGAAGATTCTCACCAGCATTTTGTTAGTTTCTCCAAGAAGGCGACTTTCCCCAACAGTATCTATGAACTAACATGGTCTTCTGAGACAGAGATATTTGGGAAATGCATCATTTGAAGAAGAGGGGTGTTCAATTTTTGGTCGGGCTTGCTAGCCAAGCTCAAAATTGTAGTCATCAGGCTACTCCCTGTTGTTTTGAGTAGATATAATCAAAACCATCTGGTTATGATTGTGGCTCCCCAGGAAGGCCCCAGCAGGTTGGTTAAGCTTGGGTTTGTGGGAAGTGAGCAGCCTCATTCACTTGCTGGACTGGCAAGATGCAAATGAAGGCTTGAATGAAGAGTGATTGGAGTCTGGAAAGCATGAATGGGCAACGGCTGAAGTCTTGCAATGATCAGATTAACATGCATGGCCTAAAGGCACAGGAGAGAAACTCCTGAAAAGAAATTGAAACAGCCCTGAGAAAAAGGATGGTCCCAACCCAGGACAGGACTCCATCAGAGTCTTAAACTAATCAGGTGAGGGGAACCTACAAAGGCTTCCCCCTCTCAGTAACACCCATCCAACTATCAAAAGCCCCGGCATCACACAAAGGATAAGATACCCTCAGCAATGGGCACACAAAAGAAATCAAGGTGGCGGGCACTCAACAGTGTGATTAAATGGTGATTAAGAACATGAGAGAAACAAAGGATACCTTTGCCCCTTTCATCCTAAGTCGTCTAGCACGTGGGCATGTTGAGACGCAGGCCTCTTGATCACCTCCTGCCTCCACGGGACTACAGTTAGGAATCCACTGCAGGGACCACCAACCAATAAGGTAGTAATCAGAACTTCTTTCTCTAACTATCCCTTTTAGATGGAAGCCTTTCCTCCACCGCTTTTCTAGGGGTGTTAATCCTACCTTCGGGGGGGGGTGCTCGTCATTTCTCAGCGAGCACCCCCCCCAGAAAGCCCGAATCCCCATGCCACTTGATCCGCCTCACCGGCAGCGGGGGTCCCGTTGCGTCATTTCCGAATGCCAGGAAGTGACGTGACGGGACTCTGCACTGCGTTTTTGGCATAAAAACCAGGGCAACCTAGCTTAAAATGGCCATGAATAGCAAATCAGGTAAGGTGGCCAGGTAAGGCATGAGAGTCTCGGGGGCCGAGCAGGCCGATTTCGACCCGCTTTCAGCCCCCTCGACACTCTCGGATGCATCCCTACCGGGCCTTTTCTATAGGCTACTAGGGCAAACAGAGACTCTTTTCTCTCAGAATTATAGTGTGTGCTTGAGATAGCATAAGTGTACATTGCTGCCTGAAATCATTGGGTTTACTGTACCACCAGAAGTAAGGTGCTGTACTTGCTCTATCTTTAATAAAACTGCTCTTTTGTTTCTGGCATCAGTGTGTGTGTGTGTGTGTGTGTGTGTGTGTGTTCAGTGTTAAAGGGCAAAGCACGCACTTCACCTGGCTGCATGCGTCTTTACCCCAGCCAAAGATCCTAAACCTTTTGCAAGAGTGTGGGCTGTTAGCCTCTCTTCTTTAAGGGAATCTAATGCCCAGATTATCTGTCGTAACACTGTCCCATCTCACACCCTTCCCTTGCTGGCCTTGATTGAGGCTGCCCAACAAGAAAGGCTGCCTGCGGGAAAAGTGAGTGGGGAGCAATCTGGCTTCAGCCAAATCTCAATAGTGGAGGGACTCAGAAAGCCCTCTGCTGAACATTGACTGAAGAAGTCCCAGTCTAGGGATGGAAGAAACAGCAAGGCTTGAACTCAGTGAGGTTCTCTGAGTTCCACCTCAGCGCTCAGTCTGCCTCAGTCCTGTGCCTGATTGCGAGTTTCCCTTGCCCCTTATTCAAATGGGAACAGTACACATTTGAGCACAGCTGTTTTTAAAACAACAACAACAACAACAACAACTGTGCAACCAATGTGTACTTCCCCCAATTGACTAAAGCATGAAAATGGGCACATTTCTGAAGTGTACATTTTTTCTAAAGGACATATTTTGCAAACCAGCATCACAAGCTCTGGGCTGTGTGAGCTTTGCCCACAAAATGCATTCATGTCTGGGGGTGCGAACAGGGCAAGTTCTGCTCTTAAATCAACGGAATCGAAATTGTCGTACCCGCCCCCCCCCCATAGTCCTCACCTCACATTTCTTTTCTGTAGGAAAGAAAGCTGAGAAACATGCCACCTTCAGCTAATGCTCAGTGGAGGGGTTGAAGCTTCTGTCAGCAGAATGGGGAGCAGGATTTCACCCACTGTGTAGATTGGCTCTACCTTTTCTCTGTCCAGTGACATGATTTAAAGCATTCCTTTTAAGATATGCTAGTTGTTGTTTTTTTGTTGTTGTTTTTTAAAAAAAAATTATTGAATTTTCCAAAACAACAACAGATTGTGATTTGGGATGAGGGCGATTTATTCCTATGTGTCCCAGTTAATATAAACTTTTTCTATGCCCTTAAAATGACTGTTTAAATATTTCTGTATTTGCCCTCCAGGGTTTTAAATACATTATTTTCTTGTTATGTCTCCTGTCGTGCTTTATTGTGTTTAAAAATTCAGCAATGCAAAATAAAATAAAATAAATGAACTGCAGATGGGGCTGCCTGTTGTTTGTTTTTTGCTTACACAAATGGATTTATAATGCCTGTGAGATGTATCTGACTGTGGTATTCTGCGCTGTTTAAATGCCCAACAGGCTGATTACACAGTGCCATGCTATTCTAGCTATAAAAGCTGTTGTTTCATTTTAGCAGTGTTGACTTGCTTTATCCTTTGGCAAGAGAGAGCTTGCAATTATAACTCCTACGGTATCCATCAAAGTCATTAAGGTATAAAACAACAGGGAACTGTATTCTGCAACATAATTCCAAGCAATATTCCATCTCCCTGCATTTGTGATTTAATAACTGATTAGTTTATTCCCTCATATTAACTTTTCTACAGATTACTCTCTGACTCATTATATGCCAATTAATAATCAATGTAATAAACCTCCAAATACTCAATGCAGTTTCAGGGAGATAAGTACACTACCATAAAAAGGCTAGATTGTTTTATTAGCAGCTGATGGAGTTTCAGGCATGGAACTCTGGAATGAACAACCTGTAATTGACTAATTTGATCATACCCCCCAAAAAAGAAAGGGGAAAAAAAGCTCTTTCCATAAATTTTAGAGTCATACATGAAAAATTACAATGTTTTGGGCCAGTAGAGTACATACTGGAGGTTTCCAGTGCATCATTCATTTAGAAAAGTGTGATTTAAAAGAGATCAGAGATAAAATTTTGGAGATCAATGCATTCCAGTTACTATCTAAGCATTTCCAATTCTTACTAATCTCCGTTTCAAACAATAAGCTGATGTTCATGTTGATTCTACCTACTGTAGAAAAAGATGTATTCATCTGGGAGGAGAACCTGTAACTTCAACCAAAGACTAGTTTCTAGGGATGATTTGGATGATATGTTGGGTAGCTTTTTTGCCCATGGGAGTCATCTACTTATTAGAGCAATGTAATGTGTGAGATGGGGGTTGTCATGCCCCTGCCCATGGGCAAAGCATTATAGCAGTAAGTATGTGAGGGGAGGGGGAGTGTGAGAGGAGTGTAGAATGTTGAGATGTCTGCTCATTGGCTGAGAGAGTGAGGGGGGGGGTGAAGCCTGTGTTATATAAACAGTGGGTGGCGCTATTCGAGAGGGGGAGTCTGAGAGAGGGTGGGAGGGAGGGTTTTCCATTTTTAGAATCTATTAACATTATCTATTTCCCTACCCTTAATTGTAAATAAATAAACCTGTTTCCTTTTAAAACGTAAAAGGAGTGGTCTGAGTTAGTTACCCTGAAGGGGTTGGTGGCAGCGAGGAGATTAAGAGTGTTGATTTTTGAAACGCTTACAGAGGTGGTGGGCTGGAAAAGGTGGAGGCGGAAAGAGGTTTGACAGGTGGTGGCAGCGTTGGGAAAGCTTCGGGTTCGAATCACAGTGAGGGAGGCCTGACAGCCAGGTGGTTGTAGCGGTGGGATTTGGTCCATAGTAAAGCTTCGGGTTCGAATCACAGTGAGGGAGGCCTGACAGGAGTATGTGGAGAGAGTTTACTATACTTTCCAAAACTCTTTGGGCTTCCCATAAAAGACCTCAAATGTTTTGTCTGGACAGGAGACTTCACACTTTTTCTAATCCCACTGAAGTGAAATTGTCATGCCCCCACTGGAGGAATCCTCCTCAGAGGAGGAGCTAGAGCTCCCAGAGATGGACAGCATTAAGGGGCAGCCCATGTCAGGAGATCAGGAAGAGCCTGGTCCTTCGAGGAGGTGGACACAGGTCCATCCCCACAGGAGGAGGAGAACTCAGCCGCTGTCTCAGCTGAGTGACCACCTAGCCTCTGAGGGTGTTGTTGTCTCAAAGTTCAGTCCAGTAGGACCCCTAAGAGAATGAGTGCTTGGTTGCAAAGGAGGGCTCCTCATGAGTAAAGGACTTCTTGTGAGTAGGGCTGTGAAGGATTGAGGCCTATACAGGCCTAAGATAGTTGAAGCCTGTAGGTCCAAACATTTCATGATGGGAGGGGGCATTTGTGAGTTTCAGTTCACCCAATAGAATTCAAGTATCTCTCCTGATCAAGGTCACATGGGTATAATTTTCCAATCCTGGGAAGGGTTTATAAGGAGGTGGGGTGTGGTCAGCGAGCCAGAGCGAGACTGTCTGCAGAGTAGAGAGGCAGGCAGTCTGAGACAGACAGACAGACAGACAGACAGACAGGGCTAGGCTAGGCTAGGCTAGGCTAGGCTAGGCTGACTGACTGACTGACTGGAGAAAGGATCTCTGAACTGAGGCTTACAAGTAACACAGTAGCTAAGTTAGATATCCTTGTGTTATTTGTCTGTTTATTTTCCTTATACTGTTTTTTTTAATTATTACTGCTCTATTGTGTAAATGCCCTAAGTCAATCTGAATTTACGTTACCCATATTCAATAAGTAAACTGTTGTTGGTTACTACAAGTTGATGGAGTGCCTTATTCACCGCGCCTGAGGCCGGTTCCCACATTACTGGGAACAGGAGGGTAATAGGTAGAGAACTGATCTCCTGGAACAGGAGGGGCTTTTGGAAGAGGCAGAGATCTTCAAAGAGCTGATCAAGGGGTCCCGTCAGAAGTGGAACCTTGACAAGGGCCCCCTGCACAAGGAGGACATCTTCCAAATCCAGAAGCCTCTGATGTCCTGCAGCTGGGTCCTTGGTAGTGGTTCTGGAGACTTCAGTTTATGAACCTTCAGATTAGGCTTGCTTGCTGCCAGAACTGCACCTTACCTCAGCTATTTGTATCTTGAAACCTTGTTATTTCTTGAACTGATATCTTGTGCTGCTGACTTGAGGAACCCTGTAAGCAATCCTGGACTACTTTTGACCACTCTTATTGCTAAAACCTTGTCTGACTCTGAACTTAATGGCTTTATTTATTTATTTATTTATTTATTTAAAATACTGCCTTTTTTCCTGCAAGGAACCCAAGGTGGTTTACATAATCCTTCTCTCCATTCTATCCTCACAACAACTGTGTGAGGTAGGTTAGGCTGAGAGTCACTGACTGGCCCAAAGTCACTCAGTGAGCTTCATGGCTGAATGGGGACTAGAAGCCAGATCTCCTGAGTCCCAGTCCAACACTCCAACCACTATGCCACACTGACTCTCTGCCACACTTGCTTTTGAACTAACTTGACTTTGCTAACTGCCTGCTCCTTGACTGAACTGGACTATGTGGACTCCAGGGAATTCAACTTTGGACTCTAATTCCTTATCCAAGCCCCTGTAAAACAGGACAGATTGGGTGACACCGTGACAGTTTAGAAAAACGCAAACAACAAAATATTAATGCAGGCTCCTGGTTAAGATATGCTATGAATGTCACCTGTCTCTCTCACCACCAATGTTGGATGGCCAGTTGGAAGGCGCAGGCTGCTGAAGAAATGCTTCATGCAGTGGACCAACTTGAAGAGACAAAGGAGTTGCTACTGAGTTGGCTCCTTAATTGTGCCTCAGGCAAAGTTCCCATGCAAAAATGCTTGAGGAATCTCTAGGGAGGCAAAAACAATTTCTCAGGGTGGTTCTGCACATTCCTATTACACTGGAGAGGTTAGCTTGGAAATTCCAACAATTCTACTTCCAGCAGGTACAGCCTGATCCAATCTGTGGGAAGTGTGTTTGGCCACTTTGTTTTGTACATCTAAAAGTAGAACAGTCTTTCCCACAATTGTTTCTCTTCTCAGCTTGCATTTACTCTAAATGTCACTTCTACATTACTGTCCACAGTGGAGTGTCAATCCATTATTCTCAATCCCCTTCTCTTTCCAGAACTTGATTCCAAACTTGCATCCTCTTTAAAATGGAAAACCCTTCTCTTTTCCCCACTGACTGTAATGCCTCTCTATAAATCATTGCATGACAGAGTATAAAAGAAACATTTTTTTTTATTCTGTTGGGATGAAGACGTGCACAGAAAGTTTCTTTCTGTTTATATCTCCCTTTTGTAACAGCATCATTATGTCATCATCACAAGGTCGCCATGGATTTGCATTGAAATAGCTTCCCATCATCTCATATTGTGTAATGGCTTTGTAATAGGTGCCCTATGGTCTGTGTAACCATTTTGGAATAATAATCCCATACGAGAGCATGCTAATTTCACATCATCCTGGGTGGTCTAGAAATACCAATCTGAATTTTTTATTTTCTCAATCTGAACACACCTCGCTCCATATAAATTACTATCTCTAGCCAACAGCAGGTGGGAATATTGGGTGGGGGTATCTTCGGAGCAGGGGACACTTTCTCCAACGTGTGAGCAGACTTCTGCATTTGTTAATCGATTAGAAATCTGGCTGTCATAAATTGTCCAAATGGATCCAATATATAATCTTATCTGCTAAACTTTCCTAACTGTGAACAATTGGTTGACTGTCTCAATGCACCCTGAATCCACAAATGGCTGACCCTTGCTGGCATCTCTTCTTGCAGAGAATGACATTTACTTCTGTTACCCAGCCGTTATCACTGTTTGGATGTTATTTTATTTTTTGATACATAATATCCTCTTGCCTTGATCCAGCAAAGGAATCTCAGCACAGAAACATTTTTTTTAAAAAAAACATATGTTTGGGGATTGATCTGTTTCTGGATGCGTGGAAGGATGGACTCACATTCAGCACCCAGGTGACACAGCAGCATTAGACTTCATCATCTCATGTATCCATTAGGTTGGATACTTCACTGTGTCACAAATCACAGCCTACAGTATCTCTACAATGGCCTTCCCCAACTTGGTGCCCTCCAGATGTTTTGGGCTATAATTCCCAGCATTCTTGACCATTGGCCATACTTGCTGGGGCTTTGGAGTTCCAGCATTTGGAAGTTGGAGTTCAAACATCTGCAGGGCACCAGGTTAGGGAAGGCTGCTTTAAATCAGGGGTGTTGAACCACTTTCAGCCCAAGGGCCAAATTGCATTTCAAAGAAACTCTCTCAGGGGTTGCATTCCAGTGGTGAGCATGGCCAAAAGAAAAAAGGAGCAGGGTGAAAATGCTAAAAACAGCAGCATATTTTAGCTTAAAGTAACTAACAGCGTGATCCAATGTGGCTGCCCATAACCTTCCGAATTCAGAGGATTATGGGTATCCAATGGAAGGTGGGAGGAGTGTAGTAGAGGCAAGGTTGCCTCTGCCCTTCCCTCCTCCTCCAAAAACACTTAGATGGCCGATTTCAGCTGATTTTGGCCATCAAAATGTTTTTCGCCTGCTTGTGAGGAGGAAGGCTGAGGCTCCACCAGGATTCCATAGATCTCGCTCCGCTCCGCTCCGCTCCTCCCTGTAATGCTCCCCCCCCCAATGCCAGTTCCAAAGTTGGCCATCCATCTTTGGAGCTGCAGCTGGCATGGAAATAACTGTGGCTGCGAGGGTGGAGGGAGGGCACTCCAAAGTCAGAGTCCCAGCTCTGACCTCAGAGGGCTTTTCTGACATCAGAGTTGGGACTCCAACTCTTCCTATGGCTAGCCAGCCACTATCTACTGGCCCTATGGGCCCTAAGCCAGTAACGAAGCCTTAGGAGAGGCATTTCAACCTGTTAGCATGGGATAAAACCCACCAAACCATAGGTGATCAGAGGAAAAGATGGGGCTAGGAAAATGGATGTGTGGTCATCTGAGGAACCCAGGAAGGCTAGGACCCCAGGAAGGCCAGATTTGTCCCCCAGGCCTGAGGTTTTGTATCCCTGCTCTGAAGCCTCATTCACAGAATAAATGAACTGATTAGACTGCCCATAAATTCAGTGTTGGCTTGAGATATTTTGCTGCCTGAGGTGAGAGACAAAATGGTGCCCCTCTGTTCTGCATATGGAAGCTGACCGGACTGGCAGTTGAACCTTTAACAAGGGCAACGTATGGTACACCTGAGGGCAGGCTGCATGACTTGTTTAACTCTGTCCTCCAACACCTTGCTATGGCCTCCCACCCCCACGCCCATCAGTATCTGCTGCCTGGAGCAGCTGTCTCATTCTGCCTAATGGGCAGGGTTGGCCCTGTGAAAGATTGGGTCCCTTCAAACTACATTGCACAATTAAATGTTCATCTATACAAAAATACCTCCTGTCTCTACCAGGAAGAAGAGCCTTCTAGGCTTTTGTGTACATATATAGTGGTGTTATTTTTGTTTTTGTTTTAATGGAGCATTCAACCATGCAACCCGACCCCACTGCAACCTCTAAAGTGGCGCATTCTGCAAACGGTTTTACGACCACCTCTGCTATTATACTTTTTTCATGTTCATATAACTGGGGTGGGGGGAGGCGGGGATCTGTCATGTGATATGCACAGTGCAACCATGAGACTGAGATGCATGATGATGAGAAGAAGAAAAAGAAGAAGAGGAGGAGGAGGAGGAGGAGGAGGAGGAGGAGGAGGAGGAGGAGGAGGAGGAGGAGGAGGAAGCAGCTCTTCTAAAAAAATGTCATTGTCATGAATTTTCATGATAAAATTATGAAAGGGGATGTGGATGTTTGGCTGGGCTTGGATTTTATTTGGTTTGGTTCCATACTGTCCATACTGATCATATGGAAAGCAGTGTGGCCATGCTCATTTACAATGCAGAAAGATCCCCCCTTCTACCTACTTGTCTCTACAAGTAGGAATAGCAGAAGAGACTAAGCACTGTCTCCCCTTTCCACGCACTCAAGGGTGAAATTTATTTATTTATTATTTATTATATTTATTATACCCCACCTTTTTTCCTGCAAGGAACCCAAGGCAGCTTACATAATCCTCCTCCTCTCCATTTTATCCTCACAACAACCTTGTGAGGTAGGTTAGGCTGAGAGTCAGTGCTAACCAAAGATAGCACACGTGCGCATTTTTGGGTGTAAATGTTTTGTTCATATACAGGCAAGAAGCTTTGAATGTTTTCTGCTGGGGTATGATGCACAAACAAAAGGGTACAGGTTGTGGTCACCACACCACAACAAGGTAATTCTGAGCAGGGATGTGATTTTTCACGAGCAAACAAATGACTAGAAACAGCTGGTGGAATTGCCAATGCATGCAATGTCTGAAACACAGCAGGATGCTTCTGGGACAGAACAAGCCACTGGGCAGATATCTGGGGAGCAGGAGGGAGATGAACAATCTCTTAAGCGTTCAACCCGAGAACGCAAAACACCTGTTAGATATCAGGATGAATTCCAAAGTGGGAAAACTGTTGTACATGAAGCTCTCAAAATAGCTTTAGAACCACACAGTTTTGAGGAAATTCAAAGCATGGAACCAAAAGTGAAGAATGATTGGTTTGAGGCCATGCAGGATGAAATCAATGCAATGCATGAAAACAACACATGGAGTCTAGTATCTTTGCCTGTGGGGCGCAAAGCCATCACCTGTAAATCCTTCTATGTATGATTGGCTAGCTGTGAAACGTGTGTTAAGGTATTTAAAAGGTTCCATGAATTGCAAACTGAAATTGTCATCACACACAGAGGGAGGTTTTTGTATGTACACTGATGCTGATTGAGGATCTGCAACAGATAGGAAGTCCACAAGTGGGACTGTGCTCATGTATGACCAAAGCTTAATTGAATGGTATACACGAAAACAATCTTGTGTGGCTGTTTCTAGCTGCAGAATCTGAATTCATCAGTTTATCTCAAGCATGTAATGAGATTGAGTGGTTCAAACAATTGTTTGCTGATATGCACATACCAGTAGACAAGGCTGTTACAATTTTTGAGGACAACCAAGCTTGCATAAGCATGGCTCAAAATGAAAAAAGTAGGCCAAGAACCAAACACATTGATGTTCGTTACTCTCATGTAAAGGACTGTGTGCAAAAAGGGTGGGTAACACTCAAGTACTGTGCAACAGGGGATATGGTGGCAGATCTTTTCACAAAACCATTGCCTGTAGTAAGACACAGGAAACTAATGACGGCACTAGGCCTCATTGAGTAAATGTAAACAAGATGTATCACAGCTTGTGGGGGGATGTTGTGACATGTAGCACAAACACCAGCTGTGGCACATTGTTGACATTTGAAAAGTACAGAATGGCTGGAAAACAAGTCATGTTTTGTCTTCTACTTCCTGGCCCTTTCTCATGGGAAAAGTAGGTGTGAAAGAAATACGAGCTGGTCACATGGTTTGTACTTTCTGGTGACGTACTGATTTGTTTAGCTTTCTGTTCTGTAGCCATTTTGGAGAGAGATGGAATTGCCTGCTTCTTCTTCTCTCTGTTGCTCTGACTAATGCTTGCTGGACTTAATGCAATCATGTAACGTCTTAGCTGAGGTGGAGTGAAATCAACTTGCTCCACTGGATTAATGCTTGCTATGCATTGTTCTCTGCACATGGACTGTAATGTAGGAGATGTAAACTCTGTAGGATATACTTGCTATAGTAATAAACAGGTAGAACAAATAACCTGTGAAGTCTACGGAGTTATTTCCTTATTACTGGGATCTGCAGGAGGAAGCTGAACTGGCTGATATCCGATACGCTTGGAATGCTGCGTGGAGTGGGAGAGACAGGTCTGGACTTCTGTGTGTAGATTTATGGGCAGCTGCACACAGGAATAGGATTTTAAATCTTCCATCTCACACAAGTAAAGCGCTCTGCTTTTCCACGAGGCCGGCGGGCCTTCAGGGTGGGTTGCATAAAACACCTTCACTTCCCTCACCCTGCATAGTAATCTTTGGCAAGAGCAACTCCTTGCCAGAAGGAAGGAATCATAATCGGTCAAGGTTTTCCAGTGCTATTTCTCATGTGACTAATATAATGAGCAGGGAAGATTAGCTGTATGAGAGTTAACAATGTAAGAGAGAAAGAGAAAAGCCAGCAATGACAGTTATATGCCCAATCTGTTTATTTATTTATTTTATTTATTATATTTATACCCCGCCTTTTTTCCTGCAAGGAACCCAAGGCGGCTTACATAATTCTCCTCCTCCTCTCCATTTTATCCTCACAACAACCCTGTGAGGTAGGTTAGGCTGAGAGTCAGTGACTGGCCCAAAGTCACCCAGTGAGTTTCATGGCTTAGCGGGGACTAGAACCCGGATCTCCCGAGTCCCAGTCCAACACTCTAACCACTACGCCACACTGGCTCTCAAAGGATGAGTTTCCTAATAGGAAGCATCCGCAATCATAAAAGGCATTAACATATCGAGGGAAACCATGGCCAGTCCAGGAACTAGACGTTCTATGTAGCTGGCAGGCCTTTAAACTCGAACATTAAAAAGAAAGAAAGAGGAAAGTGCACACAATGGCTGGTTCTGCATTTGGCTTCCTCTTTCTCTCTTTCCATTTAAACCCCACCCGCAGTGACTTTTTGTAATGTAACACCAGTGCCCTGGGAACGACTCCACATTAGGTTAGGATACAATTCAGTTGTAGATCCAGATGCCCAGTCAAAGAACAGTGCTATTAACCAGACCTCCCCAACTGGGTGTGCCCAGATGTGTTGGACAACAACATCCATCATCACAAGCCAGCATGTGAATGCTGGGAGCTGTCCAACACATCTGGAAGGTGCCAGTTGGGGTAACTGTTAAGTTACCAATTGATAAATAGTTGTATTATTGTCTCATAGCCACTTCCTCTCACTTTAAATAAAAGTCACAGGGCAGCATAGTTAAGCACATTTGAGGCCACTAAAGTCAGTGGGATTAAGCATGCTTCTTTGTGTCAGTAAGTGGCCGAAATGTGTAGTATTGCAGTTCCTGTTTTTACTTAGAATTAGATGGATTCAAACATTTCTTGTCTCCCCTCTCCGCTGTGTTCTTGCTGTCAAACCATGATATTGGGAGTTTTAATGTAAGTTGAGTTGAATCCTGCATTGTGAAAGATTGTGGTATTCTATTGTTGCACCCCACAATATTTTAATTAAAAGTACTGGAACATTAATATTTCACATGAAAAAAAAACACTTGTCATTTTAATTTAGTAGGCTTCTGATAGGAAAAAAAAATCCTAGGAAAAAATATATACTTCAAAGCTACCAAACTTAATATTTTATAGGGAAATGAACTTTGAAGTGATGCCTGCGTCATTGCTCAGTTCGTGTTTTCCAATTAGTTACATCTCAAAAATATATTATTACCAGCATTTTGGAAGGAGGTTTTCAAAGGGATCAGGCTTTGTTTCTTACATTTCCTCCGATGGTTTGACAAGTTCAGAAAATGAGAATGAATGAATAAACAATATGACTGAAAATGGGTATCACTGAGGGTTCATTTGCTGGTGGGGGGTGGCAGCTTGAAGAACACTGGTGATCTGGAGGTGAGCCGGGAAGCAGGCATGCTCACATGGACAGGCAGGTCTATGGCTGACAACACATTGATCAGATTGGAGTGGTGTGCAAATGGCCTCTCAAAATTCTCCACCCTATTTGCGGATAGAGAAATTGGATCATTTCACCATATTTCTGCAGGTGGAAAAAAAAATCTCCAACCATTTCTCATTGGCAGGGCTCACCCTTAGCAGTGGCCTTCTCACAGTTTATTTCTTTTTTCCTACACATACACACCCCGCCCCGCTACTGCTGCATTGGCAGTCTGGACACCATTTTGAATCCTTCACAATGCCCTGCACTTAGCATCATTCCAGGGTATTGTCTGCATGTGTGGTGGGGTGTGTGGTGTGGTGTGGTGTGGTGGTGTGGGAAATGGCAGCCATCGCCAAAAAACAACAAACTGTGCAGAAAATTCGGAGAACATTCTGCAGAGAAAGGTGAGAAATTCTGCAGAGAAAGGCTGAGAAAAAGAAACAACTCAAAAATTTTCTCACAAAAATGTCTTCTCAGAAAATTCAGCACAACTCTAGATTAGACTCAGGAGTCAAGAAAGAACCAGCTGCTTTAAAGAATTAGGTAAAATGTTATTGTGTCTTTTTTTTTGTTGCCTGAGCCCCATTGAGTTGGTGGTAGCTGCATTACAACTCTCTGTCCATCCATAGAGGATGTGTTCAAGCACTTCTCAGAGCAGATGATCAACTCGCTCCTGTAGTAGTAGGCTATCATTTACGGGGTTTCTGAGAGCAAAGCACCTGGGTCTCCATGCCGGAGAGTCCTTGTTTCAAGCCCCCTAGTGTTTTACAGCAGGAATGTTAAACCTCTCTCAGCCCAAGGGCTGAATTCCATTTCAGGGAAGCTCTCAGGAGTGGGGGGCAATACCAGTATATTTTAGCTTAAAGCTCTTACTGCCAGTAAATAAGCCTTAGGAGAAGCCAGGAAACCACAAATATCAGTGGCCAGGAGAAAGTGGGTGGGGCCACTGATATTTGTGGCCCCAGGGGGAAGGAAGCATGGTCATCTTGCAAACCCCAGAGAAACCCCATGAGGGCTGCATTTCACCCCCGGGCCAGAGGTTCAACACCTCTGTTTTACAGAAAATGAGTTGCAGGCTGACAGGACTGGTCTGTTGTGGTCACCAAAGACAGAAATTGGATTTTATGTGCCCCTCCCCCCACTCACAAATCCTTCAGAGAGAATTTTCCTCATTTATTGTATGACTCCTGATGAACATCTGAATACACATTCTTCAGGGAAAACATCTCCCATTCAAGAGTAGCCACAGCGATATTCTGATAGAGCTATTTGCTAATTAAGTTAGATGATTGTTTATCATTGTAATATAGCTATCACACAGTGCGGATGTAATTGTGGGGATTATTTATTCATGAGGTTTCCTTTGGATATTATATTTCTTCACCAGAAACTAGCTGGCTGCTGCTACCTTTTATTAAGACCACAGTGGTTGCCATGAAGAACAAAAATACTGCTTAAATATTGCAATTAAAACAGAGCAAACACCATTGACCTAAATGTATTCTGTTTTTCTATTTTACCCATTTCCCAATTCCCACAAAAGTTTAAACAGATTTCCGATGGGTACATCATTTGCTTACTCTAAGGCTGTACAACACCTTATCCCATTATTCGCGCAGCTATTTCTACCTTTCCTACATACTGGCATTGTATATCAGGAAGGGATCTACACTAGAGCCCTTTCCATGTATCAGGGAGCACTGTCACAGTATTCATGCAAAATTTATTTACCACTATTGGGGCACATGCTGTGTTGAAAATGTGATCTTGTGTTGTGTTAAAGGCTTTCTATGTTTACTCAAATTCCAAATTGCCATAAGATTAGAGTTGTTAAGGGCCACACCCTTGAAAGATGTGTTATTTAGGCAATGTAGATATGGTATGCTATGGCTAGTTCCAGCTTCACTAGTAGCTTGGATTTGGATAGCTCTCAGTGGCAGAGTGGTGGACCTAAGTCCAAGATTTGTCTGGTCAGTAGAATAGACACATTGAGTCTACACAACTGAAGCTACCATGCAACTACCACTCCATGTTACAAGTACCCAAAAGGCAACCAATACCCGATTTCTGGTTATCGCGTCAGAATGGGATTCAGCCAACTCACCCTATTAGTGGACCAAAGTCCTGTCAATCTAAATTGGCCTTTCTTTGGATTGTATGCAGAATGGTCTGTATTCATTGTTAGCCCTGCTTAGAGTAGACCCATTGAAATGAATGGGGCATAAGTTAGACTAACATTGGATACAACCTTATATATTGAAATTGTATGTCCATCTTTCCCAATAACTTTTTGCCATGCAAGTATAACAAAGGGCCAGGGAAGAGCCAGAATAAATCCAATATTCTTTTTCAGCAGCTGAGCAAAGTCTTTACAGGAAATCTATTTTTCCCCTGCCCATAGCTAAGTTCATCTCTGCCTCAGGCAATTTCCAAACTATTTATTTCTTTTCATTTCTGACTCCCTAACACTTGAAAAGAATCGGATTCCTCTTTCTGAACCATCTGATAATTATAATTCTTGGGATCATATACCAAAAGCAGCTGGGGTGTAAATTATGCCTTGGAACCACCATAATGAGCTCAGCCTTGGCCCTCAGAAGTCATTTTTTTTCCACACGTTGTCTTCCCACCTTCTTGAGAGTGGCAAATTATTAAGTAGCTTTGTCAGCATATCGATGACCTTCTCTCACAAAGGAGAATTGTAATTGAAAGCAGTTTGCTACATGGCTTAGTGATGAGAATTACCATTAACTGGCTAATAATAATGGCACCACCTGAAGGGAACCTCTGGCTGCTATTGAGCTCCAGGTTAGCAAGGAATGAAAAACAGTATTGTAATTTTTTTATTATTATTGGAAGACCTTGGATTGGCTGTTCTTGCCTTAAATAAGTATTATGTCAAATCCCTGTCAGGCTTTACCAAGAAGTCAATGATAGAACCATTTAGGTTGAAAGGAGGGAGAAAAGGTCTTGTGTTGTGATCCATCAAACTGAATGTAAAGCACCAGCCATGTTATTGTGGTCTGCCCGGGCTTGACAATTCCCTTGTTTACTTTTGTTTATTTCTGGATCAACAGCAACAGAAATGGGAGATTTCTCAAGCCTCCAGTGGCTGTTTGGCTGTATTTGGCTTGGCAGGTCAGACATTGTACAGGCATGCCCTGAGCCTAATATCGCTGTTCATGCCAGCCAGCTCTACCACAACTTTCCTGTTCAATGCAAGACAGTCAGCAGTGGAGCTAGTCTAGCACATGCTAGTCCTACACTTCCCTCCATGGGTTCAGGCAATAACACTTGAATAGGACTACTATCTATGAGCAGAACTGCCATTTATAGGGATGTGGGACACCCACCTTGAGAAACTTCTTTAGTCTCTCATATATATATATATATATATATACTATATAAATGTGAAAGTTTGTGTGTCTCTGTGTATGGGCATTTGTGTGCGTCGCATAGGCTCCTACACGGTTGGACGGATCCACCCCAAACTTGGCACACATACCCTTCATCACCCAAGGACAAAGACTGGTGGGATTAAATCTCTGAAAAACCCTCACTACGCCTGTATGGCCCAAAATAGATGATAGCCAATGGCGTCACTTGGAATCACCTCCGCCACTCCTCCCACTCAGTATTGGATGCTCATAAGCTTCCGAGTTAGGCGGCGTACAGGCATCCTGATAGGATTGTACCCTAAATCATTTTGGAGGTTTCTATCAAAATGTGGCCTATAATGTTTTAATAACAAGTATAATAACAAGTATAATAGTGAGCATTGCAGAGAACATGTTTTGAAGTAGGAACCTCATGGTTTGCGGCTCTCTAAAAACTGAAACCTATACACCAGCCTTCCCCAACCTGGTCCCCTCCAGATTTTTTGGACTTCAATTTGCATCAACCCCAGACAGCATGGCCAATGATCAGGAATCCTGGGAGTTGTAGTCCACAACATCTGGAGGGCACCAGGTTGGAGAAGGATGCTGTACACACTTACCTGGCTGTAAGTCAATTTAACTCAATAGGACTCACTTCTGAATAGACATGTATAGTAAGGCGTAGTGGTGAGAGTTTTGGACCGGGACCTGGGAGATCCGGGTTCTATTCCCCGCTTGGCCATGAAACTCACTGGGTGACTTTGGGCCAGTCACTGATTCTCAGCCTACCCTACCTCACAGGGTTGTTGTGAGAATAAAATGGAGAGGAGGAGGAGGATTATGTAAGCCGCCTTGGGTTCCTTGCAGGAAAAAAGGTGGGGTATAAATATAATAAATAAATAATAAATAAATAAATAAAATAAATAAATAAGGGTGGGAAACTTTGGAGGATTCAGGGACCATTTTTGCCCCCCAGACTGCCCCATGAACTTCATTCCTGCTGGTGCCCCACCAAATTCAGTGGTGACAAAACCCTCCAATGATTTGCTGACAATTTTCAGTGGGAAACCATATGGAAAGCTGAAAAGAGCCAAATTTAGCTTGAAAACAAGCTAGACTGAGCTGCTTGAGGCTTCTGTAGTAGTTTGCCACTGAAATTATCCGGAAAGCCAGCATTTGTTCATTTATTTATTTATTGCTGCCGCTACAAATTTCAGTAGTATGTTGTTGGTGGGGGCTGTATGCAGCCTGCTTATTGCCCACCCTTGATGTATAGGATTGCACTGTCAGACTCTTAGTCACAATGTTATAAACATCTCTCTAGGTGGAAACTCTGCTGAAATTTTAAGTTGCTCTAAGGAATGGTTTCCAGGACAAAATGTGAAATACTGCAGTGGGTTTTGAGCCACCTCATTTTAGATATTAAGTACTGAGATTCATAGTTTTATTTATATCATCAAAATATACTGTTCTGTATATATTTAATAAAAGGGGGGAAAGGACACTGTGAAGCTCCTAAAAGGGAGATCATGCACATGCCACGAGAATGTCTTATTGTTTGTGGCACTTGAAGACCAGGCTCAGTATGGCATGGGATAAAGTTGCTTTGATTTTTTGGCCTTTTACCACTAGTTCTAATATCTGCCAGCAGTGAAAAACATTAGAATGCAGCTCAAACTGCCCAAGAGCATATCTACCCTCTGAAGTTCAAACACACACAATTTAGAGTACGCCCCTGTGACTTATTAAAGGTTAAAGCATAGGCCAGCTGCAGAAGAAATTACAACCTTGGTCTAAACGCTGTTCAAACAGCTTGAAATTTGAAAGAAATCCTTGGACTTCTCCCTTCATTGTGCTTGAGTTTCAATGGTGCTTCAAACTGGGTAAACCCATAGGTTTTCCTGAAATTCAAACCAACCTGTGGGCACAGAGAGTGCTCTGAGGACATGCAATCCTGCTATGTAGAGCTAAGCAGGCCTCAGCATAGAGAGGTAACTAGCTGGAGCTGCTCTGAGCTTCTAAAAGAAAAAGTAGAATACGAGCGGGGCCAATGTGAATTCTCTGCTAAACTGATTAAAATGCTGTGCCCAGGCAAGCAACATTCTGAAAATAAAAAGGGGGAAATTTCCCATCTGTAAAACTATGCAACATGAAAAAGAATTATGTACAATTTATCTTACAGTTGCATTACTTATTCTGGTATTGCTAGTCATAGAAGGAGCAAAGATAGAGCTCCACCTCCAACTAGTAGATCTCTTGTTCAGCCATCATTCTGGTTTATGAAGTTGCTGCAGCCAGGGATTACCCCTGTACTTGGAAGCATATCACTGTAGACATAAGAGTTTGTAAGAACTTTCTTTTCTAACAAAGGGAAACAGCGATTCTCATGAAGTGGAATGGTGCACTCATGACCGTATTTTGTGGTTTTTCTGCACTCTGGTGGAATTGCTACACACAGTACTGGATATATGTAATAAATACTCTAGCAATATGGAAGCCATTTCATGGCATTCTGTCACACCCTAGCATAATTAAGAACTCAGGGCAGGGCTTTGCAGACAGATTCTGGCTTGGTGCTCAGTGGCTCCTATGGGCTTATACAAATTGGGGTACAAGTGGGGGAAATTGAGAGCAGGCTGGGCTCAGAAAAAAAAAGGCCCTTATTCTGCCTCAGGCAATGATCTTAATGACAGATAGGAGGGTTGGAAGTGGAGGAGGAGAAACAGGGTACAATGTTGGGGCAAAGTATGGAGCCAGGAGAGGCTGGTGACTCCTGTGTCAGTGGGGCCCCTTGTCCACTTGCATCTTTTGCTTGAACTTTATGGGAGCTATCCATGGTACTGAACGGCATCCCCAAAATAGGTTCACCAACATGGAGCACCATGGATAGCTCCTATAAAGCTCTAACAAAAAGAAACAATGGATAAGGAGCCCCACTGACACAGGAGTCACCAGCCTCCACTGTATGGAGCTATCTATCTCCCTTCCCAAACGTAAAACATGATGAGCCTGCAGTTTTTAAGTAAAGGTACTTAATAATTGTCATTCTAGTGCTTCCCACATAATTGAAGGCTTTCTGGAAAGAGGGAAAACAATAAACTTCATACAAAAACCAAAAATAATTCTCTTTACCATTTGCAGAATTGACCCAGTTCATAATGTTACTTCTTTTGGGCCACTTTCTCATGCATACGAATTGTCTATTTTATTTCCCAAAGGAACAGAGCAGAGCAATGTGAGCTCAGAGAGAGTTGACAGGTCTCACTGGGCTCAGCCACAGTACTTTTTCATTAACATATGGGGTACATTTTCATATGTTAAGACCAGAGAAGTTGTTTTAGATCTGTCATTAATATCATTTTGCCTAACAACCCATGGTGCACCCAACAATCAGGGTCACTGTGGGTTGTTCTCCCCCTCCTTCCCCCTCAGTCCTCCAGTCGCCTCCGGCACATATCCCAGTTTCCTTTGTGGCAGGTTCCTTTCCTACTGCTTACACATCTTGTGTGAAGGCACCCATAGACAAGCTGATTTGCAAAGTTGTTATGTAACTTGCTACATAGTAAATTGTCATCTGTGTACACATTTCTCGTAAAACAGAGCTCAGCAGCTTGTGACCTTCCAGATATTTTGGCCTTCAACTCCCATCATCCTTCATGATAGGTTGTGCTGGCTGAGACTGATGGGAGTTGTAGGCCAAAACATCTGGCCACAAGATGCTTACCCCTGTTGTAAGGCAATAACATTTTAACTTTCAGCTTATGCTGACACTCCCACCCATAGAAATAACATGATTCATTTATTTGGTTGGCTTATACAGCATAAAGATAAAGCTTTACATCATGCCAAACAGAATAGCAGCTACATCCTCAGTTTTGTAACCAAACAGACTATTAATTACTACAAATAGTTTGTTGCTATTTATTGAGCCTTGGGGCTTCCCTCAAAAAAAATGTATGACCATGGTCTAGCCCAACCTAGATAGATAACTCTAAGCATATGCTTAGAACAGAGCCAGCCCAAGACATTTTGCTGCCTGAAGTGAAGAACAAGATGGTCCCTTTCCTCTTGCCATATACAGGGGCTGACTGGACTGCCAGTTGAATTTTACTTCAATATGGTGATGGGCTAGCATCCTGAACCATACCTGAGGGCAGTAGACCAGTCGAGGGGGTGTCAGGGAGGCCACGTGGCAATGCCATACACAGCCATGGGGCTGCCATTGCTGCTCACCCCCACCCGCCGCATCTGCCACCCAAGGCAGTTGTTTGACTGTACCTAATGGTAGGGCTCGCCCTGGCTTAGAACTTACGTTGAAGTTAATGGGCACAATCTTCTAACTTCTATTGATTTCAGTAGAACAGAATGATGCACATGCTTAGCTCTCCAATTGTATTCAATAAGACTTACAGTGCAATCCTAGATGTGTCTACTAGGACGAAAGTCCAACTGAATTCAGTGGGACTTACTCCCAGCTCTTACTCCACTTAGTAGGGAGTAAGACCCATCAATCACAATGGAATTTACTTTGGAGTACACATGCATAGGAATACATTGTAAGAGTTCTTAGCATTATAAGATTCCCTAGCTTTGGCTGGATCATGCCCAGACTTAAAACAAAGACAGCTTCTCAATGCCCAGACTTAAAACAAAGACAGTTTTTTTTTCTCAAAAGTCACAATGTGACGTTTTTCTTCTTATGTTCCTAAGCTTTATTGTGGATATAACTTTAGCTGACTCAAGTTAGAAAACAAACAAAACAAACACAAATTTAGGTGCCTGGAACTGAATATTTTGGATCTCTTAGACATTCACACTTGAGACAATTTTCATCTTTAATCTCTGTATTCTAAATATATGAGGTGAAGTCTACAAAGAAAATACAATAAATAAAGTATTTATAACCTGAGTTAGCTTAGCTATGGTTCCCAAAGCACAGTCAGAACTCACAGGAGAATAATATCTTCGCCTATAAAATATATATTGTAACTACAATAAAAATTGATAACAGGAACTCTCTCTCTCTCTCTCTCTCTCTCTCCAGTGAAGGCCAGCTTAATAATATTTGACACTTTTATTAACAGAACTGTCCTACTTGTTTTATTTTATTATTCTCTTGGGGACAGTCCAGGCATCACTATTCAATGATTTTTCCCTAACACCTGAGTAATTAAGAGCAATGCTGAAGATCTGTACCTTACAATGGACCTGTAGAATTGATTCCAATTAAATATCATGGCCTTGAACAAAACAAAAACCTGCCTGTTGGTCTTTTAAATCAACCTAACCGAAGCGTTGGATTTTTTTTAAAAAAAGAAAAAGTGGGCATAATCCAGCCATATTCAACACATTAAGGGCACAATCCTATGGCTGCTACACAGAGTCTAGACAGCCATAGGATAAGTCTGAGTCCCAGCTCCAACCTTGAAAACGTGGTCAGAGCTGTGACTCCAAACTCAGAGTGCCCTCCCTCCACTCTCGCAGCTGGCACAGAAAGAACTGTGCCAGCTGCGGCTCCAAGGTTGCAAGAGCAACCCAGGAAATGGAGTTTTGTGAGCGGGGAGGGGAAGAGACAGGTGCCACCAGTATATGAAGTATTCTGGCAGTGCCTCAGCCTCCTCGCCTTATGCTCCAGGGCAAAACACTTAGATGGCCGAAATCAGGCCGTCTAAGAGTTTTGCAGGGTGGGAGAAGCACACGGAGGCAGCCGTCGCCTCCATGCTCCATGCACCCTCCATGGAATGCCCATAATCATCTGAGTTCAGATGGTTATGGGCAGCCTCATTGGTTTGCGCTGTAAGCTGATTTCTGTGTGAGGACAAAATGTAGGTAGGGGAAACCCATGAACACTGACCTGAGTTTCCTGGAGAATGGTTGAATATGAGCAAGAAAAATAGATTTCATAGATTTCATAGATCATAGAGTTGGAAGGAGCCTACAAGGCTATCAAGTCCAACCCCCTGCTCAATGTAGGAAACTAGAGGAGGGGTCTCCCATCCAAGTAATAACCAGGCTTGACCCTGCTTAGCTTTCCACGCTCAGACAAGCTGAGCCAGCGTAAGCCACAGGCCTGTATCATAGATAAAATCAATCTCTGTGCACTTATGTACTAGTTCCAAATGTCCTATTACACTGTTGCATGAGCAAAAAACAGAGTCTAGGATGACACTATGCAGATAGATGCAGACTTGATTCTTAATGGCAGGAGTGGGGACACCAGCAGCAGGGTTGTCCCCCACCCCAAATGATGATCTTAACTGCACCTCTTTAATGTCTTCCATATTAGTAAATAGTTGCCATTTTCCCCTATAGTGGTGGTCGACACATGTCGGTACATCTACTGTGCCTTTTACTAGATCCACTAACCAGAGTCCGGTGCAAAAGACATAGACAAAGGGTCAAAACGGACATTACTTTAAGTAAATCTGTGTCTAGCAGCTTTTCATTTTTGTCCTAGAGAAGATGCAGGAGACCCAATCCAGACTGTAAAAGCCCCCCTACAATCCAAAATGCCCCCCACCTACTGTAGAGTAAAATCATCATCATCATCATCATCATCATCATCATCATCATCATCGAAAAGTAGTTTGAAGGGGCCTATAAGGCCATCGAGTCCAACCCCCTGTGCAATGCAGGAATCCAAGTCAAAGCATCCCTGACAGATGGCTGTCCAGCTGCACCTTGAATGCCTCCAGAGTGGGAGAGCCCACCACCTCCCTAGGTAATTGGTTCCATTGTCTTATTGCTCTGACAGTCAGGAAATTTTTCCTGATGTTTAGGTGGAATCTAGGTTCCTGTATCTTGAGCCCGTTATTCCGTGTCCTGCAAACTGGGATGATCGAGAAGAGATCCTGGCCCTCCTCTCCACTTCTATTAATGCAGCCCAAAATACCGCCATCCTCCAAAGAATACCAGAAGTGCCTCAGCCTCTCCTCCTTGCAAGGAGGGGAAAACATTTAGATGGCCAAAATCAACAGTCTAAATGTTTTGTATTTTTTTGGGTGCATTTTTTTTTTTTTTGTTCTGTGAATTATGCTAGACATAATTACCTGCTAATCACTGTAGATCAAAATGCTGTTAAAAGGGGCAGCCAGCAACTGATGTCAGTTCAAAGTTTGGCAATCCTAGCTGAGTTAGACATGCTCAAAGACCACACTGAGAGTACTTTGGTGTGGCAATGTTATGCGGAGAACAGGAAGTACAAGTGGCTTGTGGTTCATGCCTCCGTGCTCCTCAGTCTCAGTCAAAAAGAAGTGTTCTCCTCTACCCTGCTGGAATCATGCACAAAGACAGGGAATGATGGAGACAAGAAGTGAACATTTTACCACACACCCCCTCCCCAATGTATGATAAAAGTCTCCTAAATCGTTGGCAGGGTGTTATATACAAATGGCAAAGCTAGCCAGGGATGAGTTGGGTTCATTCAGTTTCATAATCTGTACGGAATTACAGCCAGAAGAAGCAAGAAGCAAAAAATTTTCTTCTTGGCCAGATTCATATGCTTGGCAGCCCCTCCCCTTGCACATGTAGGGGCTTCTGGAAGCTTCGAAATCTAAAAGAATACATGTAGGGGCTTCTGGAAGGTATGCAACCCTAGGGTGGTCATGTCTCCTCTTTTACAGAGGACAGTTCTCTATTTGAAGGGCTGCCAGAGCATTTGTGCTCTATTTGACAGGGCTGTCCTAGCCAAGTCTGGTTTAAAGATAAAGTACCAGAAGAGAGCCTTTTCTGTCATGGCACCCTGGTTGTCGAATGAGCTCCCTAGAGAAGCTCACCTGGCACCTACGCTGTCATCTTTTTGGCACCAGGTAAAGACTTCCTTATTTTCCTAGGCATTTTAGACTTTCAGTTTCTGTTGTATAAAACTGTTACTGTGTTTTAAATCTTTGCGCTTCTGCTAGGTCTTTATTTTTATTTTATACTGTAGCTTTAAACATTTATATTTTTATTGTGTTATATTTTGTGGTTTTAATTGTTCTGAACGGCCCAGAGATCTTTGGCTATTGGGCAATATAGAAATGTTGAAAACTAACCTGGTAGGGTTCACCCAAGTCCTGACATTAACTGTATTGACAAGATTTCAGTAGGACAACCCCCACCCCAATATGAATATGTGGCCTAGAGTCGGTTGACAGAGTTCCATTTTAAATATGTATGTGTGTGTGTGTGTGTGTATACACACACACACACACACACACACACATATGTATATATATATACAACCCTTCATATCAGAAATGCGGTATATGAGTTGATATTTTTAGAACATGCCAGTTCAAAAATACCTTTAGCTATTTCTTGTATGAAACACAATGTGTTTCCCCTATCTGTCAGCATCTCAGACTGATGTATTTTGAACATATGCTAGCCTTGAAAGTACAAATGGCATTATAGTGAAAACAAAAACTAAAAACAAGGAATGTTTCTTTTTGAAACAAACAACCATTTCCAATTCAAAGGAAGATGGGATCCAGAGAATGGGTGGGGGAGTTGTTGTTTTTTAAAACTGGTTTAGAATTTTGCATGTTCTTCTTAGCAATGGCTAAGAGGCCTTGATGAATTTGAAAGTTTTTGAGAAATTTTGGTTTCTAAAACGTATGAAATAAATTACGGAAATCTTCAGGGGTGGGGAGGGATCTTAACTCAAAACAAAACAACCAGGATCAGGTTTAAGGACTGATAAGGGCAGAGGCACAAGAGCAGTGCGAGCTCCAGGTTTTTGAGGGCCCTTGGGCAAGACACCCCTCCCTCCGTGAGCCTACCTTCTCACTGCCGTTGTCACCATTCTCTTTCTCATCATTGCTACCATTGCTTGCTTGATGGGTATCTCCTCCTCCTCCTCCTCCTCCTCCTCCTCCTCCTCCCATCTGTTGTCTGGGCGAGTGAGAGGCAGGTTAACAAGCAGGTTGCCATAGTGAAGAGGAACCACTCCAGGGGGCTCTTGTCCTTGGGCCACAGCTGGGGTGTGGGCCCTCAGGAGGTGCCCAACCACACCTTTGCTTGACACTGGCCCTGCACAGGAGCCATAAAATATATAGTTTGAGTTTCCCTCCTTGATTAGATTAGCAGGGCAATCCAAACCCTTATCTCAGAGAGCTTTGAACTCAGAGGCTCAAGGGATGTGCGTGGAGCTCGAATAGGGGGTGTGGAAGCTCGGCAAACTCGCCAGGCTCGACGCCCCCCCAAGCTCCGCTTGACTGACCTTTCCCTGGCTTGGCTCATGTTCTCGCGAGCCAAGCCAGGGAAATCTACTTCCAGGTTCCGGGCGCTACATTTTCTATGTAGAAAATGGCATAATATATGCTGTTTATGGAGAAAATGGAGTAGTATTAATTTAAAATGGCTGCAGTTTATGCAAATTGCAGCTGTGTTTAACGTATACTATGCCATTTTCTACGTAAACAGCGTAGAGCCCGGGGACCCGGAAGTCCGGTGAGTGCCGGCTGAGGCACTTGCCGGAGGCTCGACTCATGTGCTGGGAGTGCTCACCGAGGGCCATGCAAGTCGAGTCCCGGGCTCAGCGCCCATCCCTAAGAGTAGTATATAGTAAAAACGGCATTTACGCAAATTGCAGCTGTGTTTACCTATACTATGCTATACTTCATGTTAACGGCGTAGAGCCGGGGATCCCAGAAGTCCAGCGAGCGCCTCGCCAAACACCTCAGCTTGCGCTCGCCAGAGGCTTGGCTTGGCACGCACAGCACATGCTCTCTCCAAGCACCGCGCGAGTCGGGTGCTTAGCAGGGTGCCCATTCCTAGCAGAGCCTCTGAGATATCCAGAGCTTTGCCAGGTTCATGCTGGAAGGGCAGAAGCAAGGGTGGAGCAGCATTTTTGCTCTCCTTCCACTCCCCAGCTGTGGTTTTTCTCTTTTTTAACTGGTTTCCTCCGATTGAAACCAGCGGGAGGGATTTAACCAGTCTGGGGGCATGGTGAAGGGTCAAGAGAGCTGTGGATCCTTTGAAGGCTCTCCTGGACCTCCCCACACCCAGCATATCTCCTCTCCCCTCTCTGATGTTGGAGTTCTGATATTGAAGAAGAGGTGGAGGTGTTCCTGCAGGGGCTGGGAGGGGGATCCAATGTTGGGGGGGATCCAATGTCTCCCCCTCTGAGGACAGACCTCTTGCTCCACCCTTGGATCCAAGTTGTGCAGTCTGGGGGGTCCTCCTGGACTCTGTACCAACCAGGGAAGCTCAGATGGCTGCAGTGTCCAGGAGTGTGTTTTACCAGCTTAGGCTGGTCTGCCAGCTGTTGTGGCCCTATCTGGAGAAGATGGACTTTGCCTCAGTTATCTATGCACTAATGTCATCCAGGTGGGATTATTGTGTTGTGCTGTGTGTGGGCCTGCCTTTGAAGATGGTCTGGAAAATTCGGCTGGTGCAGAATGCAGCTGCCTGAGTGTTGGTGGGGGCAAGGCGGTCAGATCAGATAACACCTATGCTAGTGTTCTCCAACCTTGGGTCCCCAGATGTTTTTGGCCTACAACTCCCAGCATGCTACACTGGCTGGGGCATGCTGGGAGTTGTAGGCCAAAAACATCTGGGGACCCAAGGTTGGAGAACACTGACCTATACTGTGCCAGTTGCACTGGTTACCAGCATATTTCTGAATCCAATTCAAAGTGCTGGTTTTGACCTTTAAAGCCTTAAACAGTTTGGGACCAAATTACTTGAAGGACTGCCTTCACCCCTGTCTGTCTGCCTGCACTTTAAGATCAGCAAGAGAGGCCCATCTCATATGCCCACCTTTGAAGACAGTGAGGTGGGCAAGTACAGAAGAGAGGGCATTTCCTGCACTGGTCCCATATATCTGCAATGGGTTGCCATTGCGGGTCCATCAGATCACATCACTGCATGCTTTTAAGAACACCCTGAAAACCTACTTGTTTATTTTGGCCTTCTTCTGACTATGTTTTACTGAACTGTTCTGGCTTGTAGCTGCAGTTATGCTGTAGGTGTGTGGTAATGTTTTATCTCTGGTGTCTGTTGTTTTATGAATGTTTGCTGTCTTATCATTGTGTCATTTTTATTTTTATTAAATTATATTCATTTGAATGTTGTAAGCTGCCTTGGGAGGGCTTCTGCCCTGAAAAGCAGCCTAGAAATATTTTAATAAATAAAAATAAAATATATTCAATGGGCCTTGGGACACTTTCCCAGGGATAGTAGGATTGCATCCTACAGATGAGTGTTCCTGTGACAGGGGGAAACATGCAAATGCCTACCTGATTGCCATGCTATCACCCAGTTGACCAACCTACTAGGGTACCTTTGAATTGGCCAATCAAAAGCCCTGGTGGGGAAAATGGTCCAATGCTGAAATGTCCCTACCTCCCACATCATCAAGTCAAGTGTTACCTGTGTATCTTTGATGACATATTTTGTTTTGAATATTGTGCTATACTACTCAATACAGGCAGGTAGATGAAAAATCAAAGGGGGAGGGAAACGACCTGAATCTTCTAAACAGTTGCCAGAACCCAACCATTTCCCCCCCCCCTTTGTTGTAACCCATCCTGGGACCAGCCTCTGACCTGTCAAACTCTTTGTTCCCTTTGCTTTGAACCTTATAACTGCCTTGGAATTCAGGTAGTCAATGTTCATTCTTTCTTCTTGAGCATCCCTCATGTTGGTGTATCTCAGCTCTGGAAATAATCTGGGGTCCAACTGACTTTAATATTGTCCCCTGTGAATGTTTCCTAGTATGATTCCCCACACTATTCTGGCACCTAACCTACATTTCCAGGGCCAAATACACAAAGATTTTATTGGAAACTCTGAAGAGAAGCTGTATTAGCACGGCTCTCCATATCCATCTATTTTAACTGAAATTGTGATGTCTCTGGGGTCCCTAATAAACAGCTTCACCTTTGGTCTCCCCATCATTGCCCCCAGGAGCAAATTTGTGGAGACATAGAGGGTACAGAAGGAAGAAGAGGAAAGGGAAGTCCTGCTCCATGAGCAGACTTCCACTCACACAATGTTAGAGGTCAGGTCACCCACTGAGTTTTTGGGGATATTGAGGGATGTGAGAGGTAATCTACAATTTGGTAGACAAAAGCTATTATTCATTCTAAGAAGGAAAGCCCCCTTTTCATATATATTTTTCATTCCTTATTACCATAATGCCAGAACAAAAACAGCCTCAAACATGAAACAAAGGGGTCTTAACACTCATCCTCTACAATTAGAATTGGCTCTCTCCAAAACGTCAACTAAGCTTTAGTTGATGAATGCATTGATTAAACCAGTTAAAATCTGAAGCTTGGATGTAAACACATGCAACATTTTAAGGTCTACATTACGCGCATTGAGTGAAATCTCACAGATAACATTGGCAGAATGGATTTTTCCTTCCCCCTGCAGCTACCTACACATCTCCAAATCAGTCCTGGACTTGAGGGACCCTCTGAAGCAGATTTTGGGGTGGTGGGTGCAGGGTATGCAGAGGGGAAGAGAGGAAGGACAATTTCTATTGAGTGAGCAGATGTTCACTCACACAATGTTGGATTCTATGCATTACTAGTAAAGTGTGTCTGTAAGTAAGGTTGAAAGAAAGAAACAAACAAAAAATCCTTTCCACAATCAGGGTAATATTTTCCTTTCATCTTTCCTCTGAAGTGTGTATCTTGCCAAGATAATAAGTAAGCTTCCCTAAGATGCAAGAAATAAATTAACACTATAGCTCTTTTGAGTGTTAGGAATCAAAATGACTGATTCCTTGCTTTATTTCTTTGGGTGGCATTTTAATCTGGCATGAAAGACTCACTCACAACAATGCCTTAATAACTATATAACTGTAGGGCAAAGACTTGCCCTTAATCTCTGTACAGAGCCCCCCCTCCACCTCCCCATTTGATGTATGGTCATGGCCTTTTAAATACAAACACTTCAGGTACATTTAAATCTTGTCATTTTCAAATGCCAGCTTGAAATGTTAACTTGCAAAGCGGATGAAATATCCACCGTTAACTAGAGCAAGGCTTTCTAAATTTCCAACATGCTCCACTTAAGGCAAAGGGATTGGCAAGCATTTTTAAGGTCCTGTCCAAAATATGCTCCCTGCCCCACCCACTTTAAATCATTCCCTATAAATCCAAAGTATGGTGGATACTGAGATGCAAGATGGAATGGAGTGAGTGGAATTGAACTTAGTTAATTACCACCAAAAGTGAATCATAGGAAACCCCCCCCCCCCCAATAAGTTTGATTTTATACATGCAGCCCCAGCCAGTGTGGCGTACCAGTCAGAGTGTTGGACTGGGACTTGGGAAATCCGGGTTCTAATCCCCATTTGGCCATGAAGCTCACTGGGTGACTTTGGGCCAGTCACTGACTCTCAGCCTAACCTACCTCACAGGGTTTTTGTGAAGATCAAACAGAGAGGAGGAGGAGGAGGAGAGGAGGAGGAGGAGGATTATGTAAGCCGCCTTGGGCTCCTTGCAGGGAAAAAGGTGGGCTATAAATAAAATAAATAAAGGAAATAAATCACCTTTAAAGGATGATAAGCAGTACAGATTTATAATATAGACATTGTTCAGAGTAGACTCACCCCACACAGTAACAGTGATCTGGAGCTGCATTTGGCTGCAGTGGTCAGAGAGGCTGGGAGCCAGGGACCTATGGCAGGATGCAGAACCTCAGGCCTAGGGGGGAGGGGGAATCAGACCCTCTGGAGTTTCCCAGATGGCTACACCCCCTTTCCCCAACCACTGATTGTTTTTGTGCAGTTTTTCTCCCCATTCTAGAAGGTCGAAATGCCTCTCCTAAGGCTTAGTTACCGCCAGGAGGAGCTTTAAGCTAAAATATGCTGGTACTTTTGGCCCCACCTGTTCTGCCTTTGGCCTTGCCTGCCACCGCAATGTAGCCTCCAAAAGCTTCTCTGAAGTGGAATTCGGCCTTCGGCCTAAAAGAGGTTCTGCGCGTCTGACATACGGGCAGGGAGAGGCAGGTCTCCTTTCCCTTATTAAAAAAAAAAGTCCGTTCCCTTCTTTTGGGGATCAAAACAGTAAACATAGGGCTACTGAAGGGCAAATGTTTGTCTCAGGCACTGAGATAGTTGCCACCACACTCACAGCTATAGCCACAAGAAATATTTGAGACCAGCAGGCATGGCGTCTTAAACACTCCTTAAAACTGGTGACTATGTGCTCAATCCTATGCATATTGAGGCAGAAAAAAGGCCTACAACTCCCAGCATGCCCCAGCCAGCTATGCCAGAAACAAGGAGCAGCCATGCTACTACACAACCCAGGCTAGAACCAGAGAGCAAGGGAGGAAGGAGAAGGCTCTCTTTCCTTGGAAACCAACTAGGATAGCCCAAGTGATGGAACCTCTTCACTTTCCCTGTGTTGTTCCCTGTCTCCTCCTTTTTCTGCCATAACATGGGATTTATCCTCCTTGACTCCCAGATAAATGTCAGGGGCTGCACCTTAACACTGAGCTGAGGCAAAAGCCTCCACCATCTGACAGGAAGCCAGGAGGGAGTACAATATCCCATAGGATGCCCACAGTGGCAGACCCTCCACCTCTCCACTTTGTGGTCCTAGCTCAGAATCTCAAGCACACTTGCCCTGCTACATAATTCATACCTTTAGCAATAATATGGCTGACATAAATTTTCAAAAGGGAGGGAGGCATAGAATAAGCAATTAGATTCCATTTGTTTTGCATAGATTCCATATGGAAAGCAGTGCCATGCTCACATATGAATATGTGCCCAGTCACATATTCGCTTGGTCCTTCCCACATGATTTATAAACCAGCTAAGGTGGAGCTGACTTTATATCGGGGATGCTGAACCTCAGGCCTGTGGGCCAAAACTGGCCACCTGGGGTCCCAGTCCAGCCATCTGGGATTACCCAGAAGGCCCTGCCCTCTTCCTCTGGCCCCACCCCACCCCTGACTGCTGATTCTTTGGTGGCTTCCCATCTTTCGCAGTTTTTTCCCCGTTCTAAAGGGTTGAAATGCCTCTCCTAAGGCTTAGTTACTGCCAGTAGGAGCTTTAAGCTAACATTTGCTGGTATTTGTGTGTGTGTGTGTGGGGGGATTTTTTAAATGCATGGCTCCTCCTCACTCTGGTTTGGCTCCACCTACCACTGGAATGCAGACGCCCAAGAACTCAGGAAAAATTGAATTTTTCCCTTGGGCTGAAAGAGATTCAACACCCCTGCTCCACAAGATTGCTAGAAATTCAGAATGTGTAGATTTACAAGATCTAATGCTGGTTGATCACTGTGTGAACAGAATGCTGGACTAGATCCAGCGTGGCGTAGTGGTGAGAGCGTTGGACTGGGACTCAGGAGATCGGAGTTCTAGTCCCCGCTCGGCCATGAAACTCACTGGGTGACTTTGGGCCAGTCACTGACTCTCAGCCTAACCTACCTCACAGGGTTGTTGTGAGGATAAAATGGAGAGGAGGAGGAGGATTATGTAAGCCGCCTTGGGTTCCTTGCAGGAAAAAAGGGGGGGTATAAATATAATAAATAAATAAATAAATAGATCGGTCTTGGTCTGATCCAGCATGGCTGCTTATGCTCTTATGGGTGTCCAATAGACCTTCTGCATCATAATTTTCCCCCTTGCATCAATTACGGTACAGACAAAGTTCCTGAGATAATTGCTTTTCCTGTATGGTGAAAGCTGCCCAGAGAATGTCTTGCTATAGGACAGCATATAAGTATATAGGTTAGTGCTGTGCCTAAAATTTCTCCCACATTTTTTTTTTTTTACCATTCTCATTTAATGTGATAGAAAAGAAATTGTTTTTGAAAAGAAATTCAGTGGTGAAGCCAATTTTGGAGGAATTCTCATGAGTTGTGTTTTGGGTTCCTTGTGCCTACCTTACTTAGGAAGTGGCAGGTGGCCAAGGAGTGTATGTGTGAGTGTCCTGTCTTTCATTGTACAATCATCTCTCCAGGAGCCCATACCCTCCTCAGCTTCCCATACTACAATTAAAGCCCAGGGGGAGAGATCATGAGGTAATTCCTCCCACAGGGCTTTTTCAGATCAGGAAGTGCAGGCAGCCTGGAAGGCTGCAGAGCAATAGAGAGATGTGTAATAGAAAGGAAAAAGCACACAGAGCACCCTCAGCCGCCTCATTAGATAACACCACCAAAATAAAATATAAAACACCCTGAGAAAGAAGCAGAAAAATAGAAGCCTCTTTCATGGAGAAGACAATTTTAGAGAAATGGGAGGACAGATTTCGGCACAGCTCTTCCCAGGAGCTACATGCAACACTGTCCCCCCATATGTCCCCCCATATCTGCATTGTGGATGCAAGATGGGGGGCAGTCTGCCGGCACAGTTTACTCTGTTGCCATTTGCAGTGGTGGCACAAGGGTTTTCACAAAAACCCTTGTGAAAAAAAGAAAGAAGCTATGCCACAACCCCGTCTAATAATGGTGAGCCCTACCTTTGAGAAACTTTTGAGAATTTATTTATTTAAAACATTTATTTACTGCCCATCAGCCAAAAACAGTACCAAAAAACAAAAACATATTAAAATACACCAAGATAAAAAACAAGCAGCCAAATAAATTCAATCTCGAGGTACAGTGGCGAAAATAAAAAGAATAAAAGGAATAAAATCATCCATTAAAATATTGGGTAAATAAAAAGGTCTTCACCTGGCGCCTAAAAGAATAGAGGGTAGGCACCAGGCGGACCTCCTTGGGGAGTTGATTTCAGAGATGGGGTGCCACAACTGAGAAGACCCTTCCCCTAGTAGTCACCCTCCTAGCCTCTTTTGGAGGGGGCACTCTGAGAAGGGCCTCCGAAGAAGATCTCAGGATTTGGGTAGGCACGTATGGGACAAGCCGTTCCTTCAGATAACCTGGCCCCAGACTGTTTAGGGCTTTAAATGTTAATATTAGCACTTTGAATTGGGCCCGGACCTCAATTGGTAACCAATGTAGTTCATAGAGGACTGGCGTAATATGTTCTTGGCGTAATATAATTTCTTCTCTCCCTGGAGAAATTCAGTGAAATTGTGTCATCGTCGTCTCCCCCCTCCCCCAGTTTCTCTGCCCACAAATAGGGTGGAGAATTTAGAGAGGCTGTTTGTGCACAGCTCTACTATATATCCATCCATTCATACCTAAGGTGATAGAGGAAGAAGTTTGAACCAATATAATAAAATGATTGTGAACAATTGGCCCTAATAAAGGTATTATTCTGTTCAATGGACTGTGAATGATCCTGTATGGACATTTTTAGGTATGAAGGAGAGGAAGAAAGAATTCAAATCAAAAGATACATCTGCAAATCCCATCATAAGACCTTAACAACAAGAATTAGAACAACAGAGGCTAATTTTGATAATGAAATAGCTTTCAGGCGCACCAAGTATTCACCAGTCATAAATCAATCCTGATTAGATAGCACATAAAACAAGGGAAAGGTTTTGCAAGCATGGCGCTAAGTGGTGAATCCAGGCTCAGTACTCATATAACTTGTTTAAAATTCAGGCGAAGTATGTTTAATCAAGATGAGTTAAAACGATGTGCTTGTTTATATTCCAAATGCATATGAGATGGTAATTTTATTGGTACTTAAGATATTGTTTTTACTGCCCCTTTGGAGCTTTTCAAATCCCTACTGGAAGATTATACTATTAGAAAACAAATGTATTTGCATATGGTAATTTTTAGGCACAGCATCCACTCAGGAATGGGTGTTATCTTGGAGCAGGGAGAGTGCAGTTCAAACCTAAGAATGTAAAAGAGCATACCAATGGCCTCTCTAGCCCAGTGTGCTGTTTTCAACAGTGGATCCTCCAGTTCCTTCCAGGAAACCAACAGGTGAGGTAATCCTGGATGGGGTTGCACTCCCTTTGAAAGATCAGGTTCATAGTCTGGGGGTACTCCTAGATGATCCATCATTGTCGCTGGAGTCCCAAGTGACTGTGGCGACTCGGAGTGCCTTTTACCATCTTTGACTGGTTTGCCAGCTACGGCCTCTCCTGGACAGGGATAGTTTGGCCACAGTGATACAGGCAGACACTAGTAACCTCAAGACTGGATTACTGCAATGTGCTCTATGTGGGGCTGCCCTTAAGGCTGCTCCGGAAGCTGGAGCTAGTGCAGAATGTAGTACGCGGTCGTGTGTACACGGCTAGTGTGTGCTAAACTTGTGCTGCAGTTGCCTGTCTGATGTATGGCCATAAAAGTGTCATCACTGGAGTTAGCCAATAGTTTTTGAGGGGCGGGGGGAATGCAGTGTCACATGCGTCTGGTGGGGAAGAGAGGTATTCACCATTTGTTGTTGTGTGGCACGTCGCCCTCTTTCCCAGAAGCTTCTTATTTCGTTTTGTTTTGTTTGTAAATGTTCCTATGCACCTCCCAGCTCCACCCCTCTGAGCAGGCCGCTTTGGGGAATTGTGTGTCGGTGGGTTTTTTAAAAAAAACAATTTTGCTCCTGCGCACGTGTGCACCTCTGCATAAGCAGCAGACCAGAAACAAAAAAAACCCTTCATCTGAAATGGCCATTCCCCCTGCGTATGAAAGGCATGGAGTTTGAGAGGGGACAGGAGCGGGAGGCTTCTCCCCTTTTTTTAAACAGACACATTCACCCCCGTTGCCTGAAGAGCAGGGAGCTGTAAATTAACCCAAAAGGCAGGTCTGCTCAGAAGTAAATCACATTCTCTCCAATGCCCTTACTCCCAAGTGTATCACACTGACTGAGTTAACATGAGCCTTGAGCTCAGGAAACTCAGAATGGGAGGGACACTTCTTTGGGAAATTGTATTTGGGTGGAGGAGGGCGCACTGATCCTGCTGGCTTCACCCCGACCCTGAAGGAGGGAGGTGGCAGCAGCAGCATCCTTCTCCTTCTTATTTGCGAGGGACCGAAGAGCTTTTTCCTTTCTTTTTTTTTTTTTTTAAAAAGATCACTTCTGCACTCGTTCGCACCTGTACAGAGACGACAAAGCAAAATAATGATGATGATGATGATGATGATGATGATGATGATGATGATGATGCAACGCCCAGTTCTACCACTATGGAGTTAGGTGTGGAGTGGCAAACCAGGATGAGTGCAGTACATTTAATGAGAGTGTGCCCTGTGAGTAGTGACTGCGGAACATGACTATACTGTAGCTATACCGTTCTGCTACCTTGACGATATACATACAGTGTAATGTAGATCTGCCCTTAGTGCCCCTTTATACTAGTGTTATGACAAAAATGTCTCCCACATTATTTTTTTTTACCATTCTCATTTAATCTGATAGAAAAGAAATTGCTTTCAAAAAAAAAAATTCAAAGGAGAAGAAAATTTCAGAGAAATTCTCATGCGTTGGGTTTGGGGTTCCTGTGCTTACTTTACTTATGAAGTGGCCAAAGAATGTACATGATTGTCCTCCTGTCTTTCATTGTACAATCAAATCTCCACCAGCAACTTGTAGCCTCCTCAGCTTCCCACCCTTCAATTAAAGCCCTGGAGAAGACCTCATGAGGTAATTCCTCCCGTAGGGCTTTTTCAGCACAGGTGCAGGCAGCCTTGGAGGCTGCAGAGCAATGGAGAGATGTGTAATAGAAAGAAAACACACACAGCCCCCCCCGGCCACCTTGCAGTGATTAGGTAAGTTAAAATACACCACCACCAAAAGAAATTCAAAATAAATTATAAAATGCCTTGAGAATAAGGCAGCAAAACAGAAGCCTCTTTCATAGGGGAGGAAAACTCTGAGGAAATTGGAGGACAGATTTTGCTACAGGACTAGCTCCCCCTCTTCCCAGAAGCTGGACACAACAGTGCCCCCCTCACACCTGCTACAGACCTTTCAATGAAGTAGTGGTAATATAAGTATCTGCTTCAGAGATAAGTTGTATCCACAATCATCCTTTAGAAAAATGTAATTTTTGGAAGACTCTAGGGGAAGTGCTGAACCTGAAGAATGACAACTACAGCCAAGCCAACATTTCTCAGAAGACATAGTTCCCAAAAAGGTTATGAGATTTGTCTTACCCTCCTAGAAATAAAAGGCCACTTTGCAGAATTTTCTTCATCATTTTTATGTTGTGGTTACCTTCCCCCCTCTCTTCCCCAGCAATGCCCTGGAATAACGCTAGGTATGGGACACTGTGGAGGATGCAAAATTGGGGCCAGGCTGCCCCCACAGTTGCTGCTGTTGCCACTTGCACTGATAGTGCAACACCCCCCCAAAAAAAAAAAATACCTGCAGGAAAGAATAAGCTGTGCTATTGCTACAACCCCTGACAATGGGGTGAGAAACTGTTGGAGAACCCATGAGAAACTGTTGGAGAATTACTCCTCTCCCTGGTAAATTCAGTGAAACTGTCCCCCCCCCCAGATTCTCTGCCCACAAGTAAGGTGGAGGATTCTGAGAGGCCATTTGTGCACAGCTCTACTTTATACTGGGAGTTTGATTCCCCCACCTTCATTCTGAAGTAGTGCAGTCTCAAGAGGGCTGTACCATGTGCTCATTCTGAAATGTAAACCAGCTTCTTGACTATATGGAAAAGCTACATAGCTCTGAGTGGATAAAGAGACATTTAGGTACTGGCTGTCATACCATAATGTAACTCTGTGCTGTAGGGTAGAGTTGACAATTTGTCAGCTATTGACAGCAATGTCTTGGTTCCCTGGCCCTTCTCTAGCCCTCCAAACCTCTCTTGCCTGTTCACTTCCTTAGTGCACAATTCCTCCTGCCTCTAGGACCTGCCTGATGGTTTCCCTCACCCTTCTTTCTCCGAGGCTTCTTTCTTCTTCAATGCCATAGTTTCCTTAGTTCTAAACTCTTTATCCCACAGCCTGCTTTGTCCAACATCATCTTGTCAACCTGTCTAACAGCCTTGCTAGCACTTCTTCCCCTGATGTATACTCCTGACCTTAAATGGTGTGACGTTTCTTCAGAGTCCTCTCTCCTATTAACCTTATGTTGCTGCATGCCCCTGCTTCCTCTGTTCTTTTTTTTTTTTTTCAGGTTTCCTTCACCTACCCTTCTATCAGATTCCTATTTTGTAATCCAAGGATAGGCAGTGTGGTGCTTGAGGGCACCAATGAACCCATGGACACCTTTCTTGATGCTTGCCAAGGTGCCCTACTCCTCCCACTTCCCCCCCCCCCGTCAGTTAACACATTTTCTTACTAGTAGCTGGATTGCTATGGGCCAAAATAGTTGCCTACTTCTGTTGTAATCAATTGCCTACTTGACTGTATCCATACCCATTAAGTCCAATTTCCAGCCCTCAGCCTGGCCCATATAGCTACTCATGTTCCTATAGTATCTGGAAGATTTCAGTCCCAGTGAAAGTGACAAGTTCCCCATCTCTCACAGCAGCTGGACTTCAAAACATTCTGACAAATGTTCTGTGAGACATTGGAATGTTCATGAACATTTAGTCAATCAGCATCACTGCCACAAGTGCAATACAATATAGATTCTCTTCTGTCCCTCTAATGTCTCAAAGAAAATTAGGAAAGGCTCCCCATTAAGCATCTCATCATTTCCACAAATACCTTCTTGCTCATCTTTTTGTATTGCAATGACAGGATGTTAAAATTAATTTCTCTGTGTTACACTCCTAAAAGACACTTCAGTGATTGCTACTGCTTATGAATTCAATAGGTAGGAATTAATGACAGTGTTTACCAGTCAGCTGGGAAATGACCTCTTAAGTAGTGGCAATACATCAACAAGCCACATCATTTGTAAGACCTGAAATGATCTACCAACCTTGTTGCATTTTTAATTAGGAAGAGGCTTCATTCAGATCAAAATCTCAGGTCCACTGAAATTATTGGAAACTCAGCTTTGATGGAGACAAAGTTAACATTCAACTTGATATCAACTGGGCAAAATCTCTCATTGTCATGGAAGGAGCAGTAGTGGTTGGAACCATTTGTACATCTCGGAATGACTCCAGAAGTGGAATGTCCAAAATTCAGATGATTAATGACAGATGCTTGACATTGACATTCTCACCACAGTAGCCCAGTGGATAAAGAACTGGAGTTGAACAGACTTCCCCAACCTGGCACCCTCCAGGTGTTTGGGACTACAATTCCCAGGATTCCTGGCCATGCAGGCTGGAGCTGATAGGAGTTGAAGTACAACACATCTGGAAGGCACCAGGTTGAGGAAGGCTGGATTAGAAGAACCTTAGAGATATAGGTTCTCATCTTTCAACTTCAGATCAACATCTGCCAAAAGGTAATAATGATTACCTATATCACAGGGCCTTTGTGACGGCCAACATGGTAATGGTAGCAAAGCACTTTGCAAGTTAAAACTGCAAAAGTAAAATAAAAACCAATTCAAAGATATAATTGGATGCCATGTACATCCATCAAATAGTCTGAGAATATCCGGTGAATATCTGGCCAAGACATCAATTTCAGGGAGCAAATCTGTTTTAGCTCTACCATGTGGAATGAGATTTTGGAAAGGAAATAAAATCCATTGTATAGTGACTTGGGTGAGGGTCTGGAAAACACAAGGCCACATCCCACTACCACTGTCATTGATGGACTAGGTAGTCTTGGGCATGTCAGTACACCTGGCCTCAACTCCTCTTCTATGAAATGAGAACAATAGTGATCTGTCTATTGAAAGACTCATGTGTGTCTTACTCATCCCTTCCTAAATCTGATGGTTGGAAAGGGCTTAATAAATGTATTGAGCTGGAAAATTTGGCATTTTCCATGTTTACATTAGAGGTGAGCTAGACATTCTCAGCTGAAAACCTTTGGCTTGAAATTGGGGGGGGGGGCAAGAGGGCACAAAGGGATGCAGAAACTTTCCTATTTGTTTTTGCTGCTGCCAGTTTCACAGCAACAAGCAAGCAGAGCCCTTCCTGGTAGTTGACATCCACTATTTAATTTTTCCAGAAACTACCTCAGAACGATGCCACATTATCACATGGTATCATTTCCTGATCGATTTCAGAAAACAAAGAGCGTTGTTTGCAGCTGCTGGTAAGCCCCTGAAGTCACTGCATATAATTCACCCTTTTAAATACCCTTGGAGGGAGCAATCCTATGACCGCTAGGCAGCATCTGAGGGGCTATAGGATACTTTGGATTTGGAAGGCTGGAGACAGCGCTCTGACCTCAGAGGGGTAAATCCGTGATCCGTCACCCCTCCCCCTTGCAGCCAGCATGGAAAGAACTGTACTGGCTGCCTCTCTGAGGTCGGGAATGTGACTTTGGAGAGGGGGAAAAGGGGGCATTTCAGTGGGCAGGGAGAGTAGGGGACTGGAGAGGCCAGGATATGAGCTATCCTGGGGCCTCTCCAGTCTCCTTCCCTCCCTCTCCATAATACTTTTGCAAGATGGGCAAAAAAAGCCCGTCTAGCAAAAATGCAGGGTGTGAGGATGGGGAGGCAAAGATTGCCTCTGCCTCTCCTTCTTCCCTGCATAGGATGAGCGTAAGCCTCTGGGTTTGGCAGTTTATGATCATTGCAATAGGATTGCACCCTAAAAAAATCACCAAAATTCCTGTTACATTTTGCAGCTTCCAAATGGGCTAGTGAAATGGGGTGGGGTGAAGATTTCAACCCTCTGTTTTGTGGTTCCCATTGTTTGAAACAAAGTGTAGCTGTGCCTTTAAGAGCAGATTTATCTGAAGGAATGACATTATTAGTCTCCTAATTTATGCAAATTAAGCTACTGTTAAAAGCTACAAGAGTTCCCCCTCCCCAATGTCTTTTGAGAACTCTAACCCCATGGCACATTTCCACAAGTGTCACTAGTGTGTGTGTATGTGTGGTGGTGGGAGGATTGGAAGAGAAGAGATTTAGGGCACAATCCTATGCATGTTTGGACAGAAAAAGTCCTACAACTCCTAGCATGCCTAAGCCAGCATGGCTGGCTGGGGAATCTTGGGAGTTCTAGGACTCTTGTTTGTCTAAAAGTGCATGCTGATCTATAGCACAGACTCTTGTCTGTCTAAAAATTGCTCATCTAGTTCCTCATTCAAAGCCCCAACTAAATGGCCGATACTCATCAAATTTTCCCATTCATAGTGCTCTCCACCTTGCTATTGCACTGAGTGCCTTCTATTACTCAAAAGACCAGGCTTAATTGTGGAACATCTTAGACAACAATGTATGGATCCTCCACAGTTTTTTTTAAATGTCTATGTTAAGAACACTTATCTGTAGCTGTGGATATGCAAAATTACCTCTGAAAAGAAAGCATCCCTTGGAGGGAGGTGCTAACAGTTGATGGGCAACCTCAAGGTCCCTGTGAAAAACTTCCCTGTATATAACTGTTTTTATTATGTAATATTTACTTTGTTTGGCCTCTGTAGGGCTACAATGTATGTGAATAGGCATGAGGCCTTGTTTTGTTACTGTCAAAGACCTGTGTAGTAGTTGCTTAGTGACATTCTGAAGTGGGAGAGAGACTCAATTGCTTTGAATGTTGCTGGATGGGGCCTGGATCAGGCAAGTTCAATTCTGATTGGCTGGGGATTCTAGCTAGGTGGAAGAGAGTGGTTGGGAAATGAGAGTTAAGGAGTTGATAGATAATTAGGGCATTAGATAATGCTGGTTGGTGTGTGGTGTTTTAGAAGGACTAGGAGAAAGCTGGGGGGAAAGTAAATAGCTAAGGTCTGGATGCTAAGCTATTCTCTGGGGGATAACCATATGTGGTTGGTGAAGATCAGGAGGAGGGAGCAGGTAGCAGGTATCTGTGTTATACCAGAAGGCTGCCCTAACAACTTGCCAGGGGAAGGTTATACAAGAAGGCAGTAAAAACCCACGTAAACTGTCCAAACAGCCAGAAATACAACAGGATGAGCTTTTGTGTCAGAGGAAGACTGTACCCAAGAGCTGGACCTGGTTGTGAGTGTATTTGGTTAGGTTGGAGGTTTAGGGAATTTCGCCTGTGGTAAATGAAGTCATTAAGAGGCTTGTAGCAGAAACAGTGTATCTTAAGTCCTTATGAATTGTAAAGAGTCTTTTGAAAAACATAAAATAATATACTAATTCCTTATGTACAAATTATCCCTTTAATAAATTACTTGTTTAATCATTCTTCTTGTTTCTAGTGTTGGTGTCCATCTCACACCTAAGCTGCTCCTCCAGCTGCTAGGAGGTTTTCAAGTATTCTAACATAATTGGTGGCAGTGGAAAAGAGTCAGCTTGTGGAACTCTGAGTTATAGTGGCAGAGGGTTTCTTAGGCCCTGAAGTATAAGCATTTGTTATAAATAAGGAACCCCATAGGTGGGATTGCCCAGTGAAGGAGCAAATTCCCCATTGGTGGTGGCAGTGCTAGAGAGGAACACACACACACCCATAGCCCCTGCATTCCTTACCTTCCTATGGCTCTTTATCTTTAAGCAGGCTTTGGACTGGACAGCCCTGCCCCTTCAAATAGGGGACACCTTCAAATAAAGGACTGTCTCCTGTAAAGTAGGACACATGGCCAGGACCGGTGCAAGGCAGTTTGGTGCCCTAGGCAAGATCAGATATTTAGTGCCCCCCTTCCCACTTGAGAGCGCTGTATTTTCTTTTCAAGGCGTTTCTGATGCCCCCTTTAGCCCTGCGCCCTAGGCAGCTGCCTAGTTGGCCTAATGGTAGCACCGGCCCTCCACATGGCCATGGTCTCCTCAAAAGACCTTGCTATGTTGAGCAGTAAGGTCTGCAAAGGTTTTCTACCCACATTCAGCTAGAAGCCTCAGCACAATTTGGGCGCCCTGCCTTATCAGCTGAATTCAAATAGAAACCCCTTGCCCCTCCTCAACTGAGAAGGTCTTTAGAGGGGGCTGTGTGTCCAGGACATTGGGGACAGGGCTTGTGTGTGTGCCCCCTGCGCCCTACGCAGTTTTAGCTCTCATATGCGCAAGCAAATGCCTGCATAGGCCAGGCTATAATGAAGACTTTTTGATTCAAGGCCTGGTTTTATTCATTCCAGTGAAGACTCCCAGACCTCTAAAACCAAAGCCCTGGAAAGGATATGTGTGGGAGAAGATTAATGATGCACATAATTTTTGCTGTCACACTATTCATATTTCCACTCATGCTGTCAATCAAAAGAACCTCCAAATCCTCTGGGTCCCCGTCCCCCACGTAATTTGATCACCGGTGGAATGATTCGGCTCTTGCTTACATTCTGATGGGTTGTCTCCGTTTCTGATCATTGTCTAACCCATTCCTTAATTATCCACTACCTATTAATGTTTCAGATTTCTTCTTTCCTCTGAGAATAGCTTTACTGTGCAATTAATGTATCACTTCCTGACATGAACCTGGCCACCTTGGCTAATTTTATCATCATATTTCTGTTCTTAATGAGATACATTGATTGCTTTCATTGATTCATCTTGCCCTTGCATGTCTCAACTATTTTTTGCTGTTTTCCATTATCCTTCACATCGTTATAATCTTTAATTCAAGATAATCCCCCACCCCTTCTCTTGAGAAGTGTTTCAGAGAAGCATTCTGCAGGGGGGGGGGGGACACAACAACTCATACCAACTTCAGGAGCACTTCAGGGGTGTCACAAGCATTTCAGCAAGAACATTCATATTATAGGGGTGTAAGGATCTTGTATAATCCACTCTGTTTGTGTTTTGCGGATTGTCAGGCATCGTCCACTCCATCATCCGCTCATTGACAGATGTGGAATTTTTCTTCTCCATCCAGAAAATCACACAAAACAATCTGTCAGAATTTATGGAACACTCTGGTATGTAACATTTTGCATACTTTTCTTAGGGTAGTGTAACATAACATCAATGAGTAGAGTGTGCAAAGCAAAAGATTGCTACACTGCAGATGCTGAAGAGAGATCAGAGATGTATAAAACACTGTGTGTGTGTGTGTGTGTGTGTGTGCGCGCACATGTGCGTGCATGTTTTAAAAAATGGCCCTGGAAGCACCCACCACCACCTTCACCTACCCCTGCTGCAAAGGTAAGTTTCTTTGGGGCCCATAGGTACCCAAAGGGACTTCTTCATGCAGTGCTTACTTAAACTATAAATTCACTGGCCGTCAATTTGGATGGCTTTAAAACGAGATTGGATGAATTCATGGAGAATAATTCATGAATTCATGGAGGCTATCAGTGGCTACTTGTCCTGAAGGCTATATGCTACCTCCAGTATCAGAGGCAGTATGTCTATGTACATCAGTTGCTGGAGAACGTGGGTAGGAGGGTGCTGTCACACTCATGTCCTACTGGTGGACTTCCCACAGGCACCTGGTTGGCTGCTGTGTGAACAGAATGCTGGACTAGATGGACCTTTGGTCTGATCCAGCATGGCTCTTCTTATGCTCTAGGCCTTGGGAAAGGGAGAGGCAGCAGAAGTGGGCTTTTAGGGAGGGCCTTTGGGAGGATTTGAATTAAGGAGAAAAACTATATGCCTAGGGATAGGGAACGTGTGGCCCTTCAGATGTTGTTGGACTGGAAGTCCCATCATCCCTCACCATTCACTATGCTGGCTAGGGATAATGGGAGTTGAAGTCTAGTGACATCTGAGGGCTGTGCTTTTCCCAGTAAATGGATCTGTAAACAAATGAAGCCACCTTATACAAAGTCAGACCATTGGTCCATCTAGTGTTGTATTTTCTACTCTGAGTAGCAGTAGCAGAGAAACCAATAATAGCTATAGCAGCCTTCCCCGCCCTGGTGCCCTCTAGATGTGTTGGACTTCAACTCCCAGCATTCCTGGCCATTGGTCACTCTGTCTGGGGTTGATGGGAATTGAAGTCCAGGGTGCCAGGATGGGGGATGCTGACCTATAGCACAGAGTCAGGATACTATGATATATTCAAGATCAAAAACTCAACAACAAAAAATACCCCCAAACCCATGATCACATGCAGCCTGAACCAAGAGGAGCAGTATCCCACCTTCTCTAAATGCTGTTGCCTCTACATGAAAAACTGCCTATGCAAAAAATAAATAAATCTCTTCTTCTTCCCAACTCTTAAAGGTACAGGAGGAGCCCTGCAACTGGGCCACCCAAGACAGAGAAGGAAAAAGCTGGACATACATAATAAAAAATGAGAGCCGAGTCCCATGTTGACGAGACTGAAGACTGGAGTGGTGCATCAGAAAATAAGCCCTGGACAGCCATCACTAACAAGACATGGAGTTTCAGTGGTTTAGTTTAATTATGTACTTAAACATTTAAAGTTTTCAAGATATAATTTAGCAAGAGCATCAGTACTTTTTTTTAAAAAAGACAATGGAAAAGGAGGGAGAAAAACCTATTCATCATCACAAAAAGGACATAAACATTTCTGTTTAGAAGAAGCTTGCATAATTCTCAGATTGGTCTGTTTATTAATTTCTGCTTCAAAGTGCATAAAATCTGCATAATCACCAAGCATGCTTCCTTACATACTGATCATTTTCTCTTACCTTTAGCATTACAAAGTAAATCACAAGTTTCAGCAGAAGAAAAGTGAAGGACTTTATAGGTTTGAAAGGATGGTAGCATTAGCATAACAACTGCCCAGTACAAGATAAAAAGGTGGAGACAAAAGATTAACCCAGAGGAACTTATTTTTAGGTGCTATGCTTAAGCATACATTTTCAAGGGGAAGTAATGCCAAAGATAGGGGAATTTTGTGCAACACAGGAGGTCTGTCTACATCAGGCCTAAGCAATTTTGTGTCCTGCTGTGGCAAAGTTAGCCCATCGGCCATGTTTTGTGAGCTGCCACGTGTTTGACAACTACTCTGTTTTTGCAGTTCCATGCTTGCAACAAACCCAAGATGTACCAAGCCCCTGGAAGGGCTGGCTAGCTGCATTTGGTGTGGTGAGTCACAGATTGTGAAGGGCAAGTCCAGATGGACAAAACTGGAACTGTCAAGGGTGAAACCTCAGGATCAATGTCCACATCATATTCCCTACGGATGGTATCACTCCTCTGAGTGGCTGCTATACCTGAATACCCTTAAAAACCAAAAATGCCTAGGTTACAGTCTAGCACACAGTTAGGATTACAGCACAAATCATAAGCAAACTACCCCATAATGCACTCTATGTGGGGGTTCTCCATGAAGACAGTCTGGAAGTTGCAGCTAGAGCAGAATGCTGCATCCTGGCTGCCTGTAGGAGCAGCTAAGAGGGCTCCATAGTCTCCAACTGCCCCCAAAATGCTGGGACAGTCTCAAAAACCCTTAAGCCATCACAGCTTCTCACTTTGTTATGCTGACTCCTGAATTCCCCTGCCTCCAGCAAGCTAAAGGACAGGCTTTTAAAGGGGCCATGGGCAAAATGGCAACTAACTAAGCTAAAACTTTTAGCTTAGCTGAAATTTTGCCCATGGCCCCTTTAAGATAGCTCTACTTAGGCTCCAAGGGCTGCAACAGACCTGAGGATCTGTGTGTGCACACGCACTTCACCTGCTGCCTCTGCAAAAGGAGAGGTGAATAAGGGAATGGACCCTTAACAGAGCACTGGACCCCTGAGGGGGTCCAGCGGACGGATGTGATGCGACGGGCGGCAGCAGTGGCGGTGGCAGCGACAGCAGGAGGTAGGTACGGCGGCAGTGGGCAGCAGCAGGGCGGCTGTGGCGGGCAGGCAGGTACGGTGGCGGTGTCGGCTCGAGTGGCTCGAGCGGCTCGAGCGGCATGGAGAATGCTCTGCGCCGCTCAGAAGAGCGGGATCGGGCCGCCACCGCCAGCGGAGGACCGAGCCACGGAGAACTTCGGGCCCAGGTAGGGCTCGAAGTACATCCCTGCAAAAGCCACTTATAAAATATTATAAAATAATATATTATAATGTAATAATTATAATATATAAGATTTTGTGTGTTTCCACTAATAATGTTTGCACTTGACCATGCCCTTTGGTTGCCTGGCCATACCCTTGGGCATGCCCTCATGTTGTCTGGCCACACCCTCTTGATCACACCTTCATGTTGCTTAACCATACCTCTTACAAATTCACATGTGTGTCCCTATTTTCATCTGTGAAATGTTGGAGGGTATGGGGTGTTGGTATTTCGTGTAACATCACAACGTAAGTTTTGACTCACAGCGAAGGCATGTAAGTGCCTGCACCTGTGAACAGGGTGATGCACCATTTAGCTGCTACTTAAGACAGCTGAGCTGTGCTCTAGGTTGCTGCAGTAGCTACTCTGTTGCTGCAAGCCTCCTACTGCGTGTTGCTGTGCCTTGGATAAGAAACAACTGCTACTACTACTGTATGGTAAGCTCCCTTTGTACAGGGAGACTGCAATTATAATACTCTGTTACTCTACAATAAAACTATATATATATAATCACTCATTGCTACCCTCTGCTTTCTAGACCTGCTGCGTTGGAGGTAATTTAGTTTTCCTCCTCCTGCTGACATGGGGTTCATAATATTACAATGATTCTGAAAGCACTGCTCTGAGTACCAGTGAGCTACCAAGCCCAATTTAAGGTCTTGCTTTTAGCATACAAAGCCTCTAGAAAATTGGGACTCAGGTACCTGAGGGAGTGCTTCCCCTGTTACCAGCCTAGTAGGGCCCTTCGATCTGCAGGAGCTGCCCTGCTCACTATCCCCTCTGTAAATGAGATAAGGCATTCTCAGTGGTGGTCTCCCATTTCTGGAAATCCTTCCCAGGAAAGGTGTGATTAGCCCCCACTGTGAATACTTTTAAATGTAAGTTAATGGCCTTTTTAATTTGCAAAAGCCTTTGGCTCCTGTCTTGTTCGTTTTGGTGTTTTTAGGTTAGAGTATTATCATTGTATTTTAGATAGTTCCTATCTTGTTACTATGATTTTATTGTTATTTACTGGTACTTGTTTTATTAATATATTAAGCCACTCTGTGATCCTTTTGGAAGAAGGCTGGGGTATAAGAATTTTAAATAATAATAATAATAATAAAAAGTTAATGCAGTCCTCTTCTGGGAGATCACACCTCCACAATGTATGCGGACCCACCAAGCTAAATGCAGCCCACCAGGCATGTGTGGTGGCCCAAGAGGGACTCAGGAGAACTTCCATTGTTGCCATTGGCCTGCGACTTGCAAAAATGGAGTGTCTCCATTAGGGATGGATGGATCTGTCAATCTCAGTCCTACCAAGATGGGTTGGATTTTTAAGGTCAACCTCATTCTGTCCCATTTCTGCATAAGCTTGTGATCTTTATAAAAAAAGAAATCCATATGTTTCTGTGTGCATTTTTCTGCACATTTTTTAAAAGCACACATCTTTTCCCAAGCACTTTACATTGCCGTGATGCAGTTTTGTGTGCACTTTCCAGAAAAATAGGCACATTTTATGAACTTTCCCTGAGAAGTGCCGCATTGCAAAGCTCGCAAAAATGTGGATTTCGGGATGCAGCTCTGTCTTGGCTTGCTCGATAGAGCAAATGGTTGAGTACACAGAGATTCAAACCCAAACTTTAAAGAGCAAAGCACTCAAAATTGAGCTGAAACTAAATTCTCATCCATCCCTAAAAGGCGTACCTGCTCGGGGGCTGATGATGCTGACGGGGGCCCCCATTGCACACATTTTGGTAAAAAGCAAAGCACAGTTATGCAACTGATGCAATAGCTGTAGCCGGGGTGGGATCATCCCTCCAAGCTGCTGATGTCGCTGAAGGCAAACAGCTAATTTAGAGGGAGTGTGATGCTTTCTGGGCTCCTCACATGGATGGTCCTATCCAATCAGGGGTCATGGATAGCAAACAAAACCTAATCAGAATAAGGACAATGTTTCCTAAATAAGTGAGCCCCTTCATCCACTTGCATAGAAAAGCCACAAAGAGGGATTGATTAGAATTTTGTTTCAGATTGGTTTTCATAAGAATTTATCTAAATTTGCAAATAAAAAAATGCTCAATATTTGGGACAAAAAGAACTTGAGATTTTTTTAAAAAAACATCTGAATGTGGGGAAAGTAAACTTATGGATTCATCCACCCACGGCTTAACTCTTAAAAGTCTGGATTTGAAACTCTGTAGATTCAGCCATGTTTGTGTTGCTGAATTAGGGTTGCTGCCTCTTCTTTCTGAGAGGCTCCTCAGCTTTAACAGCTAGATGGCTGGCAGTACATCATGGTCCTCTCTATGCTGAGAATAGTTGTACGTACTAAATTTGGCTGGTGCAGATGGGTGAGAATTTCATTTCAATTCATTTCTGATAAGAATTTAATGAAATTTGCAAAGTTCTTCATATTCAGGAGAGAAAGAACTCGAGATTTTTTTTTAAAAAAAAATATGAATGTGGAAGAAAGTGAAATTGACAGCTTTGCTCATGCCTTCTCCCAGCCAATCACCAAAAGGGCGGGGGACATCCTTTCAGTACTGACAATAATGTTCACAGATGCCCACCACACACAAACACACAGACACACACACTCCCAGCTCAGCCCTACTTCATACAGTTATCAGGGTTGCATATTATTGTCAAGCATAGAATGAGGATAAAAGAGAAATTTGCCTTCTAACCATTCTATATATGTGTATCGGAGCGCGATGGAACACACACAGCTTACTGGAACATGTGCCTGATTTCCTCTGATATTTCTGTGCTTGGTACATTTCCCTGGCTGCACCTCATTTGATAATTACAGGAAACAACACAGTGCATTAGCAATTTTAGAGCAACCATTTCCCTGCTCATGGCTGGGCAGAAACAGACGGCTTCATTTCACAACTCCTCATTGCAGTGTTTTCCAGGAAGTCAACCTATATTATTATTAACTAAAACTCATTTGTTTTAATGAATGGGGTATACACATAAGGAGTACAGGAGAAGCTTCATATAGGGATGTCAGGGAAATCCAAAAAAGGATTAAAATGACTTTGGGTTTCTATGAATCTGATCTGTGAACTGCACAGCAGAATGACTTTTTCTGAGTCATGCAGATTCTGTGGACTTGCGGACCAGTTTTTTACTTTCCAGAATTATACACAAATGTAGTCATACAAAAATACAAACGTTGCTTGAAAATACATGAACATATGTGGCATTTTTTTAAAAAAAGAAGAAACAGTGCCTTATACATCTCTCTTCAATCTCTGCTGTGCAGCAATCTTTTTTTGTGCGCTCTTCTCATTGATTGTATGCTGAGCTAACAAAAATATGCAAAATGTTACGTGCCAGTGAAAGTTCTGTAAATTGTTGCAGACTTTTTTGTGTACCTTTTTTTTGGGGTGGGGTGGGGTGGAATCTGACTTCATCAATAAGCAGACTAGAATGAAAGATGGCCAACAATATGTGAAACAAAGATGGAGCAGATTAAGCAGAATCCATACACCCAGATAGGGATGTGCGCAGAGCTCAATTGGGGGGGTGGAAGTCTGGCGAACTTGCCAGGTTTGACCCCCCCGAGCTCCGCTCGCCCCACCTTTTCCTTGGCAAGAGACTCACATTCTCATGAGCCGAGCTGGAGAAAGCGACTTCTGGGTTCCAGCACTACATTGTTTACGTAGAATACGGCCTAATTTGTGCAAATTAGGCCGTTTCCTATGTGAACAACATAGCGCTAGGGATCCGGCTCGGCTCATGCGGCGGGAGTGCTCGGCTTGCACACCACGAGTCGAGTGCTGTCCCAGTCACCCATCCCTACACCCAGTGGAAGCTGGTGATGACTCCTATTTTGGTGGGGCTCCTTTTTCTTTGCAGATTTTATTTGGAGCTCCATGGGGAACTATCCATGGTGCTGAACTCCATTCCCAAAATAAAACCTGCAGAACCTGTAATGGAAAAGGAGCCACACTGAAATAGGAGTCACCAGCCTCCCCTGCATACACCCCTAGCTTCGTGTGAGAATACAATGCTAATGAGTATGTAGGGAAATGTGGAAACCCTTGCCTACAAGGTAATGTGTGATACAACTGTTTCTCATGATCCCACCCCCACAAAAGAATGGGAAGGGAGAAAATATTGCACAAATTGCCCATATGTATTCCTATCTATCTGCTATTCCTAATCCTTTTATGATCTTGAGTTCTTTTGTACACATGCGGCAACAATATTGTGCCTATGTGGTTGGATCGAATATGGTGGCCCTCAATGCATCCTATCATATAATTTTGGATGTGATTTCAGTTGTGTATAAATGGCCTCAGTGGCACATACATATAGAAGAATTTGACATGACCAATGCCCTCACCTCCAGCATTGTCAAAATCCACTTGAAACTAGTCAGTTACATCGTGACCTTCAGCAGTGACAGTCCTGCTTGTCTTTGCAAGGCAATTGCCAACGTTTGGCCTGTCATGATTCATCCCCTTGATTATTGTAGGCTGCTACTATCGAGTAAAAACAGAAAAGAAAACCTACGATGCTAATGGGATGGATGTCAGTCTATTTCATTCTCTTGTCACTTGCATATATTATAAGTCCATCTTGTCCTGTTTCCCCATTAATCTGTGATTTAAATAGAAATGCATGAACATTCATATTTAAATATATAGGACAGTATCCAATGCTGCCTGCACACTACCAGGACCAGTGCAAGTGCAGCAGGAAGCTAGCTGATCCTGCAGCAATCAGAAATGGGGCAGGTCAGAGTGCACAGGTCAGAGGAGCGCACAGAAGGTAGCTCCACTGACCTGTCCCATTCTGGAAATGATCATTTCTGCTCATATCCAGGGTTTGTATTGGAAATGTTCATTCCTGATGCACTTGTGGTGGGTCCCACCAGTGTAACAAACAGTATTGGATCCTGCCCGTATTTTAAAATTTATTTTCATATAAAATGTCATTTCTGAATTGAGAGCTCACAGAACATTCAGAAAGTGCAAAAGCCAGCAGATAAGCCAGATTTTGATCCACACATTAATTCTGGGAGGAGTGGATCAGGTCAGGTTGTATTAGAAGTCGCAAAGATCTAATGCCTCAAGAATCCCTTAGTGAAGAAATTGGTACAATTTTGAGGCTACAAATAAAACTGGAGAGGCAGGAAAAGTCTTAAGGGCACAATCCTATCCATGTTTAGAAAGAAAAAAGTCCTACAACTCCCAGCATTCCCCAGCCAGCATGGTGAATGAAGGGAAGTTGTAGGACCTATTTCTGTCTAAACATGGATAGGATTGTGCCCTAAATGTTTATACACCCCTCTGATAAAACTAATAAATCCTCTCTAATAATTCTAAGTGTCTATACATCCCTTGAATAAATTCTGGCTTGTTTGGAGAGCCTCCATGGATTCAGGCTCTCCTGTTCAGACTAGTCGCCATCCACAAGTAGAGGCTGACAGACAAATGTAAAAATGGAGAGGGACGGGGCTGGAGCGTTCCCATCGTGTGCTTGATCTATTCACATATAGAATGGCCAAATAGGGCTTCTGCTAACAAGGAATCTACAAATTTGGTGGTTGTTTAGTGGGTTGTTGCTTTTTATTTAACTTTCAGCACAAAGCTTACTCAAGCAGTGAATGCAGGGAAAGTTTTTACCCCTTTTGAAATAGTTGAAAATCAGATGTTTCAAACTTCTAAAGTACTATTTGAAAACACCATGGAAATCTGTGAACAATCAAAACACCACCTTTGATGATTAGCAATTTTATGTAACTTTAAAGTGAGAGAATGACTTTAATGGAATGTGTTCACAACCGAAATTTAATAAGCATTGTACCTTCAAAGTCCGCATACAGTATGATAATCAGAAATAGCTTTGATGAGCTGGAAATCACAGAAAACCTTCTTTAAAAGAAATTGTCAAAGCAAAACTCTAACCTACCAGTTGTTGTTGTTTTTTTTTAAAAAAATAGACAGTCATAAATCCCTCTGTGAGAATTTTTCCTCAAAATTTCATATAGATTGGGAAAGATCAGTTGGCACCTGCATTTACAGGGGAGTTGGTCAAGGCTCTTGATCATTTTGGTTACCCTTTCTGCTCTTTTTCCACTGCTACAATATCCTTTGTAAAATGTGGTGACCAGAACTGTACACAATATTCCAACTGTGGTTGAATCATCGACTTGTGTAAAGGCATTATGATATTGACAGTTTTCTTTTGGAGTCCTTTCCTAATCATCCCCAACACAGAATTTGGTTCTGCATCCCTGGTCTAGATCTTCATGTCTTGTCACTATTATTGGCCTCAGTTCCTCAGGCTCCTTTTCTGAAAATATCGGTTCAGGTGTGGGTATCTGCCCTACATCTCCTGCAGTGAAGACAAATGCAAATAATTCATTCAGCTTCTCAATCATCAGCTTATCCTCCTTTATTATTCATTTGTCATCCAACAGATCGTCTTTCTCCCTAGCCAGTTTTGTGCTTCTGATGTAGTTATTGTTGACCTTACAGTTATTACTGATATGCTTCTCAATATCTATTTTTGCATCCCTTATTGTCTGCTTGTATTTCTTTTATGCAACTTTGTGTTCCTTTTTGTTCTCATTTGGGCAAAATTTCCATTTTCTGAAGGAACCCTTATTTTCTCTAAAAGCTTCCTTGATGCTACTTGTTAACCAGCCTGGTGACCACTTTAGTTAACAAAGCTTTCTATTTTAAGTACAGATAGATAAATATAAGGCTCTCCAACCTTGGGTCCCCAGATGCTGCTGGACTACAGCTCCCAGAATCCCTTGCTATTAGCCATGCTGGCTGGGTATGCTGGGAGCTGTAGGCCAGCAACATCTGGGGACCCAAGGTTGGAGAGCCCTGATATAGATTCGAAGACAGAAAATGCTAAATCAAAGAAAGATACTTAAAGTAACAAGAACTCAGAATATTTCCAGTGTATGTTTTTAACCTCTTCCCCTCCTTCCAAGAGGGAGAGTGTCTTTCAGTCACCCAGGTACAGCTAAAGCAGAGTACCAGACACCTGTAATGCATCTGTTTGGAATCCAATCCCAATTATGATAGTGCTAGTCCAGATTAGAGATGCTCCTCCTCATTTCTTTATTGTTTTATGGGTTTATTCTGCCCTAGAGTTCACCCTCCTGAATTCCACTTTTAACTAGGAGAAATTATGAAACCGGAGTATCTGTTTGCCACAGCTTTCATTTGCATCTTCCCCCCACCACAGCCTTTACAAGAACTTAAGAAGAGCCATGTTGGAACAGACCAAAGGCCTAACTAGTGCAGCATTCTGTTCCCACATTGGCCAGCTAGATTCCTCTGGGAATCTCACAAGCAGGTCATGAGTGTAAAAGCCCCCTGCTCCTCCTGTCCCTGGCAACTGGTATTCAGAGGCATAGTGCCTGATACCGGATGTAATATATAGCCATCCTGGCTAGTAATAATTGATATTCATATCCTTGTCATCCATGAATTTGTCTAGTCCCGTTTTGAAGCCACCCAGTACATGTATCACAGATGCTCACATGTGCATTAATAAAATATTGCACCATTTAAAAAAATATGGATATGTATGACTGCTTCAACATATTTTTCTACAGCCTTTATTTTATTTTTTAATTTTTTTTACTAATGTCCACATGTGCTCCTGCAAATAAGTAAAACACCATACAAAAAGAAGCTTGAAGTATACACTCATATCAAAGTTGATAAAATACTGCAAAACAGCAGTGCACAATGTGCATCAGCAATGTAGTGAATATTGCTAAAAGACAACTGCAGTTCTAAATCACACGACAGAAAGTATTTCTGTGAGGTCCATCCTATCATGCTATTTTGGGCTGCATTAATAGAAGTATAGCGTCCAAATCGCGTGAAGTGATAATTCCCCTTTACTCAGCACTGGTTAGGCCTCATCTTGAGTACTGCATCCAGTTCTGGGCACCACACTTTAAGAAGGATGTCGTAGACAAACTGCAGAGGATTCAGAGGAGGGCAACAAAGATGATAAAGGGACTGGAAACAAGGCCCTCTGAGAAGAGACTGAAAGAACTGGGCATGTTTAGCCTTCAGAAGAGGAGACTGAGGGGAGATATGATCGCACTCTTCCAGTACTTGAAGGGTTGTCACAAAGAGGAGCGCCAGGATCTCTTCTTGATCATCCCAGTTTGCAGGACCCGGAATAATGGGCTCAAGTTACAGGAACCCAGATTCCACCTAAATATCAGAAAAAATTTCCTGACTGTTAGAGCAATAAGACAATGGAACCATCTACCTATGGAGGTGGTGGGCTCTCCCACTCTGGAGGCATTCAAGGTGAAGCTGGACGACCATCTGTCAGGGATGCTTTGACCTGGATTCCTGCATTGAGCAGGGGGTGCGACTCGATGGCCTTGTAGTCCCCTTCCAACTCTACTTTTCTATGATTCTGTGTCCTGCCATTGTTTGTGAGAGCAGCACCTGGAAGCAGGCATAACTCAAAGCAAAGGGCCATTTCTATATTCTTATGTTTACCTATTACTTTCTTTCAGGTTTTAATCCATCAAAATAGGACAGCAGATACATTCCTTGGAGCATCACTCTTGCATTAACCTTACTCAAATGGATGCCCCCAGTGTTTGGGACCAAGGGAAATTTTCAGGATGTCACCCAGCCAGCTGTGTGGTTTTTCACAAGATCTATTTGATACAAAAATAGATACATGTCCGTTCACCTTCTTCAGCATCACCGGAGTTAATCAGTATGCCCTGCTCCTTTCAATGCCTGGGTGAATATGCTAATCTAACTCTTTGTCTGGCACATAAACAATTGGTTTATGAAGACTCTTTTAGTTTCTAGCAAGGGCATGATTACATTTCTGCCCACATCGCCACCCTCATCATGCAGAGAGAATACAGTTACAATCTATTTTAATAGCTTATCTAGTATTCACAGTAACTGAGTGAAGTCATTATGAATTCAATCATTCATGTGAATGTCATAGGTACTTCCACAGAAGTTCTCTTGTAATGGAGAATATTTAAGATCCAGTTGACTTCCTAACCTGATGACAGTCAGTGATAACACCTTAGGGGAGGTTACAGCTCCCCCACTTATAAACTTGGTTTAAAACTGGAGGGCAAGAGTATCACATGATCAGGGCCGGCGCAACCACTAGGCGAACTAGGCGTCTGCCTAGGGCGCGTGGCTAGAGGTGGCGCAGAAACCCTCCGCTCCTGCCAGCCAGCACACACACACACAGAGAGAGAGAGAGAAGAGAGAGAGAGCCAAATTTCCTTCAACTTTTGGGGTTTCCTGGGACTTTTGGGGTTTCCTGGGACTTTTCGGGGCTTGTGAGGGCGGCTGAGGGAAACACGCAAGGCTTGGCGTCTGGTTACGTCTCACTTTTCGGTTCCATGGAGGACCCTCGAAGGAAGGCGGCGGGTAGTCCCACGCCCACCCCTTTCCCCAGCAGAAATCTCATGGGGATCGCCCCCAAGACAGCATCTTTAGAAGACCCAAGACATTTGCAAGCTGAGAGGCATGGAGGAGAGGGAGAAGAAAGGCCGGTTACGGAAGAGCTCGAGGCTTCCCCTAATCACCCCTTTCCTTTGCCTTTGGCTTCTCCACCCGTCAGGCAGCTCCCCAAAGCCTGGGCTTCTGCTGCTACTTCTTCTCTCAGTCACTGTAACTCCACTCTCCCGCATGAGAAAAGGGTAGGGGCCCAATCTCTTTTTCGCCCACCCTTACGGAAACTCCCTCCGCTTGTTCCAGGGAGCTCGTGGCAAGTTCTCCTCTTTGGATCGGCGCAGGATACCTGGGAATGAAGGGGGCGCTGGAATTCCAGCCTTTGCGCCCACCCCCGCCTTCCTTCGAGGGTCCTCTGTGGAACCGAAAAGCGAGACGTAACCAGACGCCAAGCCTTGCGTGCTGTTTCCCCTGAGGCCATGGAGGAGGAAGAGGATCCCCCTTTCTTCTTCCCTGCCTCGGTGAGCCGCCGCCTCCTCTTCCCCGCTGCATGCTTTGCCTTTCCCCCCTTTCCTTTTTGCTCACCCCTCGTCCCCTCCCGCTATGAGCTTGGCCCAGTTTATGTATGGCGCAAAATATTCGCCGCTTTTGTCGCTGTCCTCAGATTTTGTTTGTTTTTTTCCCCTGCTAGGGACACCCGCAACGGCTCAGGTTAGTTTTGTTTCGCGGAGATGAAGATGAAGGGATTGATTCCTTATTTCCTTTTGTTTGGTTTTGTGTTTGTTTGGTATGTCTCCCCCACCCCACCCGACCCCCCTTTCAAGGTCTAGGTTTAGTTGACATGTCCCAGCCTTTTCAAACCGAGGCGCTGACTCGCCGCGCCTTTGATCGCGGGCTAGAAGAAGGAAGCGTGTGCGGCGGAGGAATGCGCGGCGGCAGGCTCTGAACTTGAGGCTGGCTGGCTGGCTGCTCCTCACAGCTGCATGCTTGGGAAGTGGGGTGGGGGAGAGAAAGGAGGGGACGGCTGAGGCAAGGCGTTGCGGGGGTGTCCACCGGAGGTGTTCCGTCTAACTCAAGCTGTAAACTCGGTCCTTTAAAATTACTTCCATAATACATCAGTCCACAAATTAAGAGTGAGCGAGCGAGAGAAAGTCGTTGGACCCGAGACGCGTTGATAATAATAACCACGTGGATAGGGAGTTTCCTTTTTGGTGCGTGGGTCTCTTCCCAGCCCCCTACCAGCCCCCAATCCCCTTCCTGGAGAAGTCCGGATTAACAAAGAAGTCGGTGGAAATGGGTTTCCCGGGAGCCAAAGAGCATCGAAGTTCCTTTTTGTGCAAGGGAACTTACTCCTTAAAATACCTCCCAGTAGAAGAATACTCCCTCCGTTCTATGGCAGGCAGGGAAGAGGAAAATTCATCTGATCTGTTTCTTTCCTTTTCTTCCTTCCTTCCCCAGGGTAAAAACAACAACAAACAGATGCAGCCCAAGCTTATCCTGTGATGCAGTTCGATAATTTTAAATTTGGGACCTAATGGTCTTCGCCCCCCCCCCTGTAATGTGTGCTGCTTCACTTGCTTTAAAATGTGATAAGCAAGCCCTGCTATGTTTGGGGCCCCTCTTCCTGCTCATCCTGCCCAGTGGGGGCCTAGGCTAGCCTAGGGTGCAGGGCTAAAGGGGGCGCCAGAAACGCCTCAGGGGAAAAACACAGTGCAAAAATGCGTATTTTACCAAGGGGGGCGCGCTAAATATCTGATCTTGCCTAGGGCACCAAACTGCCTTGCACCGGCCCTGCACATGATACTGAATATATGTCCGAATGGAGCTCCATACAGATCAGTACAGCGGATGCCATCAGCATTTTGCCGAAATGGAAATTCAGTGTGAATTGGGAGACTCTCACTGAAGAAAAACAATGTCAGAATTCTGTGGAGAACCAAAAGAGTTTGTGAATGAGGCTAATCAATGCTGGGAAGCCCCCACATTTCTCTTGAACCAAAATTCATAATGGAATCATTTAGTCCACCCTTCACTGGGTCCCCAGCAGAATGTAGCCACATGCATATGAATTCTGGAATGGATTTTATATGTGCTTCCCAAAATGCATTTTCTCTTCACATATATGAATTTGATTTACCTATCTTGACTTCAGTTGTGTACATTGTGAACAGGATCTGTTCCTTCCTTTGAGTTCAGCTTCTTGTTGCAGGGGCAGTCTACCCACAGTTAAAAATATTCAAAGGCTGGTTGGGCTTGAACAGGCAGCTCCCATCCTCCCTCTGCCCGCCCGCCGGATGTGTAACTGCCATTTTGGATGGCAAATACTGTTCTTTGTGGCACTCAGTAAAATACACAAATACCCCAGATAACTGTCACGGGATCACTCTCTGCCATACAGCATAAGAAAACAGAAGCAAATCCTACAGGAATCACACATGCATAACTGAAAGCACACATGGGAAGAAGTAAATATATATGCTCAGTCAGATGCACTTTTCCAACAGCTTAAGATAAATTTGGAGCCAGTCACTGGAAAATAGAGAGGAGTGATAATATAATCCACCAGAAGCAGATTCTGCTGCAGATTTTGCAGATTGTACTTTCAGAATGATTTCTTGATTGGAATTTGATAGGGTGGGATCCCGAGGGATTTCAGAATTAATTTTTTTTTTAATATGCTGCTTTATACCTTTTATCTTTTATTGTTCACTGCTCTAGAATCTGTTTTAAGCCAAAAAGAAAGAGATTGCCCTGCAAACACTGACCCCCACCCCCATGAAAAACACCAGATATCAACAATTAAGGGTTTAAGTAAGGTTAAAAAAATATTACAAAAGCCACTTATAAAATATTATAAAATAATATATAATATAATAATGTAATAATTATAATATATAAGATATTATATAATAATATAATTCTGGAAAAGTCATCCTAGCACTGGCACAGCAGCTGCTACCTCTCCTCCTAGCAAGGAGCAGCATTTCATAATTATCCCTCAATTACACGATACTTCTTCACACAATGCATAATCAATTTGCTGCCACAAGATGCGATGGTCACTGTTGTAGATTGCTTTAAAATATACACACTTTCCTGTGAGTAAGTCCCATTGAACGTAAAAGGACTTACTTCTGAGTACACATGCATAGGATTGCACTGTTATTCTGTTTTCAGAGTATTGGTAAATTTTACTTGGTTCTTCCTGTGTACCCCATGTGAAAGTCTTTTTTCTAACATATGTTGAAGTACAGTGGAGAAAGCTCTCTACAGCAATGATTAGGATTATTCTGCAGGGATTTTGGACTGGTTTTGTGTTTTTTTTAATGCATTAGAAGGGAGTTAGCAGAAAACACACCCTCCTCAAGAGAAAGAAAGAAAAAATCCCAACTACCTCAAATAGCAGCAACAAACATCATCATTCCATTTTGGCATTCTTGTTTTTGTTTTTTTTAAATAAAGTACAATAGAGCCCACATGTTCTTTTCTGAGTGGAGAAAATAGGAGCTTGCAGGGTGGGCCTGTGAACCACTTCACACACTCAGAGATATCTAAATGTTAAATATTATTATTTCTTTGGCAAACTACTAATGAGAACAAAGTCACCATGGAGGGATCCATTTTTAATGTGGGAGGGAAATGTTTGAAACAAGGAGTTTCCTGCACAATGTGGGGAAAGTAGGCTGAAAGTTATGTTTGACCAAAATAATGGCACATTCCTCCCCGGTTTACCCCTTCCTACCATTTGTTCTCACCGGTGTACAGTAATACCTCAGATTGCGAGTAACCCAGTTTGCGAGCGTTTTGCAAGACAAGCCAAAATGTTTCAAATTTTTGGCTCGATAAATGAGCGAGGTCTTGCAAAACGAGCACACCAGGTTACTCGCTGGCTCGGTGCCTCGCCCTGCTTTGCCAGCTCCTGGGCAGTTCCACGCTATGTGGAGTTGCCCGGGAGCCAGCGCAGAGCGAGAGGCCGTGCCTCACCTCCATGGGGCTCCCTGCCAGGGAGCCGGCAAAGCAGTGATTAAATGGTTGTGGAACGAATCATCTGAGTTCCCATTATTTCTAATGGGGAAACTCACTTTGATGTATGAGTATTTTGGATTGCGAACATGGTTCCGGAACGAATTATGCTCGTAATCCAAGGTATTACTGTATTACATTTTAGATTGTAAGCTCTTTGGGGCAGGGAGCTGTTCTCTTATACTCGATAAAGCACCATGCACATTGATGGTACAATAATAATAATGACAACAATAGCAATCACCATCCTCAACATGGGTCTGGAGATCAAAGTGGCTTCAGAGTGGTCAGAACCCTTAAATGGTTAGAGCATCCTGGGGTGGGTGGCTAGGGCATTTTTCTGTTTTCTTTTGTCTTCAAGCTAAAATTCAGCCCATCCAGGTCAGGGCCATGGCATTGGGGAGACTTCTGGTCTCCACGTTTGTGTCTCTGTGATCTGTTATGGGTTATTAGCTGTTTCAGGTTGGTGATTGACAAGCCAAGTTGATACAGATATACATAAAATAAATAAATAGGCATGCCTAGATGTTCAGGCAGCCTTAGTTACCAACACATTGAATTAAAGGATGCATTTCTGCACAAAGAGGAAATTTGTAGTTGGGACAAATATTACAACATGGCAAATACTGGCAATATAATGCAGACCACATGCTGAAGCTAAGCAGGCATGAGCCAGGTCAGTGCTTGCATGGTGGGCAGCCCTGGCAGTCACCATCTGTTCTCCTGCCTTGAGCAGGCAGGGGGTTGGATTCGATGGCCTTATAGGCCCCTTCCAACTCTACTATTCTATGATTCTATGATAAGAGATAAGGACAAACACTTAATAACTATCACCTTTTACCTATTTTTGCAGGGAAATTTAGGAACAGGCAGAACATAAGGAGGATCAGAAAAGGAACATATAGATCTAGCATCAGAAAGAAAGCAGTACTTCAAACAGTAGAGTGAAGTTTGAACGCCTGAGTACAGGATACAGGAGAGCAAAGAAAAATACTGAGGGTTCAGCACCAGTCAAGGTTTTCAATTTTCAATTTTGAGATCCAAACCCTGAGAGGGAGGAGAGTCATGGTTACATGAGTGTTTGTTTGTAATGAAGACTTTTTCACCCATGTTGTATTTATTTATTTATTTATTTATTTTATAATAACGTTTATTTTTATAATAATGTTGTATTCATTGTTAATTTTGTGTGAGTGTATATTTATTGTTGTATTTATTGATTTGGGGTTTTCTTTTTCCCTCAGGCTTCCCTAAATGCAATACATAAATTCAAAGATTTCTGTGCTTAAAATACTGCATTTTTGTGTGTTTCACCTAATAACTTTTGTGCTTGACCATGCCCTCATGTTGCCTGGCCACACCCTCTTGATCACACCTTCATGTTGTTTAACCATACCTCTTACAAATTCACATGTGTGTCCCAATTTTTCATCTGTGAAATGTTGGAGGGTATGATCTACATGGTTAACTTCATTGCTGTTTGTTTGAAGAGACAAAGAATATATTCACTGCAATCTTCATTGGTTCCAAATGCAGCTACTTTCTTGATTCTGATACTATTGATTCATCATGCTGAGATATAATTTCTTGTGTGAACTATTATAGTCTATTGTTAATCAACTGGACCAACAAAGGGGTTGTTAAACACTTGAAAGGCCACAATACATAGCCGGTAGACTCACTTCGTTTTGGCAGGTCAAATGTTGTGCAGCAGGCCTGCATTCCACAATCTTCTATTTCAGGGGTGCAGAACTTCAGGCCTGGGGGCCAAATCTGGCCCTCATAGGGTCCCATTCCGGTCCTCCAGGTTTCTTCACATTGCCTCACCCACTTCCACTGGCCCTGCCCCCATTCTCCCAACCTCCAGTTCAGGGCCGGCGCTACCGCTACGCAAGCTAGGCGGTTGCCTAGGGCGCGTGGCTGAAGAGGGCGCACAAAGCTGCGCTCCTCTTCGCTGCCACCGCCACGCCGCCCCCGCCAGGCCTCCTCCCCCGCCGCCCCACCCGCCCGCCGAAGCCGCCACTGCACCTCCCCAGCCCGCCGAAGCCACCGAAGCGCCTCCCCCGCCCGCCGAAGCACCTCCCCCGCCCGCCAAAGCCGCCGAAGTGCCTCCCCCACCCGCTGAAGCCGCCGCCGCCGCCGCCGCGCCACCCCTGCCCGCCGAAGTCGCTGAAGCCGCCCCCTCCCTCTCCCCCACGCCTCCCCCTCCCTCTCCCCCACGCCTCCCCCTCCCTCTCCCCCATGCCTCCCCCTCCTCCTCACCTCCCCCCTCCCCCACGCCTCCCCCCGCTACCTACCTTCTCAGCATCGCTTCCGGAGCCCCGCCCGCGTTGTTTTGGCGTGAGGAACCAGGGCAACAGGGCTTAAACAGCCCTGTTGCCCTGGTTTCCCCGGCAAAAAACAGAGCACGGGGGTTCCATCGCATCACTTCTTCTTCGGAGGCGGCGGCAGCCGCCAGGGCGGGGGAAGGTAGGTAGGTAGGTGGTGGCGGCGGCACGGGGGTGTGTGTTTGCAGAGCAGGGCTGCTTTGCTCCGGAGCCCCCCCCCACGGCACGAGAGGGGGGGCGCAAATTTTATTTCGCCTAGGGTGCCAAACTGCCCTGCACCGGTCCTGCTACAGTTGTTTGGTGATTTCCTGGCTTTTGTGCAGAGTATTTTCGCTATTCTAACTGGTTGAAATTCCTCTCCTCAGGCTGAGTTATTACCTGCAATGAAGAGCTTTAAGATAAAATATGCTGGTACTTCTGGCCTTGCCCCACTTGCCTTTGGCTCCACCCACCACTGGAATGTGGCCCCAAAAGCTTCTCCGAACTGGAATATGGCCTGCGGGCTGAAAGACATTCTGCACCCTGATGAATTGCACACAGAATCACTTAGAGGAATTTTCCATTGCAAACCACCTTCAGTTTTAACTAAGATTTGCATTTCTTCCAAACTATATCAGCTTTCAACATGGCAGCACCATTCCAGGGCCAATTCCCATGTCTGTTTTCAGATTATGCCAATCAAATGCATGTTACAAATGTCTCCAATCATGGCTGACATGCAGTAAACAACTAGTGTCGACAAGGGCAAAGTCTTTAATCACTTACTGCAGAGGAAGGAATAACGCAAAGCTATTTCTCGAAAATAACTCATTTGTTAGTCTTGGTGGATGCTTGCTGCTTGTGTGTTCTCATGAAAGCTTGCTTTGAGGGGCTGTCTGCAATGTACTTTTATTCTGGCATTCAATCACAATCAACTCCTCCAGAAGTAATAAAAGGTTCAAAATGCCCCCAAAGCCCTATAAAACAGGAACGGCTGAGATCCCTGACCTTGATCTTTAGAGAAAGGTAAGAAGCTATTAAATATCAGCCTGCACTGTACACATTGATGGGATGCTATCCTTTAATACAAAAGGTGTTTGGAGAGAGATCATGTACAATCATTTTGATTTAAGTGTTCTATGGCTTTTTTACTCTAGTTCAGAAGTCGGTGTTTCTAATTAGATGTAATTGGATCTAATTTCCAGCACACAGCCATTAGAAATCTAGACAAATGCTTCAATACAGTGTGACCTTTTCATTATTGCTTGGTCAAGACATCCGTCAAGAGGCATTTCTTCCATCCCCAAAGTGGACTGACTTTTCAATGAAGAAAGAAATATATAGGCTGGTCTCAGTATGAAGCCAGAATGTTCATTCAAATTTTACTATGGACAAGAAGATACTGCACTGTGAAATACATACTTAAACCACAGTTTGTCTTCTTGAGGAAGTAAAGGTCAAGAAGATGAGAACCTATTTTGCCTTTCTTTCAGGGGGAAAATATAAAAAGCCTAGGGTTCCTTGCAGGAAAAAAGGCGGGGTATAAATATAATAAAGAAAGAAAGAAAGAAAATATATAAAGAAAAACAAGAACAATGTGGGTAGTATCATAGCCAACAGATTTTCCTGTTGTGTTCAGATTAGATAATACTGGCAAGTAGGGATAGTGTAGAAATCTGTAACGGGTTCAAATTAGTTTAGATTTCTATGAATCTGACCGAAAGATTCCGCAATAGATGGGCTTTTTCCAAGTTGTGTGGATTCTGCAGACTTGTGGAGTGTGGTTGTCTTTTTCCATTTTATTTTCTGGAATTGTGCGCAAATTTAATCTTACAAAAATATATTAAAAAGCACAGACCAAAAATGCACATTTCCTCCCCATAGGTGAAAGTGTGAAAATGTACATTTGGGGGGATTTGAGCATTTGTGGAAGTGCACACTTTTCAACATTAACGCAGGTTCAGGAAATTGAGAAAAAATCCAATTCTGTCAACGAGTGGGTGATGGAACAAAATATGCCTGACAATCTGTGAAACTCAGACAGAATGGAGTTGATAAAATCTGTACATCCCTACTGGCAACTTAATTAGCAGTGCAATTATATCCATGTCTATTCAGGCATAACATACAATCTATAACATCAGCACCAATATGCAATTCCTGGGAGGCCCGCTGTTATGGCCTTGGATCCATACTTAGTTATACTTAGAGTAGACTCATTGAAATCAATGGGAATTAAGTTAGCCATGACTCACTTAAGTCCTATTGATTTCAATGGGTATACTCTAAGTATGACCAAGTATAGATCTAATCTATAATTTCCACCCACCCTTGCACCTTTTGAGGGAAAGTGTGTGAGTGGATGTTTCTGAAGATCAGGTATCAGCATGGAGTTCCGGCTCATATTTTATATCCTTTATACAGCTGCAGGGACTGGGTCACTCTGTATTGGGATTGTACAGTGAGCTAGGCTAGGCTATTTTGTATCACTTACATTTGGGACTATCACAGCAACCACTGTTTATACAAGGAATTACCAACTTTTGTATTTTCAAAGGACTTTTTTCTTGCTAGATAGGATTCTTGGCATTGGTCATTATCACATTCTCAATTGTTTCAAAAAATAATTACAGTAATGAAGTGTTAGATTTTGTATGACTGTTTTTACTATAGTCATTGATCAAATATTGCAGGTGTGATCAAGGCTGTTAGTTTTCTGTCCCTGGGTTACAACATCATAGAGTGCCATGCGCGGCAGAGTACAACAGCAGATAAGCAGAAATAGAGGAAGTTGTATATTAAGACTACAGCATTTAAAACTAGTTTAAGAGTCATTCTCTCTTCCTCAAAAAAACTGGTAATTGTAGTTCTCCTCTAGCTCCACCCCCACCCCCCAACCATCCGAAGGCCTCCTACTCCCTCTAATGACTCTATGCTTTCTCCCATGCTCCCCCTTATGCCTGGAACTGCCTCCCAGACTGCTTCCTTTCTTGAAATCCTTCCTCAAAAGCTACTTTTCCCTTGCCTTGTAGCCTCTGGAACAACCCCATAGTCCAGGAGTAGGTGGGGATGGGTGAGCATTTCATTTCAATTTGGTTTTGATAAGAATTTAACCAAATGTGCAAAGTTCTCCATATTCAGGACAAAAATAACTCAATTTCAATAACTCGAAAATAACTTGATAATAACTCGAAAATAACTTGAAAATAAATCAAAAATAACTTGAAAATAACCAGAATGTGGGAGAAACTGAAACTGACCATTTCATCCATCCAGGCTCAGGGTTTTGAGTGATTTGCACTTAAAAGTCTGGGTTTGGACTCATGTGGATTCAGTCAGGTTAATGCTGAATTGGGTTTGTCATTTCTTCCTTTTGACAGGCTCCTCATCTTTAAATATGGTAGGCAGATACATCATGGTCCTCTCCATGCTGGGAATAGCTGTACCTATTGCATTTGATTGGTGCAGATGGATGAGAATTTGGTTTCAGTTCATTTTTTATAAGAATTTGCCAAAATTCACAACCTTCTTCATATTCAGCGGAGAAAAAACTTGAGATTAAAAAAAAAAAAAAATCAAATGTGGGAGAAAATGAAACAGACAGATTTGCCCATCCCTAGCCGCAATTTGGGGCTCTCCCATGACCCCAGGCAGCATGGGGAATGATGGTCAAAGATTATGAGAGGCATAATCCAAAACATCTGGAGGACATCAGGTTTCCTACCCCTGCCCTAGTCCTATGCTTTCCTGCATAACTAAGCTTAAGTACATGTAACCAAAATAATCACATATTCTTCCCAGCTGGCTCTGTCTCCATCTCCCATTCCTTGTTCTGTTGTCTTCCTTGTATCTATATATTTATAAGCCTCTTGGTATAGGGACTCTTCTCCCATTCTTTGTAAAATGCCATGCAAATAGATGATGATGATAATTCTCTGTGTGAGGGGGGATGGGAAAATTTCAGAATTCTTAGCTTTTCAACCAATTACAGCAGTCCATGACAGTTAGTGTAACAGGAACTAGCACTTCCTACAGCAACCTCAGAAATTAACAGAAGTGCTTGTTTCCAGAATGGAAGTAGTGGAGCTCCCTTCTGTGAGTTCCACTGACCTGCCCTGTTTGGGGAACAAATCTTTCTGCTCTTTCCAGCAGCATCTAGAATCACTAGCTTCCCATTGCACTAAGTTCCATCGGTGTGGGGGAAGGATTGGATGCAGCCCTTAGTGTTTTAATTCTTGACTTTAGTTCTAGTTTCAGTTGTCACAAAAAGCCTTTTTACTGATTCTAGAATGGTCATCTTGTCCAGATCTCTAGTAGAGAAAAGGACCAAGCTGTCTACTTATTTTGTCTACTTGTTTTTTTGCAAGTAGACAAAAAACAAACAACAACAAAAAACAGGGCCAGACAGATACCCATCCTCTGTCAAGTATTTCCTCTTCACATTCTGAAAGGAAATACAACCTCTCTAATGCCCTTTTCCCACCACAGGCATACATAAACACTCTGGGTGACACGGCTGGATACAGCCCAGCAGTTCCACTTATTGTCATTTTCTTGGATGGAGTTATATTTCGACATGTCCAGTTATTATTATCTCCCTTAACTTCAAGTCAAACATTGAGTCATTGGTGCTTTTTGAGGAAAGCATCCCTAGGGCTGCTGCTGCTGCCTGGATTATAGAAAGATTTAATAGTGACATGAATGACATTGAGAGCTTGACATTCTACAGTGAGTTTAGAGCTGAAATTACTCTTCCATCAGGAAAGGGGAGATTCATATCTCAGCTCTTAAGCCCTCTTCAATGCTGCCAAATGCAGACTGTTGATGTTGCCTAACATAACTAACATAATGGCCTTAACTTCATACTGCAATGTTACCGAAACCCACAGCATAAGAAATTTGCAAGGAGATCAAAAAGAATGGTAGCAGTGTAAGTGATAGATGTGAAAATTGGAGGCTGTGCTGTGTATGTGGACCAAAGGATTGGGCTAAATGACCTTCATCTTCCTCTCCAAACCTACAATTTCCAGATCAGAATTCTAAACTAGCTTACAAAATCAGCATGGTTTGTCATTCATTGGGTTCCACATTTGTGCCCTTTGAGGGGTGTAAGGAGAGTGGGGCAGCCTTTTGTTTTCTCCTGTTGCATGGCCAGTGGGCCAGAGTGTTGTGTGGATGGATATATGACAGGCTGAGAGGGGCCTAGGACCAATCAGCAATGCTGGTGGGTTGCAGAGCAGAGACCTTGGGTGGGTAGGACAGACCTGGGAGGGAGAATTCCCTCTCTGGTTTGCTCCTGCGGCATAAAAAGGACCCCTCCACATGGCTTTAGCTATTGCCTTCACTGGTCTGCAAAAAATACGTTTGTAACACTCCTGCTTTCTCTCTAGCCTCTTATTTTCAAATCCCTTTCTCAACCAAAATGAGAGAAAGTGCAAACAAAACCTCATGTTATGCTAGTTTGCAGCTACTTCTTGGGTTTTACTTTCATTATTTAACAGTACACAGGTGAGGTCCTTACTGGTAACATAGTATTCTGGAATAGGAGGCTCATAATCATTATAATAATCATCAACTTTATTATACTAGCCATTGACCTTGTCAAGTTCCAGATAAACCTGCCACTTAACATTCAGGGGAGGCTTATCTCTTCCCTCTCCAGTGTGATCTGAATGAAAATTACCTCCACCCTACACAACTAGGACACTAAAAGTTCCCATTGGTACCAATGGGACCTTCCCCCCCCCAACATTGCTAGCTATGTGTCCGTGTCTGTGTGTGTGTGTGTGTGTGTGTGTGTGTGTGTGGGATTTCAGATTTCATTCTGATCATGGTGGGGAAGGAAGAGATAAGCCTTCCCTCCCTGTGTACTGTATTTCCAGGAAGGATCACCCCCTGTTCCTGTACTAAATTAAAGTAAAAAACAAGATACATCGTTGCATGTTACATATTAAGCACACATCTAGCTTTGGCCCTGAGAGGGAAAGGCAGATGAGGCCTCTGTTAGTACACCTGGATGCATAGCACCCATAGGTGCCTTTTTCTTTAGCTTCTCCATACTGTCCTTGGATAGTCTCCAGCCATCATTGCCCTCAGTGTGTTTCTCACACTTGCCTGCCAACTCATATCTGCACTCAACTTGTTTCCACCCCAACAGTTTTCAGTTTCACAGGTACTTCTTTCCTGAAGCAATGGAAGGTGGTCAGTTCATGTTCACTTGCTCCTACAGCAGGGGTGGAGAATGTATGGCCCTCCCAATGTAGTTGCTGGGCAGCAACTCCCATCATTCCTCACTATGAACTATGATGTTAGTCCAACAACACCTGGAGGGCTACGTGTTCCCCACCCCTGCTGTACAGCTTCTTCCTATAGGGCATTCCTCCTTCCCCCAAATTCTATATTCTGGGGGCTCCTGCATCACAATGATGCAACAACAGGTAGCTTGGTGAAGATTGGTATGCCATTTGTCATATTGTATGTCATACTGATTTGAATGTGGAGCATTTTGGAGCAAGATGATGTTATGCCCCAGGAAACCAACAAGTTTCGTGGGGCATAACATCATCTTGCTCCAAAATGCTCCACATTCAAATCAGTATGACACCTGCAATCACCCTTGACAGCAGGCTCTCCCTGCTAAATGAGTTCTTGGTTTTGTTTTTCCTGTTCATCCATCATTAACATAAGACCAGGGGATAGTTTAAATTATATTCTATAATTAATACTATTTTTCTTTCCATTTTATTAGCACATATTTTTTTTCTTGTCTCAGAACTGGGGGTATTTTTCCCCAGTCTAATTTTATTTAATATATTACAAGGTTTAAGTATGTTTATGAGGTAAATCAAATTTTCATGAAACACTAGAAAGAATGTGAAATCTAGTCACGATTTATTAAATAATGTAGAACTGTAATTAAAAAAAACCCAATTGAATCAAACAGGGTTGAATTGAATATTCTTCTTCAAATAGGTTTGGCATAGAAAAGACTTTCTCAGAGGTGGGTGCAAAGTATCCTAAAAGAGACCTATAAGCTTACACTTCTGCTGTTCAGGGGTCTGATCAACTGCTGCCATGGTATCATTTTTGTTCTTTCTTTAAAAGCGCTCTTCTACCTAGCAACAATGATGTCATTATTTCATAGATTTCATAGATCATAGAGTTGGAGGGAGCCTAGTAGGGATGTGCATGGAGCTCGATTGAGGGGTGGAAGTCTGGCGACCCCCCCCCCCCAAAGCTCTGCTCGCTCTACCTTTTCCCCATCTCAACTTGCTTTCTTGCAAGCCGAGCCGGGGAAAGTGACTTCCAGGTTCCGGTGCTAGGTTGTTTACAATAGAAAACAGCCTAATTTGCACAAATTACAGCCAAATTTGCGCAAATTACAGCCAAATTTGCGCAAATTAGGCAATTTTCTACATAAACAACATAGAGCTGGAGACCCAGAAGTCTGGCGAGCACCTCAGCTGGTGCTCGTGCTTGGCTTGGCTTGGCTCACATGGCAGGAGCGCTTGGCTCACACACCCTGTCGAGTGCCATGTGGGTCACCTATCCCTAGATATATATATAGTCAAGGGAACGGCTGATAACATTTTTATTTCTTGGCAGAATTGGATAACATTTTCAATTATAGTTGAGCCTGACAGTTTTAGATGAACAGATTTTCATGCAAGAGCAGCCATGACATTCTGTGGATATCCCAAGGAAGATGCACTTATCTGCTTATGTTCCTTGTAGACCATGATTCTGAAAATGACAGATAGCCTCAAAGTGTCCCTAATTTTTTTAAAAAACCTGTTCCAGAAGGATAGGTGCTGTAGCTCATGTGGAAAGGGAGTCCTCTATTTTTTTTTTGGGGGGGAGAATGATTTCCCGCCACACCTCACCAACACTCAATGCTCACCAGAGTAAACCTTGGGTCTCCATCTACCTCCATCACTCCTGGCCCTGGTGTTCCAGTCCAAGATGCCAGCCGTTCATGTCCCAGACCTGACAGAAAGAGCTTTGAGATGGAATTTGGGGAACTTCAGGAAGCGTGAGTTTTGCTGATTCACACATCCATAGTTGAGTCTTGGATCTTTGTGTCTGGAGTCCCAAGGTGAGGTACCTGTTATGGTCCAAAGCAGATAACTGTTAGCAATGTGCTCAAGTTCCCCAGTGTGTTCTGACTCCGGTCAGGCTGTTCTGTGCAAAGTGCCTTTTCTCCATAGTTTCCCATTAGTAGAGTTCTCCCTTGTGAGCTCAAAGTGTGCAGAGAGATAGAGCCGCATGCCCTATCATCTCAGTTATGGTCTCCCTGGTGATGGTGTGCTGTGACTGTGTACTGAGTTACACTGTATCCTATAATCTGTCATGGCAACATGGCAGGTTAATCATTGATGCAGATGCAGATTAAACAAAAATCCCTCCCATCAAAGTCAACAGGAGGGAAGTTTCTTGTGTCAGGGATGGGGTAGTTCACCTGTTTATATGGGTGTGGCCATGAATGGAAATGATAAAGGGTATGGCATGCATGCTCCTCCCTTGTGCTCATCACATCAAGCCTACGACTCTGTGTCTTTCAGCCATTCTGCCAGTGTATCTTCACTGGCAGAGAATTCTTCTAGCGTATCTATCTGGTATCTTCTACCGTTATATTGCCATGACACTTGCGTAAGTCCATTTCTACCAGTGTAGCAGGGCTTCCTCCAAATCCTGTATTTCCCACACACACACAACACACACACACACCACTGGATCTTTGCACCCTTAATCCAGCCTTCCCCAACTTGGGGGTGGGGAGTTGATGGCCACCAGCCAGCCAGCAGGAGGTGCTAGTAGAAGCTGCTGTGAAGCAGGCTGTGGTGGCAACGATGCGATTTCACCCTCTTTTGCCTTTCAACCACTGCTCCATTCAATCCAAATGTTCTCCACCAAGAACTTTCTGCTTAGCCTTAGCAAAGATCACTACAGATCTGGAAGCAGATGAAGATTTACTGGGTTTTTATCCACTATAAAGTAATTCAGAATAGTTGATAGTCATCTCCAAGAAAGATCAATATTCCCCTTCGCTCTGCTGATTAAGTTAGCCTTCTATCCACAAACAGTAGGAGATAACTTAGTCAGCCAGTGAGCCCAAGCAAGCCATAAATGATCCAACATGTCCATTAAGATGTATTGATTTTCTGCCCATATACATTTATGGGCAAGTGTGCTTTGTGAGCAGGAAATGGTTCTACAGCAGTGACACTCAGGATGTTATATGTTTCCACAATTATATGCACTAATTTCCCCCCATGCAAGTTCATATATCCTAATATCACAGGTTATGGTACAAATGAAATTGTATGTCATGTTATATCAAGAAAGATAGCAATTTACAGATGAAGCAGTCGGAATGCATACTATCTGTGGGTGTGATCCAGTCAAAGTGACCACTTTTAAAGCCCTGTTCAGAAATTTTATATGGCTCAGGTCCAGGTTATCTAAAAGACCGTATTCTCCCTTACGAGTGTGTCTGTACCCTGAGATCTTCTGGGGAGACCCTTCTCTTGGTTCTGCCACCACCACAGGCATGCCCTGATGAGAACGTGGCAGAGGGCCTTCTCGGTGGCTGCCCCAAGGCTCTGGAATTCCCTTCCCAGGGAGGCTAGAGTGGCACCTTCCTTGCTATGTTTCCAGAGGCAGGCAAAAACGTTTTTGTTCCAGCCAGCCTTTGTGAATAGTCTGGACCTGTGAAAATGCAATGGATTAGTATTGTTGTTTATATTGCTATTGCTGTTTTAATTCTGACCTTTTATATAATTTTAATATTATAGATGATTTAATTATATTTTTAATGTTGTATATCTCTATTTATATGTTATAATTGTACAGGTTTTAATGTTGTAAAGCCACCTAGAGTCCCAGTACTGGAAAAAAGGCAGGATATGGATATGGATATGATGATGATGATGATGATGATGATGATGATGATGATGATTATGCCTGAATAGAGTACACAAGCCTGAATAAGATGCATGGGACTGCTCATACTGGCCCTGCCTCCACTGTACTCACATGTGTTGGCCCCACCCTCCAAGTCTCCAAAACTGCGGGAAATTCAGGAGCAATTTAGAGGTGCGAGGGGGAAATTTCGCTAGCAGATTCACCACAAATTTCACTAGATGGGACCACTGGTGAAATCTGTGCTGGCAGCTCTAACTCCCTCACTTCAAAGCAATATAAGTAGCCATTAGCATTAGGCTCCTTTGAGAAAGGCGCTGAAAAAGGAACAACCTGGAAGAAGCAAGCCTGGTGAAAATGATCCATGCTCTGGTAAACTCTCGGTAGGATTACTGCAATGCTACCTTTGAAGACAGTTCAGAAACTTCAGTTAGTTCAAAACAGGGCTGCTGGGTTACTAACTGGTACTGGCCAATATGACCAATGGTGATGTCCGTGCTTTGTCAGCTGCACTGGCTTCTGAGCTGTTTCCGAGCCCAATTTGAAATGCTGGGATTGACCTTTAAAGCTGTAAGTGACTTGGGACCAGAGTATCTAAATGAATGTCTCCTCCCTTATGTAAGTGCTTGGACCCTTAGGTCATCTTCGGAGGCCCTCCTCCAGGTGCCCCTGCCAAAGGAAGCTAGACCAACGGCTAAAAGAAAGAAGCCCTTCTCAGTTCTGGCATCTCACTTATGGAATGCCCTCCCCAAAGAAGTTTGCTTGGCATCTACATTGTTAAGGTAAAGACTTTTCTTTTCTCATGGCATTTTAGGGAACTAGTTTTAGATTTTTTTAAATGATGGTTCTTACGCACCTGTGTTGTTTTGTATTGCATTTTATTCTTTTGAATATTTGATTTTAAAAAATATATTTTTAACTTTGTATTGCATTTTAGTCTCTTGTTTGTAATCTGCTCAGAGAGCATTTGTTATTGGGCAGATTAAATAATAAGAATAATAAGAATAGCCCAAAATATATTTGAAGTGAGGGGGTATGGCCAGAATAGAGAGGGAGTGAGAAGAACTAAAACATAATACATTGTTTGATGTTAGCATACAACATTTTCCATCACTGCTTCACACAAGTAACAAGGCAACCAGGACAATTGCAAAGGCTCCTGGAGTCACCAAAGGGTAAATGTAAGGCATAAACCCAGAGTGAAAAGATAAATCTGGTTGGGATGTTTTTGCTCTGTGTGTGTGCGCGCACGTGCGCACATGTGCATGTGGTGTTAGGGGAGGAGTGAAAATAAGTCACACTGAAGATTGAAAGGGTGAATTTCTGAGAAATGTATTAGGGGTGGGAAGGGATGGTCTGTTGGGTTTTGCATAGGCAGAACGAGATTACCACCTGACATCGAGATTATCACCTGACCTGGTGAGTGTCTCTTGAGTTCAAGTATACAAGGTCTCTGGTCATGAGACATAGTCTCGAGATGATATGACTCAGCAACCTTGGACAGGCTTAGCGGTAAACATGTTGATGAATAGGTTATACAACTGGGGTGAGTAATATCCTATTTATAGGTGGTATAAAGCTAACACACTTGCTGATAGCTTCACTCTCTTCTCCTTCTGTCTTGCTCGTCTCGACACGACATGTGTATTGTTCTGGACTTCACTTCATCTAGCCTTACCACTGGGGTATAGGATTTGAGTCTGCAATGATGTAGTGAGTAGAGATGCATTGATTGCCTTAATCCCATGTAATTGGATCTTACAAATAAACTCTTTAATCTTTATTAACTGCTGTTATCTCCTCCTTCTGCCTGCATGACTGGGACTGAGGGTCACTGGCTAGGGAAGCTTTTGAACCCGGGTCAGTCCAGCTCTCACATCTGGTTATGGGCCCAGATAAGGATCTGATGGTTATCTCAGATGGGCAGATAAGCCCACAGAGACGCAGTTCAGAAAAATTCGGCAGTTATAGGGTTAAGAGAAATGTTTACTATTTGTAAGAACGGTTTGTAAATAAACCGGGGAAGGCAATGTTGCTAGAGCTGATAACAGCGGCTTGGAATGCAGCACAACTGAAGAATGCAGGACAGAGAGACGAAGGATTTTTCGTTTTGGAAGCAGCTGGAACGGAGGTGCCAGGCTTGGCAAATCCAAGGCTACAGACTGTGAAAAGAAGCTGGAACGTGGGTGCCGGTTTCGGGCAGCTACTAGGCTGAAAAGTGAACAACGCTGGACACAAGGACTTCGTTTTCCACAGCTTGCTGGAGTGATTGTCAAGGAGCTGTATCGGGCAAGGAAATATCTCCAGGAGGCTCTGTGTCTACTCATTTGAGTCAAGGCTACAGGCAAGAGGATCATATTTCATTTACAGTTTGCTTCTTCACACAGCAGCGGATCAGCTATCTTTTGCATTGTATCAACAAGTGGCTTGGATTACAAATGCGTGGATTACGTCTGACGTGGGTAAAGCATCTGGAGCGTCATGTCGCAGCAAAGCAAAGTCACGTGTGACAGGAACGTATCTTGGGAAACCTGATACTACACGGGAGGCTGTATCAAACCAGTGGAGGCGTGGTTTTAAAACAGCCGGGGAAAAACAGCGCGGGAGTTTTGAACAGAGAAAGCTGTGCTTAAAATGGGAAGCTGTTCTTCATTTTCTTCATGTGGGATCACAGAAGAAGGAGCTTGAAATCAGCAGGGATGCTGCTGTTGGGAAAAACTTTGTGTTTTAACCCAGGACATAACAAAATGGACATTATTTTGTGTGTGAGCAGAAACAGTGGATTGTTTAAACGAAGCTTTCTGTGTTGGACATGAATAAGCAGAAGGAGGACTATGCAAATGGTCAGGAGTTTAACAGTCATGTTTTTGAAACTGTATTTCTTGAAAGTTGGATAACTTGGATTCAAGAAAGTGTAATATATGCTCTGAAATGTCAGGAAATGTACTGAATGTATATATGACTTGAGTATATTGTGGATTTTTCTGTAGCAAAATGTAAAATACTGAATAATTAGTAGGTATGTTTATATGGCAAAGCTAAGAGATGAATTATTTCTTTCATACTGTAATGATGTAATAAAGAAATGGAAAGTTGTACTGATGCAACTATAAAAAAAGGTTAAATGCTTATATGTATGACATGTACATGCATGCATATCACATGATGTTTGATCATTTAGATTCACAGGCCTGTGAAAGAAAATGCAAACTGTGTTGTGGGGAAAGCATTGGGAAATTGTAATTTTCACATGAAAGGAATTTTGTGCACATAAACAAGGTATGCTAGCTTCAACAGGTAAACTGGAAGGCAAGCTGAAAAACCAGTTCATTTCATTTAAATTTGTTCTTGGTAATCTTGTGGGTACTCTAGATTTTTCTAGAAATGAGAATATTGTGTTTCACATGAACAACACTTGGATAGTGAGATAATCTAGAAGTGTTGAGTATAATGCTGAATGAAAAGGTGAGATCATTTTTCAAAATTAATTCTGTTAATGCAGGAGATGCATCAAGGGCAGAGTCAGAATAGAAAAGCATTTGCTGAAAGACAGTCAGGTAAATTTGACAAACTCTGATACACATTTGGTTTAGAGGAGGCTAAACAAATGATTGTTCATCATTGGTGCAAGTTCATTGGAACAGGAACCTGATAACTGATGAGGTAAGGAACAGGTGAGTCAAACAACCTGTGAGATATCAGGATGAATTTGCAGGAAAAGCCATTTGAAACTTCAAAATTTCAAAGAGGTGAAAAATTATCTGTTAAGGAAGCTGAACCATAGCTTCAGGCTATGCAAGCTGAGTTGAATTCTTTGGATAAAGAACAAAACATGGAAGCTGGTGAAACAAACAGCAGTCCATGGAACTCATTGTTACCAGATAGATTTTTTAAGTGAAAACTAACCAGATTGAAAAGGTTATATGTGTAAAATAGCAAGATTGGTTGCTTGTGATTTTGCTCAGTAAAAGGAGCAGGATAATCATGGATGAGTGCAACAACAATTTGCTTTGGAAACAGTTAGACTGATGTTTAAGAATGTGGAGAAGATGTATGAATATTTCACAATTGGAAATATTGGAACATAAGCATTTTAAATGAAAGGAAGTCTTTGGAAAACTGAGAGATTTTCTTTAGGAAAAGTTAGAATCAGCTGGAGGCTGGAATTCTGTTTTGAACTCAAACATTGCTGAATTGAGATTTGCACAGAGAGGCAGATCAATGTTTGTTTGTTAAACAGGAGGAACAAGGGCATAGACTGTATGTACTTTGTTTAGTTGGATGATCTATTGTTTTTTCTGGACAGATAAAAGCAATATGATGTAACTGATCCAGGGTTTGGAATTTCATTGAAATGAAACTGCTTGGTGGTGGATCAACTGTTTATTTGTAAATAGAAGTTGAGGGAGAACCAAGAGGGCAGTACTTACTGCAACAAACCAGAGAAATATCATGGATGTGATTGAGAATTTTGGAGATAGTTAACTCAGTGAAAGACTCCAAATAATTGAGGATTTTCAAGCACATGCTGATGGAAAAGCAGTTTGAATGCTACACAGAAGCATTGGGCTGTTGAGCTTTACTGTACAAGCAACAAGGCCAGGTATTGCTGTCAGTGTAATGGGCAGACTGTTAGACCAACAGGACATGCTTGGAGAGCTCTGAAAAGGAGTTGAGTGTTATCTAGAAGGAACATCACACTTCAGACTAAGAGTTACAAGTCAGAGCACAGGTGGCTTACAGATTCACAGAAATGCCAGTTGTGGTTGTGATAGTAAGAACAACAAGAACACACCTGAAGTTTGTTATTTTTATAACCATACTTTGTTTGATTGATTTTGTAGAAACAATCATCTAGAGGTTAGAGTTCAACTGAAGCTGAACTGAATAGTTATTGCATTTGTTTAAATAGTTTAAATTGTAAAAAAAATGTTTAAATGATGCTGGGATTGATAAAACCTATTACAGTTTTTTCAGGACACAAAGCCAGGATTGCTATGCTGCAGGCAGATAGCAATACACAACGTTTTGGGTCTGCAAATAAAACTGTGTCATAAGGAGGGATACATCAGAAGTGATTTGATGGTGGTTCAAATTTCTGGCAGGTAAAGTCATTCCTGCAGAAGTTTTTTTATCAAAGTCCATAGATGAAGGAACAACATCAGATGTCAACAAAGCTGTTGCTGTTGTATGAGGTAAATAACCACGTTCTGCGACAAATGCAAAAGCAGGGGGATGTTGGGTTTTGCATAGGCAGAACGAGATTACCACCTGACATCGAGATTATCACCTGACCTGGTGAGTGTCTCTTGAGTTCAAGTATACAAGGTCTCTGGTCACGAGACATAGTCTCGAGATGATATGACTCAGCAACCTTGGACAGGCTTAGCGGTAAACATGTTGATGAATAGGTTATACAACTGGGGTGAGTAATATCCTATTTATAGGTGGTATAAAGCTAACACACTTGCTGATAGCTTCACTCTCTTCTCCTTCTGTCTTGCTCGTCTCGACACGACATGTGTATTGTTCTGGACTTCACTTCATCTAGCCTTACCACTGGGGTATAGGATTTGAGTCTGCAATGATGTAGTGAGTAGAGATGCATTGATTGCCTTAATCCCATGTAATTGGGTCTTACAAATAAACTCTTTAATCTTTATTAACTGCTGTTATCTCCTCCTTCCGCCTGCGTGACTGGGACTGAGGGTCACTGGCTAGGGAAGCTTTTGAACCCGGGTCAGTCCAGCTCTCACATGGTCTTGGGCCCCATCCTCCCTTCTGGCCTGGAAGCAGCACTTCCTTGAATGCCCATGGCATTCTTCCTTCTAACTGAAAAGAAAACAAGACATCACACTGCTCTCCAGGGCTCTGTAACTTCTGTGGCCGGTGTGCTTTCTGGAATGCCCGTGGGAAGAGGTCATGATGCAACATCCTCCTACATCATCAGTATTCCAAGCAGTGCTGCTGCCTCCAGGCCAGGCAGTTGTGGCATATTCCCTGTGCTGCTACCAGCTGTGCAGGGCAGCTTTTTTTTTTGCTTTTTTTTTTTTAGTTCAAAGGAAGAATAAAATTAGAAATTTAACCCTCAAACACCTCATATAGTTATACATAATGCAAACACCAATCCCCCCCCCGAAAATTTATCAGAAATTCACCTCCCCCACCACAAAACAAAGCAAAACAAAAACAGGTAGGAAAACGGCTCTCTTTTTTCTTGTACAGCATTTCTATACCACTCCATATGGAGACAGATTCCAGAGTGGTGAACAATAAAAAGGATAAAACAGATAAAAGAATAAAAACAGTGCATTAAAAACAGAATTAAATTAAAACCGTGGCTGGTCAGCAAGGATAAGAAGGCTTCCCAGAATAAAGTTGTCTTCAGCAGATGCTGAAAACAACACAGTGTCAGAGCCTGCCTGACCTCCAGAGGCAGGGAGTTCCATAGAAATGTTCTCCTGGTGGACTCCAGCCAGGCCATAGGTCCCTGTGGAACCATCAGGAGTATGTCCTCCGATGACCTCAGTGATTGGGCAGGTTGGTAAGGGAGAAGGTGCTCTCTCAGGTCACCTGGTCCCAAGTTGTTTCAGGCTTTGTACACAAGTACCAGAACCTTAAACCTGGCCCAGTAGTGAATAGACAACCAGTGCAGTTCCTTCAGCAAACTGCACTGCATTTTCATGGGGGAAGAATGGACCTGTAAAACTTGGGGCTAGTTTTTGGTAGATGTTTAGCTCCTATTATTTGCCTAAGACTCCGAAATATATGAACATGTCCTGAATGAAAGGTCCTTCTATAAACCCAGTTTGTTCCATGAAAGGCCTTTGGGTCAGAATTATGAGGAATTTAACTGTTGAAAGCTTTTGCTTTCAAGAGGCAAGAACACAGAAGACTGGAGTCCCAGTGAAAGTGCAGTCAACTCATATAAAGGCTTGTTTGATTTATTTATTTATTTTTAAGGCAAGCTGCACATGCTTGATCATGTAAATGCTGAGAGATCTTTTATGGCAAGCTGCGCAAACAACTGCCCTCTATCAAAGTATCAGATGACCTTTCTTTTTCATGGTATCCTGTAAGCATCACTAAAGATGTTTGTGAATAGTGGGACATATAAGCATATACAGTACAGGAAACAGACAGGAAGAATAACAGTGTCATCTAAATGCTAATCAGTGAGTAAACCTAATCTGGTCACAATGTTTTGCCAGCATTTCATACTGCGTTATTCAACAGAAGCCATCTCCTGAGGTCCATGCCTTAGCTTCAGTTTACTGGTATAAAATAGTCTTGTAAGTTAGGATCATGAAGTAATTTATTTCACTCAGGAGGTAGATACCAGGGGAATATGTAATAGCATTGTTTCTATAATAATAATATAGAAGCATGTGGCTAAAGCCATAGCAATACCCAAACATTTTAATGTTCACATTTTGCTATATTTCTAGATAGTGGTGGGCGGCGTGCCAGGGACCCAACCTGCCTCTGGCGCTGCTGCTGCGCCCACCAAGCCAGGCCAAAAGCGGACATCCGCTGAGCCACTTGGCGAGTGTCTGGGTTCCAGACAGGGCTTTTTTTTTTTTACGTAGAAAATGGCGTACGATACGTTAAAAGTGGCCGCAATTTGTGTAACTTGCTCAAATTGCGGCTGTTTTTGGCATATCTTATGGAATTTTCTACATAAAAAGCAGCCCGCCAGGAACCTGGAAGTCACTTCCCCCAGCTCGGCTCAGGAGAACCCGAGTCAAGCCAGGGAAGCAGCTATGTGGGATAGAGTTCGGGGGGTTCAGCCCAGCAAGTTCACCAGATTTCCACCCCCCGAATGAAATCCTCACACATCCTTATTTCTAGATCAGGAAATGAAATTAAAAGCATGACGCTTGTTTTTAATTGTTGTGCTGTATGTTTTATAAGTCATTGTGGCGTGAGATCTCTGAGGTTCAGCCCCTTTCTTGATAGATCTACCCTGCCCCAACCCGCTTTTTATAACATCTTGCCTGACTAACAGATCTAGATATCTCAAAAGCTAGCAAATTTTTTGGTGATTTTTTTTGGGGGGGGGGAGTTGGCTTAAGAAAGGTATTACACTAATATGAATATTGGATTTTTTTGTTCAATTTTGTATACCACCTTGGAAGGGTTTTCCTTAAAAGGCAGCTTGTAAATCTTTTCAATTAAATCAATAATAGATAAGGTCCAGGGCCCATTAAGGAAGGCTAGTTGTGGAGTTACCCAATTCCACAGAAATCTGACATGCTTTAAAGAGTAATTGACCCACAAGGATTCTCTCCAAGGAGTAAATGTATTTCCTAGACAAAGGATAACAATTTGCTCCCATCCCACAATTCAATGCTTTCTGATCCAGGGTAGGCACATCATGTGTCATATATAAAAAATACAAAGGATTTCATTACTAAAACCCAATTCTCAGAATATACGGTTTTAGTAACCCTGATCCCTCATGGTGAGGGTTGAATGGTAGGGATGTGTGCAGAACTCAATCGGGGGATAGAAGCAGGGCGAACTCGCCCCGCTCGCCCCCCCCCCTGAGCTCTGTGCGACTTACCTTTCCCCGGCTTGGCACAAGTCCTCGTGAGAGGAGCCGGGGAAAGCAACTTCTATGTCCCCGTCGCATCATGTCCGGGTCCCCGGTGCTGCGTTTTTTACATAAAAACCAAGGTAAACCACCTTAAAACAGCCACAATTTGCTACCCAGAAGTGACGCACCAGGGACCCGGAAGTCCGCTGAGCGCTTCAGTTTGGCGTTCAGCGAGGTGCTCAGCGGATCGCGTGGCAGGGGTGCTTGCCGAGCGCCCGGCGAGTCGTGGGGCATTTCGCCCACCCCTAGATGGAGTTGGTTGGAATCTTGGAGTATTAGGTAGATAAATGTCTCCTACCTACTAGGACATCATGAGCACTTGTAAAGGATGGCTTGTAAAAGTGAGCTTCCCTGCTTGTAGGGAGGTGCCAATTGAATGGGGCCCTGTTTGTAGACCTTTCTTGATCTAAACCTTGAGCCCCCATTGTAAATAGCATCATTTTCACACTGGGGTTGCTGGGACATGTATTCCCAGTATGCTCCTCAGCAGGAAAGGAAGCTCTGTAGAGGAACTGGAGCTGCTTCTACCCCTGCCACCTCCCTCTACCCTTGCCCCAGATAAATTGGGAGGGCCCTTAGGGGCAGCAAGGAAGGGGGAAGGGACCACTTGTCTCTACAAAGGAGAGGAAGAATACTGCAGATTTTCTGGGTCTGGTTGAGAAAATCAGAGCACTTTCTCAGGTGAGGGTGCTTATATTTCAACAAGGTGGTTCAAGGTTTAGGTCACACACCCCTCCATTTTTAACTTCAACAAAGCTAAAGTGCCCCTCCAAGCAGTAGCTTGACTGTAAGCAGCAGCTTCACCCCCTCAAACAAACTCCTCACACATCCCTACCTTCCGAAGGGATGCTGATCCTTTGGCCAAGGTTTATGTCCACCTGGTTGTGTTATTCACAAAAGCTCCCATGGAGCATGCGATCTCATCATGCTGGAGTACCTTGCCAAAGAAGCATAGAAACTGGCTCTTCTAACTCACCATATTGAACATTCACTTCAAGCAGACAGAAAAGTCTACATTGATTGGATATATTGAAAAACAAGACTTACATTTCAGCTATGTTTCCACATCCAAACCTTCATTCTCACACAGAGCAGACATTTTTAATTAAGATGTCCCATGGTACATTTCATCTTTCCACAGCTCTTCATGTCTAGATCACTGCTGATAGCAGCACTGAAAGGACTTTTAGTTATAATGGCTGTTCCTTATAATAACTCTAACCTGTCCCAAAACAGAAAGTAACAAATCTCTTATGATGCGCTTAATGCCTCAGACCCGAGAGGCAGAGACAGTTGAGATAAGATTTGAATAAGCATCAGACATTTGGAGTATTTGCTTTTTTTTTTTTTCCACTTCTGATTTCAAAATGAAACTACTTGAGGGTTATCCATCAGAGCAAGACAGGTAAATAGAAAAGGTAAAAAAAGAGGTGTCGTATGGAGGTGTCGTAGTAACAACATGGCGTCTCTGCTCCTTACCATGTATCTGCTGCCTATCCAGTCTAAAGAGACAACTAACAGAAACATGAAATTTAGTTTGGGCTAATATAATAAAAGCCATGTACTACATCAGGGTGCAGAACCTCCTTCAGGCCAGGGGCCAAATTCTATTTCTGAGAAGCTCTTGGGGGCTGCATTCCAGGGCAGGGTCAAAGGCAAAAGGGGTGGGACACCCTCCCTGAAAAACTCCAGCAAAGTTTAGCTTAAAGCTCTTACTGCCAATAACTAAGCTGGCTGGGGCATGCTGGGAGTCGTAGGCCAAAAACATCTGGGGACCCAAGGCTGGAGAACACTGGCCTAAACACATGGAGAGGTCCAGAAATGGGCTTCTAGGAATGCGATGGAGGGGTCAGGGCCAATGAACATATCTCTGATCACATGAGCAGGATGATCATATAGGGCTTCTGTGGATGAAACATCTGAGAAATTTCAAGGGAAACCAAAAGGTTGCAACAGGACTAGCAACATTTCTCAGTGCGATTTGATTCATCCATAAGAACAATGAATTGAGTTTGAATTCTAATATTTTTCAAAATAATAAATATCAAAATGTCATTTGACTCACTTGAGAAGCCAGCTTGTAACCAAAACTAATACATGTTTCCTAAACTTTTTAAGGGAAGATTTTTTTTAGCAGTCTCCTCCTCCTCCTCCTCCTCCTCCTCCTCCTCCTCCTCCTCCTCCTCTTTGGAATGTTACAAATACATTGTTTCTGAGCAAGGTTGAATATCCCATGCCACACATTGGCATTCTTTGCTCCCCTGACTCAAGGGTCCTTCAACTCTGCATAAAATTAGTGAAAACAGTATTAAGAATATTGAGAGATTTCAGTAATAAGTTGTCAACATTTTCATTTTCAATGATTGCTCAAGAGAACTCATTGTTCTGATTTACTGGCATTGGCTCTGTCTTCATATGTTTTGTATGTTCCCCAAATGATCAAGGGTTGCTCCCCACTCTCTCCCAAACTGACAAATGTTAATCAAATCATATTCAGGTTTCATTTCACTTTCCTTTCCTTGTGTGTATACAGGTTTGAAATGTTATGATAGAAATTCAGTTTTGATATGAAATTGCCTTTCTTCAAAGTCTTAATTATATATTTATATCTGTGGAGAGCTCTTAAATACTTTAATAAGTAAGACTGAAACATGACTTCTCTCTGTGTGTGTATCTGCTTATGTGTGTGTGTATATATGTATATAATATTTGTGTATAACATGGGAAACCGAGAAGAATTGGATAGATTATGTAATAAAACAGAACTGTGTATCTGCCAGGCCAGAAGGAACCTGAAATTTACCAAAGACTGCACGTTAAATTTCACTTGGAAACTCAACCAGTTTATATAATCCAGATCAGAGATTACCAGTGTATGTATTCTTAAGAGCCAGACTGTGGTCTCTTTGTTGAGATGTGCATTTCCCTGCAGAACTCAACCCTTTCACAGGCAGCGAGACTCTTTAATGAAGCTGGCACAACTTAGCAATGAGGACTTCTCACAGTTATGGAACATATATAATCAGGCAGAGTTAGGGCATTACATACAAAGCCCAAAGGAAGATGCAGTATTAAACTGAAGGATATATCTGACTCTTATAGCTCTTGAGAACAGTAGTAGCTTGAGGGCTGGCAGAAGGAGAAGGAAGACTGAACAGGGAAACAGGAAATGCACCAATCTCTCATTAATATGAGAGAAAGCCAAAACACATATTACTTCTAATCCATATCTAGCAGCTATCTCTTTTTTCAATTTTACTTGAGGTGCAGGGGCCTCAAACCAGATTGGGACCCTAGCATGTGGGGGCCTCTAGAATCTGAATCAGGGGCCCTGTGCCTACTCTAGAGTAAAAAAGAAGAAGACATAGCTGCTAGACACAGATTTAAAGCAACGTTTGTGTTGGCCCAGAGAAAAGAAGGGAGAGAGTTCTATTGGCCCTCTGGTGGCCTCTCCATGCATGAAAAGTTGTTCTTATGCAAGAAGTGGTTAATGACCTAAATCAATAATGCATAGTTCCAAATTATCATTAAATCTTCAAGAATAAAACATGTAGGACACAATCCAGCCAAAGTTAAATGTGTTTTAATGACATACAGTTTTCAGAGAGAAAGCCAAAAATATTATCATGATACCATGGTGGAAAAACGAGACACCACCTAGTAATAAATCTATGATGCTTTCTTCTGGCATCATGGACACATCTATGAATTGGTGGATTAGGGCAGAACTACTGTCTTAACGTTTTCTCACCAGTCACACCTATCTGGAACATATGGGGCATACACAGACACCAGTGGAGGCTGGTGACTCCAATGCCAGTGGGGCTGCATATCTGCTCTAGATTTTATTCTGAACTTTAAAGGAGCTATCCATGGTGCTGAACCTTATCCTAAAAAATAGGTTTGGCACCATGGATAGCTCCTTAAAAGTTCAGAGTAAAATCTGGAGCAGATATGCAGCCCCACTGACACTGGAGTCACCAGCCTCCACTGGCAGATACCCCCGCCCATGGGGGTGGGGGTGAAGGAAGGGAGCGAGATTACATTCACTATCCATGCCCCTTGTGCCCCAGACTCTGCCAGCCACCCATTAGGCAGCAGTGTGACAGAGGTGTGAGGGTACTCCACCTAAGTGGGACTAATGTTGTCCAAACTTGGTTTTCACTCATGTGAAGGAGCCCTATATGTGAAAAGACCTTTACACAACTATGGCAGATGTACAGCCAGAGAGTGGGGGCATGGCCAGCAGACACATTAGGATGGGGCTAGCTGGTGAACTCCCACTCTCATGTTCACCGATTGTGTTTCTGCAGGGCGGTGATCATTCATATAGGGCAGGAGTGCAGAACCTGATTGCCCCCCCCCCACACACACACAGGCCCTCTCTGGGCCAGATGGCCAGGGAGCTGACCTGACGTCATCTGCCCACGGTGGATCAGGCCTGAGTCATCACCCCTTGTATACAGCTATGGCCTGAGTTCAAAGACCCATGTGACTATTTCTATATGCCCAAGAAAGCTTTCTGTACATCCAGGAAACAAACAAACCAAGGAAGTGTTTCTTGAACAACAGTGCTCCAATGCACATGGCAAACCAATTGAAACTGTAGGGAGTTTTAGAACCAGTTTGTGATAGATGGTATGAGAACAATTTCGTATTCGGAGGGGAAATGGTCAAGAATTCAAGCTCTTGGACATGCCTACGTGCAGCTTGTTAGATCCAGGCCTACCTTTTCATAAGTGTGCTATACTTTTCAAGCTGTTTAAAGCACTTCATTTTATTATTACCACGATTATGTCTACTCTGATATACCAGCAAACAGCAGCAGAAAGAGACAGTGTGAGTGGATGCCCCCTTGCTACATACAAGAAAACTACTACTTTAAAAGGCATCCCTTTTCCTAGTTAGCTGGGGAGGTCAGCAAACTGCTTACTGCATCTTGATTAAAATTTGGAAAGGCTGTCAGGGGCCAAATAAAATTGATTGGGGGGGTGCTGAATTGATTATTCCTGATACCCATGGTATAATTGCATCTTGTCTTCAACTAAGCCGCTCTACTTTCAGTAATTTAACATCAAGACATGTTTGATATATTTAATCAGAGAGGTGGCACCTTTGATTGTTTTTTTCTTTACATGCTATAGATTTTCTGCCAGAAAACAAAGCATAAATAACAAGTCAGGTGGTATTTACAGTTCAGGCTGGTTTGTTTGTTCTTTTGTTTCTTGCCTTTGGACACTGTCTACCACTAGATGTGAATGTGTGTTTTAAATATCTTTGTTTTTCATTAAAAGGGCTTACATCATTTTTTAAAACATATGTTTTTTAAAAAAAATCTATGGAAAATGATAAAGCTAAATTTTATCTGCAATCCTGTGCACATTTAATTAGCACTAAGATCTATTGAGACTTACTTCTGGGTAGATATGCATAGGATTGAACCATCTGTCATTTTGTCCTTCTTTTAACTGAAGATAGATAGATAGATAACAAGGGGACAGAGTCAGTTTTTGCTGCATCCTGTAGTAACGCAAGCTCATAAGTCCCAAAGCAAAATCTTTTCTATTCTGCCACTTCTAATGGCCAAGCTGTTAAAGGGAAAAAAAAGAAGCCACTGCCACATCCCTATTTCGAATACATGCATTTGAATCTTGCAAGCCTTTGTAAGAAAAATTTTGACTCATCTATTTCAAAGGCATGAGTTTCAATCCAATGTAATTTGAAAACAGAAGTTGTCTCATTTAAATAAGCTTTGAAGTATGAAGATTGCTTCCCCCAACTACTACCCAGACATTTATTTATGACAGCTAGGATCCAAAGAATTGTGCAACTAGTTCTGTGCACCCTAGGGGGCTTTGGATTTATGTTTCTCAAACTGTGGTCCCACATGACATCTTGCAAGCCCTCTTTGAAACTAAAGAGAGTTTCAAAAGCCCCTCTTTTCTTTTCTTTCCCTTTTTTTTTTTGGTACAATCCAACCAAAGTTAATCTCTGTAAACTTCATTGATATCAATTGGAGGCTTATAGCACAAGCCTGTGCAAGTTTGCTCAGAAGCAAGTCCCGCTGTTACGCTGTATTCTATGGGGCTTACTCTTAGGGAAGCATGCAGAGATTTGTAGCCCTGAAGCACATGTTTACCTTTTCTTTCTCTCTATTGAAATAAATAGAAGGGCATGCCTTTAGAAGGGCAAGGTTCTTTGTTATATTTATTTATTATCTTTATTGGATACTTTCCCTAAAAGCTCAATGTGACTTACAACATTTTTAAAAATACACAATATGACAAAACATCAACAAGAAGAAAAGCTGTGGCAAAAAAGCAATGTAAAAGCCAGCATCAGTTAAGACTAAGTGGTTATATGATATGGGGGAATCTGATGTTTGCAAAACAAACAGAAAATACCTTCAAAAAATCTCACCTAGCATGCACAACCCTCAGAGTTTGTCTCAAGCAGTTCTTTGAATCCTGGCCTATATGTCTATACATTTTCTCAGATGTCTCCATGCTGGGAAATGCAGCAGTCAGGGCTTTTTTTCTGGTGGAACTCACCGGAACTGAGTTCCAGCACCTTTTCTTCTATTAATTGCATTACAATTTAATCGCCATCTACTCCCGAGGAAATGTAATCCAAGAGTTCCGGTACCCCTTTCTCCAGAAAAAAAGCACTGGCAGCAGTGATATTTGTTTATGTTTAAAACTGGACAATTATTATTAAAACAGCAACCACCACCACCACGGGCATGATCTATCTAAATTAAAAACTTTGAAATTGCATGGATTTTCATAGGAGACCACTGAGCATGTGCTAACTCTACTCCTGAAAGAAATGGGATTTTGCAGTGTTTAACTCTGGCTGCATCACACCCATCTTTTTTATTATTATTATTGCTGTTGTTGTTTTATAAATTTTCCAGTGAGAAACAGAAACAGCAAATAACCTGATAGGATTTTCAAGGATGAAAAAGGAATTTCCAGAAACATTGGTCAGTATTCAAAGAGCTACTTCAGGGAAACCCAAAGGCTTACAATTGCAGGCAGCCCCATCCTATGTGGGTGCCCGCAACGCGCTGAACCCAGAGGATTATGAACATCCTATTGAGTGCAGGAAGAGCATGGTGGATAGGATTGCCACTCCCCTCACCCTCAAAAGCATCTAGATGGCTGATTTCAGCTATTCAGATACTTTACACCTGTTCCAGAAGAGGAGAGGCAGAGACACTGCCTGGATTCTATGGAAGCTGGTGGTGCCTTGCTCCTCCCTGCCCCGCCCCCTGGGAATGCCCCCCCCCCCAAAGGGGAACTGAAGACTGTCTTCTCTCTTTGGTTCCCTGCCAGCGTGGAAAGAACCGTGCCGGCTATGAAATGTGGGGGGGCAGGCACTCTGTGCTCAGGCTTCCCACTGCAACCTCAGAAGAGATTTCCGAGGTCGCAGTGGGGAGCCTGAATTAGCCTATGCTCCACCCAGGCAAGGTTGGAGGGTCATAGAATTGTGCCCTAAGTAACTTTTTTTTTTTTTATGGCAAAGGTATACATAAAGCCTTTGCTTGCATATTTTCATCAAAAACACTTGATTCATCTATTTCAAAAGCAAGACTTTTGATCAAATTTCAACCAGCAGCCATATCATTGGGAATATATTTTGAAGTATAAACTACCATATACACAATATAACACTAAATAATTTCAACTTACAACAAAAGTAAGTTTAAAAGAAACAACAAAAAGAGACAGTAAAACAGAGCAGCAGCATGATAAATCATAAGCATGATAAATTATAAGGGGAAGCATTTGTGAACATGTACGTTTTCAGGAGGAGTTTGAAACACACCACATTTATTTATTTATTTATTTATTTTTGTTTTGCCCCTGCTCACCGCTACTGGGAAGGCCTACTTTGGAGATGTTACATTACAACATTCTGTTGGTCACAGAATGGCCAACAAGGCCTCCTCTGAAGATCTTAGAGGTCAAATGGGTGTATAAAGGGGAAGACAGTCCACTGGGTATCCTGGTCCCAAGTTATTTTGGGCTTTGTAAGTCAACAATGTAACACTGAACATGGCTCATTAGCTAACACACTACACAGTTGTTTTAACACAGGTGTAGTGTGTACTTGGCCAGGTATCCCGCTGAGCATCCTGGCTGCTGCATTCTGCACTGGCTGTAGCTTCTGAACCAGGCACAAGGGCAGCCCCGCACAGAGCGCATTAAAGTAATCCACCAGTGCATGAACCACAGTGGTTAGGCTGTCCCTATTTATGAGAAACTGAGAGAAAATAAGAAACTGAAATTGACAGTTTGTCCATCCCTAATTACCCCAAAAATCCAGAACTTTTCCTCCAAAGTGTGTTTAGGCCTTCCTAAACACTATGTCTGGCATCCAAAGAACAATGCAATGTGTTCTGCTTGTTCAAAGGGACTTTGTGCTTTTGTGATGTCAACAATCCCACTGGCTGCAAATAAACCTCTTGGGCATGCCTGAAGGAACACTTTGTTTTCTTAGCATTAAGCTAAAAAAAAATATCCCAGTTTCAGAACTTCAGAAGAATTTCATTTCAGTACCACTCAATTCAAGTTCTCAGTGAGATGATCACAATAAAAGCTACAAGAATAGCAGCAAGGAAGTTGCCTCCCATCATGTTCCCAGTAGCCCTCATCTCTGGCCAGTTCTGAGCTATGCAAGGCTTTGCAACAACGGTTAAGCAATAGCTAATGATGGTAGTTGTTCAAGGTGGCACAGCGACAAGCCATGTTTATTTAGCTTTCTTCATTTTTTTAAAAAATGTATCTTCCTAAACCAACTAATTCAGGTTGTTGGGACAGTTTAGAAATGAAATACATAGAAAACAATGCAATTATGACAATAAAACCATTAAAAATATCCAATACTTAAAAACATAAGACATATCATAAAACTCTCCAGCTAGGGATGTGGAAATCAGCAAAACTCAAACTCATCAAGGTTCTCCAAATTCTACTTCAAAGTTTGGTCTGATTGGTGGTCATATCAGATTGTGACCTTTTTTCCTGTTTGCGTGAAAATCGTGAAATACCTAGCTGTGTACTTGGGTATGTACTTGGGTGCACATTCAAAAGTATGCAACTTTCTCCCATTGATTAAAGTATGTTTGTGCACACTTTTTTTAAAAAAAGTATGCATTTTTCATGTATATTTTTCTAATATACACATTTTTCAAATGCATTTACCCCCTGTAAACAGCACTACAAGTAGGGATAAGAGAACAAGTGATGTTCAAGCTTGTTGAGGTTCTTCATTTTCTACCTCAATACGCATCTTGCCTTGTTCAGCCCCCCAAATGTGAGCATCTTTTATTTTTAACAGGAAAAGTGAGCAATTCCGAACACAAAAAATGTGCACCTTTCCAAGCACCCCCCACCCAAATGTGCACTTCCCTCCCATAGGCTAAAGCATGAAAATGCAGTTGAGGGGGAAATGCACATTTAGAATTACTCTCCTGCTCATGTTTGGTGTTGTGACCATGATTTGCGAACAGGAATGAAATTCTCATGCATCCCTTCCACAAGCTCAGGCTTTGACCACTAATTGCACCCCTGTTTGTCTTGCAGTTTTGGAGCTATGAAAGGGTTAAATTCTGGTCATAAACAAACAGAAATGAATTTCTCATATATCCCTAAATCCAGCAACTCCAGAGCCATCTGGAAGAAGAATGTTTTTCGAAGGCTCTTCTGATGGATGGGAGAATACCAGTTAGATATACTTTCCTTCCTGGGAAGCCTATCTTACCATTGCCAACCATCCCTCCCAAAAGGAAGGGATATGCAATGCAGTCCCCTCTGCAGAATCATGGGGTACATATGGAAAAAGGTGTTCATTCAAATAGTTCTATCTGGACCCAGGCTGTCAGGATCTGGAAATTTACCGGTAGCTATTGCAGTTCATTCAAAACAGATGTTTCGATTCCTAGAACTTGTTCCCGATAGGATTTTTGCTGACACATTTTGAACCAATTGTAGCATCTGGGCATTTGCAAAGGAGGCCTGCAATAAAAACATTACTGAATTGTAGCAATCTAATGTTGCAACGTCCTGAGACAAATGGCATGCCATACATGTTGCCACACTGTGCACAGACCACTGTCACTGTTCTCCATCCTCAACGCATACATACTGCTGTGGAAGCTCAAGAGACTGGTCCATTCGTAACAATTTTGCCTTATGGTTTTAAGTGATCAACTCTTAAAAGTCTGTTTTAGAACTTCAGAAGAAAATCATTTCAGTTCTGAATTCACTTTGATGTCAACTGACTGCCCCAGTGTAGTAAGTGTCAGACAAAGTCCTCTTATCTCCTAGACACCCAGTCAAGTGAGGGTTTTGGTTTTAATATTTTCCAATTATCCTCAAGGAACATAAGTAGGCTAGGTGGCTAGAAGGAATCTTCATGGCTTTGTCCAAATGTCTTTGAAGATTTTAGGACACTGGAACTTGTTCTGAACTCCCCCCCCCACCCAAAGTCAGGGAGATAAAATGAGGATTAAAATTAGTTTTTTGTGATGGTTTCTCTTCAAAGGAAAGACGTCCACAGAGACCAGTTTGTACAAAATTGTCTCTCTCTCTCTCTCTCTCCTCTCTCTCTCTCTCTCTCTGTGTGTGTGTGTGTATCCATCCATCCTCAAGAAGGGTTAGCTAACTTAAGCAGTGAATTCATTCTCTAAAGTTGAATAATAGCGGCACTTCTTTTCTCCCATATAAAGAACATGACACATTCTGGATGAAGACAGACCTTGTAGATTTGGACCAAAGAAGAACATGCAGGATTGGATTGAAGGAAGGAAGGAAGGAAGGAAGGTTAAGACACCTGGACAAGGGGTAATGCCATGGAAATCCAGCAGAGTCAGACAGCAAAGGAAAAGGTGAAAAAAGCCTCTGATAGTACAAAAGCCATACTTTTGGGGAAAGGTACCCAAGCATTAGAACAGGAAAAAAAAAATGTGAGAGAAAGGAATAAGGTGGGTGGGCAAAACCAATTCAGGCAGATGCATAAAGCTGGAGAGTAAGGGCAGAATCCAACAGGGCGCTTATGTCCCCACTTATTCTCTTGCGCCTGTCTCTTGTGCCCCATCAGTAACGGAGATTTAGTGCTTCTGGGGGCAACTGGAAATGAGCGGAAACACTCATGTCTGGAACAGGGCAGGCTGGTGGAGCTCACATAAGGGAGCTCTGCCGACCTGTCATGATACAGAAATTAACATTTCTGCTAACTTTGGGGCTTCCTTTGGGAAGCATGAGATCTGTTACACATGTACCGGGTCCTGCTTGCGCAATGGAATCAGCAGGGTGCAAGAGAATCTGGAGTGGTGTTAGTGCCCCGTTGGATTCTGCTCTAAGGAAACACGCTGGGTTTTTAGAAATTCATAGTCTTGAGGAACAAGGATCCATCTTGTGAGTATTTTATTTCTAGTATGGTGTATCTGGAAGATACCAGTATCATCTCCACATAAAAACCAGTTCCTGGACTCCATCTTTTTGTCACACTCGAGTTTGCATATGAATTTTTCCTGCAAACTTTTAAAAAAGTTTCAGAGTTCAGGATGTACTCAACTTAACACTGGAGAAATGCTCAGCGTTTGAGATGAACCGAACTTAAGATTGGAAAAATGAGAAACTGAGAGGAATCGAAACTGACAAATTTGTCCATCCCTAGATGCCACCAATGCCATTCAGAGAAGCAGGGTAGAATTTGTTGGTTGGATACCCATTTTGGCTGTTTGACTCAGCTACCAATACATGGTAACTGTTAATTTTCTGCAAAGGCCAAAAAAATAAAGTGGTGACCTGTTTCACATCCGAGGGGGGTGGGGTGGGGAGAGAGAAAGAGAGAGAGAGTCTTCCCTTCAACCTTGTCCTGCAACGCACTGAAATAGACCCTATCCAGGCTGCTCTAATGGCTAGGCCGATCTGGCTGAAGAGACAGATATGTACCTCCATTATTTAATTCAGTCATAAATGGTGCCAAGTGCCAACATGAATTGGTTGTCTAAAGGCACAATCCTATGCATGTTTAGCCAGAAAAAAGTCCTACAAATCTCAGCATTCCCTAGCCAGCGTAAGGAATGCTTTCTTATGTCTACACATGCATAGGACTGCACCCTAAAACAGTCAAATGTGGGTTTGCTAAAACAAATAAACAAAAATAACCTCACTGCTCAACAGTTGAAACCATATTGATTCAGTCGCCACATACAAACAATGGAGGTTATATTCTCTTGTGTTTTAACTTGGTCAATTGCAGGGGATCTGTCCATTATGCTAAGCAAATATAAAGAGTTTGGAGCTTTCTGAGATAATAGATGAGCCCTTCACTGTGGTCACCAAACTGTTTAAAGGCTAATTGGCACAATCTGCATGTGTATCAGTCCAATAATTACTCAGATTAATGATACCAATGCTCCCATAGTCATTTATGAGCAATTGCTATAGTAGTGTGTGTTCCCTTTCAATGTGAGTGTGACCTACACTCAAGAAAGGGCTTTTCTATGCAGTTGAAAGAATGCATTATTACCATACAATTGCTGTGCAAAAGTCATGTCAGCAACAATTCTGAAGTATAATTTGGGGAGCGTTTGGTCTACCCCCCCCCTTAGTTCCATTTTCTGCAGGCATTTCTTCTACAATAAGCAGAATCATATTCATTTATATTGCTGTTGCTTGCTACACTGTTAGACAAAGGTGCTATAATCCAGAAATAACTTTCCCCTCGAATTCCACCTCAGAATTAGTCACAGTGAATGCAGAAGTGGGATAACCATTTAATATTTGACTTCTGCTCTTTGGTGCACGCACATATTTGCTTTCCATCTGTATTTTACATCTGACATTTAATAATTGGCAACTATCGTTTGGCAGCTGATAGTATATGATACCGGACCAACAACATTGTGTTTGATATGTGACAACATATGATATTGGACAGCCAATAGTATTTGTTATTTGATTTTCAATTTTTATGTTTCTGTAGTTCACACATAGGAATCATGGTTCACACTATACAGTTGGAAGGGGCCTACAAGGCCATTGAGTCCAACCCCCTGCTCAATGCACGAAACTAGAGGAGGGGTCTCCCATCCAAGTAATAACCAGGCCTGACCCTGCTTAGCTTTCCACACTCGGACAAGCTGAGCCAGCATGAGCCACAGGCCTGTATGAAATCATAGTTGACAGCATTTCATAACTGACGTTGTAACTGAGATTTAAGGTTGCTGATAGCAAATACTAATAATAATGATCAAAGACAGGCTAATATTTAATATTCAGAATATAATATATTGTGTTGACTTTATTGTCATGCACATTCAGTCACTGATCATTATTGATATCTGTCAGGGATCGAGCTGTGGCATGTTCTCCATCAGTTCTACAGAGTTACTGGCCTGGCCAAATGTAAACAAAGCTAGGCCAGAAGTAATGGGGGGAAGTCCCAACCACACTTGATCTAGGCAGCTAGTCCCATATTAAAACTTTACTTGAAATCTTACCTCCATTTGATTAACTAGCATAGGCATACATCGGCTGAGTGAATGGGAACATGTATATTAAATTTTTTTGGCGTAACTTCTCCAGAGACTTCATACTATATTTTCTCTATTACCTTCAAGTCCCCCCACACACACACACACCAGTACAGCTTTAAACTGAATATATGGTTCCGTAGGAACTGCTCTGGATAGCAGCACTGAGTCAGGTTCACACTATAACCTATCCAGGCAAAAAAGGAAGCATGATTATCACCTACAGTAGCAGCATATGATCACAGATCTTAGTGAGAGGTAACACTAAAATATTGATTTTATAAGAGTGTTAACTGCAATTTGTCACATAAGCCACAAGTTAACTGTGTTTTGTTACAGTCAGAATCCTTTTACTGTTTGATTGTGACTTCTTGGTTAACTTTTCTAAATATGAAGCATTTTAATGAGGACAGAATGAACCTAAAAGTTACCCTCAAGGATGAGAAGACTCTATGGGCTGCAGTGCTGCAAGGTTGACCTTACATTTCCATGTGTCTCCAAAGGTACAATCAGTACCTTTGTTGAAATACTGGTTTTTTTTTAAAGTCATCCAAACACATTTTTTTAAAATGAAAGCCTTTGATTAGTTGCCTTGAAATGTACATCCCGCTATAGATCTCCATTTAGAGGCATGTTTCAATTTTCATTTTTGTTTCTCATCTAATTTCCCTGAAATTCAGACACACACCCCATTTCCAGGTTACTAAGGGGAAACAGATTGCCCTTTATCTCTTTTTACTACTAATTGCATAGTTACAACTGAAGGGAAGAGAAGGGATGGTGAAATGAAATTACACAAAGGTCAACTGTAATGAAGGCTTTTATCTTCCTATGGCATTTGCTTCATGTTAACTTTGATTAAGGCTAGGAACAAGAAAGTGATCTGTAAGACAGAAGTGCAACCAGTCAAAGATAAAACAAAAGAGGTTTTTATGCCCCAGATCTCCCATTTTTTAGGGTACATTTACACGTAACAGGGAACACAGGACTGCTGATGAGAATGACAGTTCCATGTTGACTCCCCTCCCCCACTGTCATATGTGTAGTAGAGCATAGCTTATATCCTAATGTTATTGCTCTGAGCATTTCACCACCACCACCAGCTAATCATGTGGAGTGAGGGCTAAGAAGTATTCTGTCTAAGACATTCTAAGAGCCTAAGAGCCAGTGTGGCATAGCGGTTAGAGTGCTGGACTGGGACTCTGGAGATCCAGGGTTCTAGTCCCCACTCAACCATGAAGAGCACTGGGTGACTTTGGACCAGTCCCTGCCTCTCAGACTATCCTACCTCACAGGGTTGTTGTGAGGATAAAATGGAGAGGAGGAGGATTATGAAGGGTACTCAACATGAGTTTCATGTAACAATTAGCCTTTGATCTGGTAATACAATAACATATTGAACTTCATAGTTTTAAATACTTGTATTTTATTTTTTTTTAACTGTGTTTCAAAATGGCACTTTAGTTTTAACTGGTTGTAATCCACCCAGAGAACATTATTTATTGGGGAGATTAGAAATGTACTAACTAAATACATAAATAATTGTTGCCATTAACACACCAACAATGCCATCCAGTGTGGCTGCCTGTGACCCTCCGAACTCGAAGGATTACGGACATTCCATGGAAGCTGGGAGGAGCACAGAGGCAAGGATTTCAGCTAAGTGTTTTACCCCTGCTCATGAGGACGAGAGGCTGAGGCTCTGCCTGCCATGATTCCTCATATCCCAATGGAGCCTCCTCCAATCTCCCCATCCCACCCCACCCCACCCAGTGCCAGCTTCCATCTTTGTAGGCACAGCTGGTGTGGAAAGAACCATGCCGGCTGCAAGGGCGTAAGGAGGGTGCTCCAAAGTCGGAGCCACAGCTGGCTTTTCCGAGGTCAGAGCTAGGGCTCTGATTTTTCCTATGGTCAGCCAGACAGTGTCTAACAGCTATAGGATTGCACCCCTAGATACCAGGGATGTTGAAGAGTCCTTGATCTTGAGTCACGAGTCGAGTCACGAGTCTTTGGACCCGAGTCTCGAGTCCGAGTCCTTGGTCCAAAATGGTGACTCACGAGTCACGAGTCACTCCCAAAGCCGACTCCACGAGTCCCTCTTAAAATCAATGGGGGTTTTTCCCCAACAAAATAAAGCTACTTCAGATGTGTGGTTTAAATAAATTCTAGGCACAAGTGTGCCTTTTTATTTCAAAACTCTGCAACTGATTTTGGCAAGAACAGACCAGGCAGAAAAACCCAAAATAACCAGGCAGGCAGAGGAGGCAGGGAACCCCAAAGCAGGCAGGCAGAGGCCTTTGTCTTGGACAATTTAACTGTTGAACTGGTCAAGAAGAGACCAGGCAGGCAGAGGGGGCTGGGAACCCCAGACAGGCAGGCAGAGGCAGCCAAACCCAAAATGTCTGAAAGGCTGCATTTTAGAAAAATGAAAAAATAAACTTGCTGTACTTCCTAAAACTTATCCATGTTGCATTTGAGGAACGTGATTTTTTCTAAATGTTTGGCCCCCATTCTGGAACGGTGAGATCTCATCACAATTCCACCCTCACTGAACACCTGCTCCACTGGTGATGAACTTGCTGGAACCAGAAACACACTCAGAGCAGCCACACAGAGTAATCTCAGGTCCTTCTTCTGCCTCTCCCAAGTACGCAACACATCAATCAAAATAAATCTTGACACACTGTTGGGGCTGCACTCCTGGTAGCCGTCCATAGTGGCCGAGCAGCAGCGCACCTCGCTTCCATGCACTCTTCGCTGGCAATCACGCTCCTCTCCACTCCTCCTGGCACAGCCCAGGGATGTTGAAGAGTCCTTGGTCTCGAGTCCCGAGTCGAGTCTCGAGTCCCATTAAAAATATTGGGACTCGAGTCCGAGTCGAGTCAGAGGGGGGACTCAGTCTGACTCACGAGTCGAGTCCTCGAGTCCGAGTCCCCATCCCTGCTAGATACACTGCCCTGAATTAAATTCATTGCAGCGTATCCAGGTGAGTTAATGGAAGATTTTTCACTCTTGACAGTCTGTCTGTCTGTCTTTCTGCCACCCTGTATCATATTTGGTGACTATGCAGTTTTGCACAACCACCATAGCCTCAGTAGGGCACACATTCTACAAAATCTGAAGCCCTCCACACAACCTCCAACTGCACCATAGTTTAGTGGGTTTTATTTACCCCATCAGCCTGGAAACAGGGCTATTAGGAGGTTCATCAGTGCCTTTTTAATTCAATATCAGGAGCCATACATATTCAATGTACTTCTCCCAACTGGCATACTTCTTAGCGCTTCCAGTTCATCACAGAACTACTTCCAGTACAGGGTCCTGACCCTGTCTGCTCTTGTCTTCCTTGTCATTAGTGCCCAATTTTGACATCTTCACAGAGCTTATCACCATGTAAAATAGTTGTCACATTGTCCACGCATGTCCAAGAAACTGCACAAAGTCATTCATTTGAGCCTGAATAATTGTTCCCTTGAAAACTCTTGTGATTTCTTTCCTATTTCCATCTCTCCATTTGTCAGCTCTTTGTCAAAGATAAAAGAAACACCACATCACCGATGACAAATCTCACAACACTAATTCTCAACTTGCAAACAACAAAAGCATGCAGCATATGAATCATCCTTATGGTAAATATTCTCCAACTACAGAATGTTTCAATATGTGTTATGGTTAGAAGACAGTAAAATGCATTTTATGACTATTTTTGTTACTACTGGAAGAGTAAATGTAATCAAGTTCTCCATAAATAAATCATCCAGTCCTAGATATCCCAAATAAAAAATAAACCACACATATATACCACATTTACAAGATTCTTTTGCACACAAACACACATGCACAAAACAAATTTACCATTCTCTCTCTATAACAGGGTGGGCAACTTGTGGCCTTCAGATATTTTGACCTATAATTCCTATCATCCCTAACCATTGGCTATGCTGGCTAGGACTGATGGGACTTGTAGGCTACAATATCTGGAGGACCACAAGTCCCCCCCCCCCACTGCATACACTGAATATATGGCGCTCTGAACTTCGAACTTTGTGGATGTTCAACATAAGCAATTATGCTCAGCCACAGAAGTCTCCATGTATGCTGTGGGGCAAGGGTACCCACAGACTGAATGTGGCCCCCTGGAGGCCTGTTGTGTGACCCCCATTCTCCCCACCACTGCAGTGCAAAATTCACCCCTGCTGCCATTCAGGGCCTATGCTTCCGCGCTGTTAATTGTCCTGCTATGGATGAATCAGACTCAGCATTGGAGCAAATTATGGGGCAATCCAAAAGGCAGGGGCAACAAAAGAGGCAAATGCTCAAGCACAAAGGTTTCAGTCCAGTATGGGATCAATCAGGCTAAGGCAGGAGTGGCCAGATACAAGCAAAGGTCAAAGCACAGTTAAGCAGACCGATACAATACACAGTCCAGAAGCAGAGTGAAGCAGCAGTACAAGGGTCAATAGTATGGAGGGTCAATCACATGACAAGGTCAGGAAAACAAGGTAAAAGTACTAGAGCTGAAAGAACAATGTTGTTCTAGCACTGGCTAGGCTAAAACTGAAGGCTTATATAACCAGAGCTTCCTGAGCCCCACTCGTGGCTCAGCTGCAGTGCATTACAGGCCCTCTGGCAAAAGTCCTACTCAGGAGGAGGGCCTTGCTCCCAAGGTGTCCTCCTTAGTAATCAAGCACTTCTTCTCAAAGGAGCCCTGTTGACCTGCCTTTTGAGTCAACGATGCTCTCAGGGGCTAAGTGGTCACCCAGCCTCTGTCTCAGAGGCAGAATCCCCCTCCTCCTGCAGGGACAGACTAGTGGTGATCTCCCCTGAGGGCCCAGGTTACCCCAGATCTCTTGACATGAGTGGCTTCTTGGCATCGTCTGTTTCTGACAGCTCTAGCTCTACCTCAAAGGAGGATTCCTCCAGTGGGGGCATTCATTCATTTCATTTATTACATTTCTATACCATCCAATAGCTGAAGCTCTCTGGACAGTTTACAAGGATTGCAACCTTAAAAATACATTATAAAAAACCATATACATACAAACATATAAACACGCAACACACAGAATGACACACATATATCTAAAAACAATTTAAACAATCATCAACAAGAAAAATTCAAGACCTGATTAAAAATTCAAGACCTGATTGGGCTGCATTAATAGAAGTATAGCTTCCAAATCGCGTGACGTGATAGTTCCCCTTTACTCAGCACTGGTTAGGCCTCATCTTGAGTACTGCGGCCAGTTTTGGGCACCACACTTTAAGAAGGATGTAGACAAACTGGACAGGGTTCAGAGGAGGGCAACAAAGATGATAAAGGGACTGGAAACAAGGCCCTATGAGAAGAGACTGAAAGAACTGGGCATGTTTAGCCTTCAGAAGAGGAGACTGAGGGGAGATATGATAGCATAGCACTCTTCCAGTACTTGAAAGGTTGTCACACAGAGGAGGGCCAGGATCTCTTCTCGATCATCCCAGATTGCAGGACACGGAATAACAGGCTCAAGTTACAAGAAGTCAGATTCTGCCTGGACATCAGGAAAAAATTCCTGACTGTTAGAGCAATACGATAATGGAACCAACTACCTAGGGAGGTGGTGGGCTCTCCCACTCTGGAGGCATTCAAGGTGCAGCTGGACAGCCATCTGTCAGGGATGCTTTGGACCTGGATTCCTGCATTGCGCAGGGGGTTGGACTCGATGGCCTTATAGGCCCCTTCCAACTCTACTTTTCTATGATTCTATGATTCTATGAAAACCTCATCATATGCTGCCAAATGCCTGAGAGAAGAAGACAGTCTTAACCTGCCGCATGACATTAATGGTGGCACAAAGCAGCTATGTTGATTGAGAGCACTGGGAGAGGGTGGAAACTAAAAGTTCCCCTTCCCCCCCAAGGGCCTTAGCGCATCTGAGACTGTTGCTTCTGTTCAACTAATAGACACATAAAAGTGATGATTCAGAGCAGGCATGTAGTGAGGAGCACAGAGCTGAAGCAGATAACATGCAGCATGCAAGGAGCCACTGCAGAAAAGGAAAAGCTCTGATGAACAGCTCCTTGTGGCTCAAAACATCAGCAAAACTGCATGCTACATGAGTAGTCCAAACCAAGCAAAGGGAAGACAAACCGTTGGTCACATCATGCACAACACTATTAAGGATGTGTCGGGTTTCCAGAATTTTTTTCTTTTTATCTGTCTTGCCTGTCCCTTTTAAAAAAAAAAAATCAAATTGCTAGAAGCACTTTTAGCAATCCCTTGCTGATGTTTTAAGACTTCCTTAAGTTAATGTTCTCTTCTCCTTTGAAAAACAAACCCATCTTTTCAGATACGCTTTATAACTGGAAACCATGAGAGCAGTTCACACATTAGTTGGGGTTTGAATCCGTGTTTCCCCCCCCCTTAATCCCGCTATTAGCAATTATGGATTTTCCTCTATATCCTTGGTAAAATCTTGGTAACCAATACTTTGTACTTCATAATCAAGAACAGATGCTTTGCCATTCATGTTAATTTTGTATATATATATCTAGGTCACCAATATACCATATTTCCCTGATGATGCTACTATCTACAGGGAAGTTTATGTGTCTGGGCAGTTGTTCTATATATATTTTTCTCTTCAGTGTATGAAAGAAAGCATCACTATTCTCTGCAGTTATTTCAACTGACTTCCTGGGTTTATAGTTTCCATATAGTTTTTAATATGTACTTCCCCATCTAGCAAGTCTCCTGCAGGGAAGAATTTGCTACCTGTCACAACATTTCCAAAAGTAGAAGTCACTGGGGAGCATAGGGGAAAAGCTATCTTGATGGTGGCATAAATGCTGCAGAATTCCCTGTGTACTCCCTAGTAAGTTTTTTTTTTTTTATGATCACATCTTAAACTGCAATCCAAAACACATTTAGAGAGCAATCCTACCTTTTTGAACACTGAGAGATAAAATCCGCTGAGATCAGAGGCTTCTGAGTTTCCTGTATGTTGCTAGATGTCTGCTGGAGGAGCAATGGGGACATTTCCACGTCTCCAGCCTCCTTTTCATGTGATTTCTCATTAGACTGCAATTTGAATTCATCTAGTGGACCCATGCTGCTAGAAGTGGGGGATGTGCGAATCATCAAAACTTGAGCTCACTGAAGTTCTCCGAATTCCATATTGAAGCTCCTTCCAACTCGAGTCCATATCAGATTTCAAGCTTTGTTTTTTTGCTTCTTTTCACATGAAAATCCTTGCATATTTCCATGCATATTTCCCCCCAAATGTATGCATCAATTGAGCACATCATTGGAATGTTCTCATTTTGAAATGTATGCATGCTGTCAAACACTTTTGGGTGTGTGTGTCCATGAATCACATTGCAAGCTCAGAAATGTACGGACTTTTACCGCAGATTATGTCTGAGTCCATATTCAGTCTGGAAGGTGTGAGCTGAGTGAACTCCTCACCAAAAGTAAATGGAAATGAATTTGTCATAGATCCCTAGTGGGAATAGGAGATGGGAGGCTGGCGGATGTTCCAGACTCATGGCATCTCCCCTCCCCACAAACTGACACATACCAATCCTCCTCATTTAGATCCTTACCTTCAGACCAAGCTCTATGCTCCAGTGAGGAAGTCACTGTGGCAGAGTGACAGGCAGAAGCCCAGGGAGGGGCCAACCTGAACATTCCAGAGACTCTGATTGGTTGAAGCAGAGAACATAGAACCCCAGGAAGTTGGCAGTTAAGGGGAGTCGGTTGTCAGTTGGGGAGAGAGTGGGTTGGAGTGAGAGAGGGAGTGGGAGGTTAATAGAGTAGGTAGGGAAAGGTGGTGCTGAAGAGAAGAGTTCAGACAGGAAATCTAGTACTAAGTTGTGAGAAAGCAAACGTGAAGGTGTTAGTAGAGAACAGTTCACAGGAGTCTCCACTTAGGGAGTGAAGGATCTTCTGCCTGAGGAAGAAGGTGAAGCTCTGGACTAGTGAGAGGGACAGTTAAGTTCCTTGGTCTGATATTGTAACTTCAAGTAACCAAGCCAAGTTGATACAAAGAGCACTGTATATCTGCCTGCCTTTAACCTGAATCTAAGCAAAGAACAAGTTTGAATTAGCTGTTGAAAATCCAAGTTGTCTGTGCCTGAGTTGAATATCAGTTTAGAGACTGTTAGAACAATAAATCAACCTTTTTATTCAAAGTTCTAAGTGTTCAGAGTCTGACTGGTGGATAGGAAAGTAAGAAGGGAATTAATGGAGGGGCACCCTACTTCAAGTAATCAAATAAAACAAACTGCTCTTAATAAAGACAAGCAAACGTGAGTGAACAGCTACATATAAGGCCTAAGACATATCATCAGCTAACACAGCTTAAGAAGACAGCTTAAAGTCTGAAGTGACCCATACAAGGGGGTACTTGGTGAGCGTGAAGTCCCCGTAAGGGTGTGAGGTTTGGAGGAGGGGTCCCGTCCGCTACAGTCACCACAGGGTTTTCCACAGTGGCTGGGAAGGGGTGGGAGTGGAGGGTGGAAATTCCTGCTTGAATTTGCCCTGCTGAGGTAATAGCTGTACCTAATGCAGGGAGGGATCCACCACATCCTATGGTCTCTGGGATGCTCTCCCAGGGACCATAGGATTGCTCTGTTAATTTAATTTGCCACAAGGAAATGTAAAGCAAGTTCATGAACACCTTAAGTAGGTAGGATATGTATAGCTGGTGCCTTGGACTCACACAACCTCTTATTGCCTTTATTTTATTTAATTTTTAAAATGATTTTTAGGCAGCCTTCAAGGGTAAAACACCTCTTAAACAGGCTTCCAAAATAAAATACACAGAACAGTCAACTTAAAACTTTAGTAAGTACCAGCAATAATAACAACATACAAAAACATCCAGCCCAGAAAAATACTAAAAAACTACAAGTAAGCATAGCTAAAACCACAGCATCCCAATAAAAAAACAAAAACAAATCTTTAAAAAGCCACAGAAAACAAATGATTCATTAAAGCTCTCCTAAAAGCCTCCGCCGGTAGGGATGTAAGTGAATTCTGCTTTTGTTTGCAATATGTGAACACATCCTCTTTGCAATTCCAAACATGAACATGAGCAGGAGTGCTTTTTTTTGTTGCTTTTTTTGAGAAATGTTTGCAAACTCCATGTTCAAAAATGCATTTTGTGTTTTTTTAAATAAAAAATACACACTTTGAAATGTGCATTTGAACACACACACACTTTCATGTTTTAGTCAATGAAGGGAAAGTGTGCACTTTTGAAAAATATGCTCAGAAATGGGCACTTTTCCCATTCGAACGAGCCAAAAAACACATCGAAAACAAAAATGAGATTGAGCAAAAATGAGCTTTGAAGTGATTTTTTTCAGAACTTAGGCAAGCTCGAAAATGGCTGGTTGTCTCATCCTTAGCCTCAGTAGTGATGGGGCCTGATGGAACCAGTTGGCAATGCACCATCCATAGAATTGTCGATGGAAACAACGAAATGTGCAGAAAGGCTTACATGAGTAGGTCCTTCTCTGAGGATTAATTCACCACCACCCCCTCCACCACCCTTTTTTTTTGCAGTTGGTGGATTGCATGAGCAGGGGATACTCACATAGGCACTTATATGTGTGATCCTTCATTCATTTTAATGGTTCTACACACATGGTGGAGGATGACACATAACCCTGACATTCTCTCCTTGGCCCCATATTCTGAACAACCAACATCATGCTGGGGGCTGTGCAAACTCATCTTTACATCAAGAAAAGGTGTCAAGGCACTGAGATGGAATTGGGGGGGGGGTAGGAGAAATAAGTTTAACTGTATTTTAAGAATGTAGTTTGTCTGAAAGGTAACAAAGAGCAGGGCTCTTTTTTTGGCTCTGAATACCTAAATACGCACATGTGTGACTTTATTCATTTGTTTTGCTTCCCCCTCTCCTTATATGGAGGTGTCAGACTCAATAGGCATCATCTCTATTTGATTATCCTTCCATGTTTTACCCTTTGTAGTGTTCAGATGAATTTTCCACATCCTATGAAGTCTCTGTGGAGGGGACTAATTGATATTCAAATGTTCTTTGTAGATTCTGACATTCTAGATTCAAACACATAAATGAAGGTAATCATTTAGGATTAGATCTATCCCCTAAACATAATGCATCCAAGAACAGACTCTCAGATAGAGCAGGCAGGTCCTTTTTAACAATGAACACCTACTCTCTTTCGATAAAGAAAGATTCTTTCTTCTTTTTGTTATTGTTCCCTTTCCAAGAGACCCCATCAAAGCCCTCACCTTGAAAACCCCCTTGTAAAGGAATGCAGTCTTCACAATGTATCATAGATTTCATGGCTTCAGCCCCCACTTATATTTATATATATCTGCAGGTATTCTGCTTAGTATTGTTGCCTTGGTGCTGAATCACATTGGGAACGGCAGATCAACATTGTCATTGTATTAATAAAAGACCCTGAATGTCCTCTAAATTCTCCATCGCTTTTACATATTGCCCATCTGTGATGACTAGGAGCACACCAAGTGTCATGTAGGATCAGAACATTTATCCATCTAAAACTGGCTTTTACCGCCTGCAGGAGCTGTGATCAGTACTTGATGCTTCAAAAGAAGAGGGGGAAAATATCTTATATAACAATGTCCCGCCTGTCGGCAAGTCTTTCTCTCTTGAACTATTTTACTAGCATGGATAGGGAAAGGTAGCAAATAGTTTTGGGGGTCCTATACCTCATATTTAACTAGAGAATGAGCCCCTTCCCCACAAACAAATAGCTTTTCCCCCACCTAGAAACTACCCAGAGAAATGCCACTGCTTTCTTGTGCTTTAGGGAGGACGTTTGGACAGTACTAGCCATTCCAGCAGCGGTGGACAACTTGTGGCCTTCCTGATGTGTTGGCCTACAACTCCCATCATTCATCATCATTGGCTATGCTGGCTAGGGCTGAAGGGAATTGTAGGCCAAAACATCTGGAGGGCCACAAGTTGCCCACTCTGCATTATAACAATCTATACCCTCAAGTCAGGCCCACCTGCATGGCAAACAACAAACACACTTCACACTAAGGAAAGGGGCAAAGGCTGCTCTGAAAGACAAAGGACTGTGGATGTATACTCATATTATTATCTTCCATGTATTCCATGAATGCACAGAGGGGAAATATGATCAAACCAGCTGGCCCTGCCCTGACTAGATGGACAAATCTATCAGCTTTCGCTTCCTCCTGCATTTGAATTTTTAAGACCTCAAGTTCTTTCCATCCTGAATATGAAGAGATTTGAAAATTTGGATAATTCTTATAAAAAATAAATGAAACAAAATTCTCACCCATCTGCTTCAGCCAAATTCAATAGATATAGTGGTAGGCGATCACTCGTGACCAAGTAAGATTGTCTTCCAGGATAAAATTACAAAAATTCTAAAAAAAATGTGTAGACTCTAGCGATGGGTCCGTAAGTGACTGTGGAGGCCAATTCTAGATCCACACAGCTTCCCACAGTGAGGACACAGGTTACCAGATGGAAGATGGTCCTGTAAAGGATTCGTTTGACGTGCTTTTCGCTTAGCAGGTTTCTCCCTTTCACCTTGCACTCGGACTTCTTCAAAGTCCATGGAACCTTTGTGAAAGGCCAGCCTCCATTTAGATCATTCATGGGCTTCCCAGTTTTTGATGTTTATGGAGAAGATCATGCTATACCTGCCTGTCATATAGCTCTTAAAGAGGATGAGTCTGTCACGAAGAAGAGGTGGCAACCCTAATTCAGCACTAACATGGTTGAATATGCTGTTTTCAAACCCAGACTTTTAAGAGCTAAGGGCTCAAAAAGCCCTGGGCCTGGATGGACGAATCAGTCAGGTTTGCTGTCTCCCATATTCAGTTGTTCTTAATCTTATGTTCTTTCCATTCCGAATATGAAGAAAATTAGGATTTATTTGTAATTTCATATAAAAGCTAACTAAAAGAAAATTATCACACACACACAGCCGTGACCTTTATGTGTGCAGCTGATGGTGAAAACAGACCCTGGTGTGACCATGGTTCCCAATCCTGGGTACAAACCTAATGCATGAAGGCTGGGCACAGGGCTTGTAAATACACAGAGAGTGGGACCAGGTGGCAGCCGTGATCTCACTTCCCTTCCACATGTTTACTGAATATGTGAAGGATTCAGTGAAAAGAGGGCACATGCTGGCTTGCTGTCATGTACAGTAGAGGCATGAAGGTGAGAGACACGTGTTAAACTGGGGCATCTGAAATGTTTGGACTTCAGAGAACAAATATACAATGACTGAATGTTCATCTACAAACTACCTGCAATGCTTCAAGTTCAACACTGGGACATACACAGCTGGGGTTTTGCTTTCTGATTTTGCTGAAGAGACAAGCTGCTATTATTTAAAACAACAATGTCTTGTTGTTCAGCAGCGGAGATGACTGAAGGAAATCAAGGAGCAATGTTTTGGACTGCAAATTTCATTGTACTTCACCACTGGCTAAGCTGACTAGGTCTGATGGGAGTTGTAGGTCAAAGCATCTGGAGGAACACAAGTTGCCCACTGCTGTTTTAGGCACTGATAGTTTTCAAACCAACTGTTCTTCAACAGAAATAGGCCTATTTAGAGCAAATTCAGAAATAATAATAATAATAATAATAATAATAATAATAACAACAACAACAACAACGTAACAACAACAACAACAACAACTGTGTCCTCTCTGATAGTCATCAGCCTGAATACATAACAAAATGCCTGCCCACATGTTTTTATCATTTGTGGAAGCCCTTCTGCAAGTGTCCTCAACTTCACTGGTGAGGCAAGTGGTGGCTGGGGAGATGGTATTTCCTGTGGTGGCATTCTATTTATGGAATACTTTCCCCAGAGAAATTCACTTTGTCCAAATCTTGCATATTTTTTGGTGCCATGTTGAAAGAATTATTTTCTCCAGAGCATTTAACTGAACAGTGAGGATGTTGTCTTATTACTGCTTCAGTACCATTAGATTTTATTCTTGTTTTATGCTGCTTCTCTCTCTCTCTCTCTCTCTCTCTCTCTCTCTCTATATATATATATATATATATATATCGTGCTGTATTGTTTGTTGTTCTAGATTTTAAGATATTTATGGGTTGTCCCCCACCTTGTGAAGTGTGTATTTAAACTGAAAGACAGGATATAAAAAATACATTTTCAGAAACACTAAGAATCTCCTCCCCCCTCCTTTGAACACTTATGTGATGACCAATAAACTATTTGGACAGGGATAACCGGCTTCAGTCACCTATACTCTGGTAACATCCAAGTTAGATTACTGCAATGCACTCTATGTGGGACTGCCCTTGAAGATGGTTCAGAAGCTGCAGCTTGTGCAAAATGTGGCGGCCAGGTCAATAACAGGGACAAGAAGGTCCAAACATATAACACTGATTCTGGCCTGCTTGCACTGGCTGCCTGTGTGTTTCCAAGCCTGATTCAAGGTGCTGGTTTTGACCTATAAAGCCCTACATGGCTTGGGAGTGCAATACCTAATGGAACGCTTCTCCCAGCATGAACCTACCCATAGAGTACACTCATCCAGGTGCCTCCTCTGAGGGAGTTCAGAAGGTGGCAATAATATTGGACAGGGCCTTCCCAGTGGTGCCCCCCTGATTATGGAATTAACTCCCCAGCAAGGCCCACCTGGTGCCAACGTTGTTATCTTTTTGGCACCAGGTTAAGACCTTCCTCTACTCCCAGGCATCTGGCAGCAGATTATAGGCTTTTAATTAGGTCATAGGATATTGTTTGGATCTGTGTGTGTGTCTGTTCTACTTGTATGTTTGTAGCTAAACTGTTTTTATATTATGCATAATAATGTATTTTTAAGGTTTTAATCTTTGCAAACCACGCAGACAGCTTTGGCTATTGGGCGGTATAGAAATGAAATGAAACGTATAATGTTTTCAATAAGTAGCTTGTGTGTTGAGAAAAAATACAATTTTGCCTGTTCTGTGTTTATTCGCCTAACATCTCTCCATTGCATTACCAGTGATGCAGAGCTTTCTTGAAAACATATATGAAATTGTCCTCGCGATTCTTTTTGGCCTAATGCAGTTTGTCATTTGGAAAGGGGGGAAAAGGGGGAAAGGAAATGAAAAACAAGTACTCGGCACTAAACAGGGTCCTTGCCTATCACAATGTCACCAGTCGAAGATTTGTTCAGAGAGTAAACACAGAATGATAGGCAGTTGTGCCCTTGAAGCATAGATCAAGTAACATTGCAAAGATACACAGAAGTCTTCCTTTACAAAAAAAATTGCCCTAAATTCTACAGAGGAACTTAAAAGCCAGGTTCTCTGCTAGTTTGACTTCAGATGCATCTCTTGAGGTTTCAAATCAAATTTACTTTTAATTCTCTTCCAGCCAGGGATGGAAGTAATGCAGATGACAGATAAACAGTACATTTCCTTCCACATCCTATGGGCCTTCCTCTCGTGTCCTCCTTTGCCATGGGTGCCCTCATGATTTCTGCCAAGTCCCTGATTCCCACAGGATTTTGTCTTCCTCCCCCACTCCTAACTGGTTTGTAACGATGGGCTGATTTAAACAAGCATATTTCTCTCCCACCACAAAGATTTTATTTTGGGTTGTCACCTCATGGTGGCACTCAGTGTCCTCAGGAACTGGCTGGCTTTGTGCTTCACCCCCATCACTGACAGTCCCGAAGTCATATTAGAGTAGAGAAACAGTCATATGAATGGGCCCAGTGTTTAATGGCTATTATAGGTCATTATTCCGTCATTATACCTTTCATAGATTTCATAGATCATAGAGTTGGAAGGAGCCTACAAGGCTATCGTGTCCAACCCCCTGCTCAATGCAGGAAACTAGAGGAGGGGTCTCCCATCCAAGTAATAACCAGGCCTGACCCTGCTTAGCTTTCCATGCTCAGACAAGCTGAGCCAGCGTGAGCCACAGGCTTGTCTGTAAGTTTGTTCTAGGCACCACTCAGAGGGTTGATTTCAACCTAAAAATCCCTAAATAGTCTGGGAGCAGGATGTTTGAAGATCTATTTAGGGTGGTCAGATGCAAAAAAAAAGGACAGTGCTCCTACACCTTTATTAGTTGCATAGAAGAGGGGCTTTAAACTGATGTGACTTACATGATCTGCAGGAAGGCCCCTTTCAGGACACCATCACCTACAGAAGCCCGTTTGTAGGCATGCATGACAGGGTTTTCTCCTTCGTTGCCCCCAAACTACTGAATGTATACCCTAAAGGATTACAATTCCCCCCCCCACCCTCTTGGACTTTAGAAAGGGCGTAAAGAGACACATCTTTTAAATTTAGTTTTTTTTTTTAAAATGGTGCAATTTTTAACATCTTATGGTGCAATCGTATCGAACTCGGGAGGCTTAGCATCCAGTGCAGAGCAGGAGGAGCGGCAGATGTGATCTTCGCCTCACCACACTTCTCGCTATGTGATTCAGCCAGATGACAATTTCTGGCTTTGGAGTGGGAGGGAAGGAGGCTGGAGCGCCATCAGGATACGTCATATCCTGGTGGCCCAAGTCTGCTCTCCTCCTCGCTTCCTGAACCACCCCTTTTGCCCACCTCCTCCAAGGTCAATTTTCAGATCTTGGAGAAGCAGCCGGTGCGGTTCTTTCTGCGCCAGCTGCGAGGGGGCGGAGGGAAATCAGAGCACAGATCCCCAACTCTGAGGTCAGATCTGGGAATCTGAATTATCCTTTGGCCTGCTAGACATTGTCCAGGGATCCGTATTGCTCTCCTGATCTTTTTATTTTTTATTTTTTTAAAACTGTTTTTAATGTTGTTTTTGCAGGGTTTTATTGTTTTAAATTGTTGTACACTGCCTTGATGGCTTCTCTTAGCAGGAAAGGTGATATATAAATGTTAATAATAAAAATAAATAAACAAACATGACTAAGCTACACCTCCTGAAATTAAGAAGGGGGAGAAAATGATTCCATTCACATTTTAAAGCTAACTTACCTCATTTTGAACTTTCAAACCACTTTGCCATCCAAATCTCAATTATCCTTTGAAATTTGCACTGTTCCAAATTCTACAATGGAGTTCTCCAGTCAAAAATGCGTACAAAAATGTGTGTTAGAGAAAATGATGTTCAAGAATGCATTACACCAGTTCTGGCCCGCTTGCACTGGCTGCCAATATGCTTCCGAGCCGAATTCAAGGTGCTGGTTCTAACCTATAAAGCCCTACATGGCTTAGGACCACAATACCTGACAGAACGTCTCTCCCAACCGTTATCTACCCGGACACTACGCTCAACATCTGGGGCCCTCCTCCGACTGCCACCTCCAGGAGAGGCTCGGTTGGTGGCAACGAGGAGGAGGGCCTTCTCGGTGGTAGCCCCCCAGTTATGGAATCAGCTCCCCACTGAGACCCGCCTGGCGCCAACCTTACTATCTTTTCGGCGCCAGGTTAAGACTTCCCTCTATGCCAAGGCATTTAGTTAGGAGCTTGGAATAGCACGGAGGGGATTGTCACCTGTAGGCTCAGTTTTATTGGCTTTTGTATTGTTATTTTAAACTGTGTTTTTAAATTTGGTTTTTAATTTTTTAAACTGTTTTGTATGTTTTAATGTTGTTTTTATGTATTGAGTGTGTTGTGAACCGCCCAGAGAGCTTCGGCTATGGGGCGGTATATAAATGAAATAAATGAAATGAAATGAAATTATGTTAGGAAACCTGGTGGCCAAAAATGTGCATTAGGCCAAACATTAGGAGCAACATGCACAAAACCAGTTATGAATTTTCATGCAAACTTAAAGGGAAAAAATCACAGTGTTTGGGATGAACTGAATTTAAGACTGGAGAAATTGTCAAAGTTTGAGAACCAAATTTAGGTTTGGAAAAATGAGAAACAAAGAAAAACTGAAATTGACAGATTCATCCATCCCTAGTTGAAAATCCCCCTCTTACCCAAGCATGAAAGGTGCAAGAGACCCACCCCCTTTCACAGCTGGCCATCCTACACCTATTCCCATACAAACCCACCCCTACCAAGTTCATCAAAACTTTCATTTAGGCTGCACTTTTATCCACTTATCTAGGAGTGAGCCCCATTGAACTCAATGGGGCTTACATCTGAGTGTACATGTACAGGTTTCCACTGTTAATGAATCAAATGTTTAGGATGGGAGGAAGGCATATATGCAATTCTACTAACTATATGCCTTTATATATGCAATTCTAGTAACTATATACCTTTAAGACAGCTTGGAATCTTCAGTTATTTCAAAACAAGCTGCTAAGTTACTAACTGGGGCTGGCCAATAGAATCATGTGTTGCCAGTGCTTCATCAGATGCACTGACTTTCCATCTATTTCCAAGCCCAATTCAAAGTGTTGGTGTTGCTCTTTAAAGCCCTAAATGGTTTGGGACTAGAATATCTAAAAGGACATTTTCTCCTGTATGTACCTGCTTGGACCCTTAGGCTGGAGGCCCTCTCCTGGGTGCCCCTGCTGAAGGAAGCTAGGTGGGTGGGTACAAGAGAGAGGGCCTACTCAGTTGTGGCACCCCACTTATGGAATGAACTCCCCAAAGAGGTTTGTCTGGTGCCTACATTGTTATTTGGGGGGCACCAAGCAAAGACCTTTCTTTTCTCCCTGGCATTTTAGAGACCTGGTTCTAGATTTTTCTGGTTGCTCATATATCTATATCTATATATCTTTATTTATTTATTATATTTATACCCCACCCACCTTTTTTCCTGCAAGGAACCCAAGGCAGCTTACATAATCCTCCTCCTCTCCATTTTATCCTCACAACAACCCTGTGAGGTAGGATAGTCTGAGAGTCAGTGACTGGCCCAAAGTCACCCAGTGAGTTTCATGGCTGAGCGGGGACTAGAACACGGATCTCCTGAGTCCCAGTCCAACACTCTCACCACTACGCCACACTGGCTCTTTGTTGTTTTGTGTTGCATTTTATTTCTTTTAAATATTTGTGTTGCCTTTATATTTTAAACTGTTTGCATTGCATTTTAGTTTCTTAGATGTTTGTAATCCACCCAGAGAAGTTTCTTATTGGGCTGATTAAAAATATAATGAATTAATTAATATACAATTCTGCCTATTTTGAATGCTGGCTCTGTGAGGAACAAATGGTGTGCGTGTGTAAACCATATTAACCATATTAGTAAGATGGATCAAGATACAGAGGGGTTTTTTAAGAAGCCAGTGATGGATTGCATTTGAGGAGCTGAGTGTGATGAGCACCTGACAGCGCTTGAGCAGCAGCACTTCTAAATACTTGAGCTTGGAAGCATTTCCCAAGTGCTAATTAACAAACTTTGGTCTTGGGTAGCAGGTGTGACATCTCTTTCGTTTGAGAATTGTGTGAGTGCATATTTCTTTTCTTAATTCCAAAGGGTACTTCATTACGAGATGAAAAGAAAAGAGCTCCGACTTTGTCAAGATTGCGTTTGCTCATCAAGGATGTAGAGCAAGACACGTCAAAGGCAGCCCATGCTTTACTGTGTTCGTTCTCCTTCGCCTCGATCGTTCTTCCTCGAGGGCGAAAATTGGAGCACAGGCCCAGGCCTGCATTTCTTATTCAAACAAAATCTCCTACTGATTTTGCTAAGCAGGTTTTCTGAATAAGTCCTTCAAGATGTAAAGCTTCTGACTGTTCCTTTCCTGCAGGTGATATTAATAGCCTAATCCAAAACACATTGAGATTGGAAGAATCTGGCTGTGGGGGTAGTGAATATTCTCAGTAATATTATTATCTCTTAGGATATTCTCAGTAATATTATTAACTCTTGAGTATAAACTGGCTGAAAGTCTCTGACTGCCCCACTGAGAGCCAGAGGGAAGAGGAGATACAGGAGAAAGAATTTGAGTAGCAATTCTTTGATTGCTAGGGTCAGCATCACTAACTAGTGTCTTGTCATAGTAGGCCAAGTACATGTGGACAAAATGCTGTGTTTCAATTTTGTTTAAACCTAGTTATTTGCCTAAAAATTAGGGGAAGTATCCTCTTTGTGTTTAAATATTCAGAAGCAGCTAGTTAAATACATTGAAAGCATAAGGTTATTTGTTTTTCTAGGCAGGCAGCAAAGTTTAGCTTCAACATAAATTCAGTTTTCATTTTAAATGCATTTTTCTTAATTTTAAAACAAATTAAAATTTAATCTGAGTAAGTACCCTTGAGTTCAATGGGACTTACTCCCAGAAAAGTGTGCATAGAACTAGCCCAAGTGGATTACGTACCTACATGCTGCATCACAACCGTATTTCTGATAGTACCCAAGGGCCATAAATCAAGCAGTTAGAACAATATGTGTAAGGGTAAATTTCACTATAAATAAGTTTCAAATATTCAAAACATGTGTCTTTGTTCTGTTCACGCAAAAGGAACGATACCACGTGGGAGATAGGAATCTGCGAGGACGATATGGAGTCAGCCAGAAAACAGGAGCAAAAGAGGCTGAGGGCGGGAACCCAGGTGCCTAAATAAGCCTTTTTCCTGAGTCCCCTGCCCTAGCTGAGCCATTGGCTCAGCATCAGTGACCAACCTTACCTGTTACCTGACTCTTTCCTCCTCCCCCACGCGCAAATCCTCTCTCAGTCCCCAAGTAAGGGGCCATTGGAAGTCTGTTCTGTCCCTTCTAAAGGGGCTTATTCAGATATTGGCCTTCTCTTTTTGAATTATGGGCAGGGCCAGCCCAAGACATCTTGCATGCCTGAAGCAAAGGACAAGATGGTGCCCAACCTATTCCACATATAGAACATCTAGATTGATAGTTGGATCTCATTTCAACACTGGGGATGGGACAGCATCCTGCACTTCACCTAAGAGAGCAGATCAGCCTAAGGGACACAGGGCAGGCTCTGCAGCACAGCAGCTGTGTCCTCTAACAACCCCTAGCCCCAAACATCTGCTGCCTGAGGCAGCTGCTTCACTCTGCCTAATGGTAGGCCTGGCCCTGATGATGGAGCAGTTCTCCTTGAATACACATGCGCCCGCGCACACACACACCTACAATGTAACGTGTGCATATGTTTATGTGATTCCTCACCACATTTCTGAGGGGGAAGCACAGCAGATGTTGTGTGTGTATACAGCCCATCTCACGCATTATATTTTAGGTGTGATCGAGGCTGTGAATATTCATGTGGGTCCCATTCAAGGAAGTGTCACAGCTATTAGTGGTGGTGGTGGTGAGAGTTATGCAAAGGTGTGCAAAATGTCCATGTACACAAAGCATTCAGATACGAAGTGAATTAAGAATCCCGATATATTTATCATCATTATGAGAGTCTGAAAAGGGGAGATTGGTCCAATTGTTGGCCTGCTTAGAAGGGATGACAAAGGTTTGGCTGTCAGAAAATAATCGGTGTTGGCAGCTTTATATGGGAAAGCTTGTACAGCACCTGCTTCACATCATGCTCGGCACTAACTAGCCAGCTCAGCTTTGTTAGCATTAAAATGTAGACATAGTAAGTTGGGCTTCCTGAATGGAAGAAATAATTCTGTGAAATATATTTGGATATTGTGTTTAGTCAGATTATTTTTGCAGCTTAATAAAGGGCAGACGCAGAAGTAAGGAAAGCAAAACTCTAAGACAAAGTATATTTATATATTTATTATATTTATACCCCACCTTTTTTCCTGCAAGGAACCCAAGGCGGCTTACATAATCCTCCTCCTCTCCATTTTATCCTCACACCAACCCTGTGAGGTAGGTATATAAATTAAGAAGTATGCTGGTGTTTTAGCATTATTGCTATTTATTTGTATATGCTTTTCAGACATCATTAGAGCTCAGCTAAAAGTGACAAAAAGTTACTATTTTGCACCACCTTACAACAATGTTTTGGTAATTCTGAGAAAAATGTTCACCTATTCATAAAACGTTGCCTGCACTTTGCCCTGAGTGATGTCAGCATGTGGCCAGATATAATTCAGCATGTACCTTTATTACATTCACCATATATCAGGGATGGGTGAGAAATTCACTCCATCAAGGGTTTTTTGTGGGGGGGGGTGTTATGGATTTACCTGATCTGACTGCTCATCCCACAACAAGTGACTACAGGAATGAACACAATTGGCAGTTGCACATCTGTACATTTCTGGGCTTGTGATGCATTCTGCAAAAAAAAAAAAAAAAAAAGAAAGAAAGAAAGAAAGAAAGAAAGAAAATGCATGTGCATATTTGAAATGTGCACAAAAAACACTGTGTACATGTCTAAAATGTGCACAAACATGCTTTAGTCAATGGGGACAGGCATCCACTAATGCATTCATTTGAAAAAAAAAAGTGCAAAAAATACGTACAGATTTTTTTCTGTTAAAAAAAAATCTGCATGGAACCAGCATAGAATGGACTTGGAGGTAGGGGAAAGAAGTCCACAGAAATGGACTTGATACTTCCATCCATCCTTATATGTAATGATACTTCCATCCATCCTTGATTGGCTAGGATCACCCATGTGAACTAATCCAAGAAATGTTGCCCTCACTCTGAATTGAATTTGTCCTGAGTGAAACCAGCACATGGCCAAACATGATTGGCTCTGTAGTGTCATGTTCACTACATAGTCCCTGATTGGCTGGAACTGCTCAGGTCACTATCCATGAATGAGAAAAAAGAAGTCATATCCAGAAGAGAAAAATGTCACATAGGGGTAATCATTATCAGCTGGGGGAAACAACAATACCGAACAAGATACAAAAGGTAAATAGTTTCAAAATCAAAGAATAATCTCTAGTTCCCCAATACTTTCTAATAATTTCCCATAATAATTTCTTCCCCAATTTCTAAGAAAATCTGGTGATGCCCTTGTACACAAATGCTACACAATTTTTACACATTTCAGCATCTCTGTGAGTTAGATTACTCATTTGCTTTGGTGGTGGTGATGGTAAATCCCGCACTGGTGCCACTGGGGATCCTGCTCCCACCAAGCAAATCCTAGCTTCAGAAGGGGACATTCCTCAGGACCACAGCAGAGGAAGAAAGGGTTACATCCCTTCTCGCACCCACTCTAATGCTATTAGTTATCCTCCTCTCCCCACACACACACACCAAGCTGCTGCCATTCGCCATTTTTATAAACCTGCACAATTGATGCAAAGTCACACTGAAAACAACATGTAGTTTGGCATTTAGTATTAATATAATGCTTCACATATGATATTATTCCCTCTAATAGTAAACTCAGGGTGTTAAGTGGCTATCAACACCTTGTAAAAAGCCTGAACAGCATTACAAGGTTCCTGTGTCAGCCTCACTGGCACTATGGACAAGAACATTCTTCTTAGTCTATGAGGATACACTACAACATTTTGTTTCATGTCTCACACTTCTACTGTTGTAATCCCTACAACAACCCTGTAAATTAGGTTGTGTTATTATATTCATGTGTGTATTGGGGGGGGGAGGATGTGAGAGAGTAGCTTCCTTAAAGCCACCGAGTGAGTTCATGTCAGAACCAAGCATTTCCTGATCTGTAGTATATCTCTTAGAGAGTATACTACACCTGCTCAATAAGAATGTACAGAACAGCCAACATTCTAGGGCCGGGGTATCTGAGAGACCACTTTCATTCTATATGTACACAGCTCCATGGTCTCTAGTTGTCATTTCATGCCTTTCTCCAAGTACCTCTGCCTAATCATACATGGTGGACATCCACTAAAAGCAGGGCCTTTTCAGTAGCGGCACCAACATTGTAGAATTTATTTATTTATTACATTTATACCCTGCCTTTTTTCCTGAAAGGAACCCAAGGCGGCTTACATAATCCTCCTCCTCCTCGCCATGTTATCCTCATCACAACAAACAACCCTGTGAGGTAGGTTAGGCTGAGAGTCAGTGACTGGCCCAAAGTCACCCAGTGAGTTTCATGGCCGAGCGGAGACTAGAACCCGGATCTCCCGAGATCCATCAGGCCCAGAGGGTAGAAAGCTACAGGCAACAAGCTAAAACCTGGCTATTTTAGAAGGCACTTGGATTGATGGCAGTTATGGTGGGTTAATGCTTCGTGTTTGCTTCTTGTTGGTTTTATTCTGCTGATTGCCTTGGATTTCTAATACATCATTCTTGTTGTTCTATGGTTCTGTGGTTTGATTTTGCCATTGTATTATATGGTCTTTGTATTGTTTGATTTTTTTTTAAAAAAATGACACTATGGGTTGCTTTGGCAGAGATGGTGGGATATAATTTTGAAAAAGAAAAGAAATAATACAAATCTAAAATCAGCTACAGGGATATGCTAATATAGTACATGTTAGGAGAAGGAAACAGAGGATTCCCCTTTCAAAATATAAAATGCTTTAGTAAGCTGTGCTCATTTCTCTAGCACTTATCAGTTCCATTCTAAATTGGTGTACTAGAGAACTTTTGCCAGTGGAACAATTTTAATTAGCGAGCCATCCTTTCAAAGTTCATTTAAGGAAACAAGAATAAAGCCTGGCAACAGAATACTCCATGATGAGAATTATTCTTATTGCATTATCTATGTTCTCTAGCACTCCCAAATAATTTCTTGTTAGCTAGGCTACATGAAAGGGTAGATGTCTTCAGTAGAGGAATATTAATATACATTCCTATAATTAATGGCCCCCAAATTCAAAGAAGGACTACTACCTAATTACCATGCATCAAGTAACCTTTGAACCTGAAATGCAGACGTTCATGCTGCTCTGCCTCACTGTAGCAGTTGCATTCCAGCATGAACTATCTAGGTGGAAGAAAACATCGCTATGCTCTGTTTCCTCAGAAAGTATTCTGCAATGCTTCAGTGGTGAAGGGCCTCTAGATTCTTCCAGAGAGATCTCTACTTTTATATGAGGACTAGTAATGTGTCACCTTGAGGAAAGAGGACAGCCCTCTATTTGATTCTAGTTTAAAGATAAAGAACCATAAGGAGGCAGAGCAAAAGGAGCCTTGAAGTTGCTGCCCATCAACATTTAGTACCAGGGCGGCAGACTGAGCAGCAAGCACACGGGTCACATGGCCGCAGCCTTCCCAACTCTGGTGAGATCTACTGTATTTCAATTTCAATTATACTAAATCTTTCTAAATGACATGAATTAGCATATGCAAATTTTATGTAAACCAGTCTCCCCTTTGTCCTCTTTTTGGTGACGCATTTCCTCTTGGTGATTCATAGGGGCCACCCTACAGACACTATGTGGTAGTGAGCCTTATTCACTGTAATACCTCCTCCTCTTTCTGCAAGTTAAAGCTTTCCTTTTTTTGTTTTATTTTATCCTTTTGCTTGGGGAAGGGCCTGACTTTATATGTGGAGACAGTTAAAATATTTATATCTCATCTTCTGGCTGAGAACAAGCCACCAAGGCACCTAACATGAAACAAAAAAAAGGATATTGAATTTGGCACAAGCAGGATGTGAATGTGAACCTCATTTTGAGTTGATCCGGGTTTGAAGGGGACTGAACTAGGGGTGTTGGAGAAATCCACAAGTGATTCAAATGAGTCTGGATTTGCCCCATGGATCTTGCAGCAGACTGGCTTTCCCAGGTTGGATTGAATCCATGGGGCTTGCAGACCAATTTGTGTGTGTGTGTTTTTGCTCAAATTTAGCCACAGAAAAATATGCAGAATAAAAAACATCGATCAAAAAGAAGCACCCCCCAACAGAAAGTAAAGCTGGAAAATATGTGTTATGGGAGGATTTGCACATTTTTGGCTGATTTGGCTGATTTTGAGAGTGTGAATTTGTGCAAATATGCACGAACGTATTTGCACAAATTCCAAGTCCACAAAGTGGCGTGAAACCAGTGAGTGAAGCCAGTGGGCATGGGGAAATTTGGAGTAAGGGCAGGGAGTAAGGGCAGCATATGCACCCCCAATTCCCCTCCAGGCATTTTTTGAATGCATGGGGAAATGATGTCTGAAAGGGGCTAATGATGCATTGTCATTTGAAGGAACTCCTGGGATCAAAACATTAACAGGATCATCATTTTGGTTTTCATCAAGGGGACAAAGAGATTTTGAATGAGGGAAGATATTCAACAAGGTTAAAAAAAAAAAAATCTGACCTGAATATGTCAGTGATTGCCCTGCAAAAGATTTAAAACTTAAATCTTGAGCAAGTCTGTGATGGCACAGCAAAAAAGTAACGGATTTTAAAAGAACTGATTGTGGATCATTTCTCAATACCTTATCATAACTACATCAATTTATTTTACCATTGCAAGTTGGTTATGCTTTAAGGTGAAGGGCTGTGTGCCTTTGATATCCATACCTAGTTCATTAGCTCTGAATATTAGTAAATTTGGTGTGTGTGTACTCATGTGCATTTCCAAATAAATAATGAGTTTTTTCAGGTTATTTTGCTGATGGAAACTCTTTATGTTCAGCCACTGTTTTCAAAACATCACTGGACAAAATACAATAATTACTTTAATCATTTTCCTACAAGTAACATGGCTTTGTAAAAATGTACGGTTTGACGGTCCTCATTTCTCATTGCAGTCAGGAACAGTTGGGGTATCATTTCTGAAATGGCCAGCCCTAAATTTCTATTGTTAATACATCTGCCCCTAGAATGTTGCCAAATGTGTGTTTTGGCACAGAATCTATTCGGACTGTATCGCTTGGCCATATTACCTTCAAAATCCTCCTGTCACTTTCATGGCATCCCAGATCTAGAGACCTTGGACTCCTGTCTTTTCCAGGCTGTCCAGGAGAATACAATTTTGGTGGAATTTATTCTCTATACTATAGTGTAGATCTGTATGTTTTATGACAATGCTTTTCTTCATCTAAACATTAACCAAGTATAGTGAATGAGATTTTCCAGTGATATTGTTGAGGTTTGAACCAGATTAGTGAGATCATCTTAAGAACATATCGAGATCAAATCTTACATTTTGTACACTTTGAAGCCCACACTTCCTATATCAGAGCATAGATATCCACACTACAACTTACACTGAGTGTGCAAGGAGTTGCAATCATGGATTGCAACCCTAAAAACATGTATTTGGAAATAAGTCCCATTGAAATCAGTGGGAATTTCTTCCAATTGGACATTTAGAATTAAGGTGTTAGGCAATTGACAGTGTCTTTGATTTTTTTTAATTGTTGGTTTTCATTGTTAACTCCTCTGGAAACCTTTGTAGGGATGAAGAGTGGAATTTAAATATTTGTTAATAAATCAATAAATTTCTGATCTCCATATTCTGTATGATTCCACAGTTTATCTGTCTCCATTTGTTCAGCAATCAGTTTTCTCCCATCACGTTTACCAAATACTTACCGGTATTATCACCAACTACTTCCCATTATACTCCCCTTTAATAGAGAGAAAGAATAAAAAAATATATCTTACACTCACTGCTTTAATGTTGCATATATATGCTGTAATATTTCATATATAATGCACATGTATGCAGAATTCTATCCAGCTTGGCATGCTATTTTGCATATTATGGCTCTGTCATGGTGTTCTCATGTGATATTGATTAAAATTATAACAGTTTACAAGATAAGGAGCAAGCTTAATATCTCCTCAAACAAGGGAATAAAGATACCAGACAAGCTTTGAACCTACAATTCCCACAACTGCAAAAAGAGAAAGTGAGCTCCAAACTGTAGGGTTACATAAAAGACGTAGGTGAGAAAGCAGAAATAAAGTGCTATTGGAATGGCTGTGATGACAGCTATTACACTCCATCACTGAGTTGACTCCTTTCATTCTTAGTCCTTTTTCATCTGAGCTCTCTTTATTCTTACTCTGGCTCTGCTTCCCGTTTGTCATTTGCTCTTCCTTATCACATGCAACAAGGTTTTAACCACAGGCTTCAGACAAAAGGCTACTTCTTACAAGGACCGCTGCACCAAATGTTCTCCTGTTTAGATTTTCAGGCTGAAATATATAGCTGGGCCATTTCCTGAACCCTTTCCCAAGTAACCTTTTTTGTGCCTGTTTGCTGTTGCTGTTGCTTCCTCCCTCTGTTTAAGCATCTGGGGGGGGGGGGTTCATCAACGTGAAGTTGATCTCCAAGCAATCAGGGATCACATAGTGAATGTAAGGATGTGGTGGAGTGACAGGCAGAAGCCCGGGGAGGGGCCAACCTGAGCATTCCAGAGGCTCTGATTGGTTGAAGCAGAGAGCATAGAACCCCAGGGAGTTGGCAGTTAAGGGGAGTCGGTTGTCATTTGGGGAGGAGAGTGGGTTGGAGTGAGAGAGGGGTGGGAGGTTAACAGCGTAGGTAGGGAAAGGTGGTACTGAAGAGAAGAGTTCAGACAGGAAATCTAGTACTAAGTTGTGAGAAAGCAAATGTGAAGGTGTTAGTAGAGAACAGTTCACAGGAGTTTCCGCTTAGGGAGTGAAAGATCTTCTGTCTGAGGAAGAAGGTGAAGCTCTGGACTAGTGTGAGGGACAGTTAAGTTCCCTGGCCTGATACTGTAACTTCAAGAAACCAAGCCAAGTTGATACAAAGAGCACTGTATAACATCTGCCTGCCTTTAACCTGAATCTAAGCAAAGAACAAGTTTGAATTAGCTGTTGAAAATCCAAGTTGTCTGTGCCTGAGTTGAATATCAGTTTAGAGACTTTGTTAGAACAATAAATCCATCTTTTTATTCAAAGTTCTAAGTGTTCAGAGTCTGACTGGTGGACAGGGAAGTAAGAAGGGAATTAACGGAGGGGCATCCTACTTCAAGTAATCAAATAAAACAAACTGCTCTTAATAAAGACAAACAAACGTGGGTGAACAGCTACATATAAGGCCTAAGACATATAATCTGCTAACGCAGCTTAAGAAGACAGCTTAAAGTCTGAAGTGACCAATACAAGAGGGCACTTGGTGAGTGTGAAGTACACATTGAGAGTGTGAGGTTTGGAGGAGGAGTCCCGTCCGCTACAAAGGATGCCAATCAGATTTAGTTCAGTGGTGATATGACTAATAGCAAACAAAAGAGTGAGTGTGATGCTTCATAGACTGGTCATATGTACGATCCCAGGCAGTCAGATAATTGATTACCCTTTCTTGGAATGGGCATTTTACCCCTTTTCAGAGGAAACCTCTCCCCACATAATTGATGAAAGGGTGGCATTTTTCACCATAGCTGAACTTTTTGTTTGTTTGTTTTTCGTGATATTTTTTTTTAAATATTTATTTATTTTAGAAAAGTGGCCTCCTTGGTGCTAATTTTATTAAATGAAGAGTTGTGGGTATGTCCACCAAAGACATTGGTACCACAGAGAAAATGTGTAACAGAAAATGTGTTTTTTTATACAAACAGATCCCATTACAATTTGAATTAGAGATGCTTGAAAAATTCAGTTTCTGCAAATTTCTACATGAAATGACCTGATCTTGACTTCTTGGAATAATGTGTAGATCAGAACTTAGCTATCCAGCAGATGCTGCATTTCTTTGAATGTTGTGATGCAATTCTTGGTAGCATCAATGTATCAACATGTGCATTTAAAAGCATATTTTTAGAAAATAGGTACATTTAAATATTTTATTTATATTTATTTATTTATACCCTGCCTTTTTTCCTGCAAGGAACCCAAGGTGGCTTACATAATCCTCCTCTCCATTTTATCCTCACAACAACCCTGTGAGGTAGGTTAGGCTGAGAATCAGTGACTGGCCCAAAGTCACCAAGGAAGCTTCATGGCCAAGTGGGGACTAGAACCCGGATCTTCCGAGTCCCAGTCCAACACTCTAACCAATATGCATTTTGAGAAGGGTTTTAAAAATTAATGCAGAAGCGAAATGGGGTTATGGGTAAAATCATGCAAAAGTGGCACAGATTGGAAGTTGACATGGATAGCATCCCCACCAGCACCGATGTTACCACAACCTAGGGAAGGGTGAGGATTTTGTTTCAGTTTGCTTTTGATAAGAATTTACCGAAATTCAAAAAGTTCTCCATATTTGGGCAAAAAGATTTTTTAAAAAAGAATGTGGGAGAAAATGAAACTGACAGATTCATCCATCTAGGCCCAGGCTGTTGAATGCTTAGTTCCTTAAAAGTCTGGGTTTGAATCCCTATGTATTCAACCATGATATTGCTTAATTAGGGTTGCCAACTATTTTTTTCTTTCAAGGCTCCTCATTTTTAACAGCTACATGGCAGAAAGGTACATCATGTTCTTCTCCATGCTGGGAATAGCTGTACCTATTGAATTTGGCTGGTACAGATGGGTGAGAATTTTGTTTCATTTGTTTTTTTAGAATAATTTATCAAAATTAGCAAAGGTCATATTCAGGAGAGAAGGGACTTAAGATTTTTTTTTTTTTTTTTTTTAAACTGAATGCAAGAGAATCCAATACTAGTAGGTTTGCCCATTCCTACCACCACAATCTTAAAAAGTTGTCTTGGCAGTGAGGAAATAAAACTGAAGAGAAATGCTAACTCTTTCTCATTATGAAACAGAGTAGGGATATGTGGCTGCCAGATTGCCAGAAGTCATCTTGGATGAACTTCAGGCTTCGAGTTTGGTAACTTTAAAACAACACTGGCATATCTGAGTAAAAAACACACATACACCAACCCCTGTAAAGTAAGCCTTGGCAACAGAAGGGAGGCATTTTATGCTTGATAAGCACACTATTGTTAATTCCAATGGCCTATATTTCTCTTTATTTCCCAACATTTTTGAAAATACCAGGAATTATCCTTTATCTCTGGGTTTCAATGCGACAGCTTCAATACAGACCTTTTTGGTTTCATACTGCAAATGCCAATAGTGATCTCCTATCAGCCCATTGCAGTTGTGTTTATTATCTCTCTAGCTATACAAATTCAATATAGCTCCTCGCCGCCACCTAAGTCTATCTAGGATTACCACTGAAGGAGAGTATAGTGCAAAAATGCCATTATTTTATTTAGTGTGCTGAAAACTGTGTATTCATTGCTAATTATTATTGTTGGTAACCTTTGACCCTGCAAGATTAAAAAAGAAGGCTTCTCATACACAGATGAGTTTACAGTACTTTCTCCTGGGGAAACAAAGTCAAGAGAAAAAGTTTGCTCCTGTTTGTTTTCAGTAGGCACACACAAAGCACCTACAAAGGCTTTGGAGAGATAAAGTGAGTGGTTTTCTATTTCCAAAGAGTTTTTATTGCAGCGATACCAGATCAGATACCTTTTATACACTCTTCTTTCATAGATGGTGTTAACAGTGTTTAGAAATTTGAGAGTGGAAAAATATTCAGGAAGAATGATTTGTTCTAGGACAATTAGTTAAATCAAACAAAAGGACCCCTTCTGACATAAGCATGATTGTTTATGGAATTTTTTAAAAAGTGATCCCATGAGTACATACTCATAGAACAACTTAATCGGCAATGGCTCTTAGCATAACTTTTCTGGGGATGAATTCATAAACTTGACCTGGCTAGGATTTAGAATCCTCAGTCTGGAAATGAATGATGGAGAGTCAAAAGTTAGGTTGTTTCATAGATAGAGTTGGAAGGGGCCTACAAGGCTATCGATTCCAACCCCCTGCTCAGTGCAGGAAACTAGAGGAGGGGTCTCCCATCCAAGTAATAACCAGGCCTGACCCTGCTTAGCTTTCCACACTCAGAGCAAGCTGAGCCAGCATGAGCCACAGGCCTGTTAAGAAGGTGTGAATATGATATGGATATGGTAGCTAGCTTCCCTTGTTGTGACTGTAGGGATTGAAGGAGATGACGACTGAGGGCACAATCCTATGTATGGTTAGACAGAAAAACATCCTTGTTGGTGGATAGCAGCCCCTGCCATAGACACGGCAGCCCCTAGACATTGTCTGAGGGGCCATAGGATAGTTTGGCTTCTAAGCTCTGAGGTTGGAGAGAGCACTCTGACCGAGTCGGAGCTGGGAATTGGAACTCTGATCCCACACACCTGCCCCTTTGCAGTCAGTGTGGAAAAAACTGCACCGGCTCTTCTCCAAAGTCAGGAAAGCGACCTTGGAGAGGGGTCCAAGGGGGCATTTCAGGGGCAGGGAGGGGAGGAGACTGCAGAGGCCAGGATATGAGGTATCCTGAAGCCATTCCAACCTCCTTCCCTCCCCCTCTGAAATGGCATTGCTAGACGGCTGAAAATGGCCCTCTAATGACAATGCAGAGCGGGAGGGGCAGGAGCCTCCGAGTTTGGAGACTCCCGCTCATCTCAATTGGATTGTGCCCTAAATCAACGGCATTACAGTTGCCAGGACTAGGGATAGGGAAAAGATTTGTTTGGTCCCCTTTTTAATATGAGCTGAGCTAATTTGCACCTTCCAGACAAACCCATGAACCACCATGCAATTATCTTTCAATTTTTACACTTTTCTGAATTTTGCGATGCAGTCATCCAATCAAAAAAAGGCATACAGATATGTATATGTTAGGTGAAATTGCATATAAAAATGCACACTTTAGGGGAAAAAAGCATACAAAAAAACATCTATTTGGGGAAATAGTTTGCAAAAATGTGTGTATTCAGGGAAAATGCATACAAAAATGCATACCAAAATGCATGCAAGTTTTGTTTGTATAAAAACGTGTGTGACAGTGCACATGAATTTTCATGTGGGCGTTTAAAACAACAACAGCAACAACAACATTCACAAACTGATGCAGAAAAAGGATGGAACAAATTTGTGCTCGAAAAAAATGTGAACATTTTAGAAAGTGAAACGGGGGGGGGGGAATGCCCATTCCCTAGCCAGGACTTGAATGTGACACAAGAATAATCTGTTCTGGTGTACACACGAAGAGTGTTTGTTCACCACCACAGTGGTGTACAAACAAATGCATACACCATTTTTGGCAGCTCAATCCAAACTATTTACTTTCAGTATAGATGCTGTACCACTCCCTTTATTGTTACAAATGCTGAAGTCAACATGAACATTTAGGAAAGATGGATTCTTTTCCCTGCAATGTGGTGTTCTCATCTATGGGAAAGTGCCAATCTAAAGTTCAGCTTTTAAAACTCTAGTCCAAAGGCTGAGGTCTACATCTGAATAGTCCACCATATTTTGAAAGGATTTATTTATTAAAGTCCTTGGCAGCTTCTTTGAGTCCCTTGTCTAGCACTGTACTGGTTTATTTCTATGACTGGTTGCCATAGAAACAGGGTTTAAAATAATTTCAGACTTTATGAAAGCACTGAAATGTATATTAAAATTATAAAATAAAAGATGCACATTTCTCATTTTCCCCTTCAAAACCAACATTCCTCTTTGCCAAAGCCACAGATTTGTTCATCAAGCTTCTGAAAAGCAACAGAGCTTAAGGCTCTGTGTCACATTGGACACTGTTCCTGTGTTATTTAGATGTTTGTATGGATTTCATAAATATTGTGCATGAACTCCAGAATGGCAGGTCTGAAAACTCATTGCAGAAGTCCCCCACCCCCCGCTGCCGCACCCATCCTTCAGACATGCATCCGGTAATTAAGGGAAATAGAACAGAACAAATTGCCACTAGATGGCACGCAGGAAAAATCTAGTAGCTGGTACTGTCATCTTTCTGCGCAATCTGTGATTCTTTGAGATCTACCATGGGGGGGGGGACGACGACATTAAAAGAGTTTTGCATTTTAAATCTCATAGGAGATCCAAAGAATATGCAGTTAAAATGCATATTTTGAGAAGTACCCTTTTCCGTTCTTCTTCCACTGCTCAACTTTGCTGGAAAATGGAAGCAACGGCTGCATGCATAAAAATTAAGGGGAAATGATGCTGTTGCTGCTTCTGCTGCTGCTGATGTAAACTGCTGTAGTAATGATTCTTTTCAGCGATTCTTTGAGGCTGGACCTCAAGGACAAAGTCCAGGGCCCCACAGGTGTGGGGTGGGAAGCAGCAGCACTGTGATCCAGCAAAGGAGCTATATGAGAGAGAAAAGGCTTTTTTGTTTGTATTCACTATTTGTTTGGGAACCGTGCATGCAAATGGATAAATGTGAATGGTCTGGGTTGCATCTTGCTTCACAGGTTATTCGCAAGGCTCTTGTAAATGGGTCGGGGGCTGACAGTACAGACCCAATCAACACTGACAGTGCCCACCATGTATTCAGGAACAGGAGAGACTTAAGCCAATTCTGTCCCTTTTTCATGGACCAGGGTCCTGACCCGTCAGAGGAAGAGGCTCGTGAGATTAGGGCAGTGACGGCGAACCTATGGCACGGGTGCCACACAGCTGGCATGCAGGGACCTCTCTGTGGGCACTCGAGCCATTGGTCACCAGGTCGCGACAAGACCGTCCCCTTCTGCAAAACACTAATGATTTTGTTCTTTCTCACAGTGTGGAACAGAATGATTTTATTCTAGAATTCCTGTTACAGAATGCTTTTCTACATTGTTATCACATTTAAAAGATTTTGAAGAATGATGCACAGAGCATGGCTTGGATGTAAAGCCCTAACAGTTGACCTGAGTGCTGCATGTGTTGCTCTCAAACTAACGGAGTATGAGCCAAGGTTTGACAAATTATTAGCATGCATGCAATAGCAAAAATCACATTAATTGTGCAAAAGCATGCCTAATGCAAACTTTTACCTAATGCAGTGTTTGCAGTCCAAGACATAAAGTGTTTAAAATGTGTTAAGCACGTTTAGTTTTCTTGTTTATCTTGCTCATCCTAGTACAGGTTGACTTTTACTTTTACTGATCCGACACCTGTAGAAGCAGGGAAAGGAGCCGGGGTAAAGCTTGCCCCATACAATTTCAGTCTGGCATATAATCATATTACAAGTTGAGAATCCCTTATCCAAAAATACATGTGCCTAATTATTTAAAAAGTTTGTATAAATTCCCTTCAGGCTATGTGTACAATGTAGTACTATAATAATTTTTTTTCAACAAAAAACTGTTTGTATTATCGAAAGCTCTGTTATTGTGTTTTTCTTTAAAGACAAAAGATGTTAATTAGTTCGGACAACTGTATGAGTTGTTTTTCTAAAACTGAAACCTCGGTATTCAGGTTTAATTGCAGTGTTGGCACTTTGAAATAAATAAGTTGGTTTTGTGTTGCCGTTTGGGCACTTGGGCTCAAAAAGTTTCGCCATCACTGGTTTAGGGAGATGATTCAGTTACAGAAAAGCATCACAAAGGCTTCTACCTCCCCAGGAAGACCCCAGTGACCTGCCTGCTGTATCCAGAGGAGGTTGCATTGCTGTCCTCAGACCCTGAGGACTCCAGCCATGAAGAGTCTAGCATGCCACAGCCATCTCTGCATCAACACAACTGAGACTGCTAAAACAGACCAGGCCACTAAGCAGAAAGGCCTTAGTCGGGATGGAGGTGGAGCCAAACAACCTAAAGTAAGCCAACCCCCTACTTAAGGCTCAGTTTTGATCTGCTCCTAGTTGGAGAAACATTCAGACAAGCTTGTCTGACTTCCAGCCCCAGAACCATTTCCAAGGTGTTGTCCTGCTCCTGTCCCTGCCTCCTTGAGAAACCAAACAACTTGGTAAATACCCGGTCTATAGCGGAACCTGTAACACAGACCTCACTAGCACCCAGTAGCACTAAGCCCTGATCATGACAGAAGCTGAACAGAGCACCTTTCCTAAAACAGGGAATTGGCACTTCTATTTTGATAAGTGGCATAGCTTGCTAACACAGATACTTAAATCAGAACCAACCATTGTGGCTCTGTGTTGCAATGATGTACACCAATAATTTTCTTTATGGCTGTGCAGCTTCACACACTATTTAGAACAAGATCTTTTATCAGTTTTAGAGTGCAGAAAAAATGGTAGAAATTGGTCCCAGAGAGTCTTCCAGTTCTCCAGAAGAATGAAGCAACTCTTCTGAAATTATCTCCTTCTCTCGTTGCTGGCTAGAAACCTACCCACTCATCCTTTATTAATTTAAAAATTACTTCATTTATTCTGTCCACAGCTACCTTGTTAAATAATTTCATACACAGAGGGGTCAAAAGTTTCTTCATTGGATATACAGAACTGGTTACAAATTGGCCTATAATGACTTTTCTCTTGTGGGCTTATCTCTTGGGTGCCATTAATCAAGCCTGGCTCTAACATAGTGTACATTAATGACTACAGGATTTCTACATGGACAAAGCTTACTGGATTGGGCCCTTGGGGCACAATGTGCTGGGAAGTTCCCCATCACACACTCAGCTGAAATGAGTGGGGGCATAGCAGTTCTGTTGTGGAGATTTCATTCATTTTAATAAAGGTTTTACAGAATAAAATCCCAGTGGACTGTCCCTTCTGTCAATAATTACCGATAGCCTCTAGTTGTTACAGTAACAAAGGCATGATGCTACATATAATGCTGGCAACCACTTGAAAATGTAGCCTAGTTTTGCTGAACATCACATCTTGTAATATTGAACATTTTGAACATTTTCTAATTTGGACTATGATTATATCAGTTTTTAGACTGCATTGTTGTCACCCATGCACAGGCAACTTTTCTTGTGCACCTTGTGAAAAAATGTGGAAAATACTCCCTTGCTACCTAGAAATCATGTCTCACTGCTTATCAGATCCATTTTCTGATCTAATTATCATAGAATCATAGAATCATAGAATCATAGAAAAGTAGAGTTGGAAGGGGCCTACAAGGCCATCGAGTCCAACCCCCTGCTCAATGCAGGAATCCAGGTCAAAGCATCCCTGACAGATGCTTTGACCTGGATTCAGCTGCACCTTGAATGCCTCCAGAGTGGGAGAGCCCACCACCTCCCTAGGTAGTTGATTCCATTGTCTTATTGCTCTGTCAGGAATTTTTTCCTGATGTTTAGGTGGAATCTAGGTTATATATAATAAACTCTTACATTCCAATCCTCCTAAGGTAAAATGAGAGATGTGTGAAACCTTCTGGAAAATTCTATGATCACATTCATTTTTACCCATTCCCATGTACTAGTGGATTTCCACACAAAAATCCTTCTGCTCATTAGAATTTGTATCAGTTCCATTGCCACTGTCTCTCCTCATAGTTTCCTTCAAATAAAGCCTCTTGATATTTTTACCTGGATGTATTCTATACACACTGCATCATGGGCTTTGGAGTTGTAAGGCTGCAGCAGAAGATGTTTCTTATGGAACTTTTAAAATAGGGATTGCCAACTATTAGTCAGGGCTTCACCAAGCCCCAGGGGCAATGTGTCTACCCCCCATGATAGTCTCTGATCCCAAAGACACTCCTTAATTATGTACATAATCTGATGATTCCCATGCACAAGCAAAGACATGGGGAAATTGAAGTGGGCAGCTGAGGTAAAAAAGAAGATGGCTGTGTCACACAGTTTGTTTGTTTATTTATTTATTTTATTTTATTTCTATACCGCCCAATAGCTGAAGCTCTCTGGGTGGCTTACAACAATGATAAAATACAGTAAAATACAATATCAAAGACAAACAATAAAAAACATCATAAAAATTTCACGACTACATATTTAAAAACAAATTTTAAAAATGACTTGAAGAGCTAAGAACAAGGAGATAAAACTAGACTGGTTGAAAAGCTGACATAACTAGCCCCCCTCCATGTACTATTTGGAGCTGTTAAATGTCTCAAAATAGGGGACAGTATTAACCGGGCACTGAAAGGATAGTAAAGTTGGTGCCAGGCAGGCATCAGTGGGGAGCCTGTTCCACAGTTGTGGGGCTACCACAGGAAAGGCCCTCCCCCTTGTTGCCACCCTCCGAGCCTCCCTTGGAGGTGGCAGTTGGAGGAAGGCCCCAGATGTTGAGCATAGTGTCCGGGTAGATTGTGGTTGGGAGAGGCGTTCCATCAGGTATTGTGGTCCCAAGCTGTGCAGGGCTTTATAGGGTAAGACCAGCACCTTGAATTGGGCTCGGAAGCATACAGGCAGCCAGTGCAAATGGGCCAGAACTGGTGTTATATGTTCAGACACCCTGGTCCCAGCTATTAATCTGGCTGTTGCAGTTCACAGGGGGACAAAATGGTCTCCCTCTAACATCTGTTTGCTGCTACCTTTGGTCCTGTGGTATTATTCAGGGTCAGGACCAGTGGAGGCTGCTGACTCCAAGGTCAGTGGGGCAGAGTATCCACTCTGGGTTGTAGCCTGAACTTTAAAGAAGCTATCCATGGTGCTGAACTCTACCCTCAATCCCCAAGATGGGTTCAGCACCATGGATAGCTCCTTAAAAGTTCAGACTTCAACCCAGAATGGATAATCTGCCCCACTGACCTTGAAGTCAGCAGCCCCCACTGGTCAGGGCTAGTCTTGTCAGCGCTTCAGACATGGCTCAGTTTGAAATATTACTCCGGATAAAACTGAGGGATAAGACTTTGTAAAAAAAAATATCTTTCATGAAAATATCAAATGTTATTGCCTGGGCATGACAATTCAAATAGATGGACAGACTGAACAGAGAGCAGAATGAACATACAATGCATTTCTCATATGAAACAAAAATCACAGGTTGTTTTAAAAAAAAAAGTGTAGCAAGCACTCTTATCCAGGCGTGACACTTTTGTCACAACAAATACATTGATGTAGCATTGATACCTTCCCATGCCTAACAATAGAAATTGTTTCAGTAGCTGACAGCTACTGTAATGTAGGAGGAACATTAAAAGTGTATAGCCAGCCACAGGTGCCTTCCATAAACTAATATATGTTGAAAGGAAAAAGAGCATGCACATGCACACACACACACACACACACACACACACAAGTTCCTTCCTGCCAAAACAAAAAATGTTTTATAAGAATTATATTCATTTTGTAAAATGATTTTGGTGTTTAAAGGTATCAATCAGTCTGATTTTTCTTATAGATTGTGAGCAGAGCCTGTACAATTTAGGAATTTGGAGGCATTTTTAAATCTCTCCCACCATAATTTATAATGGCTGACTGTCCAAAATTGTACAGGGTTACTAATATGAAATGCATGTCAGAAAAGGAATTAACGTACCGGATTTAACTTTAGCTTCAGCATCAGTAAGACATGGGGATGAGCAGCACCTCAGAAACAAACCCCCTTTTGCTGGAAGTTTATCAACTCAGGTCATAACGGTCTGCCAAGATAATGGAAATACATGTATCACCTTCCTAGAAAAGCTCTGTATGCCAGCAAACATGGCTACATAGAGCCCCTGGGGCAGCTATCAACATAGTATAAAAAAGCAATATAAATCAATTTAAATTACACATATAAAAACAAATCCTCAGCAGCAAAGGGAAGATAAAAGCCCAGTCTAGTAGAGTCATAAAACAAACAAATCCATGCCAGTCCATTCAGTCAGGAAGCCTTCACTTCCACTCACACCAGCATGTAAAGGCCTGTTGGAGCAAAAAGGGTCTCAACCTTAAAAACGTAAGAGTTGAGCTTGGGGAATGTTCTTTGGGGAAAGAACATTACATTCATGGTGCTACTACACAGATGCAACACACCCACCCACACATATTTTGACTGTGGCTCGCGCTGGCTCAGCTTGTCTGAGCGTGGAAAGCTAAGCAGGGTCAAGCCTGGTTATTACTTGGATGGGAGACCCCTCCTCTAGTCTCCTGCATTGAGCAGGGGGTTGGACTCGATGGCCTTGTAGGCCCCTTCCAACTCTATGATCTATGAAACTTAAAGCTCTTACTGCCAGTTACTAAGCCTTAGGAGAGGCTATTTCAGCCTTTTAGAATGAGTGGAGGAAAATGCTCAAAAGCCAGGAAGCCACCAATTATCGATAGCTGGGGAAAGGGGTGGGCCAGGGGAAAGGGGCATGACCACCTGGGGAACTCTGGAGGGGCAGATTGGGACACCAAGAAGGTTGGATTTGGCCCCTGAGCCTGAGGTTCTCTACCCAAGTCCTAGAGTGCTTAGTGCTTCAATGGTCAAAAACAGCACCTGGAATTGGGCTTGGATACTAACTGGGAAGCAGTGCAGTTGTTAAAGGAAAGTTGCACAGTACTTCCCTTCTAGAGAGAGAAAAATCAGCTTGGCCTTAACTGGATTTCAATGCCTGTTACAAATTAATCTGTTCACTGAGTCACACACAATCTGATCTTCCTCCTCTGCTGGCCCCTTGTGAGTTCAGTCTCTTAGATTGTTAGCAGGGCCTGTCTTTATCGTGATTTACGTACAGTGCCTAAATACCAGAACATAGAAATAAGAAACAACGAGGATATAAATCTGTCTAGTTCATTAGAGTTTTTTGGGGGGGAAACAACCAAAAAACATTCATGTACTTGCCGTAATTTATCTGGCTCATGACAAGCTTGTCAAATTTGACTTGCCGGTTGTGGTATTTTGGTTCTAAGATGCTCAGTGAACTATGCCACTCTGTGTGTGTGTGTGTGTGTGTGTGTGTGTTTTAATGGAAAAAAACAGTTAATACGTTCTATGAATAAATGAGAGGCCCTGAGTGGTGGCTGGCTGGGCAAAACCAACAACAACAAAAACAAGCCCAGCTAGGAGGAAATGTATGAATGATGAAGTCTGATGTCATTATGGATGGATGAACTTTCTTGTTTATGTAAAAAGGAATGCATTAACTCCAGGCACCAGCATATAAATAGAAATCCCATTTTGTGATAGAGTCCCTGATTACACAGAAAATACACCAAATAGGGCCCAATCATAGTATGCACTAGCCTTTGTGTGGCACTGGATAGCCTTGGGCAGCCATTCTATTTCTCTGTACACCTCATTCTTTGTACCGCACAACTACATTAAAGAGACAGACAGACAGACAGACAGACAGAGAAGTCTCATTCCAATGTATTGATTTTCTATTTTGCTAGGACAAGGATGCTGGAGTGTTCTATTTCTTCTCATCTTATTTGTTCATTTCCCCAGAGGCTTCCTGAGGCAATTCAATAGCAAATAACATAACAATACAGATTAATATACTGCAAGGAGTCTGTTAAAAATATGCTAAACCAATTTAGCAGGGCTGGCTTGGCAATGGTTTCCAGTGGATTTTAATAACGTTGTTGGGTGGGGAGAGGAGGAGTAAAAGCTATTATATGAAGTAATGAGTTCTCTCGAAATGAGCTAACTGGGCCAAAGAAGAACAAGAAATGTGTAGGATTGCTCCATACGTATTGAACTAAATAAAACACACATGCAGAAGAATGAGTTAGGGATGAGGTGATGGAATGGCCTATGCCACTTCAGATAGGGGGTGGGGCAGATAGCATTTTAGAAGAATATCGCAGGTGTTTTTGATTGTTAAAGATCCTGGAAGTAGAAAACATGGACAGTAGTTCTCCTTTCCCAGGAAGTTTTGTGATATCATTTTAAAATTGCTATCCCCCCCCCCATCTGCAGTGGTGCAGTCCCACCATACCACATCATGATGCATGTATAGATCAGGCCTACAGAACACAAAGTCTAATTCCCCCTATTTACAAGAGACTGCCCGTATTTCCACATACCTTTCCTTGGTATATCACTGTGCTGTTTGGTTTTTGTGGAGAGTTGGGGATGCCGTTTTGTTTTTAAAAAATAATGTTGCACATTTGCATGAGAGCTGCCCTTCCATCCTCTACCACAGCTCACCGAGATAGTAAATGCTGCTGAATATGTTTCGGTTATACCCGTTCAACGATCGATACAACCTGATCCTGTCTGAGATTCAACATTCTCTTTAACAAGTTTAGTAGCAAAATCCTGAGCGTGTTTACCCAGAAGGAAGGCCTGCTGCATCAAGTGGGGCTGAATCCTAGACCAGTGATGGCGAACCTTTTTGAGCCCGAGTGCCCAAACTGCAACACAAAACCAACTTATTTATTTCAAAGTGCCTTAAATTTGGCAGGAAGGAGGAGGGGGCACTAGCTAATCGCGCCCCGCTCTGTCTCAGGGCATGGCTCTTCACCGGGCGCACAAAGATTCACTTATGCTTCTGAGCTGTCTGTTCAGTTAGAAGGAGGGCTGGGTGCCTGCGCAGTCCGCTTCTGGGGGTGGAGATGTTGGAGTGTGCCTGCCTGTGGAGGCCAGCGAGGAATGAGTGAAGAGGAGTTACTATGGAAACCCGACGCTGAATGCAGAAGGGGATGGTCTTTTCGCGATCTGGCGACCAATGGCTCAAGTGCCCACAGAGAGGTCCCTGCGTGCCAGCAGTGGCACGCGTGCCATAGGTTCACCATCACTGTCCTAGACAAATGTGTTCAGGATTGTAGCCTGGGTTTAGAATTCCCTTCGCACCCCACGTTCCTGTGGGGGAGGGAGGATTTTGCGAGGGGGGGAGGGGAGAGTGAGGGCTAGAATGAGGTGATTTCACCTCCAATCAGGGCACGGGCAAATTGTTTGCCTGATGGGGTGAGGCATAAGGGGTGGGGCCCTGAGGCAGTATTTAGGCACAGGAGACCCCACCCCACGCCTCCTTTTTTGCAGCTCCCTCCCACCACTCCCGATGAAGCAGTGTGGGCTCCTCTGGTCGCCTTTTATGGGGCCGAGTAGGAATTTTGGCTCGTTGTCCTAATTGGCTCGGGGCAGCGTGCGTGTTTCGCCTACTCCATACTGTGGAATCGGCAGTGGGTTTATTATTTTGGGTTATCTGCTAATTCGGTCACATTGGCCTTAGGTTAGGCGGTAAGTGCGGTGTATAGGCAGTGGGGTTAGGGTTTCGGTGTGCATCCCATGGCACCTTTTAAGGTGATTGGCGAGAACCCGAGCCTCACAAATGTAGATGCCTTGTGGCTCAATTTGTGAGAGGTAGGGTCGCCTTTGGGGTCTACCCATCTCACCCTCCTCGGTTGTCCCGCGGCGCCAGGGGATGGTGATCCTGGGTAGATCCCCCAGCACTCCGAGTGCAGGATTCAAGGGTGGCGAGTCACCGCGCCGCCCTCGAGTTCGGGATGCTTTCGCCCAGGCATGCTCCACTGGCCTTCGGGCTGGCCTTAGTTAGTCCCGCACTTCTCCCTCCGCAGACCTTCGATTCAATAAATGTGGCCCTGATTTTATACCATAACTGTTGTCTCGTCTCTTCATTTCCCCCTTTACCCTCGCAAAAAGCAATCAATCGCTGTCAGTTCGCACATACATGAACTGTTTCAAAGCCAGTGCAGGACAAATGAATGCAATGTATGGAAGAAAGCGGAAACAGCAGCTCAAGCAATTATCCGTGGTGTTAGAGTAACGGGTGTCACAAGCACACACGAATGTCCCTGGCTTCATCTGTGAAATATTGGAGGGTATGCCTGCCAGTCTGCAAAGACCAAGGGAATTAAAGCAGGCATCCTCATTACAAAGTATGATTGACTTATATTAAGCAAGTCAGAGGGTGGAATTGTACTTTGTGTGCATTTCTGTGATCCTTTTTAGATCTGTCAAGTTGACTCCTCTTTTGGTCTTCTCAATCTGGGCTACTTCCAGGCCCCTGTAAATGAGCAGGGGCCAAAGTTTCCCTAACCCTAACCTGAAGCATAAAACTAACCCTAACATGTAGGCATTCACCACACATATCCTGTCCCGATGGCATACCAAAGGCATGTCTCAGGGTGTTTTTGTTGCCTGCTCACATTTCCTGCCCAATCCAGAAAACATGGATCGGTGTGCATGTCCCACGGCCTTGAACTAGCTTATATTGGACAGTCAAAGCTAGTGGTCAACAAGAACAAATTTATTGATGACTTTGAACATGCTGTCAGAATGTATGGGAATTGTACCTATATGTTTTTTTGTTTTTTTCTTCTTTTTTTCAAATAAAACTTAACAATATTAATACATAAACCCACCCCAATCCCTCCCCACTCAATCCACATTAGATTATTATATTTATAAACTACTTCTTTATAAACTACTTCTTTTCATGAATCCCACAATTTTTTATACGCTTCCATCAACATTGATCTATTTGAATCTTTTTTCATATACTCTATGTACTGTCGCCAATCTTTCTTAAAAGTATCATTTTTCTTTGTTCCTCTATACAATCTTAACTTTTGTGTCAACTTTTCATTGATTGCTTTATCCCATAATTTCTTTTTCCAACTAGATAATGTCAGCATTTGAGCTGTCTTCCAATTGTTTGCTGTTAATTGCCTTGCAGCTGTCAACAAATAGCCAATTAACCTGGATTGGTGTGCATGTCCCAGGGCCTTGAACTAGCTTACATTGGACAGACAAAGCTAGTGGTAAACAAGAACAAATTCATTGATGACTTTGAACATGCTGTCAGAATGTATGGGAATTGTTCCTATATGTAATGACTATGGTTAAGGTTCAGGATAGGGCTGGGTTCAGAAAACTGGGATCCGTGTGCATTTCTCCTGGAATGGAACTACCTTAGATTGGACAGACAAAGCTAGTGGTCAAGAAGAACATCCTCAGTGATGCCTTTGGCCATGCTGCATGAATGAATGGGGATTATACTCATATGTAAGGATTAGGGTAAAGGAGAGTTAGGGTTAAGAAAACCTGGATCCATGTGCATGTCCGGGGCTGGAACTAACCTACATTGGACAGACAAAGCTAGTGGTCAACTAGAACACCCAAATAGATCACTTCACGCATACTGTCTGAATGTATGGGAATAGTACCTATTTAAACATTAGGAATAGATTTTTTTTAGGAATAGATTTTTATTATTAATAAATCATACTACTAAAAACTATATTATTTACAACCTGCCACAAAAACACATTACAAATTCGCCAAAAAATTTCAAGATTTTCTAACTAATACAGTTATAGATCTACACTAACTTAAACTAATACATTCACTTAATTCCTAATCTATGTTTGTGGTCTTTCAGTGTCCATCAGTTTGTCAAGTAATTGGTGGTGTAGATTCCTCCATCCATGGCCAGAATTTCGGGTTAGAGTTAAGAAAACATGGATCCATGTGCATGTCCTGGGACCTGGAACTAGCTTTGTCTGGGCAGAAAATGCTAGTGATCCAGAAGAACACCATCAGTGATGCCTTTGGGCATGATGCCTGAGTGTATGGGGATTACACCCATAAGTAAGGATTAGGGTTAAGGTTCAGGTTAGGGTTAGGGTTAGGGTTATGAAATACTAAATCCGTGTGTATTTCCTGGGAACTGGAACTAGCTTACATTGCACAGAAAAACCTAGCGGTCAACTAGAACACCCTCAGTGATCACTTCAGGCATACTGTCTGAATGTATGGGAATAGTACCTATTTAAACATTAGGGTTAAGGTGCAGGTGAGGGTTAGGGTTCAGAAAACATGGATCCGTGTGTATGTCCTGGGACATGAAACTAGCTTAGATTGGAAAGACAAAGCTAGTGGTCAACAGGAACACCCTCAGTGATGACTTTGGTCATGCTGTCTGAAGGTATGGGGATTATACCTGTGTTTTAAGATCAGGGTTAAAGCTCAGGTTAAGGTTAGGGTTAAGAAAACAAGGTGCCAGGTGCATGTCCCGGGGCCTGGAACTAGCTTAGATGGGGCAGAAAAAGTTACTGGTCAACAGGAACACACTCAGTGATGACTTTGGGCATGCTGTCTGAAGGTATGGGGATTTTACCTGTGTTTTAGGGGTCAACAAGAAAATCCTTTGTGATACCTTTCAGCTTATTGTTTGAATATGCAGGGATTATGTATGCATGTCAGGGTTAGGGTTAAGCTTCAATTTAGGGTTATGGTTAGGAAAGCTTGGGTTCCTGCTCATGTCCAGGGCCCTGGAACTAGCCCAGATTGGGCAGTCAAAATGAGGGGTGAACAAGAACACCCTGAGTTATGCCTTTGAGCATGCTGTCTGAATGTATGCATGTTTTATGTCACATCTAGTTTGACGCTGAGTGATCTGGTGTCAAGGCTTCAGGGCCCCGTTGAGCTTCTTGTTGCTCTCACAGCAAGAAGCAGAATAAGTTATGAAATCCAAGCAGGTGTGTGGTAATTTGCTCTCTCACCTCAAAAACACCCTACAGATACAAAGCTAGTGTGGAATGATCTAGCCTGCAGAAAATATATATTTTACATGCAAAATTTGCATTTTACATGCAAACATTCTACACCCACACCCCCCATCTGAAGTGGTACTGTCCAGCCACAGATCCTTCTCTGAATTGCAAGGATCCATGTGCTGAATGAACAATTCCAATCTCCCAGAATTCCCCTGTGCAGACAAGCCCTAAATCAGGCCTCCTGGTGCACCAAGTAAAATGCAGGCTTCCTGTCACATATTGTGGCCTGCCAAATGCTTGATGAAGTCCCTGTTTTTGCAAGTCCAGGTTAGGGATGGGCAATTCACTTTCACCTGCATTGGGATTTTATCAATCTTAAGTTCTTTCTCCCCCCAAAATGAAGAACTTTGCACATTCTGGTAAATTCTTGCTTTTTAAAAAAGGAATGAACAAATTTATCTACCATCTGCATTGGCACTGGCCAAATGCAATAGGTACAGCACAGCCTGCCTGCCATGTAGCTACTAACGATGAGGAGCATGTCAGAAAAAAGAGTTGGTGACACTGATTAAGCAATAACATGGCTGACTACACAGGTATTCAAAGCTAGACTTTTAAGAGCAAAGCTCTCAATGCCCTGGGCCTAGATGGATGAATCTATCAGTTTCAGCTTCTCTCACATTTTATTTTTTTTTTAATTCTCAAGTTTCTTTCATCCTAAATACAGAGAATGCTGTGAATTTTGGTTCATTCTTACAAAAAACTAACTGAAATGAAATTCTCACCCATCCCTATAATTGGCAGCCAAAAGATTATGCTTATTGAGCAGCTACTGGTGAGCCGCCATGTATGGCTTCTGACGCATGGTCAGCTTGGTTCTTCACAAGTTGTGGAGCTGGAAGTTTTAGACATCTCCTAGTTCAGTGATGGCGAACCTTTTTGAGCCCGAGTGCCCAAACTGCAACACAAAACCAACTTATTTATTTCAAAGTGCCAACACTGCAATTAAACCTGAATACTGAGGTTTTAGTTTTAGAAAAACAACTCATACGGTTGTCCGAACTAATTAACATCTTTTGTCTTAAAAGAAAAACACAATAACAGAGCTTTCAATGATACAAACAGTTTTTTGTTGGGAAAAAAATCAACTCAAAAAATTATTATAGTACTACATTGTACACATAGCCTGAAGGGAATTTATACAAACTTTTTAAAATAATTAGGCACATGTATTTTTGGATAAGGGATTCTCAACTTGTAATATGATTATATGCCAGACTGAAATGGTCTGGAGCAAGCTTTACCCCGGGTCCTTTCCCTGCTTCTACAGGTGTCGGATTAGTAAAAGTAAAAGTCAACCTGTACTAGGATGAGCAAGATAAACAAGAAAACTAAACGTGCTTAACACATTTTAAACACTTTATGACTTGGACTGCAAACACTGCATTAGGTAAAAGTTGGCATTGGGCATGCTTTTGCACAATTAATGTGATTTTTGCTATTGCATGCATGCTGATAATTTGTCAAACCTTGGCTCATACTCCGTTAGTTTGAGAGCAACACATGCAGCACTCAGGTCAACTGTTAGGGCTTTACATCCAAGCCATGCTCTGTGCATCATTCTTCAAAATCTTTTAAATGTGATAACAATGTAGAAAAGAATTCTGTAACAGGAATTCTAGAATAAAATCATTCTGTTCCACACTGTGAGAAAGAACAAAATCATTAGTGTTTTGCAGAAGGGGACAGTCTTTTTGCGATCTGGTGACCAATGGCTCGAGTGCCCACAGAGAGGTCCCTGCGTGCCAGCTGTGGCACCCGTGCCTTAGGTTCGCCATCACTGTCCTAGTTCATTGACAGAAGAATCTTGGTATGCAACTCTCCAGCTACATTTCATGCTTGTATTGTTTTGGTGAACCAGATTAGACACTGCTTCTGTCCTATTGATCATGATGCAGCATTGCAGAGAAGTTGCCTGTTGACATCCGTAGTGAAGCCCCGTTATTTTAAAATATTTTACCAGGAAATGTGTTAATTCTTCCCAATGTTAAATCACAGCAGATAAGTACTAATTAATCATGTTTCCTCAAGCCACAACACTGACTTCTCCAGATACAAAAATCAAAATGCTGACATGTGAAGTTGCTCACTGTCAAACATAATGATTTCCTGCGCAGTTAGCAATTCTTAATTAACATTCTCCTGCAGCTCATAATTTATATTGCCAAATTATCATCTGACATGATGTAACACTCCCAGCTGCAGCCACAATAGATCTTCCAAGCTGTTATAAACTCCAGCAATCATTTTATTCCCCATGTTTCAATTTTACCAGTGTGGTGTCACTGATGGTGTCACACATGCTGGCTATAAAGCTGGTTGGTCTGTACATCAGTGATTGCCAGATTAGGTTCTGGAAGCCACATATGGTGCATCAGCCTGCCAAATGTGGTGCCTGGACAATTCAAGAAGAGATTGAGAAGAAGGCAATAGCCTAATTTGTGGGCTGCCATTTTCCTGGAGATTGCAGTGTGGGAGGGAGGTCGGGAGGGAGGTCTGGTTGGTGACTCTGAGGGTAGTGGAAGAAAAGAAAGTTTAGGGCACAATCTTATGGTGATGGCTGTAAGCCCCCAAACTTGGAGGCTTACAGTCATTCAGTGCAGAGCAGGAGGAGAGCATCCGCCTACTCTTCATTTTCCGCTATATGAGCTTTTTTTTGCCTGTCTAGCTGGAATGTCTTGAAGGGGGAGGGAAGGAGGCTGGAGAGGCATCAGTCTCCTCCCTCCCTAACCCTGAAATGCCCCCTTCCCCCCTCTTCAAGGTCACTTTCCCAACCTCGGAGAGCAGCCCACGCAGTTCTGTCCATCATCATCATCATCATCATCATCATCATCATCATCATCATCATCATCATCATCATCCCGCCTTTCTCCCAACACTGGGACCCAAGGTGGCTCACAGCCTTTAAAACTCATACAATTAAAACAAAAATAGAAAAACACAAAAGTTAAAAATAGCATTAATCATCAATAATATTAAAAATTATATATATATATATATATATATATATATATATATATAGTACAATACATGCCAGCTGTGAAGAGGTGGCATGGGGGGTGGAGCTCTGATTCCCAGATCTGAGGTTGGAGCAAAGCCTATGAGCACCAGTTGCTGGGGATGCCTATGTGCACCAGTTGCTGGGGAACATGGGCAGGAAGGTGCTGTTGCATTCATGTCCTGCTTGTGGGATCCCGTGGGCAGCTGGTTGGCCACTGTGTGAACAGAATGCTGGGCTAGTGTGGAAAGTATATAATTTCTATGTAATATGAACATATGAAATATAACAAGTATTATTCTGTTTTAATTGTAATTCTAGAACTTTCTTTAATGATAAGTAACTAAATTTCCTGTCCTGCCTTTTGAGAGGCAGGAAGCTCTTTCTGTTCCTGACTCCCAGCTGAGCAGGAGCACAACAGGAGAGAGGCTCCAGCTGTTTTTGGGACTGGGATAAGGCAAGCAGGCTCCCAGAGTGAGCGAACAGGGAGAGCAAACAGGAGTTTGGCAGCGGAGTTCGGCAGGGGAGGTCAAGGGGGAGGTCCCTAAGAAATTTTCTAGAAAGACAGAAACATTAAGGGAACAGAGAACTATGGAAGGAAAGGAATCTGCAGTGGTGGTGACCTGCAATGTGTGTGCAATGTTTGTTTTCCTGCCGGAGATCAACATGACCTACATGTGCAACAAGTGCAAGCTGTTGGAAGAAAAGGTCAAAGGACTGGAGCAGCAAGTGTCAACCCTCAGGAGTATAAAAGAAAGTGAAGAGTTCTTAGACAGAACGATGGATCAACAGCAGCAAAGTGTAGCACAGGAGCCAGAAGGGCAACGGCAGGATGAGGCGGAGGCGGAGACTGCAGAGGCAAGGGAAAATAATGTAAGGGGAACTCCCTGGAATAGGGTGACTGTTAGGAGCAGAAGAACTAGAAGACATTCTGCGCCTCTGGAAGCAGTGGAGCTATCGAACCGCTTCCAAGTACTTGGGGACGAGAGCAGAAGTCAGCCTGCAGAGGACGAATTTCCGGGCACCCAACGTGACAGCGAGCAAGAGGCTGAAGGTCAGTCAAGTGGAGGCAATCAAACCAAGGCCTACAGCAAGAGAAAGAGAAGAGTACTAGTAGTGGGAGACTCCCTCCTGCGGGGGATCGAAGCCAAAGTATGTCGTGAAGACCCATGGACTCGCCAGGTGTGCTGTCTCCCCGGGGCACGGATTAAGGATGTGACAGAGCAGCTGCCGAGGCTCATACAGCCCACCGACACATACCCCTTTCTTCTCTTCCACGTGGGTACAAATGATACTGCCAAGCGGAGTTACAAAGAAATCATGGCAGACTTTGAAGAGCTGGGAAGGGAACTCAAGAACTTCGGGGCCCAGATAGTTTTCTCATCCATCCTTCCAGTACTTGGAAGAGGCATAGAAAGGGAAAGAAAAATACTCCGAGTGAATGACTGGCTACGAAGGTGGTGCCGACGTGAGGGATTTGGATTCTGGGACCACGGGCTACACTTCCTAGAAGATGGACTGCTGGCAAAGGATGGGTTGCAGCTCACAAGGACTGGGAAGAATGTGTTTGGCCACAAAATGAGGAACTTAATCAGGAGGGCTTTAAACTGAATCCAACAGGGGAGGGAGACATAAACTCGGGGGTACCATTGGAAGAAGGCCTCTGTGCCACAACGGAGAGAACAGCTCCAGCGGTGCCCAATGACAGTCTACTACAAAATGTAGGGGAAAAGTCGGACTATAAAGCACATAGTCTTCGATGTCTCTATACTAATGCCCAGAGTATGGGCAACAAACAGGACGAATTTGAACTCTTGATACATGAGGGCAAATATGACTTGATAGGGATAACTGAAACCTGGTGGGATGACTCCCATGGCTGGAATACAGCAATTGAAGGGTATAACTTGTTCAAAAGGAACAGAAGCAACAGAAAGGGAGGTGGAGTTGCGCTGTATGTTAAAGATATGTTTCTCTGCACAGAGATACAGGAAGAGGAGCTTGGCAGCACTATTGAGAGCATCTGGGTTAAAATAAAGGGGGCAAAGGATAAGACGAACATGGCGGTTGGAGTCTACTACCGACCACTCAATCAAGGAGAAGACGAGGATGAAACTTTTGAAAAGCAAATTGCAAATGTTTCAAGGAGGCATGATGTGGTAGTAATGGGTGACTTCAATTTCCCTGATATCTGTTGGGAGACTTATTCAGCCAAACATGGCCCCTCCAAGAAATTCCTGAGTTGTGCTGCTGCTAACTTCCTCCTACAGAAAGTGGAGGAAGGAACTAGAGGATCGGCTATCCTTGACCTGATTCTAACCAACAGAGACGAGTTAGTGGATAAAGTGGCAGTTTCGGGAACTCTGGGAGAAAGTGACCATGTTATATTTGAGTTCTTGATTCTAAGGGGAGCAAAAGCTGAGTGTAGCCAAACACATACCCTGGATTTTAGGAAAGCCAATTTTAACAAACTCAGAACAATGATAAGTAAGATCCCATGGCAAGCGACTCTAATGAGAAAAGGAGCCCAGGATGGGTGGGAGTTTTTAAAAAAGGTAATTTTAAAGGCACAATTGCAAACAATTCCCACAAGGAAAAAAGGCGAAGGGCAACAGAAGAAGCCAATGTGGCTTCACAATAAACTCAAAGATGACCTGAAAACAAAAAAGGACACGTATAGGAAGTGGAAGGAAGGACAGGCTACAAGGGAAGAGTACAGGCAGGTAGCACAGAACAGCAGGAATAGTGTCAGGAAGGCTAAAGCTGAGAATGAGCTAAGGTTAGCGAGGGATGCTAAACACAACAGGAAAGCTTTCTTCAGATACATGCACAGTAGAAGACAGAAGAAAGAAATGGTGGTTCAACTACGCGATGAGGATGGCAAATTGATAACAGAAGACAAAGAAAAGGCAGAAGTGTTCAATTCCTACTTCGGCTCGGTCTTCTCCCAAAAGAGGGTCTATGACCCCCCTGGCAAACCTGAAGTGCAGACTGTAGGGGCAGGATTGCAGCTTGAGATTGATAGGCAAATAGTCAAGGAGCACCTGATTACTCTGAATGAGTTTAAATCTCCAGGGCCTGATGAACTGCATCCTAGAGGAATAAAGGAACTGGCAGAAGAACTCTCAGAACCACTGTCTATTATCTTTGAGAAATCATGGAGGACAGGTGAAGTGCCAGATGACTGGAGGATGGCTAATGTTGTTCCCATCTTCAAAAAGGGCAAGAAGGAAGAACCTGGGAACTATAGGCCAGTCAGTCTGACATCGATTCCTGGGAAAATTTTGGAGCAGATTATAAAGAAGTCAGTCTGCAAGCACCTTGAAAACAATGCAGTGATTACTAGAAGCCAGCATGGATTTGTCAAGAACAAATCCTGCCAGACTAATCTGATCTCATTTTTTGATCGGGTAACCTCCCTTGTGGACTGTGGGAATGTGGTGGACATCATATATCTGGACTTCAGCAAAGCTTTCGACAAAGTGCCTCATGATATCCTGATTAGCAAGCTAGCTAAAAGTGGGCTAGATGGAACAACTATCAGGAGGATCCACAATTGGCTACAGAATCGGACTCAAAGAGTGCTTATCAATGGTTCCTTCTCAAACTGGGGAGAGGTAACGAGCGGGGTACCACAGGGCTCGGTCCTGGGCCCAGTGCTCTTCAACATTTTTATTAATGACTTGGATGAGGAGGTGCAGGGAATGCTTATCAAATTTGCAGATGACACAAAGTTGGGTGGAACAGCTAATACTCTGGAAGACAGAAACAAAATTCAAAGTGACCTCGATAGGTTGGAGCGCTGGGCCAAAAACAACAGAATGAAATTTAATAGGGATAAATGCCAAGTGCTGCACCTAGGGAGAGGAAACCAAATGCAGAGTTACAGAATGGGGGACACTTGGCTCAACAATACTACAAGTGAGAAGGATCTTGGAATTGTGGTAGATCACAAACTGAATATGAGCCAGCAATGCGATGTAGCTGCAAAGAAGGCAAATGCTATTTTGGGCTGCATTAATAGAAGTATAGCTTCCAAATCGCAGGAAGTGATCATTCCCCTTTACTCGGCACTGGTCAGGCCTCATCCTGAGTACTGCGTCCAGTTCTGGGCACCACACTTTAAGAAGGACATAGACAAACTGGAGAGGGTTCAGAGGAGGGCAACAAGGATGATAAAGGGACTGGAAACAAGGCCCTATGAGGAGAGACTAAAAGAACTGGGCATGTTTAGCCTTCAGAAGAAGAGACTGAGGGGAGATATGATCGTACTCTTCCAGTACTTGAAGGGATGTCACACAGAGGAGGGCCAGGATCTCTTCTCGATCATCCCAGTTTGCAGGACACAGAATAATGGGCTCAAGTTACAGGAACCTAGATTCCACCTAAACATCAGGAAAAATTTCCTGACTGTTAGAGCAATAAGACAATGGAATCAACTACCTATGGAGGTGGTGGGCTCTCCCAGTCTGGAGGCATTCAAGGTGCAACTGGACAATCATCTGTCAGGGATGCTTTGACCTGGATTCCTGCACTGAGCAGGGGGTTGGACTCGATGGCCTTGTAGGCCCCTTCCAACTCTACTTTTCTATGATTCTATGATTCTATGAATGCCAAACTATCCTATGGCCCCTCAGATGCTGTCTTAGGGGCCATGGGATTGCTCCCTCTGTGAAAAAGTGGAAAGCTACAGGTGTGTGAGAGAGAGAGTAGGCAAGGGAAGCAGAAAAAACCAGAGCTGAGGAGCTGTTTTATTTATTTATTTATTTATTTATTACATTTATACCCTGCCTTTTTTTCCTGCAAGGAACCCAAGGCGGCTTACATAATCCTCCTCCTCCTCCTCTCCATTTTATCCTCACAACAACCCTGTGTGGTAGGTTAGGCTGAGAGTCAGTGACTGGCCCAAAGTCACCCAGTGAGTTTCATGGCTGAGCGGGGACTAGAACCCGGATCTCCCGAGTCCCAGTCCAACACTCTCACCACTATGCTACACTGGCTTTCAACTTGAAAGAAGTTGTGTAAGTAGGCTTGCTAAAATAACTTCCAGCTATAGAAAACTTGAGCTCTGCATCAGGCCTCTATAAATTGTGATCTACTTAGTTCAAGACAGCACACTAGCCATTAATCGTGGCTTTCCTGGAGTTTGACCTCTCCCCTTCCATTATTATAGTCCCAATGGCTTCATCCCAAGGAATACACATGTTGGAGTGTAGGATGTTGTTTGGTCATGACAATGAGGATAAATGAATGGGCCAGTTCACACATGCATAATTATAGTTCAGCGATTAATGAGCTGCATGTGTGAAATGAGCCAGCACAGATTAATCAATATGGATAACACTTATATTGTCACCCAGTATCAACTCAGACACAATGAAGACGGGCCACAGTCACACTTGGCTGAAAGTTATCAAGTGTTGAGCAATCAAGAGATAAGAGGAAAACTGATAGGTATTCATATGTGGACCAGTCAAAATAATAGTTAAAAGAGAGTTGGATCCAGAGACTTAGCTGGATCAACTGGGCTGGCAGAAGTGGACTTTCCTGCCCACTTCTTCTCATGGCAGCTCATCCAGCCCCCTGAAAGGATGGCACAGTGAGTCCGGAGGCCCTGCTGAATGGGACAAGCTGTGGTGTGGGGGTTAGGGGGATCCCCAAAAAAATCTGGCGGAGGGACCACCTGTAAGTGGAGCCCTTCCTCTCACAGAAGGTAGATCCTGTATCCAACCTCCCATTCCCTTGAATGTATGTTGACAGAAGAAGTGGAGATTCAAATATCTGGAAGTACAGAAGCACTGCAAATCCATTGGAAGTAAGCAGCAATCTGCCAAGAGGTTACTACAACTTCATCTGAAGATACACAGAACATATTACTCTCTACTGAGCTCTGAAAATTGGAAGCTGAAGCCTGCTCTGCATTGTGGTAATTGGCCAGCCCCTCTGATGTCACCAAGAAATCTCCCCTCTCCAGAGCAATTTTTCACTTTTAAAAAAAGTTTCCTGTTTTTTAATTAGTAAGGTGATGAAGAAAGGGAAATTACTCATGCAGCACTTTAAAAAAAACACAGAGAGCCCTCTTGAAGGAATTGGGGGTGGGAAGGGAAAATTGATGGCTGACCCCACATTCAATTTGCTGGTCTGCAGTTCTGTCATTTCAGGGGTGAAGTTGGGAAGAAGCTCAAGTATTTGCTGTGAATTCTGTTATCATGTTATCTCCATTTTCACCTGAAACCCTGGTAAACTAAATATGACAGAATTGTAAATGTGAGTAGAAAACTCCAAAGGTACAGAATTCTTCCTAAGAGAAGCTCAACAAACATCTGGGAATGGCTGACGCACATAAGAAGGCCACAGCTGAATAACAGTGGGCAGGTTCCTGTGAGAGGTGGCATCTCTCGTAGGACCCAAGAGCACGGAAGCTGTTGTTAGGCTCACTGATCAACAGGGACAAACATTTCATTTTATTTCCAGTCTGCCTCAGTTTCGCATGTGTTCATTTGTGGAACTGTTCTGTTCCATTTCTGCATTGAATCTATGTGGGTTTTTTTAAGCACAAAAAGTCACATGTATGTTTGTATTTAAATATGCATTTTAGAACTTATTTCCCCCAAATATGTATTTTTATAAGCATTTTATCCTAAGATACACATTTCTTAAAGCATTTTGTCCAAAACATGAATTTTATATGCATTTTGGTTCCTTTTTTTTTTTTTAGCCGAGAACTGTAAGCACCTCAATTTGGATGGCTATGAAGCTACTCCAGTTTGCACATTTATGGCTGCCCTTCTTTAAGACATGGTGATTGTGTGAATTGTGGCAGCCATATATAGACCTCAGGTGGAGGTACTGGTTTGTACAGTCAGTGTTACACATGATACAGACTAGGTTGCAAGCTCAAGCCAATCTGATGTGGATCATCAGCTATATAACCTGCCCCAGTAATTGTGTGGTTGACTAATGTAGGCATGGATTTATAGGAAAATAAATCCATACCTATGTTAGTCAACCATACTGTCAAATGCAACCATATTCCTAAACTGGATTTATATATATATATAGTTGGGCACCACTAAATAACATTCGTTGCTGGTTTCTGTTCTTCTCCTAGGCTGGGGGGTGCACTATATTTCTGAAACTGGAAGACCCACCTCCTTAACAAATTTGGATAGTTTTTGGAAATGAATGTTCCTATTGCCTGCCAGAATCAGATTAGTTTTTGGTTGTTTTTTATTTTTTTAAATTAATGTATCTTGAATTGGCTGTGAATCAGAATGTAAATGATCATGCAACTCTGTCATTAGATAGGGTAAAACTTTGTTTATTGGCAGCTCAACTCAACATATGTGTTCTTTATATAATTTTATATTAACATAAGGATATAGGATGGGAGGCACTGCAAATTTAGATAATTTGGCTTTGGGGATATGTTGAGATAGTTCTAATGTACATCTGTACACATTTTGTGCAATTTTGAAAAAAAAATCCCCATGTTTGTGAACTAGGATGTGATCCCCCCCCCTCGCCATGCACCATAGCTAATCACCCTTAAATATCAAACTATTGCCGGCTATATGAATAATTAATTCATGGAGTTGCTGGAAAATATGGAACCATTATTCCATGGCCAGGAAAAACAAGAAACTGGAGCCGTTCTAATGAACCTTTATAATGTGCATTAAAAATGTAGTCTAATCTTTCTTTTAGTGAGCTTAGTTGGCTTCCTAAAGTATTGAGCTGGTATACAATAATACATGACTACACACAGGTCACTTCTAGGTATCCCCTGCACCCAATGTGGGACATTCATGACTGATTTAAGAACATTCAAAGCCAGAAGACTGCTGCTTAGAAAGTGGTTTTTCCTCTCACACATAGACAACAATGGAATGGAAATAACGCTATCAAAACTAAACACCTGAAGCTGCCCTGTACAGAATTAGACTATGAGTAGTATGGTCAGATGCAAAAGAGAACAGGGCTCCTGCACCTTTCATAGAGTTCTGTTTCAGCCTCACTGTTGTCGCTGTGAGTCTCTGCCGTTGTTGGACACTGTGAGGACTAGTTGGGGCAAATCAGGCTTAGTGGATTCTGACCAAGGAGGCGCGTCAGCCGTCAGGTATGCCAAAGAGAAAGGAAATAGAGCAGCACCACATGGAGAGCTCTGAAAGATCCTGGGGTTGGAAGCCAGCCAGACATGCTTGCCTGTATGTTGCACCAACAGGCACCAGGCTGTGACTGAACCTAAATATGGTTTTGGGCTTGGCTTCCTTTAGGCTGGTTAGCCCTGCCTGCCAATTGACTGAGGCCTTCTTCCTTAAAGGAGACTGCTGTATTTCAGCAACCTCGGGCTGCAACAGCATGGATGTGGCTGTGGTGTGATGGTATTTTCATGGTTAGAACCCTCAGAATCAAAGGACAGCAATCGGTCCTCTCCTGGACACAGAGGAGGTGGTCCTTGAGGCCTTCCTAGAGAACTAGGTCATAAGGAGGTGGGAACCTCATACTTTCCTTCTGTAAGTGAGCTGTCTCCCTGATCTGTCAACTCAGGAGCCTCATCCTCTGAGGATGAGGGACCTGTGCCCTAGGCCATGACAAATAGTTGTGTGGAAGAGGGAATTTTAGCAAATGTAGCTTATCATGCATGCAAACTACACCAGCTGACATTTCCTCTTCTGCACAAATGTTAAAGGTACAGGAGCCCTGTCCTCTTTTGCATGTGGCCATCCAAAGTGTGGTTCTGTCACAATCTTGCTGTTCTACCACAGTGTAGGTGTTCACTTCCTTTAAGCATTGATTTCCCTGAAAATTACCCAGTGTGTCACTCCAGTGTGCAGTTGCTGTGGAAAAAGGCAAATTCCATGTCAGGCATAATTAGGAAAGGAATCAAAAATAAAGCTGCCAAAATCATATTGCTCTTATACACATCTATAGTGAGACCACACTTGGAATACTGTGTACAGTTCTGGTCACTGCACCTAAAAAGTATATTGTAGAGTTGGAAAAAGTGCAGAAAAGGCAACTAAAATGATCAAGGGGCTGGAGCAACTCCCCTATAAGGAAAGGTTACAACATCTGGGACTGTTTAGTGTAGAGAAAAGGTGGGTGACAGGAGACATTATAGAGGTGTGCATGGTGTAGAGAAAATGGATAGGGAAACATTTTTCTCCCTCTCTCTTAATACTAGAATCCAGGGTCATCCCATGAAGCTGATTGGTGGGAGATTCAGGACAGATAGAAGGAAGTACTTCTTCACACAGCACATAGTTACACTATGGAATTCACTACCACAAGATGTAGTGATGGCCACCAATTTGGATGGCTTTAAAGGGGTTTGGACAAATTCATGGAGGAGAAGTCTATCAATGGCTACTAGTCCTGATGGCTACATGTTACCTTCAGTATCAGAGGGAGTATGCTTATGTATACCATTTGCTGGGGAACACAACTGGGAGGGTGCTATTGCACTCATGTCCTATTGTGGGGGGGTTTGTGGGCTGCTGGTTGAACACTATGTGAACAGAATGCTGGATTGATGGACCCTTGGTCTGATCCAGCATGGCTCTTCTTATGTTCTTATGACAATACACTCCACCATACCTGAGGGCAGTAGGCTAGCTTAGGGGGTACTGGGAAGGTTGCCTAGAACACACACAGCTCTGTCCTCCAACACCTTGCCACCCTCTCCTGCCCCCAGCATCTTTTGTCTGAGGCAACTGCCTCACTCTGCCTAATGGGACAGCCAGCCCGAGCTATGGCCCGTCTACAGCAACAGGCTGAGCACTGGCTTTTGCATACTGAATTTATACAGGAACAGAACTTACGCTGGCTCAGCTTGTCTGAGCGTGGAAAGCTAAGCAGGGTCAAGCCTGGTTATTACTTGGATTGGAGACCCCTCCTCTAGTTTCCTGCATTGAGCAGGGGGTTGGACTCGATAGCCTTGTAGGCTCCTTCCAACTCTATGATCTATGAAAAAAAATCTATGATTTTTACATTACTCTGCTAGCATTGCCCATTTGTAAGAAAGCATACATGCTTTCAAAGCATGCTTCCAGATAATGGGTTATTTTTACTTTTTTCACCCCCCAAAATCTTACCCTTACTTAGAACCTGCCCTATCACAAAGCTTCAAAGAAAGGTGCTATAAATCATAATTCCAGCTGGTTCATTTAATGGTTCCTATCATTATTCCTCACATTTCTTTCTATCCCGCCCTTTGTCCAAGTAGCTCAGGGTGCTGTTCATGATTCTCCCCCTCCCTATTTTATCCTTGCAAGAACCCTGTGAGGTAGGTAAGCCTGAGAAGTAGCAGCTGGCCATGACACTCACTGAGTGGGTATCTGAACCCAGTTGTCCCTGGTCCTAGTCCAACACTGTAACCACTAGACCCCAAAAGCTCTCTGGTCACAGATGTAGACTTGTTCACATATGTAGAAGTATTTCAGTATCTCCCCCTTAATACTGGAGTTCCCTTCCACCATGACTCACTAAAGCACACTTCCCCAACCAGGTACCCTCCAGTTGTTTTGGATTCCAACTCCCATCAGCCCTAGCCAGCATCAGTCAAAAACATCTGAAAGGCACCAGGTTGGGGAAGGCTGCACTAAAGGCTGAACCTGAGCTGGTAAGAATGCTCAGGTTGTGTGCAAAGATTAGCAGAAGGGCATCAACTGTACTGCCATATTAATATTGGGACACTATCTCCAATTCTCACTGCATGGGTTCAAAGAAATTGAACGTAAGATTCCTCCTCATTTATTTTTTTATTTTTTACAAGTAAGATTGTGCATTATTCACTCAAATGATTTCTTAATAATGTGAGTGAATAATGGCTGTTTGAATCAGTAGGGTACTTAGGGTTATTAATATGAAATTGCACATGAATAAATTGAATGTGGGAGTAGTGCATTGTTAGTAGCTGCTCATGCAGGTATTTTTGGAATTAATACCTAGTAAAGCCTCTCTACTTATAATAGACTTTGTTGCAAATCGTGGAACAAAGCCCCTTATTATTCATAGGTGGCAAGCTCTTTTTGCTGCTCTGCAGGAAGCAGCAGGTGAAAAGCAGCAGGTTGTCTTCTCACCTGCCAGTTGCCAAGAGCTCCCAAGGACACTGGTGAAACAGGTAGGGGGAGGGGTACAACATCACATCTCTGAGAATGGCTTCAGTTATTGCAAAGAAATGCCAGTACATACATGTGTCTGTCACTCTTGCATGGGGTGTGTGTGTGAACACTGCTATTTACAAATGTAGTAGCAATACCTGTACAACTACATACCCTTTGGGTCTGGGGCCCCACCCCCAACATCATCAGATCCCTGGCCAAAGATAGTGTGGAGCTCTTCCAGTTGGCACCTCTGTCAGGAAGCCTGCTTTGCTTTTCCCAGCTGGGGAAAAGCCAGTCAGAGTGAACCTGCTGTGTGATACGCTGGGGCTTGCCAGGTAACCTGGTAGCATGTGATAACAGTCAGATCAAGGCAGGAAGAAAATATGACCTTGGATAGCTCCAAGTGGGTCCTGCTGGCTGGAACTCCCTCCTACTAAAACAATAGGAGGATGTTGTCTCAGCAGGAGCTCAAACCATGACAAGACATGTAGTGTGGTCAGCTCTGCCCCTCCTGGAGGAGCTGCCTCAGCCTGATTTTGTTACCTGAAATTTCTGCAAGGCTGGGGAGAAGGATGTTCTGCCAGGCACTCTGAGCCAGAGGATGATGCCAGAGGGCTGAGCCCTTTTGTCATTAGGGCCCTGGATCAGACACTGACTCTCTTATCCCAAGGATGTAGCCTCTGCCTCATCCTCAAAATAATCCTCTGCGTACACTGGGAGTTCTGAGGGCTGGGGGCCATGACATTGGCTCTTAGACTGAAGTGCTGACTGGAGGAGAGTTCCTCTAGCTCACACCAGCCAACATCTAGGGAAAGCCCAGGCAGAGTGAAGCCCACTAAGGCTTTTTTCCTCTGTCATTTTTCCATGCAGGGAAGGGAAGGCGATGGAGAATAGAAACTGACTCAGCTGTTCTCTTTTATTTTTCCTACATGGGGAAGGCAATGGAGAAGCAAAGCCACTTTCCTTTCTGGCAGGGTGTAGGAGGGGGCTCACCCAATGCCCCCTTGAGCTGGATGGTGGGGGGGCCTAATGGGCTAAATTTGGCCCATGGACTAGAAGTTCCCATCCCTATATATGCATGTCTACTCAAAACTTACTAAATGGGTACAGGATTGCAGCCTTAGCTTTCAATCCTATACTCACTTAACTGAGACTAAACCCCATTGAACTCAATGGGACTTAACATTTGAGTAGGCATGTATAGAATTGCACTGTCATTAAGTTTACATTAGCAAAAACAACTCCTTTATGGCAGGGTGGCATAGTTTTGGACTTGGAATGGCAAAACCTGGGATTGAATCCCATTTCAGGCAACAAAGCTGACTAGCTGACCTTGGGGCAGTCACCCTTTCAGCCTACTCTGCTTCCTAGGCAAGTTATGAATGAATATAAAATGGGATAATCCCATGTATGAAACACTGAGGAGCTAGGAGGAAGGACAGAATACAAATGCAATGGATGGATGGATGGATGTGTGTTCTTCATCTCATCAGATTTGTGTGAGATATTATATATATATTGCCAGGCTAAAGAAAGGAAAGTCTTCAAAATTCTGAAGGCGCGTGAGTGACAGCAGAGCCCCGCGTGTGCTGGATGGGAGATTTAAAATCCTGTCTGTGCATAGAGGCCCATTATTCCACATACAGATTTTCCAGATCTCACCCCCCTCTGCGCAGCGTGCAGCGTGTTGGTTTGAAGCTGCCAGCCAGCTTGCCTGTACTCCGACACCAGCTTCTAGCTTCCCCGGTCTGCAGACTAATCCAAGTAGCAAGGAAACACTCTGTAAGACCACAGGTCTATTTCTACCTATTTATTCACTTAGCAAGTAAAGTTCTACAGAGTATACATTTCCTAGTTACAGTCCATGTGCAGATTACAATGCATAGCAAGCATTAATTCCAGTGGAGTAGGTTGAGCTTCACTCCACTTCAGCAAAGACGTTACATTGTTGCAAAGTCCAGCAAGCAATAGCCAGAAGAGAGAAAGAATAGAGAAAGCAGTCCTGCTCTTCTCTAAAATGGCTTCAGACAGAAAAACAAGTTAGCACGTCATCAGAACATACAAACCATGTGACTAGCTCATAATGATCCCAGGGTCTAGCTTTCCCATGAGAAAGAACACGGGAAAGTAGAAAGACACAACACACTTGTTTACCGCCATTCTGTTCCTCTCCATGTGTAAACACTGTGCTACAGCTGGTCAATGTGATTCATATCACAACAAATTCAATTATATCTGCATTTATTATTTGTTAGGTTGGGAGCTGGATAGGTTCATTTTCCCTGTTACAGTACTTTCTTTTAGAACTAACCAACAGTCCTATATTTGTGCAAAACATTATCATCCTTTCTAAATTGGTATTCCCTAGGGATGAGTGATAAATTTGTTGGATTTGCACTTTAATTCAAACTTACCAAATTTGCACTTCCTGAACCTATGCATGAACTGGAATGCAGTGATATGGCTATATTCATAGTTTCCCAAATTTTTCAATACAATTTGCAAATCTTTTTTTTAAAAAATGGACACAGAAATGCATACAATATGAGAAAGTGTGTATAAAATTGCATTATATTATGGGAAATTACTTGAAAAAAATGAATATATTTAGAAATTTGCATACAAATGTATGTATATTTGGAAAAATGCATACAAAATGTATACATTTAGATAAATGGCACATGAAAATACATAAGACTTTAAAAAAAAATCAGACTCATGTGGAAGTGGGATGGAACAAACTTAATGTAGAAAAAATGAGAAACTGAGTGAAATCATACTTGACAGATTCTTCTATCCTTAGCTCTCCCCTAACGGCGATTAATAGGTCTTGTAACACAATAGTGAATTGTTGAATGATCTGCCCATGAAGATTTATGCCTAAGTAACAATACCAGTCTATACATGTCTACTGAGAGGCAAGTTCCACTGAGTTCAACAGGGCTTAGTCCTAGGTAAGTGGATATAGGATTGCAGTTATTATAAACACAACTGTTAGCTGACCAAAGGCCAATTTCATATTTTTCAACAATCAAAGGCTGGCTACTTTCTACATGGTGAATGTGTCACATAGCCAAAACCTAAATAGAACTAGGCAAATATGACTTAATTACACCAAATAAACAACATGAAGTATTAGAACTGGACATCTTTGGGTAGATTTTTTTTTTTTTTTTTTTTTTTTAAATCATGAATCACCAGTGGGTAGAAATAGTGGGCTGGCCAGAAATACAAGCACCTTAAATAATTTCATTGGGTCTGATATCAACTGGGTGGGGCAATTGTCCTTCGTGCCCTGACTCAACCTGCTGTTCATTCCCCCCCTAATAATAATAATAATAATAATAATAATGATAATACAGCATATATAGACATTTCAATTAATGTCTATATATTCATTGAAGGAGCAAGCCAATGTCAAATATCCATGGGACACTCAGAGCATATCTACACTACCAAATCACCCTGTTGTTCTGTGCCATTTTAGTTGTCATGGGTGTCCATCCCCCCCCCCCCAGTATCTTGGGAACATTAATTTGGTAAGATGTTGAGAACTCTGCTAAAATAATTTCTCTGAACAAATTCCAGGTTCCCTGGGAAGAAGGAATTACTATTATACCAGCTTATAGTGTAGATGTACCCTCAGAAAACCATGAAGAGCATCAGACCATGGCATAGTCTGAGAGTCTTGGATCTGGGTTTCAGAGTTCTGGAAAGCCTTGAATAAGCCACTGCATCTCTGTCTCAGATCCCCATTGGTAGACCTGGAAGAATATAATGATGGGAATAAAAAGGGGGTTTGTGAGAATGAAGAAGAAAAAGAATGCAAAGTCCTTTTCTATGCTAAAAGCAATATGGAATCATCATCATCTTCATCATTGTTCATACTTTGGCATATTGCTTCTTTGGTACAATTTCGCTTCAACCTCTGAAAACATTGCCTCATGACCAGTTTCTGCAACTAATATGGGTGCTGTGTCCTCCCTCCAATCAGCTTGCTTTAAAGCCCTCTGAGGCTGTTCGATGTGCATTTTAAAAGAGCAGGAAACGGCTTTAGGTTCACCATAACACATTTGAGGCAACTATACCATAATGTGGGTCAGCTGTAGCTATTAGCATAATGAATGGATTGCTGTAAACCACCTTAAATGGTAATGTCTATATGCACAGATGGGCTCTGAAATGTTTTTTATGAAGCTTTTACAGCAGTAGATTTTGTGCACCTGCTCTCTGATTGCCCCCTCCCCAAAACTCATTGATAGCGCTTTCCTTGAAGAAACACTCATACACAGGGCCGGCGCTACCATTAGGCCAACTAGGAGGTTGCCTAGGGCGCCGAGCTAAAGAGGGCGCCAGAAACGCCTTGAAAAAAAATACTGCGCTAAAATGCATATTAGTTATCTAAAATTGATCTGAAATATCAAGTTATTTTAACGCCACGTAGGGTTTTCGTTTTATCTTCATTTTTTCACGCCACCGTCGCGACTCTCACCGCCCACCCGCCTCCGCCCCCCTCGCCGGCAGGGGACGCCGCGCGGCTGAGGGATGCGAGCGCAGTGGCTCCTGCTGGGCGCCCTGCTCAGGTGAGTGAGTGCGGGAGACGGACGGGGACCGGCTCCGGAGGCAGCCTATGCCGCGCCTCCCCGGGAAGCCTTTCCAGTCGGGGATGCTCATGGCTCCTCAGAGGGAAGGGGCGCTTTGCACATGCTCACAGGCACGCGGACGTTTCCCGTGAGCTGGCGCGTCCCTGGGGCCCAAGGCTGAGCACGCTGGACGTTGGAAGCAGGTTCCGCGGCTCAAATCAAAGTGTCCCCGCCCCGTTTCCCGTTCGCCCCCAGCCTTCTTTCCCGCAACTGCCTGTCCTCCGCCCCTCTCCATTTTCATCCGTCGAACTGGCCTGGGCGGGCCTTAAGACCCAGAAGGAAATCTGGCAGAGACGCCCCAGTGACCCACCCCACCCCGCTCGCAGTTCGGTTTGCGGCTCCCCACAGCCGCCCTTTTGCTGTCCCACCGCGCGGCCACTGCTGCCTCGATTTGCCTGGATCTTTTCCATGAACGTGGCAGGCACGCTCCTGCCTTGTGGTTGGGGGCGTGGGGGGAGGCTGGTCCCCAGTCAGGGCATTTCCCGGCTGCTTTGCTCTGGAGCCCCCCCCCACGGCACGAGAGGGGGGGCGCTAAATATAACTTTGCCTAGGGCGCCAAACTGCCCTGCACCGGTCCTGCTCATTCATTTCTCTGCTGCTGGTCGTGGTGGTATCTACATACAAACAATGAAGTATTTCTGAACATGCAAGTTTCCTGCTTGTCCTCCTCTATTAGAATTGCTGGATACTGTATCTATCCAAAAGCTATTTCTTATTGCATGTTGCTTCCCCACACTTTGATAGACTATCAATATAAATGATATAAGGATTTACTCTAGAGTTGAGAATGAGCTCATTTCTGTTCTGCTTGATTGCAATATTGTTGCATGCTTGGCTGTCTTCAGAACTGTGAAGGAGCAGACAGGAACTTTAACAAAACAACTTTAATAGTTCTTAATGACTGCTGGAAGTGTTCTGTTATTCCAGAATCCAGCCCTCCAAAACTGACACCCTTCAGAGTGAGGACCTAGGATCAGTTTGCAGCTAGGATTGAAGTTTCAATTTGAAAGAGGTGGAGGGAGAGCTCTGAGATGGTTGAAGGTGACATGTCTTGGGGTGCAGAGGCTATTTCTGGGAACCAATGTAGTGTGGTGGTTATACCTCTGGTCTCTGGATGGCTCCAGTTTTGAGGGGGTCCTGAGAAAAGTGCCCTCTGTTGGGCCCCTTCTTATTCTGATAGCCCCCCTAATGTTCATGGGGGGGTGGCTGTCACTGTAGTGCAGGGCTGTGCAGTTATCTCTATTGTCACAAATGGCACTGTGAGTTTCATTTCTAGCCAGAGAATCATGAGGCCTGCAGTTCAGCCCATTCCTGGGTGTGGAAAAGATGCTCTTCACATAATTTGCCGTCTACCACACGGCCTGCCAGTAGAGACATCAGAGAAATCCACAACACATTCTAGTGAGTTCGGATTTTTATGAATCCGACCTGCAGCCTCTGCAGTGTACCGGCTTTTTCTGAGTTGCACAGATTTCATGGACTTGTGGACTGTTTTTGTTCCTTTGTTTTTACCTTCTGTCATTTTACACAAACTAATTCAAAGAAAAAACGCCAACAAGAACAACAGCACCTACCGAAAATGCACATTTCCCCCCCCCCCATTGACTAAACTGTGAAAATGTGCATTTTGGGAAGATTTGCACATTTTTGGAACTGCAAATTTGCATAAAAGCATATTTACATTTGAATACGAATGCATGTGCACAAAAATTGATTCCTTCTATGAGTAGATGATGGAAGAAAAGACACCTGACAATCCGTGAAATGCAGGAGGAATGGATTTTTCCAAGTCCCTACATCCCTACCTGTACCGCTAACTCTGGAATATTTCACTGCTCAGGGAAGTAGTAGGGCACTCACAATGACCTTTTTGTTGGTTGGAAACTTGGAACCTTACCTACTCATATGTCATCAGGCAACTGGCATAAGAAAAGAGATGAGTTTTATAGATCGAATTATTACGTTTAGGCGAGGTCTGTGGACAGCCAGACTAGGAATGGGTGAATCTGTCAATTTTGGTTTCTTTCAGTTTCTCATTTTTTCAGTCTTAAATTTGGTTCATCTTGAACTTTGAGAATTTCTCCAATCTTCAGTTTGCTCTGAAATTTAAGAATTTTAACTATAAACTTTGCATAAAAATTAACAAGCATTTTTGTGTACATTTCTCCTAATATGTCTTTTTTTGCAGGAGAATTTCATTCATCTTCACAAATCCTGTGAGCATGTCCTAGTCACAGCCCTGAATGCAAATGTGAGAAGGAGTGCAATTGTTGGGATTTTTTTGTGATTCCCGAACTTGCATTCATGTGTGCACTAACACAAATGGAGATTTCCCCCAAAATCTGATTTTTTTAATGCTTTCGTCTGTGGAGGAATGCACATATTGGATGTGCACTTTTACAAATGCACATTTTTTCCCAATCAAAGGAAGAAGAAAAAAGACGCTCACATTGAGGAATGCAAACGAGGTGAAAGTGAAACAAGCTTCGAGGAGGAATTCAGAGAATTTCAACAAGTTCAGACATCGCATGTCCACCCATCCCTACCTGAAATGTACATTTTTGTATGCATATTTGCAAGATGGTGATGGTGGCATTGCTGAGTGGGTCTGCAGGTGACTTGCCTGAATCTGTGGGCCCTTCCATCTTACTTATGCTCATGCTGCCTCCTTGACATATATATATTGGGGTGTGTGATCAGCCTGAGAGAGGGAGATACACAATTTGGCTGCTTACCCATGCTAGCTGGTTGGAATTAAGCACAGCTGGACTGGTTAAGGACGGGGTGGGGGTGGGAAAGTGCCGTGGAGGCATGATGCGATGAACAGGAAGGGCAGCTTTGGTTTATAAGCAGCAGAGCACACGTTCGGCGGCCATACCGTATTTTTCAGGGGGTGTCCACGAACACCCCACCGGGTGTTCACGAATATGTCCGCCTTCCCTGCGATTTCCTGGGGGACTGGAAGTGACGCAACGGAGCTCCCGTCACGTCACTTCCGGGTCCTGGCACTGCATTTTTAATGTAGATACCAGGGCAACCCACCTAAAACGGCCGCGATTTGCCATTCGTGGCCGTTTTAGGTGGGTTGCCCTGGTATCCAGGGCCGGTGCTACCATTAGGCCAACTAGGCAGCCGCCTAGGGCGCAGGGCTAAAGGGGGTGCCAGAAACGCCTTGAAAACAAAATACAGCGCTCTCAAGTGGGAAGGGGGGCGCTAAATATCTGATCTTGCCTAGGGCACCAAACTGCCTTGCACCGGTCCTGCTGGTATCTACTTTAAAAGCGCAGCGCCAGGACCCAGAAGTGATGCGACAGGAGCTCCGCCGCGGCAGTGCTGGAGCCAGGAGTTCCCGGGTTGCTGCAAGCGGACAGTAGGTGGGGGTCGTGGCGGGCATTGGCGGGCACACGGGGGGGGAGAGGTGGTTCGCGGGAGGGGTGTATCTGCAACACCAAATACATACTTTTTTGCGGGTGGGGGATGTTGTTTTTCTTAAGCCATAAGCTAAAATTCATGGAAATTTGTGTCATTCCTCCTCACTTTCTGCATTGAAAGCTAGAGAATTTCTTAACTTGTACCAGCATTTGCCTCTCATACTGAGAGGGTTCCAGCTCTTTTTTTAATATAAGAAATGTCTCTTCCATTCTATGGCAACTTGTTAAATACTGAATACAAATGGAGAAAAGTGTTATTGTCGAAGGCTTTCATGCTTGTACATAGGCAGTAACACTAACATTGAAGTCTGGGAAAACTTCCTACACCACAAAAGGAATACAGAATTGTTTTGCTTTTTTCTTAATACTCTACTTTACAAACACACACACACAAAGGAGATAAATACATGCATTATTATTCTTGACCTAAATTTCTATTCTTTTTGTGTCTGAATAGATAACAAAAATAAGTCCAAGGAGAGAGAGAAAATATAAAAGGTCTTTAGAACTCCTTCTGTTAACTTAGAAGAAAGGAATATATAAAGTAAAAACAAAGTAAGACTAACATAAAATGTGAGGCATTTAAGTACTTCACCAGCTTCTCTTTGTCCTCTTTTGAAATGTTAAAAGACTCACCTAAACTTTCAGAATCTTTGATTCCTTTTTTTCCTTTTGCAAAACAAGTTGTAACTTGAATCCTTCCTAATCCCAGCCAATGGTGTGTGCAAGTATGTCATCGATCTATATCATCTATCTACACCAGGCATGGACAATATTGGGGGAGGGGTCTGGGGACCATTTTTGCCCCCCCCAGCATCACCCAAGAGCTGCATGCCATGGGGTGCTGCTACATACTCCACGGGGCAATGGGAAAAAATCACTAGCAAACCACCAAGGAATCCAAAAATAGCCAAATCTCACTTGTTTCCAAGTGAGATTTGTACATTTTAGGTTTCTGTAGCAGTCAGTAGCTATGGAAAATCAGTGACAATCTGGCAGCGTTTTTGCTACTGCTGCTGCTGTGAATTTTAGCAGCACAGTGGAGGGAGCTGCACCAAGGGGTGGTGAATGCCACATGTGTTGCCCATCCCTGATCTACATACAGCAAAGAGACCTGTGCATTCCTTGCTATGTCTATCAGTCACACTGCCTTTCCATTTCCTTTCTTTTGGGCGGCATGCACATCCAGTGCCAAGGATCTTGTCTTGAGGGAGAACTTCTTTCCCCTTGCAGAACCCCCTCAATTTTCCACGTGCCTTTTCCAATTACTCCCAATGATATTTTTTTTAAGGAAAGGCTGTAATTGGGGGCATAGCTGGGATCTGGGCAAAACCTCCTCCTTGTCCTCTTCTCACAAAACTGGGACTACTGGTCTCTGGGGCAGGGGACAGGTTTTGTCCCCAGCAGCAACTGTATCCTTCATTTCAGATCCTATTCTGTTTCCCTAGAAGTGAACGACTCTATTGACATCTATGGAAACATGGCAAGGAATAAGTACAATAACAGAAGGCAAGGGAAGATGGATGAAAATAAAAATGAAGAGGGGGGGAAACAAATTTAGCTGAGGTCTTTTTAAATATAACTAGAGATATGGAGAGGGAGGGAAGAGCAGCAATGATATGATAAAGTGTTGATTAGATGCCATATTATGTTGTAGCCGATGATACTGTACAGCCTTCCCCAGTTCCCAGCATTCCTGACCATTGGCTATGCTGGCTGGGGCTGATGGGAGTTAGAGTCCAAAACCTCTGCAAGGTGCCACATTGGGGAAGGATGAGTTACTTTAAGGAGTGGGGGCACCCTCATCCCTTATGTCCCTGCCCAGACTTCGTGATCCTCAGAAGGAGCACTACTGTACACTGATGTGCTGCATGCTTCTGAAGTTCACCTCAGCAGTACTTGTAGTAGGGCATTTAGTGTTGTAGCACCCACCCTTTGGAGCACACCCCATGTTAACATCAGGCAGGCATCTACAGTTTTGACTTTCAGGAGCCTGCTTCAGACATAAGAACATAAGAAGAGCCCTGCTGGATCAGACCAAGGGTCCATCTCATCCAGCATTCTGTTCACACAGTGGCCAACCAGCTGCCTGTGGGAAACTCACAAGCAGGACATGAGTGCAACAGCACCTTCCCGCCCATGTTCCCCAGCAACTGGAGTACATAGGTATACTGCCTCTGATACTGGAGGAAGCATATAGCTAATCCAGACTAGTAGCCATTGATTGCCTTCTCCATGAATTTGTCCAATCCGCTTTTAAAGCTGTCCAAATTGGTGGCCATCACTACAACTTGTGGAAGTGAATTCCATAGTTTCCATAACTGTGCACTGTGTGAAGAAGTACTTCCTTTTATCTGTCCTGAATCTCCCACCCATCAGCTTCATGGGATGACCCCAGGTTCTAATATCATGAGAGAGGGAGAGAAATGTCTCTCTGTCCACTTTCTCCACACCATGCATAATTTTGTACACTTCTATCATGTCTCCCCTTACTTACCTCTTTAAGCAAGCCTTCCCTGAGGTGTGACCCAGTCACTTATAACTATAGTTTTATTGTTCATCTGTGATTTTTTTTAAAGTTGTATTTTATTGTTATATCACTATTATGTTAACTACTTCAATAATTTTATTGGAAAGCAGTATACAAATAAATTCATCACCATCTAGAAAACATGGGCAAACAGCTGCATCATAAGAAATAATGCTTTAGTCCATCCATGTTAATACCTTTTAAATTGGGTGAGAGTGAGCTGGAATGGATAGAGATCAACGGATTAAGTAGCTGGTCCCTTTGCCTCTCAAGAGCTTAATACTGAGATTAAGCTTTTAGGGTTTTTTAGGGTTAGAGAATGTGACTTCTGTGGATCAAAAATTTAACCCTTAATCTGGAGGCAATGTTTCATAGATTTCATAGATCTCATAGATTTCATAGATCATAGAGTTGGAAGAGGCCTACAAGGCTATCGAGTCCAACCCCCTGCTCATTGCAGGAAACTAGAGGAGGACGTCTCCCATCCAAGTAATAACCAGGCTTGGCCCTGCTTAGCTTTCCACACTCAGACAAGCTGAGCCAGCATAAGCCACAGGCCTGTTTACATTTAAGTAACATAAAACTGAGTTTGAATTTGGATTTGCAGGTTGAAATTCCAAACAATGAGCTTCTGCAAGGACTAAATAAAAACACTAGAGCTAATATGACATGGTGGATAGTGCATTGGCCTTGGACCTGAGCAACTGGAATATAGTTCAAATGTCCACTTGGCCATAAAGTGCGCCACTGGGTGGCCTTGAGCAAGTCACTGTCTCCAAGAGAATGTTGTAAGAATGAAATGGGATAACCCCATTGACATTCCCCCAACTTCCTTGGGAGGGAAGAACAGGATACAAATGAGACTAACCTCTACTTTTGGCAAGATTTGTATAGATATTGAATGTGCTTCAGAATTTTAACGTTGAAAAATGAATCACCTTGTATGAAATTTTTATTTTCCTGTTTTTGTAAATGATGAACTCTTTTGTATTGTTTAAATATTGCTTTCTTGGTATAAAGGAACTTACAAAGACTGAGCTCATAAGGCCTATGCACTCATTTTTCTTCCATGCATATGGTGTGCACATAGAGGAAGAAACGGAACAGAACCCATTGGCACCACCTCCAACACCTGCACTCTCTGTTCCTGTCTCTGACATCTCCATTTGCAGTGGACAATTGGGGCAATACCCAACTGTTCCATTCCAATAGAGGAAATGATGTGGCGCTAGTGGAAACTAGCCTCTGAACCATACACAAGAGGAAAATCCAACTAAAGTTATGTTTGCAGAAGTGCAGTTGCACAAGCGGTCCTTCTGCTTTTGCATCTGGTTGTGCAACTGGATGTGCATAACTCTTGTGCAACCCATCTTGCAACCTGTTGTGCAACCAGTTGAACATTTCGGTTGCGCAACCCATTATGCAACCAGTTGTGCAAGAAAAATGGGCAAATGATTGCTAGTGGTGGGTGGCCCTCCAGGGACCCGGCCTGTCTCCGGCTTGGCAGACGCTACTGCTGTGCCTGCCAAGCCAAAAGCGGACATGCACTGAGCCACTCAGTGAGCTTCTGGGTTCCCAGCAGGCTGCTTTTTATGTAGAAAATGGTGTAAGATACGTTGAAAGTGGCCACAATTTGTGTAACTTGCACATTTTCTACATAAAAAGTGGCCTGCTGAGAACCCGGAAGTCACTTCCCCAGTTTGGCTCGGGAGAATGTGAGTCGAGCCGGGGAAGCAGGTAGGTGGGGTGGAGTTCAGGGGGTTGAGCCCGGTGAGTTTGCCGGACTTCCACCCCACCCACCCAAACGAAATCCTCACACTTCCCTACCGATTGCACATCTGAACGTTTCAGTGGAGCTCTGCTAGTGCTATTTGAGTTTGCAAGATGACTACCATTGGATACTGCCCTTGGAAAAGAAACCCTATGTGCATGTTGCTTTATGCGTGTAGGCTCCACAGCTGATTGGGAACCCTGCATGTTTGGGGATGCCAATCGGGTGGAAAGCAGGGATGGGGATAGAATTTGATTGGTTCACATTGTAATTCAAACATACATGATTACTTTTGAACCAATACACAAACTGAAGCTCAGACAGTTATCCTTTGAAATTTGCACTTCTCCAAATTTTGCAGTGAAGTTCTCCGATCAAAAGATTCACACCAAAACTGCACATATTAGGGAAAACTTCACACAAAAATGTGCACATTGGTGGAAATATCATGAAAAAAATGCTGCATTTTAGTAAAATGGCTTGCAAAAATGTGTATATTAGGCCAAATGGTGTACAAAAATGCATGCATTAGGAGAAATGCGAACAAAAATGCATATAATTTTTATAAGAATGTTTTAAAATATTCTCAAAATTTGGAATCAACCAAACTTATGATTGAAAAAAATAAGAAACTAAGATAAACAGTTTCTGAAAATATCGAATTGTGTCCATGCCCCAATAAGTTTGCCTAACCCTGACATAGAGGAATAATGTATGGACAGCCCTAAAATTCGCTTTTTAAAATTCCTTTCCTCCTTTTACTCAGTACACATTTATCCCTGAATCCCCTTCCCCCACCAACATGTAGCTGTTGGTGGGAGGACTATTTGAGCGCATGGAGGAATGAGAGGTGAGGCTGTTTAATTTCGAAACCACCTATGGGCCCAAGGCGGGGGAGGAGCGACAGAGGCCTTTATTAGGCAGCGTTGCTCCACCCTCTGCCTCTTTTCTCAAAAGCAGCTCCCTTCCTCCCTCCCTCCCAATTCACAGTGTGGGATTTCTGGTCGCCGGTTGACGGGGCCGAGTAGGAATTTTGGCTCACCATTGCTGATTGGCCTGGTGGTGGTGTGCGTGTTTTGCCTACTCTACACTGTGTTCTTGGGTGCTTTTTTGTTTTTGCATAGTCTCCCTGATTTGGTCACATTGGCGGTAAGTGCGGGTTTTAGGCAGTGGGGTAAGGTTCGGTGATCATCCCACGGCACCTTTCAGGTGACTGGCAATACCTTAGCCTCCCCTGAGCCAGGTTTCACGGCACGGCCAGGGAGATAGGGTCCGCCTTTGAGGCCAATTCCTCTCACATTTCACGGCCCCGTGCGGTGACATGGAGGAGGCCTTCCGACACCGCACGGTGTAAAATTGGGGAGTGGCGAGTTACAGTGCCACACCTCCGATTGGGATGCTTCGCCCATTGAAGGGTATACTGGCCGAGAGCCGGTTTTTAGCTAGCACCCACACTCGTCCCTTCCCAGATCCTTGAATCAATAAATGTGGCCCTTAATTTCACCATCATTCTGTGTCTCGGCTCTTATTTCCTCTTTTGCGCGTGCAAAAAGAATGCATGTATGCCTTTATTTATTTATTTTGATGCGCCAATACCTGTCAAGCCCGGGCCCGGAGCCTGATATTTTGTAGTGCTGGTAACTTAACAGTACACTGGAGATCACAAGTCACCATGAAATAGCAAATTCTAAATACAATAATATGGCATTCTTTAAGTTATTAAGTATGCAATACTATCTATATTAGGTGGCGGGAAAGGTCTGACAACTCCCAGCATTCTCTAGCCAGTATGGCTGGTTGGGGAATTCTGGGAGTTGATGGACTCTTTTCTGTCTAAACATGTATAGGATTATACCCCAAGGCTGGAATACTATACCCTGGGAGTTAGCCCCATTGAACTCAATAGTACTTACTTTTGAGTAGACATGTATAGGATTGCACTGTTAATTAAATTTAATAACATTATATTTTAATAAAATTGCCAAGTGCTTGTCAATTATATTTATTTATTTATTATTATATTTATACCCCACCTTTTTTCCTGCAAGGAACCCAAGGCGGCTTACATATTCCTCCTCCTCTCCATTTTATCCTCACAACAACCCTGTGAGGTAGGTCAGGCTGAGAGTCAGTGACTGGCCCAAACTCACCCAGTGAGCTTCATGGCCGAGCGGGGACTAGAACCCGGATCTCCCGAGTCCCAGTCTTTTGCATTAAGTGGCAAGAAAGCAGAAAAAGTGAGCCACTTTATTTCTTCCTGAGCAACTCTGTAGAATACTGACTATTTGTAGAATACTGCTAGAGAGAGAAGGCTGCGCTGAGCACTCACCCATTTCAATATTGTGGAAGACAGGTATGAATTGTTGAGGAAGAATGTTCATTAACCCCCTTAAATATTCTGAGTGTTCAACTTCTTAAATTTTTCATTGTTGCCATTGCTTCTGACCATGCTTCTACAGTCACAGAAGTAAAAGCAGCAACAGTCATGGCTGGCAAAGGATTGCCATAGTATAATGAACCCGCTGTGGTACCACTTCCTCCCATCCAGAGTCATCTTTCCCCTGGCTTTTAGTTCAGCCAATCAGGGAGTGTTTAGTAAACATAATGAAGTCTCACTGAGGGCAAGTTAAGCCAGTTCAGAAGGAGGACAATGCTTTATGATCAACATTGTAATCACCCAGAAGGGTTGAATATGTTTTGTTTCCTTTCAAATCATGGAAGGGGGAAATACTTTTTGTAGGTCCTAAAAATGTTCAAAAAAAGCACCCTCTTTTGTCTCAGGTAGACAAACACTGGAGAGTTAAAGTAAGCCTATTACTTTAAAAAGAAATGAAAAGAAGAAATATGAGATTTCAGAGGATTACCTGAAATATCTTCAGAAACCCACAGGCCCTCTTCATTGGCTACTACCATGATCAAAGCTCATTCTGTAAGAACTCAATGAGAGCCACACCTCTGGATACTTGTTCAGAAGCCTCTTAAACAATTTTCAGTGAGCCAACAGGGGTTGTAGTTGTTTCCTTCTGAGACCATACATATATCATAACAATATTGCTTAGCAAATCTTATTTTTCTTGTTGTGCCCATAATGAATATGCATCACTTTAGGTTGGGATAACTTCTGCTGCTGAACTGAATTTGCTGCAAAAATTAAAAATACTGTTTGAACAAGTCGCTCTACAATTCCAGTAGTTTAGGAACCAGGTAGAGCACATAAGCTATTCAATCAGTGTCATACTTGTTTTCCTAATTAAAATTTTCTAAATGTATTTGAAAAGCATGTACTATGCATTATTGCAGGTGTTAATACAATGAAGTGTCATACTCCTTGCTAATCAGAATGTACAAGAGTAATTACAAATCACTGTTCTCTGATTTGCCCTGACAGCAAACTAACTTTCCTCTTTTTTGGCAAATGTACAGCATGTAAAATAACTTCCCTTATCTTGGGAAGCATTACTAGAGATATAGCTGACTGCACTGGCAATATTTTGGATTTCCATCTGTGGGCTTCTATGCATGGTTTGTTTAGTTAATTGATTTTTACGCATTCTTACTGATTTATGCTTACTTATCAATTTGTGGAATGCAAATGATGACCAGTGCTTGGAGAGAGAACAAGAAATGCCCATAACCCCTTGCTGCAGATTTATATAGACACACACACACACACACACACACCTTAACTCAATCCCTGGGCCTGCAGTGAAATTTAAAACTTCACTAAAATATCTAGCAGTGACTTGAAAATGCATGGTTTGATTGGGTAAAATATGAGACTATACATTCATTTTTATTTTATTTATTTACATCATTGATATGCCAATTTGTCCAAATGAAGCAGATAATGCTAAAACCATAAAAAAGCATACATATACAATCATATCACAGGATAAAAGTGGAGTAGCCTTACCCAAACTACCTATTTCAACAAGATTGTTTCATCTACAATAGAGGCAAGCAACCTCTTTTGATCCTGGGGCTGGATTGCCCTGCCCCCAGACCAAGCCAGTGGGCCAGATGATATTAAGGGGGCAGGGCCTCAGCCTGAAGTACCTCCCACTCCCATGACATCATCGGGTGCCACCCCACCCACTTTTTCACAGTCTAGCAAGCCCCAACCGAGTGTGGGGGAATCCCTTTGCTACCTTAGTTTGGAGGTATCATGGGGATTCCTCTCCCCAGACGAAAGGGCAAGGTCAGATTGAACAACCCTGTGGGTTGCATTAGGCTCGTGGACTGGAGGTTGCCCCTCCTTGACCTAGTCTGTCAAAACCTGACAGCTCCTGAAGTTGGAATCAGACATAACCTCCTTTCCAGAGGAGGATCTTTTTTTTCATAGGTCCGACTACAAACCAGGAGCTGAGGGAGGGAAATCCTGAGACCATACTCCACCTGAGGAAGCTGCAGAATTGGGGAACGGATGTGCCCCATCTGGACTTACCCTACAACTCTGAACCCCACACAATCACCACAGGGTCCTTGAGAATAGCAATGATGATGAGGCTGAACTGAAGCTTGGTCCTGTCATTAGAGAAGTCACTTGGCAACATGGGAGATCCCATATCAGAGTCCTGCTTGGGAGGAGAATCCGTGACTGTAAGTATGTTAAGAATCTGGGCCCCACTGGGTCTGAGTACTTAAACCTGCACTTGCTGCCTCGGAGCTTCTGATGAAACAAACTCCATAGACCTGTTCCTGTCCAAGTGTAGCTGTGATCAGTTCCTCTCCCACTTGGCGCTTGACCCTCTGGCAACTGACACTGCTGGACAGCTCCCCATGCTAGCAAGGAAGGATGAGAATGGGGCACAATTGACATATCACAAACTGCTTTTGAAATTCCACTCTGTCTCAGAAGCTGTGTTCTACAGCACTGGGGATTTGATGTTTGGGAACACAAGTATAAAGATCACCCAGGAACATGGGTCCAATTGTGTAGTGCTTTGGATCCTGTACAGCAGGGCTCTCCAACCTTGGGTCCCCAGATGTTGCTGGCCTACAGCTCCCAGCATACCCAGCCAGCATGGCTAATGGCAAGGGATTCTGGGAGCTGTAGGCCAGCAACATCTGGGGACCCAAGGTTGGAGAGCCCTGCTGTACATGGACATTTAGAAAGAAGGCAGTTTATGAAAGTCTCCCACTTCACATCCAGCAGGCCATGCTGGGTGGGAATGATGGGAGTTGATGTCCAACACATCTGGCCGTGTGGAGAAGGCTACTAGGTGGAGAAGGCTACTAAACATGCATATCCAATAAATATTTTTTATTGAGGGAGGTATGGAACCCCCTGAGACATTATGCTAACCTTACTGATGTTACTGTCTCAGAAGTTTTCTTGAGGGGGAGGAGCCTGCGCTGGCTATGGAGCAGTAGCTTTTCTGCCGAGCTCCCGGAATGATTTGAAAACATCTGCAAATACACAGGAGAGACAAAGCGTGAGTTTAAATTCCTTTGCTGTTTGCTTTCTGGAAAGTATGCAGATATAGAGCTAATAAAGAAATAACAAGAATAGCTTTCTTTTGATGTGCTTCGCTCCTGATTGTTTATGAGCTCCAGACGGGTGAAAAAGTCCCTACCCCCTCTTTGGAAACGCGATCGGGCGCATCCCTCGGATAACAGTTTGAAAAGGCTAATTAGGATCCTTGACACTAAAGATAGTGAATGTTCTTATCAAACTGTGCAACAGGGTCCTGATAAGAAGCCACGAGGTAGTGAAAGTTTCGAGACAGCGAGGGGGAAGGGCGGAAAAATGGCGGATTCAGCTGGCAAATTCCCTGCTGGTGCCAAGCCAAAGTCAATATCTCCAGCCAAGCTTAAAGGGACAGCACCAGATTGGGAGAAAATTCTATCACAGTTTCAAAGCTCTATGGAAGCAGGCCAGCAGAAACAAATAGAAGCAATTGAGAAATTTCAAAATCTGCATCAAGAGGATATGAAGCAAATGCGAAATTCCATAGATCAATTAGGGGTTCAAGTTAAAGAGCTGCAAGCTAGAGTGGATAAGGTGGAAAAACTCCAGGTGAAGGATGAAAAAAGTTTTGAAAAGTATGAAATGAAATTTAATGAGATGGAAATACAGATGATTAACATGCAAGACAGGCAACGTCGTTCCAACATTCGGATCAGAGGCTTCCCCATGGAGATGGGGGAGACTGGATATAAGTTAAGAGGCAGTATTTTGGAATGGATGAATGAAGCTGTCTCTGGAGAAACAATTTTTTGGGATGATATGGACATTGAGATTGTGCATAGAGTGGGAGCATTAAGGCGTGGTATGACATCCAGAGATGTTGTACTGAAATTTGCAAATTTATACAAGAAGGATGTCTTCATGAAAGAGATTAGAAAGAAAGGTCAAGTAGCTTTCAAGGGGGCTACTTTGCAAATCTACAATGATCTTTGTCAGCAAACAATAAAGTGGAGGCGAAGTGTTAAACCGTGTACAGCAGTCTTGATCAGAAAGGGATTACAATACAATTGGGGTTACCCAGTTTTTCTTACTTTTGTGTGGAACAGTAAGAGATACAAGATTTCATCATGTGATCAAGGCATGGGCCTGCTGGGAGAGTTGGGGCTTCATGATGATGCGGAGGGTCCAGAATCGATGGGTCAACTGGAAGAAGAAGGAGCCAGTGGAGGAATTGTATAAGAGGTCGTTTCAACACGAGAAGAAAAAAGAAATAGAAAATGTTTTATAAAGAAGTTATCCGGGAGGGAATGAGGGGCTGCTGTTCGGGCTGGTGATGGGTCCTTTCCCCCCCCCCCCCTGGGATAGGTGGGTAGGTTTAGGGTGGGGCAAGTTGCCCTGGCTAAGCAGGGGGGATAGTTTAGATGAATGTGGGGGTGGGTTAAGGGGTATGTTATTGTGTATTATTTTCACTTTTGGGGACCAAAAAAGAAAAAATGTTGTTAATAGATGGATTATAAGTTAAGAATTTCAACTTTAAATGTTAAGGGGCTAGGGTCAGTTACTAAGAGAAGGCGAATAGAAGCACTTCTTAAAAAGGATAAGGCAGATATTATATTCTTGCAAGAAACGCACCAGGCAAGGAAAGGAGTCAATGAATTGAAATTGAGGTGGTCTAGAATATATGAGATAGCATGTGGATCATCTAAATCGCGAGGAGTAGCAATTATAATTTCAAAGAATTGTGGTTTTAATGTTCTAAAGGTGAAAAAGGATGATACAGGTAGATATATTATAATGTATGGGACCTTGGGAGGGGAAGAATATGTTATTGTTAATGTTTATGCTCCCAATCAAAATCAAGGAGAATTTTATCAACATGTGTTTAAAGAAATGGGTAATTTTCAAAATTAAAGGGTTATTATGGCTGGGGACTTTAACATGGTATTGGATAGAAGAAAAGACAAATCCAATCCGACGAGAGAAGATCAGAGAAATAATCTAACGATCTTGAATAAGTTAATTAGTAAGGAAGGGTTGCTAGATGTTTGGAGAGGGGTCAAGGGGAATGAGGAAAGATATACATTTTACTCATCAGCAAATAAGAATTATTCTAGGATAGATTTTATTTTTGTGTCCAGGACACTGTTTTCAAGGGTCCTGGGCACAGAGATAGGAGTGATAAAAGTTACAGATCATGCTTTGGTTAACATGGATTTGAAGATACATAAGGATTATAGAGAAGCGAAAAGATGGAGATTGAATTGTAATATTTTTCGTTATAAACATTTAACAGAGAAAATAGAGAAGGAATTGAGGGAAATTTGGGAATTTAATCAAACAGAAGAATGTACTGAAGCGATAATATGGGATACAATGAAGAGTGTAATGAGAGGAATAGGATTGAGAGAGGCAATAAATTTGAGGAAACAACAAGAAGTTTTTTATCAAAAGCTAGAGGGGGAGATTAGGGATTTGGAAAAGAAGTATTTAGAGAAGAGGGATAAAAAGATTTTTGCAGAATTACAGGGTAAAAGGAAAGAATTGGAGAATAAAGAACTGGACAGGGTACAAAGGAATTTGATTTACACAAAAAGGGAGTATTTTGAGAATAGTAATAAAAACTCTAAAATGTTGGCTAGATTAGCACAAAAAAAAAAGAAAAAAGCTTAGTGGGGATGATTAAGGATAAGAGGGGTAAAGAATATAATCTAGTAAAGGATAAATTGAAAATTTTTCATGAATACTACACAGAGTTATATAAGGCAGGAAAATGGTCGGAAGCTGAGAGTAGAAGATATATCGAGAAAAATTTAAAAATAAAAATCCAGGATGAAGATAGAGAGAAAATGGAGCAACCATTCACAGAAATTGAAATAGAAAGTGCTATAAATAAATTAAAACAGGGGAAAACGCCAGGACTGGATGGTCTGGGGGGCGGAATATTATAAAGTCTTTAAAAAAATGTTAATTCCGAAGTTAAAACGGTTGTTTAATGATATTTTACAGGGGGGAGAGATCCCCCCGTCATGGAAACAGTCCTTGACCATTTTAATCCCGAAACCAAGGAAGGATTTAGCAGAACCAGGTTCTTATAGACCAATATCATTAATTAATCAAGATGCTAAACTATTGACAGCAATTTTAGCTAGAAGAATGAATAGTTTTCTAAATAAGTATATAGGGATAGATCAATGTGGGTTTATTCAAGGAAGACAAATGGCAGATTTAACAAGAAGGGTTCTGAATATAATTTATTTAATAAAGAAAAATAATTTGAAAGCGGGGGTTCTTGCATTGGATATTTTTAAAGCCTTTGATTGTGTGGAATGGCCTGCATTAAAGATGTTAATAAAAACTATGGGGTTTGGAGAAAAATTTATAGGTATTACTAACCAATTATATACTCATAATGTCACGTCGGTAATTGTAAACGATGGAATAACAGAAACTATTAGCCTAGGCCGGGGAACTAGACAGGGTTGTCCCCTTTCCCCAGTATTATTTGTGTTAGTTATGGAATTGTTAGCGAATTCGATAAGACAGGAGAAGAAATTATTGGGGATAGGAATAGAGACCAAATGTAAGATAAACCTTTTTGCAGATGATATCTTGTTAACATTAGAACGGCCTATAGAAAATTGGGATTGGATAGAGAAACATTTAGATGAATTTAGAGAAGTAACAGGGTTAAAAGTTAATTGGGATAAATCGGAGATAATGACATTTAATTATAGTAAACTGGAGGAAAGGGGATTTAAACAAAGGGGAGTGGATATAAAGATAAAAAATATAATTAAATATTTAGGTATTGATATATTAAAAGATTTGGATAAAATAGGGGAATGTAATTTTAAAAAACTAAAAGATGAAGTTAAAAATCAAATAGAGGATTATAAAAAATTGGGATTATCGTGGTTTGGTAGGATAGCTTTGATTAAAATGAAGATTTTACCGAAGTTTAATTTTTTATTTAGAATGATACCATATAAGATATCAGAGAAAGAAATTAAAGAGTGGCAAGTAATGTTAAATAGCTATTGTAATGGGGGGAAAAAATCAAGGATTACTAAGAATAGATGGTATAAAGCTCAAAAATAGGGGGACTTGGTCTCCCTAATTTAAAATGGTATTATATAGCTAATCAACTTAGATATATCATGGATATTATTGTTAGAAAAGAATTTATGTGGTGGGAAATAGAAGCATTTGAATTGGGTAATAGGGTGGATAAATTCTTATTTACAAAACAAGGACATATTATGACAAAAAGATTAGAAAATCCCTTTTTAAAAAATATGTTAGAAATTTGGGGTAGAAATAAGGAAATATTTTTACCAGGTATATCCCCGCTTACTCCAGTGGTGGTTATGGAAGATTTTCCCGAGAATGTTAGACATCTAGAACGAATTTTTAGAGAGAAAAAGGTGATAACTTTAATGGATTGGCTGGAAAAAATGGAGACAAGACAGCAAATAATTGATAGGGTTGGGGCAGGAAGAATTTCTTGGTTAAATTTAATTCAATTAGTACAATGGGGTAAGAAATGGAAGAGAAGACATGAGCATGAAAGGGATTTCACTGCATTTGAGCAGGTGGTTATGTCTAGAGAACTTGTAGAAGGAAATGCATCAGCTAGGGGTCTTACAAAGATGTTATATAAAATGTTGCAGAAATCAGAAGAGCAAGCAGAAAATCTTAAAATAGTTTGGGATACAGAGTTTGAAGAGGAAATATCAAAGGATGAGTGGAATAAGATTTGGGATAGGCGAATATTGAAAAATATGTCTGTAAGAATTAAAGAGAATTTTTATAAGCTGATTTGGAGATGGTATTTGACCCCAGTGAGATTAAATAGAATAGATAATAAATGTTCTCCAATGTGTTGGCGAGGATGTCAGGAATTGGGTACATATGCTCATATGTGGTGGAGTTGTAAAAATGTAATGGATTTTTGGAAAATGATTTTTGAAGAAATATCAGAAATTGTTGGAGTTGATTTAGAGGTATGCCCTAAACTAGCTTTGCTAACAATAACGGAAAAGGTGATCGGTTCACAAAATGTTAAAGAATTAATCATAAATTTGTTAACGGCAGGTAGACTAATGATAGCAAGGAAATGGAAAATCCAGCAAGTTTTCACTATTACTGAATGGTATAAGGAAGTATGGGATATGGCTTTGAATGGTATGTTGACTTGTAATATTAAATGCAAAAGGGGTCAATTAAAGAAAAATAATTTTAAGGATATTTGGGGTTTATTTTTGGAATATGTGTTTAAAAGGGGGAAAGGGAGTTTACCCTGTCAAGATATATTGTATTTTTGGAATAATGAACAATTATAGAGTTATTGGATTGTTTGGTCCCATGGTGATGGGAGCACAATATTAGTTATGTGTGTATGTTATTTTCTTTGTATTGTTTTAAAAAAAAAAAGAATAAAAAATATTTAAAAAGAAGTTTTCTTGAGATGGAACCTCAAAAATTGTGCAAATTCTGCTTTCAGCAGACTTCATTGGCAGTCTAAAGATATACGAAACCCCCCTTGAGATAGTTCATGAGTCACATTTGAAATGCTTAAAAATTACTCAGATGTTTTGCCCAAGGAGGACCCTAAAGCAATATAATGCTTTAGATGAAATTTGGTGGCATCTCTGTTTTTAGCTTGGCACAAATATCTATGCCCTACAGGTGAGTAAATGAATATAAACTAAAAATCACAGAAGATGGCAGAATTACCATCCATTTTTTTCTCTCTTGAGATACCTGTGACATAGTATGCTAATTTGTCTCACCTGGTATTTAAGCAAACAGTCTCTAGTATGAATTGCCTGAATGATATTGATATTTGGCTATTTTTTTCTCCAAGCTTTCTACATTTATGTTGGCAGACAGCAGATGTTGAATCAATGTATGCAAAGCTTGAGGTTTTACATGCACTATTTTTTTAAAATGAAACTGAAACAACCACATAAGTAAAATGCATGCTTAAACAATTTACCCGAATGTACAAATCTTCCTAAACACAGCTAATAGTGTTTTTGAACTTTGATCATTTTTAGAGATGGATGAATCTGTTAATTCCAGGTTCTCTTAGTTTCTCATTTTCCCCATCATGAATTCATTCTGTCCTGTTTCCACATCACTTTGAGGTGTTAAAAATATCTGCATGAAAATCCATATGCGTCTTGTGAACATTTCCCCTAATATCTTCATTTTGGTACACAATTTTGCCTAATATGCACATTTGTTATAAGACCTTTTCCCGAACATAATATTATTTGTGCATTGCGTGCGTAGAGGAGAAATAATGACTCAGACACAGTTGTAGCATACAAATTGTGGTAAAAGTAATGGGCCACATTTATTGAATCATCAATTGGAGATCTACGAAGGGAAAAAAGTGTGGGTACTAATTACACCGGCTATCAGCCGGTCACCATTGCTATAGGGCGAAACATCCAACAAAGGAGGGTGACGGCATTCAAGTCATCCCCTCCTTGCTTAACACCACACGTTAAGTGCTGGAAGGTCTTTCCTGCAGCCAGCCTCATCCAGACCATGAGGTACCGCCAGGTGAGGTAGGAAGACCTCAGAGACATGCCTTATCTCGGCACAATCGAGCTGTGAGGCACTCGGTGGCAGGAGCCTTGGGCACGCCTCTCACCTGAAAGATGCCAGAGGATGATCACCGAGCCCCTAAAACTGCCTAATCCCGCACTTAACCGCCAATGTGACCGAATTGAAATGCCACTAAGCACCCAAACCCTGAAATACAGTGCAGAGTAGGCGAAACACGAACATTGCCCCCGGCCAATTAGGACAATGAACCAAAATTCCTACTTGGCCCCTGGAAACAGGCGACCAGTAAAACCTACACTGCAAATAGGGATGGGAGGGAGGGAGCCACGTCAGAAAGGAGGGAGAGGGAGAGGCGTGCGAGCCTAATAACAGCTCTACTGCCCTTCCCACTCTGCCTCCTGATTGGAACATCAAGAATCGGACCACTGTGGTCTGACTCGCCATTCCCCCCACGTGCAAACTGTTCCCCCACCACCACAGCTACACGTGGCTGGGAGGGGCATTTTCAGTAATTTACACACTTCTGTATGCAGTTTCCCCTAATATGTGCATTTTGTACATTTTCTTTCTCTCTCAAAATTCTGAGAAGTGCAGATACAAAGGGTAACTCCATTCCAGTTCATATATTGTTTCTGGAAGTGCAAACTTATTTATTTATTTATTTATTTATTTATTATATTTATACCCCGCCTTTTTTCCTGCAAGGAACCCAAGGCAGCTTACATAATCCTCCTCCTCCTCTCCATTTTATCCTCACAACAACCCTGTGAGGTAGGTTAGGCTGAGAGTGAGTGACTGGCCCAAAGTCACCCAGTGAGTTTCATGGCCGAATGGGGACTAGAACCCGGGTCTCCCGAGTCCCAATCCAACACTCTCACCACTACGCCACACTGGCTCTCTTGGTAAGTTCTAACTGAAATGTGAACTGAAATGTGAACTGAACAAAGTTCTTCCCCATCACTGTTGGTACTGATCACTAACCAAATGCCACATTTTAGTAGAGGAGAAGTTAATCCCCACTCAACTTTGCTGCTGGTGGGGATAACTGATGGGCAAACTTACCCTGAGTGAAATCATTATTTCCTTGGATAATAACGAACTCACCCATGTAAACTCAGATGGGAGTTCTCCCTTAAAACAAACTCTCGTTCTGTGTAAATTACCTTTTGCACATGAGCAATATCAAAGTGCAACTTGGGAGTTGTAGTGTGGAAATGTGTAGTATGTCAAGATGTCATGCATCACCATGTTATGTACCCCCTTCCTGATTGGTTGTTTTGACGTGGCCTCTCACAGAAACACTCCATCCACCAGCTGCACTAAGTAAAGTATGAGTTTACTTACCAAACAAAATAAAAGGAAGTACTATACGAACAATGATGACCTGAATCTGATTCACCGAGAGTAAGACAGAGTTGTGACATTATCACAGCTTACCATAAATCTGTGATAATTCAACCAACTCAGAGCATGTGCAGAAACAGTATTGTTTAGATACAGACTTCACGTGCTCAGAAGCTCATGATCAATTCCAAAGTTAATACAAATTCAGAAAATGCCGGTCCAGGCTCATTAAAAGGGTGAGCATTATGAACAGATGAAGTTCAACCAGTGAGCTGACTAATTACAAAACTTGGCTGCATCATTAGTGGGAATCAGCTACTCCCCCGCTTGAGCTGTACTCCCCTTACTGCCCTCCTTCCAAGTGGTAGCAGCTCCTGGAAGGGACTTAAGACTGATTAAAGAAATTATGAATCCATGTCAAAATGTTTTCTAGTTGACTCAATATGGAGAGTGTAATGTTTGCATTCTTCCCTCCTACTGGGCAATTGCATAAAGGCATTTGTGCAAACACACACAAGCAAACACACACAAAAATATACATTAGTATGTGATTCATCTCTCATACAATAATTGGGTGATAAATAATGTACTGTTGAAGATATATAAAGAGATTTGCTTGAACCAGCAGGCCAGCACACCATACCCAGCCCTGTGAAGGAAGTCAGAGAGCAGAAGGCAAGCACTCCAGCCAAGAGTTGCACAACTTGTGATGCACCAAGCAAATGAATAAAATCCAATGGTGGCCCAGAATGGTCTTGATAAACCTCATGTTTTTGTTGCTTGACTGGACTGCAGTAACAAGTGTGGAGGAAGGTGGAGAAGGATTGTTGAGCACTTGGCAGGCCACCACATACATGGCTAGTAGGATCACAAGTCCAGCTGACCCAGTGTGTGCCTCTTTTTGTCCTTCAAGGGTTGAGTGGCATTGCTGTTGATTCCTTTCCCTCATTTGGTGATGCAAGAAGGAAGGCTTCATAAGTCTCTCTCTTGGGTCTCAAGAGCTGCCTTAAACCAAATCAGACACTATTCCATGTAGTTCAGCAGGGGTGCAGAACCTCAGGTCCAGGAGCCAAATCCTGCCCACCTGAGGTCCCAATCTGGCCTTCTAGGATTCCCCAAATGGCCACACCCCTGGCCCTAGCCCTGCCCCTTTCTCCTGACCACTGATCATTTGGTGGCTTCCCAGATTTTGTACATTTTCCACTGTTCTAAAAGGTTGAAATGCCTCCCCTAAGGTTTAGCTACTAGCAGTAAGAGCTTTCAGATAAAATATGCTCGTATTTTGGGCCCACCCCTTTTGTTATCAGCCCCGCCCACCAGTGGAATGCAGCCCCTGAGAACTTCTCCAAAATGGAATTTGGCCCTTGGGCGAAAACAGGTTCCAACCACCAGGTAGACAGTGACTGGCAGCAACACTCCAGAAAATCCAGAAAGGTTTCTTTTCTAGTGTTGTGCTGAACATTTCTCCCACATTTCCCCCAATCTTTCTCATTCAATTTGATAGAAAAGAAATTGCTTCCAAAAATAAATTCAAAGGAGAAGAACATTTCAGAGAAATTCTCATGGGTTGGGTTTGGGGTTCTTGTGCTTACTTTACTAATGAGGTGGCCAAGGACTGCACATGGGTGTCCTGTCTCTCATTGTACTACAATCATTCTTCAGCTGCTTGTATGTAGCCTCCTTGGATTCCTGCACTTCAATTAAAGCCCAGGGGAAGGAAGACACCATTAGTTAACTTCTCCCATACAGCTATCTCAGAGCAGGAAGCGCAGGCAGCTGAGGAGGCTGCAGAGCAATGGAGAGATGTGCAATAGAAAGAAGACACACATACAGCACGCTCAGCTGCCATGTAGTGATCAGTTAACCTCAAAACCCCACAAAAAATATATATCAAAATAAGTTATAAAATGAACTGAGAATGAGACAGAAAAAATGGAATCCTCTTTATTGAGGCTAGAAAACTTTCAGGAAACTGGAGGACAGATTTTGGCACTTCACTAGCACCACCTCTTCCCTAGTGCTGGATACAACACTGCCCTCTCACACTAGCATTATGGACGATGCAAAATTGGGGCCAGTCTGCGAACACAGTTGCTACTGTTGCCACTTGCAGTGGCAGTGCAAACACCAAAAAAAACTTTAGGAAATAAGAAAAAGGCTGTACTACAACTCCTGCCAATGGTGAGCCGTACCTATGAGAAACTGATGGAGATTTTTTCCTCCCTCTGGAGAAAATTCGGTGAAGTTATTCCCCCAGTTTCTTTCTCCATCCACAAATACGGTGGAGAATTTTGAGAGGCAATTTACACATAGCTTTACTTTTTACCCACCCTGCCTGGAGATAACAGTGATCGAGCTTGAGAACATTTGCATGTGAAGCATGTGCTCTACCACTAAGCTATGGTCCTTCCCTGGCACAGGGAAAGACTCCTTGCCTTTTCACTGAGGATTCTAGGAAGGGTGCACAGTTAAAACAGATCATTAATGAATGCCCAATTTGTGTGGTTGCCATTTCCTCATACCTGAATCCCCCACCAATCTAGTCAAGTGTGGATACCTGAGGCCTTGGGGTTGCTAAAATTAGGAGTCATCAGCAAATTTCATTTAATGCCACATTTCAAAGCAAATGTGGAAGTTCCAGTTTGGGGAAAAAATGAAAATATTTGGAGAAAGTTTTAATAGGTTGAGTGGAAGTTCTTGGGAGTGCTATGCATCCCAGATTGTCTCTGAGTTCCATGGAAAGTGAGATTTCAAGGCTAATTTAGAGATTTCTGCACAGAGAAAATATCCAAGGAATTTCCAGGGCAGCATAAGGAGTTTTAATATGAATAGCCTAATGCTCAAGGGAATTCTGCACAGCTATAAGCATACAATTACGGAGTCCTGACCATCTGGGCCAGTGACACAAGTTCAGGTAGTATTCATAGGTAGGGATTGGTAAGAATATCATTTTGGTTCGGTTTTGATAATAATTTATTAAAAACTGCAAAGTTCTTCATGTTCAGGACAAAAACAACTTGAGATATTTTTTTTAAAAAAAATGAATGTGGAAGAAACCAGTACTGAGCTAGGGTTGGGCAAATTTGTCAGTTTCACTTTCTTCCACATTTTTAATTTTAAAACTATAGAATTGATTGGGATATTTAATTTTCCACATTATAGAAGTGGCAGTAAGATAGAGTTTTATCTTCTGAAAATATCTTTTTATTTTTTATTTTCAGCTATTCAAACATTTAGTGTGCCCATAATGTGCTAATCCACAGTTGCCTTCCTTTTGTTATCTCATGGAAAACATTTGAATTGGAATGTCAAATCATAATAGTTATTTTGTTTCCAAGCTGAACACAGCTTTCTAATATGTGCTATGAAAATAATCTTATCATATAATGGGGGCGGGGGAGACTAAATAGGTCATTTGAATAAAAGGGAAATTAGCATACAAGCAGAACACATTATCCATATCTTTTTGAATAGAGTGTGTGTCAGAAAAAGTTGCTTACCTAGCAATTTCACATTCCATTTGGCTGTTTGAGGTTTTAATGAGTTATGAATATCAGAATGGTAATTTCCTTAGATAGCACTTTAAGACAGTCTTTCATTTTGGTGACCTATCTCAATTCTCATTAATTTGTCACTCTTCAGTAATATCCATACTCTGTTCTTGAATCTGGTCAATCTGCAAACAGATGAACAAGGATGGAATACTGGGGCAAGGGCCTCATTTGTACTGCATTTTGTTTTTTGTACATCTGGTTTATGGGAAGTACAAGTGAGGTGAAAACCATAGAGAAGGCCTCTTAGGGCACAATCCTATGTAGGTTTAGGCAGAAAAAAGACCTACAACTCCCAGCATTCCCCAGCCAGCATGGGGAATTGTAGGACTTTTTTCTGTCTAAACCTGCAAAGGATTGCACCCTTAATTACTAAGGTTCATCTTTTCAAAAGTGCACATTCTTTGCAATATAGTGTTCACTCAAGGCTAAATTAATTATAGAATATTAATGAACCCACTTTATTTATCCAATTCTTTCTGAGATTACATTCAGCTCATTATGCTATTATTGAACAGAACTAGGTTTGGGAATATTCTCATTATAGGAAAAAGCCACAAGATTCAGTATCTTGACTGTAGAATACCTACAGCTGTAGCTCTAAACCACACTGCTTATTCAAGAAATGTTAAATATCTGAGTTACAGTAAGTGCTCAGAAATGCTAGAATTTTCCTAGTTGAAAGCAAAGGAAATACTTTTAGAAATTGGCTCAAAATGATAAAAGGATTTGGAAGACTCATTTTTATACATTCTGAAACTAGCATCAAGGAAGGACCTAACTAGACATCTTTTAGAGTTATGAAGAGGTTGGTGAGCAGGTTTTTTTCAGGTACCAGGAATCCTAGTTTCTGAGTCTCAGATTAGTGTTACAGACCTCTTCAGATGAAGAGGAAAACATGGGTGTGCGGCATTAGCTCCTGCAACTGGCAGGCAGTATCCAACCTCGTGGGTTGGCCAGGTTTAGTACAAACAGTAAGTGCCTGACCTTCTACCCACACAGAAGCTTCTGTTTCATCTGTTTCAGGTTCTAGGTTCCAACCCAAGCCATGGACCTCAGGGACTACATCTGGAGAGCTTCAGCTAGCTTTTGGTACAGTCCCCCCAGCTTTTGTCCCCCAGCAATAGCTTTTTGGGACAAAGGCTCAGAAACCAGACTTGGTGTGAGTAGATGGAGAAAATGGAGGGTACTTTCTGAAGCTGCACCCCTCCCCCAAATACTACTGCTGGGGAAATATTCCAGTCCTCCAATGGGACCTTTGGGTTTATTGAAGTCTCTTGGAATAAGGGTCCCCTGAGGGGGTAGGCTCCACTCCAGCTGTGGATGCATACTCAGAAAGTAGCCCCCATGTAAATGGAGGGAGATCAACAGACACAGCTGCCACACCAGCCAAAACTGGCCTCCCCTGCCCGCACAACCAAACCAAGAACTGGTGTTGAGGAGCTCCACGCTGCTGTCTGCCTAGAGTTTCTTCAAGGGGAGATGCCAAGGAAGCAAGGTAGGCTGACACAAGGTGAAGGCCCACATGTCCTTAGGCAGGCTGCACAAGGAACCTCTCAGTCGAGCAGCCACAGACGAAAGAGGCTGAGACCCACCCTCCCAGGTCTTCATAGAAGCGTGCTAGACATGCAATTGGCCCCTCGACTCATCTTCCCACACACACACACATCTTTCCCCTCCCCAAGCTGCTCAGGGTCAGTGGAAGAGTATTCTGAAAGCTCGAGATGAACCAAACTTAAGGCTGGAAAAATAAGAAAGCGAGAGAAACTGACATTGACAGATTCATCCATCCCTAAAGGTTAGTTAATGAGGGGTGAGCCTGACCCATCCCAGAGTCCAGAGACAGCCCACTGGCTGTGCCAACCCTCTGACCACACCTTTAAGTGTTGAGGGGTGCCCTCCTGGGTCCCAGTCCCCAAAGCCCCAAGGATCTAAATGTGTGGCCAAATCATGCACCAAAGGGGGCTTGTTTTTCCAGGCCAAGTCCCAAGAACCTAGTGTGCATATCTTGAGAATCCCCTTCTGGAAGCTCTGCTGACCTGCCCCATTCCAGCAATGTACAGATTTTCATGTTGGGTTGCCTTAATTACTACTAGCTCCCTGTTGCACTAACTGTAGGTCCTGCTGGCACGTAGGCAGACTTGGATACTACCCAATTTTTTGAAATCTATCATTTGAATAATAGGAAAAAATGCAACCCAGCTGTGGAAAACACAAATTCAGGATCATACATACATACATACATACATGCATACTCAGGGTCCAACACATATATATTGAGGTATGGAAAATGGCAACTAGGAAATTTGCATCCAAACATATTTGCTACATTTGAGTAATAAGATGAGTTATTATATGTTAAACAGAATTCAGTACAGTTCAAATTATTTTTTTAAAAAACTGGTTTAATTCAGTGACATTTCCATGGTTTTAACAGTTTGTTGGATGAATATTGAAAGTGAGTATCTTTGTCTCAGTCTTCACTCCTAAATATGTTCAGACATGTCTTGTAGCATTAAAAGAGCACTCATTGACACAAACGGTTGCTAGAATTGTTAATGCAATCAGTAGGGACTTACGCAGGATGAGGTATGCAAATTCCAGAAATGCTTCAAGGGGTTTACCCAATAGGCATCTATTTCTAAAGATATGTAGGGAATAAATATATTTGTGCCACAAGGTAGCCAACTTGCAGCTGGTTTTAGACACATAATAGAAAAGTTGCATATTTGAATTAGGTGACACATTTGACATAATTGCTATTTTATATAACATGTGTGTGTGTGACATTTTGCTGACCCAGGGAGCCAAAGAACTGAGTGTTCTGGGTAAATTAAAGTCAGATTCCTTTGACAAATCTGGCTCATAGAGAAGATTGCTTTTGCCTTGAGGCTCTCCTTGACTTCATCACATTAAATCATCCCATGGCCTAGAAGGAAATCTCTCTGATATTCTACAGCACTAGTTTGGCTCTATTGCACTTTGCAACAGAGTCTCAGTAATCAATTCTCAGAAACTAAGATCAAGGGTTTATACAAAGATAAATGCAATGTAGAACCCACAAATAAGAAGTTGTACTAACTTGCCTGCACACATGTTAAGAGTGAAAAACCTGGCACAGAACCCCAGTCCAGGTACTTACCTGACTGACAGATACTTTTGCCATGCACCTAAAGTAAAGGATGATGCAGTAGGAATTGCTGACTAATTCAGTCTTTGTGAATTGCAATATGAGTGGACAGGACCGGTGCAGGGCAGTTTGGCGCCCTAGGCTAAATTATATTTAGCGCGCCCCCCCTCGTGCCGTGGGGGGGGCTCCGGAAAGCAGCCCTGCTCTGCAACCTCCCGCCCCCCCGCCGCTGCCGCCCCCCACCTACCTTCCCAGTCCGACGCCTCGTCCAAAAAGGGACCCCCACGCTCTGTTTTTGGCCGGGGGAAACTAGACAAAGCTGTTTAAGCCCGTTGCCCTGTTATTTCCCGCAAAACAGAGCGCGGCGGGGCCCAAAACAGCACGGAGAAGTAGGTGTCGTGGAGAGCGGCGCGGAGAGAGTTTGAAGCGAAGACAAGCGGGCGGGGGAGGCGCGCAGGGGGGAGGCTGCGCGAGACGAAGCGAGGCGAGGCGAGCTAGGTGGGGAGGCGGCGCGGGGGAGGCGGCGCAGAGGCGAAGCGAGCGAGTGAAGAGGTGGCGCGGAGCGAGGCAGGGTGGGGGAGTTGCCCAGGCTCGCCCACCACTACGTCCGGGGGGCACTTACCTGGCTTTCTCGAGAGGAGTGCGTGCGGGGGGGCAGGGAAGACGCGCCGGCAGCGAAGAGACGCAGCGTTCTGGCCCTCTCCATACGCGCCTAGGAACCGCTAGTTGGCCTAGCGGTTTAGTGCGGCCCTGTGAGTGGACCTGATCCCTTCTGGACTAATGTGTGGATTGGAATTTAGTTTTGTACCTGCATTCACACTTCCTGAATGTATGACACAGTTGTCAGCTCAAAATACATTTAAAAAGCATATTGTGAGAGAAAATATATTTGCAAAACCATATTTCAATGTAGCTGTCTGTGCTGTGTTATTATTTAAAAATGCAAATTAATGTGGAAATGAGATGGAACTGAGTATGGATGAAACACATGCAAAAGTGATGCAGACCATAAATACACTGATTTGCCCATTCCTATTGCAAGAATTCTGTGTAGAGGCCCATTCACACAAGAGCATAATTCACATGATTCTTTCTCTACAAATTGCATTGTCAGGATGGTAAGTGGGTTCTTCTGCAAATGCAGTATTTCATATTTTCTCATCAGAGCAAGTAATAGCTGTTTAGTACACGGAAAAAGTAATGGGATGCTCTAGGAACCATATTGGGGCCCCTATTTCCTGGTTAAAGTTCATGTTTAGCCTCATTCTTGACTGTGTTTCAGATTAAAGTCTTCTTACTTTTCCCCATTTCTTGGACTCCCTAGAATATAATGCTGCTAAAGTGTAACTGAACTTTGGGAAGTAGAATAGGCTATATGTATTACTTTGGCTGTGAATATGCACATATTACAAAGATCTTCCAAATCCCTTTGTATAGTTGATTAATGCCATTATGTAAAGAAGTGACACTTGGCTATCTTACAATGGACTGTTCTTTTTACAAACAATTTTCTCCCATTAATATTGTCACCCTCTTGAACATTGTAGCATAAATGCAGGCCTTTCCTCCACTTCATTGACTTCCTAAAGAAACAATAATGGTGGTCCTAATAGCACAGGTATCATTTAGATAAATATAGTAGGATCAAAAAGCACATCAGTTTGCTAATGTCCTGGATCTGTTGTGTGTTTCTGGGTATTGGACTGTTGGCTTTCTCTGCATCTATCCATGATCGCTGGCAAATCAATAGAGTAAGAACATTAAGTCTGATGATTAAGAGAGAGGGAGAGAGAGAGAGAGCTTCTGACTGTGTTTGAAAAGCCACCCTATGAGATATTGATGTCCAAATAATTCACTCCTATTAATTGTTCTTTTGTATACTCTCTCTCTCTCTCTGTGTGTGTGTGTGTGTATACACACACACACACACACTGTATTCACCAAGTATCTAAGTATACCAAGTTACTTAGGGAGAAGAAAGATGACAGCCAATCCTACTGTGACTACTCCCATCCAAATTTCTGCAAATCTGCACACAGTGGGTTGGATCCAGAATCATCATTCTGCCAGCAGAACACATACCACTGGTGGAACTGGACCCCTCCATCCTCTCCCCTCTGCAGCAGCCCCTGAATGCCCCCACCCAAGCGTAGCCAATGGTGAGAGATGATGGTAGTTGTATGTCAAAACATATGGATGGCCACAAGTTGCCCACACCTGCACTTGCAGAGCAATGATGTTGGGTCCTGCCCAGAATTCCAGATAACTATGTTGGTTAGTGCCCCACATTTAATCCCAATTCCTAGATGAAAATGGGGAAGTTCTTGTGAAGTTTATAAGCCACATCAATATATTAAAACAAAAACAAAAAAATCAAAAGTCGAGCTGTGCTAAAAAATTCTTCCACATCCCCCCCCCCCAACCATTCTCATTCTGTTTCAAAGGAGAATGAAAATGCCTGAGAAATTCTTGTGGCTGGGGTGCAGGCTTCTTGCACTTACTTTAGTTATGAGTGGCTGAGGTTTGCATGTGACTCTCCTGCCTTCCATTGTACATCCAGCTCTCCCATGGTCTGCAGCCTTCCCAGGTGCCCATGCTTCATCAAAAACTCATGACATGCCTATGCACGCCAGTTGCTGGGGAACATGGGCAGAAGAGTGCTGTTGCACTCATGTCCTGCTTGTGGGATCCCGTGGGCAGATGATTGGCCACTGTGTGAAAAGAATGCTGGACTAGATGGATCCATGGTCTGATCCAGCAGGGTTCTTCTTCTGTTTCTTATGACATCTGCAACGTCACAGCCCTTACACTTTAGGACCCGCCACATAAACCCTTCTCAGGCTAAGCACCAACACTTAAAAACCTGAGGGGAGGGTCCAATGAAACCTTTCCCCTACCAATGAGGGAAAAGATTAATACAGGTCATTAAGGATCTATTTTAAATTTATGATACTGTGGGTACAAGGGTGTGTGTGTGTAGATTTAAAAGTAATGCAGGTTAATAATGCCAAGCTGACACATAGGATTTGGGTAGCAAACAAAATAAAAATAAGTTTATTTCAATTCTCAAAATCTTAGTTCCAGAAAATAACTTTAAACCTGCCTACCCACAAACACTTTGTAATCAACCTAAGTCCCTATAACTCCAAATACTTTCACTCCTCATACAAGCACTGATTTCTCTCAAAACTCCTGACAGACAAGACACGAATAACCCATCTAACCTAACTCACTAACACACTCAACAACCCCAACACTCAACTAACTCTGACATCACTCAAACACTCCTTAGATACTCCTCCCCCACCCTTTCCAAGACATCACAAACCACACCCACTCAGTTCAACATTCTATACTCACTAAACATACTAATGTAGGCATACACCAGGGAACTGAATTGTGGGATTACGCCACAACATCCTCATCTGGATGTTCTTGTAAGTGAAAGAAGGTGGCAGGGCTGTCTACTATGCACCTGACAGCTGGTAGGACAGTGAAGCATGTTACATACTATTCTGGGTGGTGAAGGAGAAGATGAGGGAATGGGGATACCAGGAGCATGTGAAAAACAACAACCTCAAAATGCCCATTGCATACATCCAGAGAAGTTGGAAGGCTTCCTAATAATGATTTCTTTAAAATCAAAATTATTTCAGTTAACAACATATGTAACAGCTATTGGGATCTAGTTAGGCAGCCTTCCTGACTTCATGAGGTAACTCCTCCCTTGGGTCTTTTTTTCAGATCAGAAAGCACAGGCACCTGGGAAGGAGAGATGTGTGATAGAAAGAAGAAAGCATACAGCACTTTTGGCCAACTTATAAGGTAAACTCAAAAATACCACCAAAAGAAATTGCAAAGAAATTCTAAAGCACCTGAAAATGAAGCCAAAGAAATAATAATTAAGCCTCTTCCATGGTTAGGAAGGGAAACAACTTTCAGGAAGCTGGAAGACAGTTTTTGGAAGAGCACTAAGTAAGCACATCTGATGGCAATGCTCTAGGATGCATGGATATTGATGTAGTGTAATTCTTTTCATTAAGGAACTTACGGGTTATGATGACCTTCAGTTATTTTGTGGTGTTTCTGAAAGTACAGTGATTTTGAATTCATTATTATGTATAGAAAGCTTGAATGTTGTGATAAGCTAATATTGCAGAGATGATCAACATTACCAGTTTTTTGAGAATGTGGGAAGGTCATTAAATTAATTATTGCTTTTTGGAAAATTGGATATGATTTGTTAATTATTGGAATGATAATATGTCAAATACAGCTGAAATATTTATTTTCAGTAATGTAAGTTTGTTGGTCTATAATTTCTGTATATTTTTCAAAAACATTTTATTTTAATCAAAAGAAATTTCTGGGATGAGAACATCTCACCCTCATGCCCATGCTAGAAACTGAGTCTCTCAAGTTGTTTTCCATCACCAAGAAACTGGTTGGTAGTCATTGCATGCCTTTGACACATGTAGATGTTCTCACATGCTTTGAGGTCCCATTACTGAGTGTCCATCAGAAGCAACCCCAAAACCTGCAGCACCGCTATGGAGCATATGGAAACTGATGTACACCAGCCTTCTCCAACATTGTGCCCTCCAGTTGTTTTGGTCTTCAACTCCCACTAGGCCCAGCCAGCATGCTGGGCATTATAGTCCAAAACATCTGGAGGATATCAGGTTGGGGAAAGCTGGTGTACAGCTGGTGTACAGAGGGGGATACAGGTGAAAATTTTGTTCCAGAGCAATGGGTAAGAGCTCAGAAGGACTGACACAGACACGTGGACATGTATTGTACTCAAGATGGGGTACATAGAATATAATGGCCCTGAAAATCTTGCTGGCAGCCTTGAATATTAACCTTAACTGGTACTGCATGCACAGAGAGAGAACTCTCTGGAAATAGGGATGGTGGCAAGATTTTTTTGGATCAAATGTTGATCTGCATTAACTTAATTCACACTTTCCCAAGCTGATGCACAAACCAGAATATAATCATCCTTAAATTAAGAGCCAGTGTGGCGTAGTGGTGAGAGTATTGGACTGGGACTCGGGAGATCTGGGTTCTAGTCCCCGCTCAGCCATGAAACTCACTGGGTGACTTTGGGCCAGTCACTGACTCTCAGCCTAACCTACCTCACAGGGTTGTTGTGAGGATAAAATAGAGAGGAGGATGAGGATTATGTAAGCCGCCTTGGGTTCCTTGCAGGAAAAAAGGTGGGGTATGAATATAACAAATAAATAAATAAAATAAATTTTCACACTTTTCCAAATTTTGCAACATAGTTCCCTGATCAAAAAATTCATACAAGAATGCATACGTTGCAAAAAACAAAAACAAAAAGTGCGTACATTGGGGGAAATTGCATATATTAGGGAGATGTGCTTGCCCCAAAATGCCTGTCTTAGGGGAAATTGCATACTGAAATGCATACAGATTTTCATGTGGTCTTAATTTTTATTTTTATTCTTTTGAAACTAGTGCACAAATGGGTGGGAACACACCTGTGCTTGAAAAATATGAACGACATAGGAAGAGAAACAGATTCCTCTGTCCCTCTCTGGAAATGAATGGACTGTTGCAAACAGTGTTTATTCCCATTACACAGTTTAGACATTTGCAACAGGAAGTTCAGTTACCACATAACTGCTAGAAAATAACCTCAGAGTCCAAAATGGTCATGTGAATTACTCATAAAACAAGGAATTATAAATGGCAGGATCTGGAGCATAAGATTATAAAATATAGAGTGCCAATTAAACACATCTTGTGTTATCACATTCTCATATTCCTGTGTACTGATGAAACAGAAAGCCAAACACATTTGAAATAATCCATATATTTCCCAAATAAAGATTCAGTCAAGTAGCTTCATACCTTCAGACTTCCATTTCTGGTGATGCATGTTCGATTTAAGATTGTGAAGACTGGATTATTCCTCATGAAAATGCCCACATTATCTCATAAAATTTTATAGAGAAATGAAAATTATTGGCACACATCATGAAATATGCTTATTCTGATTTTTTATTTTTTTTAAAATCTCCACAGTGCAGTTCAAATAGGCAATTTTGAATTTGTTTTCTCAGCATTCCATTCACCTCTAATTATAGGACACTGGAGGAAATAAAAAGAACCAGACACTTCTCTATGTGCTGTAGAAACTCTAGATTGTAAGGCAATGGCAGCATTAAATCCCTACAGGTCTTGCTGTAATTTATCCAAAGACCATTTTCGGCCCTGAGGCAAAATGCAAAGTTTGATAGCCTAAAGCAAGCTTTGCCACATTCTGTCTCAGACTGTGTCTTTCAGGAAGTACAGGACAGAATCTCACAAATGGTGAAACTGAGTACAAATACATACAAAGGGAAAGCGCACAGCTTTCCGTACCTTAAGCCTTGCACAAGAATCCTCAAATTATTTCATCCTTCTCCCTCACTTATCTCCCCTGGTTCCTTGTTGCCCTCTAGTCATTCTGTCAATCACCTGTTCCTTTCTCATCCATTTGCCATGCTCCACACATTCTGTAATCCCTATATATTTCTTGTAATCCGTCTCACCCATCTGGCTAGTGTCTGGATAACATACACACACACACTCACACTCACATATATAGTGGATGGATTGTATAGCTAGAGAACTTTAGAACTTTGTATAAGCACATTGTGAGCATGGATGTTTGCAAGGGGGAGCCCTGATAGATGTCCACCTGTCTTGGAACCCAAATCAGGCAGGGTTCCACAATGCATAGAAGTCTATGTGCATAGACTTCACTCTTGCATACAACATCATGCTCGATGTCTAGACATTGGGGGAGAGGCTAGTCAGTACACACAACATAAGGAACAGGGGCAACAGAATAGCCCTGTAGCTCTTTCAGTATGCGGAGCCCCCTTTGCATGAGCAATGCAGGAACAGAGCTTTAAAGAGACCTAAATGAGTTACAGAAGAGCCCTGGATATTCTACTCCCAAAGCCCCCCATATCTCAACCAATGGATAAACACATGTCAAATGCATATTTGAAACACACACACGCAAGAAGCACTGTTTGCTTGTGGCAGAAGGCCCTTGGCTAGGGTGTTGATGTTTCCTTGGCTATGTACATAACAACGATGAGGCTAGTCACTCCAGTCCTTTACGTATACAGTAATACCTTGGCATAATTCGTTCTGGAACCGTGCTTGTAATCCAAAACACTCTTATATCAAAGCGAGTCTCTGGCGGGCGTGAGCTGGGGCCAATTTCGGCCCACTACGCCTGCTCAAGGCGAGTGGTTACATCCCTAAATTTATTGCAAGACGTCGCTTGTTTATCAAGTCAAAAATTATTTTAAAAATTTGCTTGTCTTGCAAAACGCTCTCAGACCAAGTTACTTGCAGTCCAAGGTATTACTGTAGTGTACAAAAACTGCTTTAAGTGGGCTGAGATAGCAAATGAGCTGCTCTTCTGGCAGACAGCATGCCTGTTCAGACAGTGAATTGGTTTGCAAGCAGTATCCTGTTTTTGTAAAACCTAATATGAAAGGTAACCATAAATTGTTTGCACATGTGTTTTGCTTGTCTTATACTTGAGCTATATACAACATTGCAACTTACCCTATAATAATATTGCTATGTGGTATTCAGACCATGTGTTCCAGTTCTTTTATTGGTAGCCACTTGATTTTTTACTTCTTCTCTAGACTTCTCAGGTGCCCAGTGTCATGGGTTTTGCAGGATCCAACTACGCAGAGCTATGTATGGCAATAGGGAGTATTCAAATGAGTAGAAGTGGGCAGGGGGGGATGAAATGGACAGGAACTGAGAGGCATTCAAGTGTCTTCTCTAAAAGGTGTGGTGTTGCCCAGATTGAAGAGCAGCTGTAGGCCCAAGAATTTGTAGTGGAAAGAAGTGGGACCTGGTTGACTCCTCCTGATCACCTGACTCCCTGGCTAACAGGGTCCCCACCACTCTCTTCTCCCCACCCTGAAGCAGATGCAATAGTGATGCAGTAAGTAATGAGTAGGTGCCTGGCTTTCAGGGCTTCCAGTTGCATCCTCACAGTACCTTGTAAGACTTGTTGATATCATCTGGAGGTCTAATTCCATAGGTGCCCCAGTGTGGTTACCTATCGTGGTACACTACGGGTGCAAACAGACTGACACTATAAAGTGTGGTAGAAGTGGACTTACAGTTGCTGCATCCTAAAGCATCTGTTTTCAGAGCAAAAAAATGTGCACTCAACCATTTTCACTTTGGAATGTATATCTGCTTTCACCCTCAGAGAGGTCTCTGAAGTAGATCTGTGAGAGGACTGGCTTCCCTTAGTGGGTAGCTGGGTTAGATGGCCATCATCTGTCCTATTCTGTACTTACTTGAGACTTGCAAGGGAAGCCAGTAGCATTTGATGGCAGTCAGATCAAGCACGTAAGGTCCCATCCAGTATGCAGAGTTAGGTCATAGAAGGCAAGGTCAGGTTAAATAGGTCATGGCACAAAGAAAATAGGACAGGGTCTGCTCGTGTCCGCCGAGATTCTCGGCCACCCGCACGGACTTACCAAAAGCTCTCCGCAGAGCGGAGAGCCTGTCTTCCCTGTCCGCTGGGTCCCGTCGCAGTCACTTCCGGCGCGGAGGAAGTGACGCGACGGGACCCTACGCTCTGTTTTTGGCGGGGGGAACCATGGCAACAGGGCTGTTTAAGCCCTGTTGCCATGGTTCCCCGCGCCAAAACAGAGCACGGGGCGGGGCTCCAGCGTGCCGGAGCAGTGGCTCCGCAGGCGGCGGAGGTGCGCCGGAGCACAGGACCAGGTAGGACGACGGCGGTGGGGGTCCTCCAGGCGGCGGCAGCAGCAGCAGCGGGGAGGGCTGGGGGGTCCTCAGAAATTGTATAAAAAGAAATTGTATAAAATTATGTAGACTCTAGCTATGGGTCCGTAAGTGACTGTGGAGGCCAATTCTAGATCCATACAGCTTCCCACAGTGAGGACACAGGTTACCAGATGGAAGATGGTCCTGTAAAGGATTCATTTGACATGCTTTTCGCTTAGCACATTTCTCCCTTTCACCTTGCACTCGGGCTTCTTCAAAGTCCATAGAACCTTTGTGAAAGGCCAACCTCCAGTTAGATCGTTCATGGGCCAGAGCTTCCTAGTTCTCGATTTTTATAAGCTTATGTATGCTTATAAGGTCTGTAGTGTGGTCAGCTTCACCATTCCTGGAGGAGCTTGAATAGGTTGTTAAAGGTCCCTCACCTGATTTTATAGCCTGAGACTTCTGCTGGGGAGTTGGAGGTTCTGCTAGGGACTCATTCTCTGAGTCAGAGGATGATAGCAGGACTGTGTCCTCTGGTTGGTGTGTGTGTGTGTGTGTGTGTGTTGTGTGTGTTGGCTAAATAAGGCACTGACTGTCCTACCAACAAAGAAGTAGCCTGTACCTCACACTCATCAGAATCCTCTGTTGCTCACTGGAAGGATCAAGGGCTCGGGGTCATGACATTGTCTCCCTTCAAATTTTGTGATTCTTTTAACATTTCAAATAAATCAAAGCATACATCATAGCATTCTTCTCTTTACATGCTTTTTATTCCATTTTATTCCATTATTCTGCTACAATTTAACAGCCTGTTATTTTGGAAACAAACCAAAATAGATGACAAGACAAGCATGTTGTGGGAGATTTTAGAGGAAAGTGCCCCCCCCTCTCTTTTAAAAACCTCCTGTGTTTCCATGTTTCATCACACTGACAAGGGAAAGGAACTCTGAGAGTGACAAGTCTAGACATGGTGAAATGTTATCTAATTGAAAAAAAAATAACGTGGTGGAAGTTTATAAGTCTGACAGGAACAGTTTGAAGCAATAAATAAATAAATAAACACAGCTCTTTTATAAATATCACATTCTTCCAGAGCGTGTCCTCCGTAATAAGCAGCTGCTCAACTGAGGATAAATTGAGAATGTCAGCAGACATGGTAAAGGTTGTGAAACTGGTCTAACTCTGAATGACAACTGCTGAGACCCATAAAATATGGAGAGAAATCTATTATTCACAAAATAATATATTAAAAATGAAGTGATGGGCAGTCTTCAGATTATTTTTTTTAAAAAATTTTTTAACCTAGGCTGTTCTAAAAGGCAGGTCACAGTCAAAACATACAGGTTTTGTTTTTTGTTGCTGTTACCATTTCAAAATTGTTAATAAAGCATTCACTTAAAAATATAAAGTATGAATGTGAGAAACAGGTCTTTGAAAAAAGGTGCATCATATAGGTAGAAAGCAGGGATTGGATTTGGCTCCTTGTCTAGAGTGTACACTCACTGACAAACCCATATTCATTTCTACATAATGTGTGAAAAGGCCTTACAGCCAGATCATAAACCCATTTACTTGGAAATAAGTTCTGCTTATCTCAATACTGTTCCATCTGCCTTCATCTATTGATATTTTAGATTGAATTCCAGATATGATCTATTTTTTCTCCCTTTCAGATTTCATTAGAAGTGTCATATTGAAACATAATGTATTGCTTATAGCCAATGGCCAACACAATACAGTTACAAAGTACAAAAACCATTTAATACAATAAAATAAAACAAGAATACAGTAAGATGGTCAGAGTTTAAAACGATCCTTCTGTGCTGCCCCCTTAGGGTTTGGCGAGGATGTGGCTTAGAAAGGCTGCCCTTATTTTTCTTGCAGCTAGTGCAAATAAAGCAATCCTATAACTCAGTGTTCTCCAACCTTGGGTCCCCAGATGTTTGTGGCCTACAACTCCCAGCATGCCCCAGCCAGCATGCTGGGAGTTGTAGGCCACAAACATCTGGGGACCCAAGGTTGGAGAACACTGCATATAACTGATGAATTTATCCACGTCAGCCAATAGCCATCTAATTTTAAAATCATCTGATTGACCTTCTAAAGTGTCCTGGAAAGGAGATATAATTTTAGCCCTAGGTGAATTATAGAGCGGGCAGTATGGAATGGAAGGTGCAAGATCTTTGATATGCCCTGCTCTGCATATACAGAAACGCTCCTTTGCAGGTCTGTTGGAAAATCTTCCAGCCAGATACTCTGGGGCATCATTTCAAATCTGAGCTGGGTGAAAGCATGCCTAACAAGAAAGAATGTTAATTCTCGCAAATAGCTTGTCCCTTTTATGATCTGTTTTAATTTTGGTGTACCAAGTGGCAGATTTACAGTAATTTTTAATAGGCATGTACACTTACCTTTGGGGGTGCTCGGCCTTGTTCTCGGCGAGCACCCCCCCCCCTGCCGCTCGATTCATTGCGGTGGCAGCGAGGAGCCCATCGCGTCACTTCTGGCTGCCAGGAAGTGACGCGACGAAACCCTGCGCTGCGTTTTTAGCGGAAGGGCAAATCGCTGGCCATTTTAAGCTGGGTTGCCCTGGTTTTTACGCTAAATATGCAGCACCAGGGAACAGGAAATAGACACGCCAGGGACCTGGAAGCTCCTTTCCCCAGTGCATCCTGTGTCGAGCGGCGGCAAGGTAAGTCACAAGAGTCTTGGGGGGCTGAGTGGACCACTTTCAGCCTGCTTTCAGCCCCCTCCCCGAGACTCTCGGTTACATCCCTAGATTTTTTTATGTATTTGAAATCTCTTTTGGCATCTTCACCAAACACAATATCTCGGATCTTATGATCAGATACATCCTGCATTGTCTTTATTAAGGGTATTGAGTAGTTCAACATCAAGCATCTGCAAGATTTTACCCAACCTTCTCTATATCTCAATACAGCAATTAGGAGTGGGGGCTAAACTAATGTATTACATTATTCATGTGAGCATTACTGATATCACTTGACAGTTGGAATTGATGAAAATACTAAAATCATGAAGGGGCCATCACAGAGTATTCATTTTACCATGCCAAGCAGTTACACAACAATGGGAGCAAAGATGAAGGGATGATAAGCTCATCATGATTTTCCATCATGTATCAGAGCATGTGGCTATGCCATTAACCAACTAATTTTCAGAATGGTTGAGGGCCATATTTTAAAAGGGAGTAACAGCCCCATTCTAAATAAATGCCACCTAGGCATTAGATCATCCAATCTACCTACTGCCGAAATGGATATTTTCACTGATGTCTCCTCACACCCACACACACCCCACATCTAATAGCCAACTGCCACACTACCTAAAGTAGATACCTGGGAGCCAGAGAGTTTTAAGGCTGGTTTAGTGGAGGGGGGGGGAAGAGTGGAGGCATACTATTTTGCCTGTTTTCCCTTCCATCATGGAACAGGACGTTGGTGGTGGTCCATGACAGTTGCCAAGTCTGGTGGGTAAATTTTTCAGGCCTGCTGTACAAGATGGATGATCCTGTCTAATCATCTGTGCATATCACAAAACTGGCAGCTATCCCACAGATCTCTGTGGCATACCCCATAATGAATGAACAGAATGAACACTTTAGGGTGGAGATCCAGTTGGTGCTGCATGCATGTGATGGTAAAAAGTTATGTTTCCACTCTGACACATTATAGGAACATTGCAGAGCCTGTGTAAAGTCAGTCCCACCCACCCCAGATTAAGCTGCATAATCCAGACCACATCATGCGCCATATAGAAACATGCAAAGCAAATAGCTTCAGATGGTTCAAAACTGTAGACCAGCCTGTCGATATCAAGGGCTTAAAATGATCTGGTAAAATCCATTGGAAACAGTGGTCCAGCTTCAAATGATTATAATATGCAAACTGAAATACACTAGAGGATATGCTTAAAGAAGTAAAAAAAAAAAATCAATAGTAATAGTAATGCATGCAATCAAGGAAAGATCTTCATTTGGATCAAAGCCTAATTATTGCATTAAAATTAGACTATGAACTGGCAATTCCAATCTTTCAAACATTTCAGATTATTTTCCTCACAGATAATACACAATCTGGAATAGTTTTTTTTGTTAATATGGGGTCAAATGGGCAGCTGCTTAATTTACTGCATAACGCTTTCCATCACAGAATTTTCAGTTCAAACAAATTGTGCTATCAAAGCCTCTTTTATTTGGGGGAAGCAAATAATGTCTTTCTTGGATTCATTTGAAACCCCTATTATCATGCTTTCAAAGTTAAATTGCTGGTTGAGTTCAATATTTTCTGTCATGTAATATCACACTGTAGTATAGTGTGGGGGCGCGGGGGGGGGAGAACTGAAAAATGGATCAAGAACTAGGAAAAGAAACTTCTGTTGGTTCTGCTGGACCTCTCAGTGGCTTTTGATTGAACATGGTATGCTCCTGAGGCTGCCTGAACTGGGCGGGGGCGCTGTCTGAACTGGGAGTTGGGGGGCGCTGTCTGAACTGGGAGTTTACAGTGGTTTCACTCCTACTTGGATGGCCAGTTCCAGAAATTGGTGCGGGGGGGGGAGGGGCTATCATTCTGCCTCATGCAGACTCCGTTGTGGTGTCCCTCTGGGCTCTATTTTGTCCTCCATGCTTTTTAACATCTACATGAAACCTCTGAGGGGGGTGGGTGGAATGAAGGGGGGTGGGTGGAGTGAAGTGAAGTACCTGTCAGGAATGGGGACTCGGACTCGAGGACTCGACTCGTGAGTTGGACTGAATCCCCCCTCTGACTCGAGTCAGACTCGAGTCCCAATATTTTTAATGGGACTCGAGACTCGACTCGGGACTCGACACCAAGGACTCTTCAACATCCCTGAGACTGAGAGGTGGGGACAAGGCTGGGGCAGAGAAGGAAGAAGGGCAGCTCTTCTTCCTCCCGCAGAGACCCTCCCGCTCCCTCCATGGGCTGCGTCGGTGGATCCTATTGGAGTGTGTGCGAGTTGGGAGATTTATAATCCTATCTGTGTGTTAACAGACACCTGAAATTCCACACACAGATCTTCCAGATCTCACCTCCCTGCGCAGCGTGCAGCAGTGCTGGTTCGGTACCAGTTTGGCCAGCCTAGTCTGCCCTGTAATCAGACTTGCTTCCAGCTTCCCCATTGCAGATTAATCCATGGAGTCAGGAAACACTCTGGAACACCACAGGTCTAATTCTACCTGTTTATTTACTTAGCAAGTAAAGTTCAAGTGATGGTGATCCAACTTCAAGCGCTGTTGGATTAAACAGATTATGTATTTGGTAATCAGTTTCATAGAGTATAAATTTCCTAGTTACAGTCCATGCGCAGAGTATAAATGCATAGCAAGCATTACATCCAGTGGAGTAAGTTGAGCTTCACTCCACCTCAGCAAAGACGTTACATTGTTGCAGGAACAAAGTCTAGCAAGAAGAACAACAACAAGAAGAGAGAAAGCAGTCCACCTTCTCTCTAAGATGGCTTCAGACAGAAAACAAGTTAGCACGTCATCAGAACATACAAACCATGTGACCAGCTCATATTGTTCCCACAGCCCAGGTTCCCATGTGAAAACACAAGGATCCCAGCAAGACATAACAAACCTGTTTACAGACATTCTGTCTCTTCCATGTGTAAACAATGTGCTGCAGCTGGTAAAGTGATACATATCACAACAGATCCGTCCCTCGTCCCTGCTCCAGCAACCGCCACTGCTGCCGCTGCTGCCGCCACCTTCACAGGACTCCTCGAGCTGGACGACCTCTCACTCGCTCCTCCTCCTCCCGCTGCTGGCTCCGCCTGGCCCCGGGCGGGGAAGGCAACGAGGCTTCCTGGGCCAGGACTGAGCACTCTCTCCCTCTTCGTCTGTCCACCCAGCAGTGCCTCAGCCAGCTTGGAGCAGATCCGATGAGTGGGGGGGGGGCGAAGGCAGTCGCCCCACTCCCTAGTGTGCCTCAGCCCCCGCTGGATCCAGTACGCTGCGTCGCCCCACTCCCTAGAGCGCCTCAGCCCCTGCGTTGCGCGCGACGCGGCATGCTGCATCCAGCAGGGGCTGAGGCGCTCTAGGGAGCGGGGCGACTGCCTTCGCCCCCCCCCCGCTCGTTGGATCTGCTCCAAGCTGGCTGAGGCACTGCTGGGTGGACAGACGAAGAGGGAGAGAGTGCTCAGTCCTGGCCCAGGAAGCCTCGTTGCCTTCCCCGCCCGGGGCCAGGCGGAGCCAGCAGTGGGAGGAGGAGGAGCGAGTGAGAGGTCGGCCAGCTCGAGGAGTCCTGTGAAGGCGGCGGCAGCGGTGGCGGCCGGAGCAGGGACGAGGGAAAGACCCGCCGACGGTAAGCGGCGGCGGCCCATGGAGGGAGCGGGAGGGTCTCCACAGGAGGAAGGGCAGCTCTTCTTCCTCTCACGGAGACCCTCCCGCTCCCTCCATGGGCCGCCGTTTTGGGAGTGACTTGTGACTCGGACTCGTGACTCACCATTTCGGACCTCGGACTCGAGACTCGACTCGAGTCCAAAGATTCGAGACTCGACTCGTGACTCGAGACCAAGGACTCTTCAACATCCCTGGTGCCTGTGTCATCGATATGCAGATAACACCCAACTCTACCTCTCCTTTTTATACAGGCGAGGAAGCAATTATCCTGAACTAGTGCTTAGACTCAGTAATGGGCTAGCTGAGGGCCAGTAAATTGAGACTCAGTCCAGTCAAGACAGAGGTGCTGTCTGATTAAGTGCATTCAGTCTGCTCTAAATGGGGTTGCACTCCCCCAGAAGGAGCAAGTTCATGATCTTGGGGTGCTCATAGATCCAGCTCTATCATTCAAGGTCCAAGTGGCCTCAGTGGCACAAAGTGCCTTTTATCAGTGTCGGCTGATATGCCAACTATGACCCTACACTATGACTCTACCAGCGATGTCCTTACCTGGACATAGAGAGATAGCCTGTCTACAGTTATCCATGCACTGGTAACCTCCTGCCAGGATTATTGCAATGAGGATATTTATACATGAGGATATTTTTGAAGATGGTCCAGAAATTTCAGTTAGTACAGAACAGGAGCTGTTTACTGGGTCTGGCCATTTTGAACATATTCCTCCAGTGCTACATTGACTGCACTGGCTGCCAGTCAGTTTCTGGGCCTAATTCATAGTGTTCGTGTTGACCTTTAGACTCCCTAAATGGCCAAGGATCAGTCTACCTGAAGGACTGCCTTCTCCAATACGTTCCTGCCTGGTTGCTAAGATCATCTTGAAGGCTCTTCTCTGGGTGTCCCTACTCACAATGATATAGGCAGATGGTTACCAGGAAAAGAGCCTTCTCCTGACATCTGTGGAATGCTCTTCCCGGGGAGATCCACCTGGCATCTTCATTGTATACATATAGATGCTAGGTTAAGACCTTCCTCTTTCAGCAGGCATTTAATCTTTAATCTGTTGCTTTGATTATTAACTTTTCTTGACTCTTATTTTTTTATTATTACTATTTTATTATTTTTATATTTTCATCATTATATTTATTGTTTTGGATGTTAGTTTATTGTTGTTTTTGGCTTTATGATTGTAAACAGCCCTGAGGGCATTTGCCAGTTGGGTGGTGTACACAGACAGACACACAGACAGACAGACAGACAGACAGACAGACAGACACACACACACACACACACACACACACACACACACACACACACACACACACTCAAATCTACTGCTTTACAATAACAGAAACACTAGCAAAATAAATAAACAAAACATTTTGCTAGCCTTATCAAAGCTCTTCTAGCTTCCCTTGACATTCTTCAGATGTTTGGCCTAAGAAGGAACCTCCAAAGTCATGCTGAAGGAAGCTCACTCCAAGAGAAATCTGGTGCGAGTCTTATTGAAACATACTTTTTTTTTTTGCTTCCGCTGAAATTCCTCAGATGTTTCACCTGAGCAGGACCCCCCCCCAAAAAAAGTTCACTTTGAAGTTCATCATCAGTGAAAGTTTGATGGCAACTTTAGTAGATGTGGGGTGTAATCAGTATTCATTCCCTGTTACATCTTGACTGCTTTAAAGTCAACCCTTTTAGGGTAAAATTTGCCATGTTCTAATTGGGTCCCAGCAGACCTTGCTGCAGAGTGGAATAACTTGTTTATTACATTTATTCCCTACCATCCTCCAAGGGGGTTGAGGCAATGTACATGGCACTTCCCCTCAATTTTATTGTCACAACAAGCCTGTGAGGTAGGTTAGGTTGAGAGATAGTGAATGGCCCAAGGTCACTCAGTGAGCTTCATGGCTGCCTTTTACCACTTCCTTAAAAAAGAGAGAAAAGCTAGAGGAATATCCCTCCAACAACAACAACAACCATGAGATAACATCAAACAAAACATTTTATGTGTGTACATAGGGTGAAAGAAACTGTACTGTTTGGACACAATCCACCAGGAAGTTCTCTTGTGCAGGTTCCTCTGAAATGAATGGGAGGTGTTCACGAGTTCCCTTGCACATCAGTGAATAGAATGAACTTCTGTCCCTTTTGGTCACTTGTGCAGGATAACTTCCTAAGAGATTGTGCCATCAGTCTCTTAGATAATCGCAAACAATTATTGTGGCACTCATGAAACCATTTTCCTTTGCACTGTCAGAAGGAATGTGCTGGGTGAACTATTTTTCATGGGTTTAAATGTTGCTTTTTGGGTGCTTGGAAAATGCAGTAAGCTCTGTCTCTGTCTTCTGCCCTCTCTCTCAAACACACACTACCTTGAGAGAAGATGTGTGTACCATGCATAAGAAATTGGAACCATAAGTCTATTGATTGTGCAAAAATCCAGAGTATATAGAAAAGACTGTGGATTATATCCTCAGCTGTAGGGCAAGTGCTCTTCATGCAATTATCACATCAGTATCAACAGTTTCCCTAAAATTGTACTTCTTACAGGTGGTTCAATAGTAAACAGAAAGGTTTAAACTAACTGTTGCAAAGAAGAATCCTGTTCTATTGATTTTTCTGGGGTAATTTAAAACTATAGAGGGAGGGTGGGGGAAGCAGCTCCTTTAGCAGCTCTGAGACCACAAATGTCACCAACACTGCAATTAGAGACTAAACATTGTACTGAATGACATTTACTATGCCCTCAGGGACTTTTTGAATTGTCTAAAGTGCACCTGGTTTGTGCAAAGGATTATTGGTTAACCACACAGGTCTCAGGATTGCCCTTGCTGATAACCAAACAGGAACTTCTACTTATTCCACTTCATCACCCAGACAACGAGACATCAATTTCTTTTACCCTTGGCTTTCCCTATAGCAAATGAATTATTTATGGGGAGGTGGGGGTGAATCTTTCTTCTTCCGTGATCGATTGCAAGCTAGGTAAATAGAAAGAATAGGATTCCTTGGATCGTTGTTCTATTGAAAATCAGGCTTGAGAAAGCCCATGTGTTTTAAGAGAACTGGTGGCATGAAAGAGTCAGCGTTTCCCTGGGTGTGCACATGGAGTTATTTTATCTTCCTGTTTTTTAAAAAAACAACAACACAACACACAGCTATTGAGTATTTAATATCCAATATTTCCATTTACGTGACGTTGTTGGTATCTAAACCATAATAAACCAAATGTACATGTATAATGTCTGTTGATGTATGATAGTTTTACTTAGTGGTGGGCGATTTGCGTAACTTGCGCAAATTCCAGCCGTTTTTAACATATCTTACACCATTTTCTATGTAAAAAGTGCTCCACTGGGAACACGGAAGTCGCTTCTGCAGCTCGGCTCAGGAGAACGCAAGTTGAACCGGGGAAGCAGGTAGGTGGGACCGAGTTCGAGGGGGGGGTGTCGAGCCTGGCGATTTTGCCGGACTTCCACCCCCCAAACGAAATCCTCACACATCCCTAGTTTTACTAGAGCTGTGTACAAATGACCTGTCAAAATTCTCCACCCTATTTGTAGGCAAAGAATGGGGGGGGGGGGACAATTTCACCAAATTTCTCCAGGGAGAGGAGAAACCCTCAACAGTTTCTCACAGGTAGGTCTCACCATTGTTAGGGGTTGTTGCACAACATCTTTATTTTTTCCTAAGGGGTTTTTGGTGGTGGGTTGGTGGGAGGGTTGCACCACCACTGTAAGTGACAGTAGCATCAACTGTGTTCCAGGGTATTGTGGGAGAAGAGAGGGAAGGTGGCCACCATATAAAATTAATTGCAGTGTGGGAAGCTGAGGAGGCGACAGGCTGCCAGAGAGATGATTGTCCAATGAAAGACGGTCATTCATGCACATTCCTCAGCCACCTCATTAATAAGGTAAGCACAAGAACCCCAAACCCAGCCCATGAGAATTTCTCAGAAAAGTTCATCTCCTTTGAATTTCTTTTCAAAAGCAATTTCTTTCCTATCAAATTGAATGAAAATGGCCACACACAAAAATGTGGGAGAAATTTTTGACACAATTCTAATAAAATAAACTCCTTTCTGAAATTTTGGAGTGTTGCTGCCAGTCATTGAATACCTGGGGTGTTGAACCTCTGTCAGACCAAGGACCAAATTCCATTTTGGAGAATCTCTCAAGGGCTGCATTCCAGTGATGGGACAAAAGGGGTGGGGCCAAACGTATCAGCATATTTTAACTGAAAGCTCTTATTGCCAGTAGCTAAGCCAGTTTTTACCAAACTTTGTGCCAGGGCACACTAATGTGGCTTTGGAGAACTGCTAGGATACCATGAGGCATTAATGAAAGAAATTATTTAAAGGCCCGTGTGGCTTCCTCTGAGGCCAGGTATGTTTGCTCTCTATGCAGTGGGAGTGACCAAATGATCCTATCACAGCCTGAGTAGGTGAACTGCAATATAAGGGGATGTTTCTTTCAAAATATCTGTTGACACTAAACTAGACTACTGCAATGCACTCTATGTGGGGCTGCCTTTGAAGATTGTTCGGAAGCTGCAGCTTGTGCAAAATGTGGCAGCCACACTTATTACAGGGTCCAGAAGGTCCAAGCATATTACATCAGTTCTGGCCTATTTGCACTGGCTGCCAATATACTTCCTCCGAGCCAAATTCAAATTCCTCCCCTAGTTAGATTTATAGATTTTATAGATCATAGAGTTGGAAGGAGCCTACAAGGCCATCGAGTCCAACCCTCTGCTCAATGCAGGACACTAGAGGAGGGGTCTCCCATCCAAGTAATAACCAGGCCTGACCCTGCTTAGCTTTCCACGTTCTAACCTATAAAGCCCTACATGGCTTAGGACCACAATACCTGACAGAACGCCTCTCCCAGCCGCAATCTACCCAGACACTACAATCAATATCTGAGGCCTTCTTCCAAGGGCCTCCTCCAAGGGTAGGCTCAGAGGATGGCAACAAGAGAGAGGACCTTCTCAGTGGTAGCCCCCCAATTATGGAATAAGCTCCCCACTGAGGTCCGCCTGGCGCCAACCTTACTATCTTTCCAGCGCCAGGTTTATGCCAAGGCATTCAATATTTAATCTGTTCAAAATAGCACATGGGGGGGGGTGATTGTCACCTGTAGACTTAGTTTTATTAACTTTTAGTATTATTTTTAACTGCATTTTTAAATTTGGTTTTAAATTTTTTAATTACATTGTTATTTTTGTTGTTGGTTTTTATGTAGATTTTATTGTATGGATTGTTGTAAACTGCCCAGACAGCTTTGGCTGTGGGGCAGTATAGAAATGAAATAAAGAAGAAGAAGAAGAAGAAGAAGAAGAAGAAGAAGAAGAAGAAGAAGAAGAAGAAACATCATCAAAAGCAAAACTATCACAGCCAATGTAGAGATGTACTATAATAATCTGCACTCAGTGGTGCTGTCAGGGCAGGAATTTGGGGCAGATGTTAGTGGGGGCAAATGCAGCTGCGCAGCCTTATCACGTCTTGAAATAAGTAAAATTAATAATACGCAATGCCATCTAAACAGCCCAAACCCTATCCACATAAGTGTTTGGGGAAAGGGAATTTGGTACCTATATAGTAGCAAAGGTATGTGGAAGCTTTTCCCACTGACTTACTCAAAACTGCAAGGCTGCTCGCTGTGTGGTCTGACCCCACAAAAAGCCTGCTTGGAATTAAAACTGTCCAGACTTGTTGTATCAAACAAAACAGGTTTCTTGTGCTCACAACATCTGGTATTCTTGCATTCTTGTTAGTCCATGCAGGCACAGCTTAAAGTTCATTACAGCCTGTTGGAAATCAGCAAGGCTGGAAGAGAGCCAGTCAGGCATGTGTTGCTTCGTTGAGAGAGAGAGAGAGAGAGAGAGTGAGAGAGAGACACTTCCTCTAAGGAAGATTCCCAGGTGTGGAAGGAAGTGGGCGTGGTTAGGCAAGCTAGTTCCCATTAACCCATTCCTCCCCTAGTTAGATTTATAGATTTTATAGATCATAGAGTTGGAAGGAGCCTACAAGGCCATCGAGTCCAACCCTCTGCTCAATGCAGGACACTAGAGGAGGGGTCTCCCATCCAAGTAATAACCAGGCCTGACCCTGCTTAGCTTTCCAACTCAGACAAGCTGAGCCAGCATAAGCCACAGGCCTGTATTGCCTAACAATAAGAACATTATTATTAACCACTCTCTCCCATGCAACCTAAGACATGGGGAAAGGGGAGTGACATCACAGTCCTACACATGTCTGCTCAAAGGTATGTCCCACTGATTTCAGTGAGGCTTAGGGCACAATCCTATGTGTGTTTAGACAGGGGGGAAAAAATGCCTACAACTCCCAGCCTTCCCCAGCCAGCCATGGTGACTGGGGGATGCTGGCAATTGTATGTTTTTTTTCTGGCTAAATATGCATAGGAGTGTGCCCTTTTACTCTCCCAGGTAAGTATGTATAGCAGCCTGAATAGATGAATTGTAGTATAAGGGGATGGTTCTCCCAAAATATCTGTTGACACTGAAACATCATCAAAAGCAAAACTCATGGTGAAATTGCCCCAGGAAGTGGGTGTGTATTTCCATATATCCATATATAGATTGTCACCTAAAGCAACATGGGAAGCAAATTTTCTTTGGTAGTCCGCTACCAGTCAAACATTTGTCACATTTTGAGGGAAGCCAATTTTGAGGGAATCTTAGTCCTAGAGCACATGCATTGCATGCAAAACATTCCAGGTTTGATTATTTCCACGTAGGGCTGTGAAAGAAGCTGCCTGGAACCCTGGAGAACTGATGGCTGACAGGACTGAGTGAGAGAGACGGTCCAATGTTCATACTTACTATAGGGCAGCTTCCTATGTTACTTCAAGTTTTGATAAAGAGAGACTAGCATTTTCCCCTCACAGGATATTTGCACATCCCTATAAAAAAAAAAAGGTATTTTAAAACATCATTGTTGAATATTCATCTCAAAAGGAGGGGAGGAGGAGCTCTAGTTGCACATTAAACTATAAAACCAGACAATGGTCTATAGATTGCTGACAAAGAATTATTCAGTGATTAAATTTGCAAATAATTTAGTTTGTTTACAGACACTGCACAAACAGAAAGAGAGATTCAATTTGTTGAATAAACGATTCTGGTGAATTATTCACATGGCTGTAATCACAAGTAATAATATTAAGCTAGAGAAAAGGAGGGGGGAGGGGACCCACACAGCACGACTTGCAGAAATTTCATTAAGCACATTACAAGTCAATTCAAAAACAATGAGGCTTTGCTGAGGAATTCACTCATGAAGAGCTGATTTGGCAAACGGATTATCCAGGGATCCTTACAAATTGCTTGAATCCATGACACACTGATACCAGATAGGTGGGATATGTTAATATTACTTTTCTGGTGTCATACCTTTGTTACCATGGCAACTGAACATCTCTTCCCTTCCACCCCTTTGTACCACCCCCATTTCACATCCCTGATGGACTCAAGTATTCTGTGCACAGACCAGGTTTAACCATTGCGATAAACAATTTCTATGTTATTATCAGCAGCATCATAACCTTGACCATTGTCGTGATCACGTCTAGGGGCATTCGTGTGCATGGTGCTCTACAGAGTACAAGAGGACACCGCAGAGAGAACAGAGAAAGAAGGGGAGGCAGGGATCAACAGGTAAAGAATATGGACTGTTTCAGTCGAATGAGTTTAAACTTGGTTACATGCTTTGTCACAACAGGGCTTGGAGACGAGAGGGTCTAAGGAAACCACAAGGGTGGGGAGAGGAAGGGGTGAAGTTTTGTGAGCGACACAGCCCTAGCTTCTAATGGAAGTGAATAGTTTTACCAGGGCTCTCCAGTCCCAGTGCTTCGGGGCAGAGATGTTGAAGTAAGGAAAAAGGTGGGGTATAATATATATATATATATATATATATATGTATATATTGCAGGACTGATCCAGTGTTCAGCACCCTTTGCTAGTTCCCTTTCCCAGGAGCAGGGATATTAAGAGATTCCAGGGGGTTCGTGGGACCTGGGAGGGTGTAGCATTCGCCATTCGGTGCTTGTTTGGAAAATGATGGATAGTCATGTCCTTCTGCCTCTGCCACTGTTTGGGCCACATCCATCATCCACCCCTGTTCTTTGTACTTACTGTGAGCTTGGCGCCAATTGATTGAGCAGAAACAGAAAAAAGTCTTAAACTGCTTTTTCTTTCATCATAACTCCCTAGCCCCTGCACCCATCATTCTGAAACTTTGCACATTTCTTGCCAAGGAACACTTCTATGACATATACCATTAGAAAAATATGGGGGGGGGGGAAGGGAAGTGAATCTCTTTGTCCTCACCAAATTTGAACACTCCTGTTACACACACACACACACACACACACACACACAATGTTGTACCTTTCCTTCTGAAATTTTGCTAGTTTCATCTTAACTAGGACAACTTCTATGCGGCATATTATTTTCTCACAAAAAAAATCATAGGGGAATAAGTGCATCCTTTTTTGGAAACCCCCCCTCCCAAATTGTAAATGTTTTTCTTGCACAAAGCTCTATGCACCTATTCGTCTGAAACTTGGCAGACGTGACTCCCTCAGAATGGGCAACAAATCCCTTCAAATTTCATCAAATTCTGCCAAGAAATTAAAAAAAGTGATTGGCAGTTCCCTTTTAAAAATAACTAAATAACTAAATAAAGCTGTGTAGCACAAACTTCCCTGCATCTATGTACCTGACGTTTGGCACACTCACTCCATCCTCTCACAAGGGGATAATATGGCTGCAAACTCCATCCAATTCTGACAAACAGAAAAAAAAAATCTGTGTGATAGCTGTCTGTTGATTTCCAGTGATAGTCAATGGAAGGCATGAAGATCTGGTATTCCAAATTGAGATTTGGATTTGGACCCGAGTCTAATTGGGCATCCTCTGGACCAGTCCAAGTTGGACCATGATGTTTTCTGAATCACTGAATCAGGGTCCGAACTGAATCTTGTGGTCGGTGCACACCCACTAGTTTTTTTATTTATTATATTTATACCCCGCCTTTTTTCCTGCAAGGAACCCAAGGTGGCTTACATAATCCTCCTCCTCTCCCTTTTATCCTCACAACAACCCTGTGAGGTAGGTTAGGCTGAGAGTCAGTGACTGGCCCAAAGTCACCCAGTGAGTTTCATGGCTGAGCGGGGACTAGAACCCGGATCTCCCGAGTCCCAGCCCAGTGGGAGAGAAACGAAAGGGGAATGGCATGCTTGGGGTCTAAGGATTTTGGCAGGAAAATGGAGATGCATTCCAATTTCCAAAAAGTCCTTTACTCAGATGTCTCCCCTGGTGAATTTCATATTCTAGAACAGGCCTGTGGCTCACGCTGGCTCAGCTTGTCTGAGTGTGAAAAGCTAAGCAGGGTCAGGCCTGGTTATTACGTGGATGGGAGACCCCTCCTCTAGTTTCCTGCATTGAGCAGGGGGTTGGACTCGATGGCCTTGTAGGCCCCTTCTAACTCTATGATCTATGAATCTATGAAATGTTCTCATAAGTAGAATCTAGGTAGGCTGCCAAGCAGGTATCCAATAGCTGCTGTCTATGTTTAGCAGCAGCTCACTGCTCTTAACATGCAGTTCATTTTTAAAACATCCATTAAAATTAGCAACATTTTTTAAAAAAAACAACATTATTGCTTGAAATAATTATTCAGAATTTTAGGGACTGGGGAAAAAAAAACAACACATTTTGAGATTTAAAGTGCAGCTGAGGAAGAACAACTGCCTGGCTGGGGTTACTAAAGCATGGCAATTACCTGAATTAATATATGTTCACATTATTAAAGTTTTGTTCAAAAATTAGATTATAATGAGCTGGCTTCCCTTTTCATGCTATTTTGTTTTCATTTGGCTGACTATGGGAATAGCCAACCTTGCAACAAGCTCTTAGCTGCATGGGACCAAATGAACCCAGCAAGGTCCAGAGAGTGAATTATCACATACTCTCATGTGCATCCTGTTATTTGGAGCAAGAGTCATTTTCATTTTGTGGCAGCGGCTAATACTTACATTATTGCATTGCCTTTTGCTTAATGGGAAAAAAAGCTTGCTGGACCTGAAATCATCCCATGTGAATATTAGGAATTTCTTAACCTTTATGCACCCAGAATCTCAGTATAGTTTAGTTCTTGCAAAGGGAAACAACCTCTTGGAGCTGGATTGGCCTAACATCAGTCAAGTCTTGCTACAGTCAAGAGCTGCCTTCCCCAACCTGGTGAACTCCAGAAGTTTTAGACTACAGCTCCCAGCATTCCTGACCATTGGATATGCTGGCTAAGGCTGATGGGCACTGTAGTCCAAAACATCTGGAGGCAGGGATGGGGACTCGGACTCCAGGACTCGACTTGTGAGTCGGACTGAGTCCCCCCTCTGACTCGAGTCAGACTCGAGTCCCAATATTTTTAATGGGACTCGAGACTCGACTCGAGACCAAGGACTCGTGTTCCTCAAATGCAACATGGATAGGTTTTAGGAAGTACAGCAAGTTTATTTTTTAAAATCATTTTCCTAAAATGCAACCTTTCAGACATTTTGGGTTTGGCTGCCTCTGCCTGCCTGTCTGGGGTTCCCAGCCTCCTCTGCCTGCCTGGTCTCTTCTTGACCAGTTCCACAGTTTTAATTGTCCAAGACAAAGGCCTCTGCCTGCCTGTTTTGGGGCTCCCTGCCTCCTCTGCCTGTCTGGTTATTTTGGGTTTGTCTGCCTAGTCTATTCTTGCCAAAATCAGTGGCAGAGTTTTGAAATAAAAAGGCACACTTGTGCCTAGAATTTATTTAAGCCACACATCTGAAGTAGCCTTATTTTGTTGGGGAAAAACCCCATTGATTTTAAGAGGGACTCATGGAGTCAGCTTTGGGAGTGACTCGAGACTCGTGAGTCACCATTTTGGACCAAGGACTCGGACTCGAGACTCGGGTCCAAAGACTTGTGACTCGACTCGTGACTCGAGACCAAGGACTCTTCAACATCTCTCTCTGGAGGGCACCAGGCAGGTTGGGGAAAGCTGGTCAAGAGTAATCTTCTTACAGCCTTTACAAGTACTAAAGCAGATACATAGCTTCTTCGCTTAGGATGCCATGTGAGAGACCATGAGTAACCTGGCCTCCTCCTTCTGCCCCTCCTCCTCCTCCTCAAATCTGATTCTTTGTGAATTCTGATACAAATTAACCTGGACTACAACACCTGGACTAATGTTAGATCAGAACTTACTTATCCACTGGCTTTCACATTTCCTGAATGTTCCTGTGCAGTTCTTGGCTCAAAAAATGAGACAACATTTTTTAAAGGTCTTTTTGGGGGGTGGGGGGAAGGTTTAGAAAACCATGTTTTAGAGGGGGGGAAGCTTTAAACATATTTATTTAAATTCAAGTTTCCATGTGGATTTTTTAAAAAGAGGCAAGCGGTATGGATGTAAGAATCAACAAAACGTGAGCTTGTTGAGTTTCTCAAAATTGCACATCAGAGCTCAATCCAACTCCTTAAATGGTAAGTTTTCATTTTTTTTCTTCTCACCTCAAATTGTGTGCATATTTTTGTGTACATTTTCCCAAATGTATGCATGAATTATATGCATTATGTGCATATTTGAAATGTACTCATTTGGCTCCTATAGATTAAAGTGTCTTCATGCGCATTTTTCAAAGGTACACATTTTTGAACATATTATTTTTTGTTGTTCCACAAATTGCATTGCAAGCTCAGAAATGTATGGGCTTTGACTGAGGATTGTATTTGGGTCCCCATTTGATTCCAGGAGGTGTACATTGGGTAAATTCTGGTGAAAACCAAACTGAAATGAATTTCTCAATAATAATAATAATAATAATAATAATAATAATAATATTTCCATTTCTATACCACCCAATAGCTGAAGCTCTCTGGGCAGTTTACAACAATGATAAAATTACATAATAAAATACAATTATACAATAAAGATACAATTTTACAATAAAATACAGTATTAAAAAATTACAATAAAAACATCAAAAAATTACTCAAACATTTTAAAAACACTTTAAAGATTACTTAAATAGCTAAGAGAGATGTAAAAAATAGACTGGATAAAAAGATGACATAACCACCACCCCATGTGCTATTTGCAGCTATTAAATGCCTCAGCATAGTGGGCAGTTTTAACCTGGCACCGATAGGATAGTAAAGTTGGCGCCAGGCGAGTGTCAGTGGGGAGGCTGTTCCACAGTTGTGGGGCTACCACAGAAAAGGCCTTGTTGCCGCCTTCCGAGCCTCCCTCGGTGGCAGCAGTCGGAGGAAGGCCTCAGATGCTGAGCGTAGTGTCCGGGTAGATTGTGCTTGGGAGAGGTGTTCCGTCAGGTATTGCGGTCCTAAGCCATGTAGACTGAATTGCAGACTGAAGAGGAAATTAAATGGAACAGATGTGAAAGTGGATGAACACATGTGAAAGTGACATGGACCAAAAATAGACTTATTTTAGACTTATTTTATGGACCAAAAATAAATAGACTTATTTTATAGACTTATTTTAAATAGACTTTTAAAATAGACTTATTTAAAATAGACTTATTTTAAAATAGACTTATTTTATGGACCAAAAATAGACTTATTTATTAAAATAGACTTATTTATGGACCAAAAATAGACTTATTTATTAAAATAGACTTCATAAGCCAAACCACTCTGTTCATTCCTGCTTGGAAGTGATCAGCAAAGGCTCCACTGGGCTTGAGCTGGAGAGAGGAGTACCGTCTCTGATGTTCCTCACTGCACCCAATTTAGCTACCACAATAGGTTTCATGGCAGAGGCCAGATGCACCAATAAAGAAAAGAATAGGCCAGAGGGAAGAAATCTTTCCACTGACTCACTTCTTGAGAGAAATGTGGACCAAATCACTGGGGAAATAGAAGGAGAAGGAGAAATCTTCTTTCCTTCCACTCCTGCCCCACTGCTATGTCTTGTAGGTGCATGCAGAAGGTCCCAGGTTCAATTCCAAGAAAAAGCTGGAAAAAAGACCCCTATCTGAAAACCTGGAGAGCTGCTGCTAGTCAGTGTAGACAACACTGATCCAGCTGGACCAGTGCTCTGATTTGGAACAAGGTGGCTTCCTGTGTCCCCTATTTGGTATGAGTGATAAGATAAAGGCCTACCAACTATATAAGCAATTCTAATTCCTCCCAAAATGTGCTGCAAGTGATGTACCTGTTTCCAATGGCCATTGCTAACCAATAAACATCTTCAGCCTTTAGGTTATTCCTTGGTGATCTGAGAATTAAAATTGCTACACGGTCAAATGCATGACGGTAAGCTTTGTTTCCCATTCGCATCCACCCCTTTATACAGACATCATTCCTGAAGAGGATTTCCAGGCCTATTTTAAAGCGTGGACATTAAATCTATCCGCTAATCTTGCCTGCTGAATCATCTGCCCTTGCCTAGCTGGCAATAAAGCTGCCAGCATTCACAACACTAAGCAGATTTAGGGTGGGGGAGATGGCCTTTATTTCGTCAACACTGACAGAAGCCCTGGACCTTTTTCATTTTGCTATTAATTAGCTATTGATTTATTGCTGGACAGACTACATTGTTCCTTGTGTCTTTTTAATTTTTTTAAAACTAGGATTAGACAAAGCCTCCTCCCCCCACCCCTGCCCATCCACCTCTTCTTCTGCAATTATAGCTGTAACCCTCTGAAAAATCACTGTCTTTTTGCAAATATCAGTAAGAGAGGCAACAGTCAGCAAATATTATTGATAGTCATCCCCTTGTCAGGCATTAACAAATGGCATGAGAATGAATTTTAAAAATATGACCAGTGATGGGCAGGCCCACCCATGGTTCTCAGTATCCAGGGATTCAGATCCTCCTGCTCCCTTCATTACAGGAAGTGTGTCCTTTCCATCATGCCCCCACACTCTAGCACAGTGTTCTACGCTGGCTGGGGCATGCTGGGAGTTGTAGGCCAAAAACATCTGGGGGCCCAAGGTTGGAGAACACTGCTCTAGCAGGTAAATAGCCTGAAATGAGACATGTCAGGAATTGTGTCATTTCCTATATCTAAAGCTGCCGTGGCATCTGAATCTGCCTACTTGAATGCTGCTGGGAATGCTTAGATCTGTGGCATGGACTGGGTGGCTAGGAACCATGGGAAATGTGATTGCCCCACAGCAGGAACTGGAAGCATGAAAGGGACCTGAAATTGACCCACTTAGGACTGCACCCTGAACATGACAGTACAGTTTTCAACACGTAACATTAGTTGGCATTGCAATGACATGATACTGGCATCATGAGCAAATATGACCATGTTTAGCATAGGGGTGTAATTTTACGATAGAAATAAGAGATATGCCTCCTGTTGTAATCAAAGTATGCTTATCTTTGAGTAATACAAAATGCAGTCAGATGCCCTGTAATGGGGCTAAGCAAGAGGAGTACTGTTTGAATTTGGATTTATCTATATTGTTACTGAAATGTTTTATTTTTTATTTGTTCTGGGACAATGTTGGCATAATTCTGCTAATAATACAGGACTATTGAGCAGGCCTGAACTACTTGTGACCCACCAAGACAAATTAACAGGTAGCTATCTTAGCCTGGTAGCTTCTGGTTTTGCAATTTCCCCAACGGCAAAACATATCAGAGTTATTGTGTGCCTGATGGGCTGAAATACATGGCTGGCAGGCTGCATTCTATCTCTTGGTTAGCAAGTTGTATAATCCTGCTACAGAGGGAAAGTCAATCCTTGCCTTTAAGAGAACTGCTAATATTCAAAGAGCTGGTACGCGAGTGTCCTGATCTTTACACTTTGGGGGAGTCATTACACATGCATTTAAGTGCTGTGGTGGGCAGGATGCAGCACAGAAATGGGAGGAGAACTAGATTTAGAATAAGCATTTTTTGTTACCCTCTTCCAAGCACACACAAAAATTTCACATGATGCCAGGATATTTTCCAGTGTCCTACTATCCAATACATCAGGAGTGTTGAACCTCAGGCCTGGGGACCAAAACTGACTTTTTGGGGGTCATGCCCCTTCCTCACATCACCAAGTGGCTCCTCCTAACCACTCTTGACTGCCCATTATTTGATGGCTTCCTGGCATTTCTGCAATTTCTCCCCCATTCTCAGGGGAGGCTGGTGGTGACTCCTATGTCAGTGGGGCTCCTCATCCATTGCAGCATTTATTCTGAGCTTTATAGGAGCTATCCATGGTGGTATACTCCACCCCCAAAATAGGTTCACCACCATGGAGCACTGTGAATAGCTCCTATAAAGCTCAGTATAAAACCTGCAATGGATGAGGATCCCCACTGACATAGGAGTCACCAGCCTCCCCTGCCCATTCTAAAAGGTTGAAAAGTCTCTCCTAAGGTTTAGTTCCTGGAAGTAAGAGTGTTAAATTCTTTTGGTATTTTTGGTATTTTGGTCCCACCCCCTTTGCCTTCAGCCCTGCCCACTGCTGGAATGTGGCCCCCAAGAGCTTCTCTGAAATAGAATTTGGCCCTCAGGCTGAAAGAGGTTCAACACACTTGTGATACATGATCGAAGACAATCTGAAGATATGCCAAAAGGAGAAATTCCTTGCGGTTCATTTTTCATCAGGATTTACCCAGTTCTCACCTCCCAAGTTGAACACAGACTCAAATGCAATCTGAGGTCCAAGTCTGTACATTTCTGAGCTTGCTATTCGATTCATGGACCAAAAAAATATATATGTGTTCAACAGCATGTGTACATTAGAAAAATTCACATGAAAAAATGTGTACCTTTGAAAAAAGCACGCAAACACACTTTAATCAATGGGAGAAGAATGCATACATTTCAAAGATGAACACAATTGATGCATACATTTGGAAAAATACACATGAAAAGAAGCATAGATGTATTGTTCATGCAAAAAGAGAAAAACGAACAAAGATTGCAATCTGATATGGACATAAGACAGATCAAATTTCAAGGTGGAATTTGCAGAACTTCGATGAGCTCAAGTTTTGCTTGTATACACATCCCTAAGATATAGAGTGATGGTTACATTTTAAGAAAATTGAGCCTTTAAAGAGGCAAAGAAGACAATAGAGCTAGCAATGGCTTACCCAGCTCTGAAGATTAAACAAGTGAAACCAATTTAGGGATGTCAACAGAAGTGTTCTGTGCAGTTGGAGAAAATAGCACATAGTTTCTTCACCCACACAATGCATCCCTGGGAACCAATCAAGTCTTCCTGGGGAACCATCAAGATGTAAGCAAAACTCCCATACCATCCCCGCTTCTCCATGAAAGGGAAGAGGAGCATATGCTTAGCTCCAGTCTTCCTGGGATCCCATCAGCTGGTGGTTCAGCTTCAGCAGTCTCTTTAACTTTGATGGGGCCCTCTTAGCCTTCATTGGAGAAGAGATTTGGGATTTTTGAAGCTTTCTAGGGGAAAATAACACTGCCAATATCAATGAGGATCACAAAAAAGGCTGTAGAGCTGTAGACTGGAATAAAAAAAGACAGCTACGTGATATAATGTTCCCAACGCGTTTCAACTATGTCTTTATCAAGGGAAACTAGAAGTTCAAAATACATAATAAGTGTAATGTAAATAAATATACAGTTCAAAAAGAAGTGATTTTTTAATTACTTAAAAATAAAAATTAAATTAAAACTTAGTTATATTTTTTACAGTTGGACAAACTCAGCCAATTATATACCAGATCCCTGGATATTATAAATTCCCTAAATTAAAGGCTATAAAACACATCAAATCAGTTGAATTAAAGATAATGAAACTTACAATACACGGTTATAATATCAGTCAAATATAAATATAAAACCATTGAAACAATTATATACAAGGTCCCTGAATATTGTAAATTCCCAGAATAACACTGCCTACATCTCAAAAGGAGCCCCAGGCTAACATCTGGAATGAATGAGGAGCAGAGAAAAATGGTGACATTTCACTATATTATTGTGGTGGTGGTGGTAGCTAACATTTATATCCCACTTTATCTGCTAAAAAGCCATCAAGGCAGGGAACAACATTTTAATACAGTCTACACATTTCCCCACTTCTTAAGAAGAAACAAGGTAATAAATAAATGCTGACATTTACCTTTTTTTGGCCTGGTGCCAACATTGTCATCTTTTTTTTGGCTCCAGGTTAACCTTTCTCTATGACCATGCATTTGACACCATATGAGAGGGTTTTTATTGGGGCCTGGGATTTCTTATTGTTGATTGTTAAAATTGTTTGTATTTTTTCTATGTAAATGTACTATATTGTATTTTTAAGGTTCTAGTCTTTGTAAACTGCCCTGAGAGCTTTGGCTGTTGGGTGGTATAGAAATGTAATAAATGAGATTAAATGAAATGATATGTATGTATTTATTTATTGTGAATAGTCGAGGAAATGAGGCAGATGGTGACATAAATGGTGTCAGCCCATGGTAATAAGACACAAGCTGCAAGATGTTTAAAGAAGAATTCAGAACTTTGAATCACATATGGTGGAGTAGAACAAAATCACTGAAGTCCTTTATCAAGGCTGGTCACGAGAGTAATGCACAACCTGGGCTCAAAGATTTTGCTTTTAAGTAAGTGCAGAGAGACAAAATGTATTATATGATGAATGAAATTCTGTCATGTCTTCCATATGTCTGGAACAGCATCCTCCTTCCCATCCATCAGGCCAACTCCCTCTGCATAAAATATATCCTCTGAATTGATCTATTTTTGCAAGCATTCATGGATCACCATGACCACAGTATGATAAATTAATCCCCCCCACTTCTGACCATGACAGTGACTTTATCAAATCTCGTCAACTCCCCCCCCCCATACTGTCCACCTGACTAGCATGCCATTTAGGTATTCTTCCTCCTATTATTATTATTATTATTATTATTATTATTATTATTATTTATCTTATTTCCAATTGTAACAAAACGAAAAGAGGGAGGGGACTACAAGCAACAACACCATTAGCTCACGCTGGCTCAGCTTGTCTGAGCATGGAAAGCTAAGCAGGATCAGGCCTGGTTATTACTTGGATGGGAGACCCGTCCTCTAGTTTCCTGCACTGAGCAGGGGGTTGGACTCGATGGCCTTGTAGGCCCCTTCCAACTCTATGATCCTATGATATCCATTTGTGATACCTTTTCATTACACCATTGTTGTTGCTGTTTTTTTTAAAAAAAGGATTTGACACTTCTGTTTTAAATACTGTATATATGTTAATACAAGCACACCATATATCTAAATAAGCATCTGGATGAATCTGACAGCTGTAAGATATAGTTCAATGCAGCAAGAGCAGTAAGGTCTTCAGTCCATTTAATAACAATGAGCACACACCTATGGGCAAAAAAAGAGAATGGAAATGGTGGGTTGTTATGCAAAGAGTGGTGAGATGAAGCCAATCGCACTGAATGCAGAAGGTTGCAAAATAGACTTAGAGATGGACAAAGCTGTCAGTTTCACTTTCTCCCATGTTCATTAAAAAAAAAAAATCTCAAGTTTTCCCAATCTGTTTATGAAGACATTTGTGAATGTTGTAAATTCTTATCAAAAATGAACTGAATGAAAAAGCTTCACACATCTGCACCAGCCACCCAGTTCAATAGGTGCAGATATTTCCAGCATGGAGAGGACCATTTATGTACCTGCCATGTGGCTGTTAAAGATGTGGAGCCTGTCAGAAAAAGCAAATGTGCAACCCCAATTCAGCACCAACACCACACACATGGTTGCATAAACATCAGTTCACTCATCCCTAATTACAGTCCAGGCTTTTGAGGAACAACTTGGCACCATGCAAAATAGCAAGCTGGGCAACATGTTGGTGGGGACTGCTAAGCGACTGCCTGGCACTCTGCAAAATAGCCAGCCAATCAGTACTCTGGCAGCAAACGATGATAAGCAATAATAAGCCAGTTGGCACTTTGATGGAGAACAATGATAAGCAAGAGTCTGGCATCACTGCAACAACAAGCCAGTCAGCATTTTTGGATGGGGAATGATATACTCTTATGTTAGGAATACACCATTTAGAAAGGCTTGCCATTAAGCAGGATACCAAGCACCCAAAGTCAGTTGATTTCTAGGCTTATATAGGAATATATTCTTCCAGAAGGACATGGAACTTCACAACAATTAACAAGAGCTTTATCAAAAGGAACTTTATATGGACCTGTAATTAAAACAAAAATACTGTACGATGGGCTGTATCCGGTGATGCCTTTTCACCAGCAGAATGGATATTACTAGTGGATTAAATTTGTCTCCCCCTTGCAGTCCATCATGTGCCTCCCCCAAAATAAATCTGCTCTGGAGAGTTGGGGGACCTCCAGGGCAAATTTGGAGGGCATTTGGAGGCTCGGGGGGGGGAAGAGGAAGGGAAACTCCTGTTGCCTTAGTGGAAGTTCACTCATGTAACACGGCATAATGATATAGCCCACAGTGAACAAATAAACTAGGAGGGATGCTCAAGCCATGCAAACAGTCTCAAATAGGGCTGGACGGATCAGTCAATCTCAGTCTCATTGGGATGCTTGGTTTTTTGAGGTCATGTTTGTTCCATCCCATTTCCACATGAGCTCACTTGGGGGGGAAAAAAAAACACTATACAGAAAGTCATTTTTTTGTGCACATGTTTTGTAATGTACACATTAATGTATGCATTCCTGTGCACATTTTTAAACCAATGCATTTTTTCAAAGTGCTTTACACTGCTGAAATGTCATTTTCGTGCACATTTTTCCTCAGACATTTGCATTTTGGGCACACTTTCCCCTAATATGCCCATTTTTCCAGAGATGAGCAGAATCGGAAAGCTCACAAAAATATGGATTTAGGAATGCAACTCTATCGCATCTGTCTGAAAGGCTCAGAGGTGCAAATTGGGTAAATCCATTAAAAAAAATGAAGACAATTTCTTACCCATCCTTGTACCAAATCATACTACAGTTCCCCTGTTAGCTATGCTGGCTGGGGCATGCTGGGAGTTGTAGGCCAAAAACATCTGGGGACCCAAGGTTGAGAAACACTGGCCTAGGCAATGTGAGGACATGCATTCACATGGGACTACCAATATGGCAACATTACAAACTGGGAGAGAACTCTTGGCAAATGGATGAGCTTTTTCCAAACACCCACTGAGAAAGCTTGTAAATACTCCGCTGATTCTATATTGACCCAAGGATAGCTTACCCATCACTTCATTTCAGCACAGGAGAAATGTCTGCAGAAATAATAGATAAGGATTATACATCCCTAATGCCATTATGATATTCTGAACTGTTCCTAGAGCGACACTGCAGCTGATTAATAAATGCTAATAGTCGTAGTAATAGAACAAGGAAATGAATAACTGTTCTTATTTCTGCTTGAAGATATTGCAGCCATTCCAAGCTCACAACCAACCAGCTATATACGTATTAACATGTTTAATTTTGAAGTACTTTGACATATTCACTCGCATAAGGCTATTATTCCAATTTTATACATGGGGAAATCAGGCCAAGAGTTCCATGGAAGAGATGGAACTTGAATGCATTGCAGATCCAAGTTTGAATTCCTTAAACCTTGGCTCTTTATTCTTTCTGCATATTAAATATGAAGGCATCAGAAATTCATTTGCCTTGAATCCTATCTAATGTGTATGGAGAGGAGTTAATATCAGACCTTAATATCAGACATATGGAAGAGAGCCACTGTCAGGGTTCACCAGATCCTGAAATTAATTTTTAAAAGTGGAATGAGCCAGAAGCTTGGCAACATGTACTGGAATGTTCAATAAACTAGTTCTCTGTGGTGCTGACAAAAGAAATCTGCACTTCTGCACACTGAGTATAATGTGTGTTGGCCTGATCCAACCCATCACGGCCGGCGGCGGGATCCAATATCTTGTGGATCCAGTGGCAGGAGAAACGTCCAGTAGGTGGGAGGGTAAAATTCCACTCTCTTTCTGTATGTAGGCTTTATCTATTGGAGGTTCATCAGAATCACTCCATTTACTAACTCAGGGGATGGGGAATCTCTGCCCATGGGCCTAATCTAGTCCATGGGGCTCTGTAATATGGCCTGTGAAGCCTTTGCTGGTAGGACATGACCCTTTAAAAACCCATCCCCTCTTACCTTTGAGTTGTCCTCACCCCCCTCATTTTCCTCTGGTGTTTTCAAAGGCATTTTTGGCTACCAGGATGCTTTTCCCATGCTTTTCTTGCTGGCCAATGAAAAAGGCTCCATTTCTCAGAACTCATCAGGTAAATGCTCGTATCTTTGATCAGCTGCTGACTGGAGATAAGAGCTTTTCCCCACAAGGGAGATGCAGCAGGGTGAGGGGAAGAAGCTGCTGAGTGAGTCAATCCTGCTTACTTCTTAGGTTTGTCCTGCCTACTTCTGAGGAGACATTCAAAGACTTGGTAGTTGGGATACAATCTGAGTGATTCAGCCCTGCTTACTTCTGAAAAGACATGAAGAGGCTTGCCTGCTTACTTCTGAGTAGGCTTAAAATGGGTAAAAATAACATTTTGGCTCATTCTTTATTTAGCCACACCCACTTTGCCTTTGGCCCCACCCACATATGGCCCCTGAGTCCTTTCCCAGATTGGAATTCGGCCCTTTGGTCTGAAAAAGGATCCAGCACTGCTTTAATACATGAAATATGAGGTTGTGAATTGGCCTTCAGAAAATGGACCTTAAATCTGTATTTTCCAACAGTACATTTCTAGAAACTGAGTTTGCCAAAAACATTCATATGGATCAGTGTATCCTACTAGGAGGCATGGAGCAAGATAATATGGTGTTTGGTTGTTGTTGTTTGGTTGTTGTTTTTGCCATACTGTGGCGTAGTGTGGCATAGTGGTGAGAGTGTTGGACTGGGACTCGGGAGATCCGGGTTCTAGTCTCCCGCTCGGCCATGAAACTCACTGGGTGACTTTGGGCCAGTCACTGACTCTTCAGCCTAACCTACCCCACAGGGTTGTTGTGAGGATAAAATGGAGAGGAGGAGGAGGATTATGTAAGCTGCCTTGGGTTCCTTTCAGGAAAAAGGTGGGGTATAAATATAATAAATAAATAGATAAATACTGGGAATCATATATCAGAATATAATAGGATTGTTGTTCTTACAAAATTGCATCTTTTGTCACAGGCTGTGTGTTGTTCTCCCCCCCCCCCTTTCTGTCAAGGGTACTTCTTGACATCTATCCTTTAATACAACTCCATAAATGTTTAGGAAAACAAACTTTTTAAAAAAGAGAATTCCTTATCTTCCGAATGAACATGTTCCTACTACCTACGTTATCAATTTTAGAAACAGAAGCCCTATTCAGTCATAAGAGCATGGACATGCCCATTGGCCCGGACCCCTCCCACACATTCCCATCAGTGTTCCTACACTCTTCCACATCTTAGGGCACAATCCTATGGCCACTAGACACAGTCTAGATGGCCATAGGAGAATTCAGAGTCCCAGCTCCGACCTCAGAAATGTGCTCTGAGGTCAGAGATGGGACTCTGACTTTGAAGTGCCCCCTCCACCTCACAGCTGGAGATGAAAGAACAGCACTGGCTGCAGCTCCAAGGTTGGAAGCCTCAGCCTTTCCTCCTTGTGCTCTGGGGCAAAAGATGATTTTGACCATCTACGGTAAGTCTTTTGCAGGGTGGGAAAAGTGCGAAGGTGACCTTCGCCTCCGCACTCCTCCTGCTCTCCATAGTATGTCCATAATCTTCTGAGTTTGGAGGGCTACAGGATACCACATTGGATTGTCTGTTAGAGGATGAACTTCTGAGCCTCGTCTTCTACTCAGACTCCCCACATGAACTCTATGATCTATGAAACTATGATTTAGAACCTTGATCTCCCAGGGTTCTAAACTTCACAGAGGAGGAGACATTGGGGATTCCGTTTTCAGATCCTACCAGCATAGGACTGCAAACATAAGCAAAACACTCTGGATTAATGGGTGTGGCTTCCAGCCCAGGGTTTTAGAGAAATACCTATACTTTCCCATTTGGGCTCTAAGGAAAAGTCACAAGTACAAGCATAAACTGCTATAAACTCTTCCTCATAATCCCATTGGATTCCTTTCTTTGGCAGTTTAAAGTATCAGCATGACTTCATTACAGCCACAAACACAATAATAAATCCCAGTTATGCAATTGCTTCTCTTTTGTTAAGCACTTCTTATCTCGCCTGCAATGGATCCTAATTTTAAATGCCACATACATTAGCAAGAAGATAACAGTAATTTGTGCTACCTTGGCTTTTTAAACATTTTGCGATTTGAATCTTTTAAATATTCCCCTTTCCACTAATTCAAAGCCACTACAATATGGGAGGAATAGGTGGGACAGTCTACCAAGGAAATTAGTGCAGTCTGAATGCCTATAGTTATGAAACATAATGACGTCTTTCTCCTATAGTGAGTGCAATGAATTACAATCATTATGCATCCCCCCCTCCTCTTTGACAATAAGTATAATGGGAAAAGGAAGTGGTAAAAAACAACTCTAATTGGTATGGTGGAAAGTGTGTCACACACACAAAAAGAAAATTAAACGAGAAGTTAAACTGTTAGCATATTAACTTCCTACAGCTTGTGGTTCTACTAAAAGGTTGATTATTGCATGTAAATATAGCATCCACTCCCTCCCCAATACATAATTGACCCTGACTTGCAGGAGATGCACATTCAGTGCAGATTCAGCAATAGGAACTGATAAAAATGCATTGCAAATCCAGCAATGCACACAGAATACTTTTACTGGATTACAGTGCTGCAACCAAGGGGTGGGCAAAAGGTAGAGCTCTGCATGTTTTGGACTTCAACTCCCAGAGGCCCATGTCAGCATGGCCATTGGTCTGGAATCTGGGAGTTTAGTCTAAAACATCTGGAGGGCATCAGGTTGGGGAAGGAGGTTCTTGACTGTAGTGTCACCTCTGCTTTCTGCCCACCCCTGATGTGACTAGTCATTTCTAGCAATTTCTATACCCACGGCAGGCCCCCAGTTCTGTGCCTCTCCCTCTGGGAAACACACTACAGTAATACTTGGATTGCAAGTAACTTGGTCTGAGAGCATTTTGCAAGACAAGCAAATTTGTTTTATAAATTTTGACTTGATAAACAAGCGACGTCTTGCAATACAAGTAGTCATAGGGATGTAACCGCTCGCCTCGGGCGGGCGTAGCGGGCTGAAATCAGCCCCGCTCACGCCCGCCAGAGACTCACTTTGATATAAGAGTGTTTTGGATTACAAGCATGGTTCCGGAATGAATTATGCTCTCAATCCAAGGTATTACTGTAGTGTGAGTTAAGAATGGATGTGAACCTGTAAGAATACTGGTGCTGAAATCCAAAGTCTTCACTGTTAACAACACTACTCAGATGGTAATGTACAGAAATCCTGCTGGCTGGTGAAATTGCCAGTCATCAGAGCGTGGTAACATCTAGAACACCTTCCTGCGATGACATTTACATGCCAGGAGGTGTTTGTGGAGGCATGCATGGGATATTACAGCCTACAACATGCAAGACAAGAGCATAGTTGCCCCACTGGGAGGTTTCCACACTGATGTCAGTAGCCTGCACAATGCTAGCTGGGGATACCCCCCTCCAGGACCGGTGCAAGGCAGTTTGGTGCCCTAGGCAAGATCAGATATTTAGCGCCCCCCCTTCCCACTTGAGAGCGCTGTATTTTTTTTCAAGGCGTTTCTGGCACCCCCTTTAGCCCTGCACCCTAGGCAGCTGCCTTGTTGGCCTAATGGTAGCACCGGCCCTGCCCCCCTCCTGACATGGAACGGTAATGGTGAGAAAGCTCCTCCCCCTGTATCACCATATCATGGCACCTGGTGGTTTCACCTAGCAAACTTCTTCACCGGATGCTGTGGGCTGCTGCTTGCCAATAGTTCATGGGCCCTCCCTCGCCTGCAGCATTTACTGTGTGATACTGTAGGCATTGATCCAATTTATGTGCTTTACTGTTTGAGGCTGCAGGCATTGAGAAGTTCTTTCTAATATTTGCCAGAAAATCTCAAGGCTGAAAGATTGCCACATTTAGAGTACAAGGAGGTCAAGTTATTGTCGAGAATGGAGATGGAAGAACTGAATTGCTCTACTGCTCTTTTTGATGTTTTCCTAACACTGATACTAAACACATGTTTACTTCAGTGCACCGTGTTTTGAAATTATGTGCATTTCAATCACAGCTTGCAGCTATGATTCGAAGCACATTTTCATGAATGTTAAGCGCCATTGGAAACCATTAGAGCTGGCCTGATCATTTGTGGCCCGGCTTTAGCCGACAAATCATGGAGGGTGCAAGCAAAAAGCAAAGCCACACAAAGTTCTCTGAAGGGGTATTTTGTAGGATAACTGAGCTTCAGCTTGTGAATTGTTTCCAAATTGTGAAATTGGGAAAGTTTGCATTAAAAATGTGAACCGAACAAATTTCTCCCCCATCCCCAGAGAGCACATGTAGTAAAGACATATTGAATGTCCACTGTATTTAACCATACAACTGTATTTAACAGCACAAAAAAGAAGACAGGGCTACATCATGCTACACAATACACGTAATCTGTACTTCGGCCCTAAGACCCTATTTAAACATGAATCTGACCAGGGCAAAGTATAACATATACTTTGGCCCTTCGACTGCATTCTTCAGATAGAACACCTTATTTATTACACATTTGCCCCATTAAGGTAAAGACTTTATGAAATGAATATAGTGGACTGCAAGCTAAATCACAATTGTAGGGAAGAAAGTATAGGAAGAGCAACTACAAAAAAAATAAAAAATTGCTGAAAGGGGGAGGGTAGACAGGGAAGACTGCTGAATTTCCCTTTCATAGCCCTCCCCTCAACCCCCCCCCCAACTTGCCAGGTCTGCTCATAACGTTGGCCATATGGAGTGTAATTTGTCAGGTGTTAAACTAGGGCAAAATAATTAGGAGTGCAAAAGCATTCAAGATCATTGGAGCACACAGTGTGATAGATATCAGATTTTACAGCTGCCATGGGGGCCTTCATTTTCATTTCTGTCAGTCAGTAATGAAAGTCGTGTCTAATTTTATAACCCCTTGATTGCTCACGTTCAGTTTCCGCAGCTGATGTGAATGGCACTGGAAGGGTATGGGCAACCAGAGTTATTGATCAAAGACATTCAAGGGATGTCCCATAATACAGGATGACAGGATATTTTGGATTATGGCCTCCTTCTGGGGGGAAACCATCCGCCAACATCATGCCTCATTGGAATTCCCATGCCTTGGTGGGTAGAATCAAAAAGGTTCTACTAGATGTGAAGGGGGGGGGGGAAATATGATTTGTTGCATAGCTTGAACAGATTGCTCTTTATGGACTAAACTAAAACACACAGTCACTTACAGTGCAATCCAGTGAGGCTGCTCATAGCCCTCCGAACTTGGATGATTATGGGCATCCTATGGAGGGCAGAAGGAGCACGGAGGCAAAGGTCGCCTCCATGCTTCTCCCAGTCTGCAAAACACTTAGACAGCCAACTTCAGCCATCTAAGTGTTTTGCCCTGGAGCGCGAGGAGAGGAGGCTGAGGCACCACCTGGATACCATGTATGCTGAAGAAGCCTGTCTCCTCCGCACTGCACCCCGTCCCCACCCCCAAAGCCCATCTCCGAGGTCACTCTTCCAACCTTGGAGCTGCAGCCAGTGTGGTTCTTCCCACGCTGGCCGTGAGGGTGGAGGGAGGGTGCTCCAAGTTCAGAGTCCCAGCTTGGAGTGCATTTCCAAGGTTGGAGATGGGAACTCGGGGTGAGTTTCCAAGATCGGAGCTGCTGGGACTCTGAATTGTCCTATGGCCATCTAGACTCTGTCTAGTGGCCATAGGATTGCAACCTCACTGGGTTTTTTTGTTTTGTTTTGTTCTTGTGAGAGGCAGACCATGATGCTGCAGTGAGAGCAGACAAATGTCTAGTGAGAAATGGGAGATCTGGGCTAGAGATGAACGAAGTAAAACCCAAGGTTATTTGTCCTTCTAAGCTAGTACTGGCAGGTAGCAGCCCTCCACGGTCTCATACAGAGGTCTTCCTTTGCATCTTCTTTAATTGGGGCTGAAATCCTATGCACACCTGCTTGCAAGAGAATTGCTTACAAGAATAGGCAGGGGCCTATTTGGCTTTCTCAGTGTATTACTCAGGGGGCCTGGTCCAGCCAAGGCACTTCACTTCGGATGTAAGCAGGGCCGGATTAAGATAGGGGCTATTGGAGCTGCAGCTCCAGGCCCCTATCCCAAAACAGGCCCACAATCAGGACCGGTGCAGGGCAGTTTGGCGCCCCAGGCGAAATAATATTTAGCGGGCCCCCCTCTCCAAAAGCAGCCCTGCTCTGCAAAAAAAAAAAAACCTGCGCCGCCACCACAAACCTACCCTCCCCCCGCCCTGGCGGCGGCTGCTGCTGCTGCTGCTGCCGCTGCCGCCGCCGAGGAGGAGGAGGAAGTGACGCGACGGGCCCCCCGCGCTGTTTTTTGACGGGGAAACCATGGCAACAGGGCTGTTTAAGCCCTGTTGCCCTGGTTCCTCCCGCCAAAACAACGCAGGCGGGGCTCCGGAAGCGACACGACGCGGAGAAGGTAAGTGGCGGGGGGGTTGGGGTGGTGGTGATGGCGGCGGCGGCGGGAGGCGCAGCGGCAGCGAGCGGGAGGGCGGGGGGAGGCGCAGCGGCAAGCGGGTATGTAAGGATACTCAGGATAAAACAAGACCACTTGTGTGAAACAGAACATACAGTTTATTGAATACATGTAGTGGTGGAATACGGATGCAGTTTATTAATAAACAGGCAAAAGAACGCTTATGCTCCGCTTATCTGTGGCCATATTGGTTCCCTGAATAGGCCAGGGGATGCCGGTGGGCCTCCAAAGTTTCCTGAGTGAGCGACACGTCAATTCCTCTCCCCAAGCCGGGAACGCCTCTTGCCATGGATTCTATAACGTTCCACTCTGCCCCTGTTTCAGAGGCTGTCAGTTAGGCACAAACTAACCCCTCTTCCTAAGACACGGGGTGGGGGCAGGCGAAGCTGCTTCAGTAAAGCAAACAGTTTCAGTTCTCACAGAGAAAGCAGCCCTTCTGTAAGGAATATAATTGGGTAAAATACCTTTGAGGCAATTATGTCTGGTACTCTTCCTAACAAGCTGAGGATTATACGTAAGGCCTTGGCATGGCCCCGAGGAACTATCCTGGCTTTTGGACACTGGGACAGTTCACAACACTTCCTGTTGAACCTTAATAAACTTTCTTGCCATTCTCCCAGTGGAGCCCATCCAATACACTTAGGTTACTCTGCAAACTACAATGAATATTGATAGCACTATGAGAAGAGCAATGACACCCAGTGGTGTGGAATGGCACTCTGGAGTATGTAGAATGTAGCAATGAAACTGCTGATGGGGGCTTCTGATTTTATTTATTTTATTTATGTATATTTATACCCCACCTTTTTTCCTGCAAGGAACCCAAGGTGGCTTACATAATCCTCCTTCTCCTCCTCTCCGTTTTATCCTCACAACAACCCTGTGAGGTAGGTTAGGCTGAGAGTCAGTGACTGGCCCAAAGTCACCCAGTGAGTTTCATGGCCGAGCGAGGACTAGAACCCAGATCTCCCGAATCCCAATCCAACACTCTCATCATATAACACGGGTCCTACATCAACTGTACTGGCTTCCTTTTTGTTTCTGGGTCAAATACAAGTTATAGATGGCCACTTTTAAAGCCCTGAACTGTTTGATACCAGGTTAGTTGCAGGATTGTCTCTTTCCAAATTAATTTGAAACACCCCCCGCACTACAATCATCGCAGGTCCCTGTGTTCCATTGCCTTCAGAGATATGGTGAATTGGCATGCAGGATCAGGCCTTCTCTGCAGAAGTGTCCGGGTTATGTAATTCACTGCCTCAGGAGGTCTGGCAGGCCCCCTCACTCTTCAGGTTTTGGTAGCAAGAGAAAACAGGCTTATTAGGCTCTTTTCTCCCACTCCAAACACATGTTTTATCTTGGTTGGTTGTGCTGCTTTATTTTATTATCTGGTATGGGCCAAAACAAACATTACTTTAAATCTATGTCTAATAGCTAGATCTCTCTCTCTTTTTTAATTTTTACTCTAGAGTAGGCACAGGGGATCCAATCTAGATCAGGACCCTAGTGTGGTGGGTAGGGGAGTCTTTTAAGATCTGGATTGGGGGATCTGTTGGACACAGATTTAAAGTAATGTCTGTTTTCAGCCCTATGTCACTCTTGATTCCGTTTTTGAATCATTCAGTAATTTAAAACAATTGTATGTGTTTTTTTTATGACTTGTACTTTTTATGATTTTAGGGCCAAACATTTGGGATATTTGTGACTATATAAATAATAAATAAATAGCCCCATTTGAGTGGAGGGATTCTTCACCTTGCACAACGTGCCTTAGGCTGACATGGGTCACAGCACCAATTAATAGCTGCGTTGGGGATTCTATGGGGTGAACAACACAGTGTTCCCTCATTGGGTCAGGTAATTGGTCTCCATGGACTCTTGCTAACCTCAGTTATGTGCTGGGTCAACTGGAGGTAACACTGTCATGATTGTTTTGCCTTTTGTTGACCTGGTCACAACAAGGGTCAGATAGAACCCTTTTTGTGCAATTACATGATGCACTAAGGGAATGCTCTGTTTACACAGCAAGATGCTGAGATCACATCAGGCTGCACCCCAGGTCATCTAGATCCAGATTGCTAATTACTAGGAGATCACCCTAGGACTTTCCATTTTAGAAAGGAACAGCTAGAAGGTGATAGGACATAAAATCATGTACGCATTGGGAAAAGGGGAATAGAAAAGTTTATCTTCTTTACCTAATACTAAAACATCATCCACAATCCTGCCTGGCTTCCCCCCCCTCAACTGAGTAGGTGCTTTGGTGCGTTTGAAATGCTTCCCCCAAAACCCTCACTGTACTTTTTATTTTATTTTTTAATTTTGGCTTCCACTATTCATAACAGTATTTTTCTCCTTCCCTGCCACTGCTTCAGTGCCATTTCCCCACAATTTATCTTCTTCCCCTAGTGATCGCAGCCAATCAGTGATCATGATGTAATATGATGGCATCACAATGCAATGCAAACAGTTAGATTTGGTTGCATGACAATATCATGATTGATATTGGGACCTGATAAAACAACTGACATTACAAAGTGCCCCCTCATTCTGAGACTCAGAATGATGTCAGGCTGATGACAAGAGAGAGGGCTTTTTCAGTGGTGGCCCCTCAGCTTTGGAAGCTCCCCTGGGACCCACGCTATTATCTTTTTGGTGCCAGGCTAACATTTTTCTGTTTTCCCAGCCTCCAGGACCAGTGCAGGGCTGTTTGGCGCCCTAAGCCAAATTATATTTAGCGCCCCCCCTCTCGTGCCGTGGGGGGGGCTCCGGAGCAAAGTAGCCCTGCTCTGCAAAAAACCCCCCCCCACGCTGCCGCCGCCACCACCACCTACCTCCCCTCCCCGCTGCTGGCTGCTGGCTACTGGCTGCTGGCTGCTGCTGCCGCCGCCGCCGCCGCCTCCTCCTCCAACGTGACGGGACCCCCGCGCTTTTGTTTTTTGCCGGGGAAACCAGGGCAACAGGGCTGTTTAAGCCCTGTTGCCCTGGTTCCTCCCGCCAAAACAACACCAGCGGGGCTCCGGAAACAACGCGAAGGTAGGTAGGTGGTGGGCGGGCGCGCGGGCGGGCGGGGGGGAGGTGCAGCGGCGGCGGCGGCAGCAGGCGGGCGGGGAGGCGCGGCGGAGGCGGCAGGCGGGGCAGGAGCGCGCCGGCGGCGAGGAAGGAGCACAGCGTTTCTGCGCCCTCTTCCGCCACGCACCCTAGGCAGCCGCCTGGGTCTGCCTAGCGGTAGCGCCGGCCCTGCCAGCCTCTTACATTATTTTTACTATTTAAAGATGTGTTGACCCATCAGGGATCTCTGAGATGTGCCCTGACCTGGGGGGGGGGACATCACAACTGTCCCACCCCTAACACCATTCACCTGTCAAACAAGGTGGTGAGCAGAAGCACTGACAGACTGTCTGGATCACATTGGGAAGGCCAGGAGAGCAGTTGTTGCTTCACCACAGCATGTCTCAGAAGTAGTAGGGAGCTGCCGCCCCACTGGCCAGAGTTCTGTGGGACAGGAATGGGATGGAGAAAAGACAGCGAAAACAAGACAGAAGGATGAGAGTGAGAAAGTGCAGGGACAGAGACAAATGGAGACAGAAGGAAGAGGTGATGCCAGGGAGCTGGAGGAGAGAGATAAAGCAGAACCATGTGGGGAGGCAAAGAACAACAGGCAAGCAGAGGGAGGGGACTAAGGCAAGGTGAAAGAAGCATCTCAGACCACATAGCCTAATTCCTTCAGCTGGTAGTGCCTCAGAAAGAGGGATAAGAGCCAGTAGGAGCTTGAAAGAGTGAAGGGGGTGCAGAAACTTGTATTGACCTGGCAGGAAGAAATAGAGAGCATGGGGCTGCAGGTGAAAGGATACTTAACAGAAGGACATAGACAGCTCCAGATAGAGTAAGCTACTGGGGATAGGACACAGATCCTTCCTGTCACAATCCTACAGGAGCTGAATATCTGGGACCTTAGTGGAAGTGCTGGAGTGTTGTTAAAAACTCCTTTCTTGAGGAAAAACACCAGGGTGAGGTCCAGGACAAAGAACACCTAGCCCTAGGACTAATTTCCCCAATAGATATGGAAGAAAGAGTGAGCAGAGGATCTTACCTGAGTCCAAGCCAAGGCTCACAACCTTGAAGAGACTTTGTAACAAGAGCTTTCCTGAAGCATTTTCCCACACTATATTTTGTGTTGGATGTCTCTAATGTAACTTGGCACTTTTTCAGTAATAAATATGAGTTTCTGCAAGAATTGGTGGTCAAGTGATCTATGGAAGTCAGAGAACAAGGAGGTTTTGATGTGCCTCTCTCTCTCTCTCAATGGACCCACCAATAACGAGATATTATTTTAGCCCCTGCACTGTGGCTTGAACTCTCATACCTGATGGTAGCTTTAGTTTTTGCATCCATATTATATTTTGTGCCTTGTCAGTATGTCTATTTGTTTTATGTTATTGTTACTGTTTTTATTGCATGTATCATGTTTCTAAATTTATATTGTATAATGCCTATATTATTAGGCATTTCAAGAAATGAATAAATAAACAAATAAGCAAGCAAGCAAACCACACTGTGAATATTTTTGGCTCATTTGACAGGATCTATCCAATCTTTTTCAAAGGTCACCAGTGGCTTTTAAAAGCTATTGAAGCTGCCTTGCTGTAAGTGAATTCCATAATGTAATTGAGCATTGAGTAAGGAAGGATTTCCTTCCTTGGGGAAGGACCATAGCTCAGTACATGCTTTGGATGTAAAGCATCCCAGGTTTATTCTCTGGCATCTCTAGGTAGCCTAAGTAGGGAAACAGTCCTACCTGAAACCCTGCAGAGCCGCTGCCAGTCAGTGTTGGCAATACTGATCTAGTTGGACCAAAGGTCTGACTCAGGATAAGGCAGTTTCCTCTGTCCCTATCAGCCTGAACCTGGACTGGGAGACCCGGGTTCTAGTCCCCGCTCGGCCATGAAGCTCCCTGGGTGACTTTGGGCCAGTTACGGTCTCTCAGCCTAACCTGCCTCACAGGGTTGTTGTGAGGATAAAATTGAGAGGAAGAGGAGGATTATGTAAGCCGCCCTGGGTTCCTTGCAGGAAAATGGCGGGGTATAATATAATAAATAAATAAATACATTTCTTAGAGGCCTTTACAGGGTAGCAGTTTTGTGCACACCATCTCTTAGAATCTTTACTCTTCTTATTTTTTTTAACTTTTTAAAATTGCGAATTTCGACAAAACCAAACCATTAGAAGAATAAAGCATCGTCTTGTTGCTCTTTACTGCTTATGAATTCACTGCGGTTCCATTAAAACCAATGAGAGTCTTGCCATGGTCAAAGTAAGATGGATCCAAGTCTATAATATATATGCCAGGATTGTTATTATTATTATTATTTATCCTCACACATCTAAGTTTATTATTTCCTCTGTTTTTTGCACATGCGTAATATTACATTGTAAGTCCGCAGCGTATCTGAAACTAGCAACCGTCTATGTTTTGCTCAGTGACTGTGAAATTAGGTGACTTCAACAATATACCGTTTCACTGACATGGCATTAATTTAATGTGCACCACTTATTCGTTTGGGCTACTGCTTCAGGGGTTTTTCTTTCCCTCCTCTATTGACATGGCAATACGCATAGCTCAGGAAGACTATGTAAGGTCAATTTCTCTTAGCAAACATTTTTGCACAACATCATAGCTGAGGCTAAATATCCAATGACCCTTTAAAGGCATGATTTGGACCCATTCAAGGTCTGTGATGCTGTTTTAGCACCTTTGTTTCTGCCCCATACTCACTCATGGCTTTGGCAGGCTGCCAAAAGGATGCATGCTGTAAGAACAAATGTCTCTGTGAAAAGGAAAGAGTTCTGTTAATAAGACTTGGCAATCATTGCTTCACTGTTTGCTGTGAGTGGGTGGGGGAAGGTCTTAGATTATCAGCACCTTAAACCCAGGGATGCATGAGAATTTTGTTTCAGTTTGTTAAACATTATAACTTTCCCCATTCATACCTTGAACATGAGCATATTTTTCAGGTGCAGCTCAAAATGCATTTGTTCGAAAAATGTGCACATTAACATGTGCACTTTAACCTGTGCATTTATATATGTGAAAATATGTGCATTTTCATGCTTTAGTCAATAGGGGGAAAGTACACATTTCGGTATACTTTAAAATAATGCGCACCCAAATGTGCATTTTCCCATTTGATCAACAAAAACAAAATATTGTATTAGGGAACAGGAACGAGGCAGACAGAGCTTCGAGGTGGAACTCAGCTTTTGTGTAGTTTTCCCCACATTCTAAAAAGCTGAATTCTCCTGAGGTTTAGGTAATAGCTTCAAGCTAAAATATGCTGGTATGTTTGGTACTTTGGTCCTGCCCCCTTTGCCTCCAGCCCTGCCCAGCTCTGGAATCAGGGATGTGCACGGAGCTTGATTGGGGGGGTGGAAGTCCGGAGAACTCGCCGGGCTCAGGCCCCCGAGCTCCACTTGCCCTACATTTCCCCCGGCTCGATTCGCATCCTGACTTCCGGGTTCCAGCGCTAGGTTGTTTATGTAGAAAACGACCTAATTTGCACAAATTACGGGCCTAATTTGCGCAAATTAGGCCGTTTTCTATGTAAACAACGTAGAGCCGAGGGACCCAGAAGTCCGGCGAGCACCAAAAGCTGGCACTCGCCGGAAGCTTGGCTCAGCTCACGTAGCGGGAATGCTCTCCAACAAGCACCCCGCGAGTTGAGTGCCGGGCTGGGCGCCCATCCCTAACTGGAATACACCCCCAAAGAACTTCTCAAAAATAGAATTTGGCTCTTGGCTCAAAGAGGTTCAACAGGCCTGGCTTTTGTGATGCAAAAATCAAGACAGGAAACCAACTGTCAAAGGGGGAGATTCAGCATCGTCATTCCGTTCACAAAAGAAGCTTCCATTCATAGATGGAAAGTTACACATATGAAAGTTCCTTCCATGAATGAAGTGGCTGTTTTAGATCCCACCCACTGTATCTGAAGAGAGATCAAGGAAATCCTGGCCTGGGCCTAGCTCAGATGTTCACTGTATACATAGGTGACAGAACTTGCATGATAGAACACCATTCATGGTGGGAGCACCCCTACTCTCCACCACATTCCGATATGGGGTACTCCAGGCACAGAGTACACCCCACTCATGCTATTCACGGGGACAAATACAGTAACAACTTTTAGTATCAAAATACCACCTTAAAGTTCAAACCTAATTCAATAGTGTGTTATTTCTGCTAGAGTCCCCACCCAATTTGGAGGCAAGTTTGGAAGCTCTGGTCATCTGCAGAACATATCATTCAATGATTTTGATAAGCTCAGTGGACTTTCTGAACCACTGATGGTCATGGGTGGTCATGGTGGTGTTTCATACTTCTCTATGTTGCCATTGAATTTTACCTAAAGCGAGATTTGAAGTGAACTGGGAGGGTCCAGCTCATTCAGGAAGTTAAAAGAATTTAAATAAAAATTAATAGTATTCCTCAAGGTGGCATTTTGCACATCTCAACATCCTACCGTATTTCTTTAACACTCTTTATCTAGACATCTTTACTTAAATGAACAATTCTGCAGCAAGAACATTAACATTCCAGATCTATTTCCACACGGATCCTTTCCTATGTTGGATACATCCAAAGAGTTTTGTTCCCAACAAGTGATGTCTTTTGTCATCAGTGCTGTATTCAAGAAGCATTAAGTTCTAAATAAGTCCAGTACTTAATGGGTCCTGATGCTCACGATTTAGCAAAGATTTATCCTTACAAATCATCACCACAAAACACACATGAAAAGACTGACAAACCACATTACCTAAAAAATGTACACAACATATAGAAACTAAAAACTAAGATTTTGCGAGGAATTGTTATGTTCCCTGCAAAGGTGGCTGACGGGCCATGGGAAACTGTGGAGTTCTCTCTCTGCAACTGGAGGCCTCCCTGGTGTTGCAGTGGAAAGTTCCACTGCCATCACTGCTCTGGTGGCAGTGGAGCCAGGAATGGGGTGTTCTGGGTGGGTGTTGGGTGGGCCATGGATCCGAAAGATTCTATACCCCCTCATTCCTCCAAAACACCCATAACAAGGGCCAGGAACTGGCATAATTAAAACCACCATCACCCCCACTTTCTGCTCTGGCTGGCATAAGCCAGTTCTCCCTCCCTGCCCTTGTAAAATTGCTCTGTAAGACACAGGTGAAACAATTTCAGAATATATCAAGAAACGGTTAACTATTGATAATTTGTTAATTATATAGTCAGTTACCGGATCCCATGGGTTGGATCCAAGATTGTCATTCCCCCAGCAGAAAAGATACCACTTGCAATATGGGACTTGCCCATTCTCCCCACACCCTGCAGCCTCCCGAAGTTCAAACACTCCTGATCCATTCCAGAGGGTCGGGGAGCTCCCTGGAGCAGATTTCACAATTGCATGGGAGTGTGGGGAAAGGAGAGGATAAGGAAGTCCCATTCCACCAGTGGAATGATGATCTTGGATCCAACCTGATGAACTTAACATCTTTACATATAGATAGCTGTAGCACACTTAATTTCACTATTGCAATTAGTTGTTATCACCAGAATGGTTCATTTTATTTATTTATTGCAGGTAGAATGATGCTGCATTATACATATAAAGGCAATACTGAATAAGACATCTGATAACCTTGAGGTATAACAAAACCTCAGTCGGGTGGTGGATGGGTGGGGGGATCAAACCTACTAATCATATTAAAGGCAATCAAATTGCTTTGGTTGAGGAGTATGAATTCTTTTATGTGTAAATTGATGGAAATGTATAGTGATCTTTGTTTCCTGGCAACATTTCATTTGCTTGAGTCATAAGAAAAGTAAATTATATACGGAAAGAAAAGCAAGGTCACAGAATGTATACAGTAGATTATCTGAACCTTGCACATCACACTTTGTCCTTGCGCACTGAAATATTAATGAGGAAGCCAACAGAAAGCGATATCCATGAATTGCTCCTGCACTATTCCAGATGTCTCATGGCTGCTTTTAGGGGGCATAGCAAACATCCATTATTTTCATTTGAGGGAACCAAAAATGGCACATTTATAGCTGCAGGTATGTGTACAAATATTGCAACAGGTTTCCAAACGGTTAGTGTAGATCCATGGGAAGAAGAAAGGAAAGAAGGAAGGAAGGAAAGAAAAGAAAAGTAGTGACTTGCTGCACAAAACATTGTCATTATTGTGTGCAATTAAAATGCCCATAGAACTTTTGGTGGATTTAAAATATAAATAAATGAACGATCAGCAATTGCCCATGGAAACTTGAGCTCTGTTTAAATTACTAATGGGATAAGGGGGAGCAGATATGGGTGCACTAGCTCCCCCCTCCCATCATCATGCTCTTCCTCCGAGATTCTTTCTCCATGCTGACATGGATCTCAGTACCCCACTCAGCAGGAAGAAAGGCAAAATGGTCGGGGTGAACAGTGCTTTTTTTCTGGAGAAAAGGGTACCGGAACTCTTGGATTACATTTCCTCGGGAGTAGATGGCGATTAAATTGTAATGCAATTAATAGAAGAAAAGGTGCTGGAACTCAGTTCCGGTGAGTTCCACCAGAAAAAAAGCCCTGGGGGTGAATAATGTAAAGGGAAGGGAGGGGATTTGGAGGTGAGGTCCCACCCACTGACATCATCTGGACTGCTGTGTTGGTCTGGGGGAGCAATTTGTCTCCTGAACCCAAAACTGTTCAGCACCCAAAACTGTTCAGCACCCCTGGTTTAGAAACATTTGATGCTAATTAGGGCTGACCCAATTCGATTTTTTAAAACATTTTCGAAGTGAACACACCCTTTCCTTTTTGATGTTTTGGTATTCCTTGTAAAAAAAAAAAAAAAAAAGTTCACTTATTCATTTAAATTGCCCTTAGTTGCCTTTGATGATGCTATCATACCAGCAAATTTGATTGGCTACATAGTACAGTATTATGATGCCATCATGTTCACCAGTCTGTACAGGAAGCAGCATCAGCTGTCACCAGGGTGTCGCCAAGAAAGCAGTAGGCAAAGGAACCATTGGTGTGGAACAGGATCTTTAAAAAGGTGAATATTCATACACATGATGTATATTTCAGGAAAAATGGCTACTTCACCATAATTGCTACTTCCTCAAAAACAAGAAAAGAGGAAAATGGTTGACACAGTGCTAGGATTAACAGGTTGTGTCCAGTTCTATTCAATAGGCAGCAATAAAATTATCTCTGATATAATAGCTGACCATGCATACCATTTGGATCTTCTTAATTACCCCTTGGCCCACAACTTTCTAAGCAGAAGACATAAAATATGTAGATTGGATAATTAGGTTGGGAGATGTGAATGCAGATCTAAATCTATGCATTTACATTCTGGGGATAAGGTAACAACCATGAAGTACTTTTGTTTAAGCCTCTGTGGGTGGCGTTACAGATTTGTTCAGGAACAAAAAGAGATTTCACAGCATCAACATCTTTGTGAGGCGATTAAAATTTGCATTGGCATGATTAAGCGCAGGCATAAATAGATGAATCTCCAGACCTTTAAAAATGAGATGCCTAGGAAAATAGCACTATTTACATGTTTACAGAAAACCATATGCTGTCCCACAGTTTGTTGAGCAAAGAAGCCTTCCCACCCACACATTGTGTTTCAGCTGGATGGTGAATCAGGTCTTGATGGTGCTTCATTCTCATCTGATATTTTCATTATAAAGTTCACAGAATGGTGCTTTAAAAAAAGAAAAGAAAAGAAAAGACAGCAGTATTTGGTGAATGAAGGCAGGCCCAGCATCAGTACCTCGTATGTTCAGGCCAGCTACTAGGCCCACCAGTGCTGACCCGCACCCTGAGGCCCCATTTCCAGGGTGCTGGGTCTAGGAGCCACCATTTTGATTTCCCACAATGCCCCATTATACTGCTGTGTCAGGGAACTATAAGAAATTCAAATAGCTGCTTGTTGTAGCCACCACCACCAGGAAGCTCATGGCCTGGAATCCACCAATTTAGGAGAAGGGCCACCAGAGGGTACTTTGCTGAAGGCCCTCTCAAACCTAGTGCTGGCCCTGATCCAAGGGGGAACCCCTAGTCTGAAAGCAGGAAACTAGTGCAGGGGTTGACATCTAGAGAAAAAAGGCCAAACATGAGCATAGAGGAAAAGAAGACCAACACAAGAAGCCTTCTTCACACACTCCTGGAGTGGAGCTAGAAGAAAAGTCTATGGTGGTGGTCATCATTTTCCATACAGTAGGGTTGCCAACTTACTGTATTTTACTGAAGCCACTGGAAAAATCACATTGTGGCAAGTAACTGGTATCAGGAACTGAGAAGCCAGGAAACTTCAGAACCAACCCAACTATGTTTTTTTTTTTGTTTTCTTGGGGTTTTCCATCCATCTTTGGCCCACTCTCCACTAATACCATACCAAGTTTTGCCAAATCCTACCTGTGAAATTTTTAGTGGCTCCACCCATGGCCCAGCAACTTTTTGATCTGACCCAGCCCCTTGCCTACCAGGACTATACCTCGGTGCTCCCCTGGTCTCTAACTCTAGTTGTGTGTTCCCATGGAAAGTGCCAACATATTATTAAACTTTTTTTTTTTTTAAATCAAGTATCTCAATACTTAAGATTTAAAATTATGTTCTATTACCGTCGTGTACGGTGTTACAACCATATAGCAACAACATTTTTATCAGGTAGGTTTTAATGCCACCACATTGTTACAGTTCATTTTAGGGGCAAAATGCCCTACATTAGTTTAGGGAACCGTGATCCTGAAGCAAGTCATGTGCTCTACAATGCTTCTACTGGAAATCAGTAGGACTACTCGATAACAATAGCTCAGGAAAACAGTCTCTCAGCATTTCAATGCAATGATGCTGTGGTTCAATTCACACCAAACTTTTTAGTGATGTTCACGTACCTTGGGGGGGCGCCTCTCCTCTCCTCTCCGCGCTGGCCCCCCCTGCCACTCGATTCTCAGTGGCACAGAGCGATTCTCTGCGCCGCTCGAGCCGCCCACGCCCGCCGCGACGGGACCCTGCGCCGGTGCGATGGGACCCCACGCTGCGTCTTTTCTGTAGAAACCAGGGCAACAGGGCTTAAAACAGCCATTTTAAGCCCTGTTGCCCTGGTTTCTAGGGTAAAGACGCTGCAGCATGGGGTCCCGTCGTGCCAGCGCAGGGTCCCGTTGTGGCCTTAAGTGATGCAACGGGACCATCGCAGCGGGCGTGGGCAGTTCGTCGCAGGGAGGTGAGCGGGGCCGGGACCCGGTAAGGCCCGCAAGTCTCGGGGGGGTGAGCGGGGCCGATTTTGGCCTGCTATGCCCCCCCCGAGGTGAGTGGTTACATCCCTACTTTTTATTCAAAGAATACCACAAGTTATGATGGCCCTTTCCCATATATATCTATCTATTATATAAATGTGATAGTTTGTCCGTACTCCCATCTGTATGTATGTCTGTACGTCCATTTGGTTTGCATGCGTCGCATAGGCTCCTACACAGCTGGACAGATCTGCCCCAAACGTATACTCAACATCACCCAAGGACAAAGACTGGTGGGTTCAAATCTCCAAAAAAACCTCGCCGCACCTATATAGCCAAAATAGATGAGAGCCAATGGCATCACTTGGAATGCTCGCAGGGGCCATTCAGGATCAGTTATGTAAATCACTCCAATGGCATTTAGAATGTTGGTATGCACTGCCACAGGGGCCCAATCAGGAACAGATATGCAAATCTCTCCTATGTCCAGACAGAATGTTCATATGAACCGCAGCCAGGGCCGACACAGGGGGTGGGGGGGAACTGGAATTTCATTGTTGGGTAGTCCCTGGTGGGGTGGTGCAAGCTAGGATTACATTGTTGGGTAGTCCCGAGGGGGAGGGGGCAAGCAGGGAATTCATTGTTGTGTAGTCCCGATGGGGGAGGGGAAACAGGGATTTCATTGTTGGGTAGTCCCAGGGTGGAGGAGCAGGGAATTCAATGTTGTGTGGTCCTGGGGGAGCAGGGATTTCATTGTTGTGAAGTCCCAGGGGGGAGCTGGGATTTCATTGTGTGGTCCCGGGGGGAGCTGGGATTTCATTGTGTGGTCCCGGGGGGAAGGGGGAAGGGGGAAGCAGGGATTTCATTGTGTAGTGCCGGGGAAAAGGGAACAGGGATTTCATTGTGTAGGCCGAGGGGGAGCAGGGATTTAATTGTGTAGTCCGGGGGGGGGAGCAGGGATTTCATTGTGTAGTTCCGGGGGAACAGGTAGTCCCGGGGGAGCTGGGATTTCATTGTGCAGTCCCAGGGGAACTGGTAGTCCCGGGGGAGCTGGTAGTCCCGGGGGGGCAGGGATTTCATTGTTGTGCAGTCCTGGGGAATATGGATCCACTCAAAAAGGCAGTCAGTTACCTTAAGGAATTTCGAACAAATAGTGCCTATAGGAAAATGATGACCTGTGCAACGCCGGGTAAAAAAAGCTAGCATGTATATATATTTATATATATATGCATACCAATACATGCTCATAGATAAGTTCATTCATTAGAATGTTCTGAAAATTCATGGTAAATCATGTAAACTTACCATGAACTGACTGCAATGGTCAATGGTCTGACTGCATGGCACCACATTGATATGGACAAAACAAATAGTGCAAAAGTGAACCCCCCCCATATTTGTTACCCCATTTGAAGGTGGTGAAAATGGAGGTGAAAAGATTTCATTCATCCTCATCCCAAAACGGCTTAACTTTGCCTGCTATAGAGTTTCTCCTTTAAAAAACAACTACATGTAGTTTTGCCATCAGCAGGTCTCCTTTTGGTGGCCATCATTTTCTCTCTCCCAACCCCAATGCTCCTTGTAATGATACATACTTCATCACGAACAGTGTCTTCCTGAGGAGGCTCAACTGAAAGGTGCTATTTTTTCCACAGAAGCCCCCTCAGATTAACCCTGCATTGTTATACAGCAGAATTCCAGGGCATTCTGGGAGAAGAAAATGGCAGCTGGCATCCATTACCAGGAAGTCTGCTGGTTGATTTTTAAAAAAAAGTTTGTTGTTGTTGTTGTTGTTGTTGTTATTATTATTATTATTATTATTATTATTATTATTATTATTATTATTTTAGGAACCACTGCAGCTGCTGCCAGCAAATATAAGCCCCCAGGGTTTTTTGGGATAATTTTGCTCTCTCCCCCTCACCCTGAAACTAGCCCCCCATTTTTGGTCACTGTTTTCTACCACCCCCTCCAAATTTTGAGCTGAATGTTCTTATCTGATAAGTTTCAGTTGAGCTGTAGGAAGAAAAAACCGTCATCACACAACAACAACAAAAGGCTGCAGCAGAAAGGAGTATAAAAGAAGAACAAAGCCACAGGTACTCTCAGAAAGGCACATAAAAGTGTCCTACACATTTGGAATCACTTCAGTCAAAGATCTGATAAAGGATACTTCTCAAGATAGGAAACTGAAGAATCATATTGATTTGCCTCTCATGGAGAAGTATGCTTGAAATGTACAGGGCACTTAATGCTCAAATAAGCCCTTCTGAGAGAGGACCCAAAGTTTTCTTCTTCTGCCACAGCCACACAATACCACATCATGAAATGTGCAGAGAAGTGTCAAATCATGGTGACATTTTCATATGAAGAGGGAGGGAGGGAGGGAGGGAGGGAGTCATGTGTGTTGTTGGGCCTGTGGATTTCTGACTAGGTCAAAACAGGGAAAGGGGAGTTTCATTCCAAGAACAAGTTATGCACTGCTGCTGCTCCTTTTTGAGAAAGGAAGCACTTTTGGCTAGGAAATTCAGATTAAAACTTCTAAAAACTGGTTGGCCTGGGATTTGTTGCTCTGTGTTCATTGTTGGAATGGGCAAATCAGTCTATTGTCTCTAAGGTGGCCTCTTGTGAATTGCCCAAAAGAGGACATGCATCATCCAAAAAAAAAAAAAAGAGGACAAGAGAGGGCACTGATTTGCATATGCTAATTTATACATAGAGATGCTAATTTGGAGATCATTTTTTAAAATAATTTAAATAGAGATACAGTACATCCCACCACAGTGTGGAAGACTGTAACCAGATGGCCTGTGTGCCTTGCTCAGTCTGCTGCCCAGGTGCTGTTGATGGGCAGCTTCAAGGCCCAGCTCTTCCTTCTGATGGTTCTATCTTGGAACCAAACGCGGACTAGACAACCCTTCAAACAGAGGATGACTTCAAAATAGGGGACAGTCCTCTGGCAGCCCTTCAAATAGGGGACTGTCCTTTGTAAAGGAGGACACATAGCTACCCTAATTTTCTTTATGTGTTCCTTTTGTATGTGTTCACCCATAAGCTAACCTGTTTCTGCATTAATCTGCAATTTTTAAAAAAACCCACACAATTTAAATACACATAATAAATGAATTCTGCAAGTTTTTTTTTTTTGAGCTGAGGACTGTGTTGGAATGTTCAGAAAGTGCAAACGCTGGTAACTAAGTCCAATCCATACATTAGGCCAGGAGTTCTGTATCAGGGAAGCTTGTATCAGAATTTGCAAAGGGCAAATTCCTTGAGTATCCCTTAGTTGGTGGTGGTCAGGTCTCCCGTTCCTTGCTAGGCTGTACAGCATCCTAGAAATATATTGATGTCCAGAAAGAAATAGCAAAGGAACATAGAATAAATAGTAAAGAACCAAGTCAGTCACATTTACATTTACACAAAGAAGAGCCTGTGTGTGTTATTGAAACTGAAGATGTTGGCTGGAACAAAGATGAAATCGATTCTAAAGAACAACTGGTGAAATGTACTGAACCAGCCAAGGGCTAAAGGTCAAGTTTCTAGTGAAGAGTTCAAGGGCTCTATTTATTTATTATTACATGTCTATACCACCCAATAGTCAAAGGTCTCTGGGCAGTTCACAAAAAATAAAACAAAAAAAATATAACATGATAAAACATTATATAAAACCTTTAAAAGTTTTTAATTATATTGTTGTTTTTATTGTTGGGTTTTATGTAGATTTTATTGTATGAATTGTTGTGAACCACCCAGAGAGCTTCGGCTGTGAGGCGGTATAGAATGAAATGAAATGAAATGAAATAAATAAATAAATAATAGTTTAAAACAGAAGAAACCCAATGTAAAAAACAGATCAGAAGCCAGCAGCAGTATAACAATCTGAAAACACAACAACCCATTTACACAGGCCCTATCCCCTTCAGTGCCTGATGAGAGCTCCTGAGAATTCAGTGCACATAATCCCAGGTAGTTCACTAGGCCAAATTTCTGATTCAAGGAGTCACTAACTGAGATAGTGATGGTTAAGATAACTCCATACTCAGTGTGGTATATTGGGTAGAGTGTTGGACTAGTTCAAATCCCCACTCAAAGATCACTGGGCAGCTTTGGGCTACACGCACACACTCAGACTAACCTACCTCACAGGGTTGTTGGGAGGATAGAACCATGTATACCACCCTGAGTTCCTTGGAGTAAGGATAGGATATAATGTATTAAAATGATGGGCAGCACAATCCTATGGCCACTAGACAGCGTCTAGATGGCCATAGGATTTTTCAGAGACCCAGCTATGAGGTCGGAAAATTGCTCTGACCTTGTAGCTGGGTCTCCACGCTTGGAGCGCCTTCCTTACCCCCTCACAGCTGGTGTGGAAAGAACTGTGCCGGCTGCATCTCCAAGGTCACAAAAGCAACTTCGGAGACAGGGTTTAGTGGGCATTCTGGGGGGTGGGGAGGGGACAGGTGCCACGAAGATACTACGAGGTATCCTGGTGGTGCCTCAGCCTCCTTCCCTCCTGCTCCAAAGTGCCTCAGCTAGACGTCCGAAATCAGCCATCTAGCTGAGTTGCAGGGCAGGAGGAGCGCAGAGGCGATCCTCACCTCCGCGCTCCTCCCGCCCTCAATAGGATGCCCGTAATCCTCTGAATTCGGAGGGTTACAGGCATCCTGATTGGATTGTGCCCTCCGGGTTGTATCCAATGTTAGTCCTACTTAGAGTAGACCCATTGAAATGCCTGGCTGTGATAATGGACTGGATGAGTTGAATAAACTGAAGCTCAATCCAGACAAGACTGAGATGCTGTTAGTGGGTGGTTCTTCTGACCAGATGGAGGGTGGTCAACCTGTTCTGGATGGGGCTGCACTCCCCTTGAAGGAGCAGGTTCTTAGCTTGGGGGTTCTCCTGGAGCCATCTTTGTCACTTGAGGCTCAGGTGGCCCCAGTGGTATGGAGTGCCTTCTATGAACTTTGGTTTGTGGCCCAGCTATGTCCTTATCTGGGCAGGGATAACCTGGCTTCAGTCATTTATTCTCTGGTAACCTCCAAGTTAGATTACTGCAATGCGCTCTACATGGGGCTGTCTTTGAAGATGGTTCAGAAGCTGCAGCTTGTGCAAAATGTGGTGGCCAGATTGATAACAGGGACAAGAAGGTCCAAACATATAACACTAAATCTGACCCATTTTCACTGGCTGCCTGTATGTTTCTGAGCTCTATTCAAGCTGCTGGTGTTAACTTATAAAGTCTTACATGGCTCAGGACCACAATACCTGATGGAGCAACTCTCCCGGAATGAATCTACTCATACACTATGCTCATCATCTAAGACACCTCCAGGTGCCTTCGCCAAGGGAGGCTAGGAAGGTGGCAACAAGGGAGAGGGACTTCTTGGTGGCGGCACCCTCATTGTGGAAATAACTCTCCAGTGAGGCCCCCTGGCACCAACATTGTTATCTTTTTGGCGCAAGATTAAGACCTTCCTCTACTCTCAGGTATTCGGCAGCATATGATGAGGCTTTTAATCAAATCATGGGATTTTTTATTGTTGATTGTTAATATTGTTTGGATGTGTGTGTGTGTGTGTGTGTGTGTGTGTGTGTGTGTTTGCTGTCTGTTTATGTGTTTGTATGTAAACTGTTTTTATATTATGTACAATTACCATATTTTTCAGGTTTTTAATCTCAGTAAACTACCCAGAGAGCTTTGGCTTTGGGTCGTATAGAAATGTAGTAAATGAATAAAAAGGAAATGAATGGACTTAAGTTAGTCATGACTAACTTAAGTTACATTCATTGTAATGGGTCTACTATAGTCTACTATAAATAGGAACTAATGTTGGATACAACCCTACACTTCCAATGAGTGTGTCTGCAAAATGCCTATCCCTTTTTGGTTTGGCCTTATTGATACTTTTCTGTACATAGTTCCTATAATACCTAGAAGGAACTGTAGATAGATATTTGTCAAATTAAAGCTCCTGCTTGGACCTTTGTATCTGTCTCATTTGAGACCTGAAGCAGGTTTCATACACGCACTATTCCCTTGAAGGAGAGAACAGCTGATAATTATTAGTAGCTATCCTTCTAAGTCCAACCCTACGATTATTGCCAAATGACTGACTGTCAAGGGGCTGCACCAGGAATAGCATACTTTAATAATCCAATAGAGGATAGAGGGCTGATGCTTTAAAAAGAACACCCAGCTGCCTTGACAACAAGAAGCAATACATTTAAAACAAGTAAAATCAACTTTCTAGAAGAAATGCTTACCAAAAAAAGTGAAAGCTGGTACTATTTTGATAGCAGATGATCAGTTCTTGTTTATAGAATTAAACTGCTGCTATATTAAGAACCTGATGCTGCTGCTTCTGTTAAGTTACAAGGCACTTAAAAGTGTAACAGGCAGCCACCTATTTTAAAATACACATGGTGGAATCCTATGGCCACTAGACAGAATCTAGATGGTCATAGGAGATGTCAGAGTCCCAACTCCTTACTGTCCGACCACAGAAACACACTCTGAGATCAGAGCTGGGATTCTGATTTCATAGCACCCTCCCTCTGCCCTCGCAGCTGGCGCAGAAAGAACTGCATGGCTGTGGCTCCAAGATCAGAAGACTGACCTTGGAGCAGGAGGTCTGCGGGTGTTCCGGAGGGTGGGGAGTGGAAGGGTCATGCTCTGCCAGGCCAGCATACGAAGTATCCTGGCAGCACCTCAACCTCCCCTATTTGTGTTCCGGGGCAAAAGACTTAGACAGCTGGAATTGGCTGTCTAAGTCTTTTGCAGCGTGGGAAGAGCATGGAGGATACCTTTGACTCTTCACTCCTTCTGCCCTCCATAGGATGCCCGTAATCCTCCAAGTTCAGAGGGTTATGGGCAGCCACACTGGATTACGTTATGAAACATGTCCGAGCGATGAAAGTTTTAGTGAGAATAAAAGAGATCTGACATGCTTTAAGAACTCAAAATGTGCTTACCTCACCACATTTGGGACTTAACCATGCTTAATTTTCCAGTGTTGTGTACAAACATAACATAGTTTCATAACCTAGTTAGTAAAAAACAAAGCTTTCAGGTTTGGGTGTAATGGCAAACTTTAGACGAAACAAGCCAGAATGATCTTCCTTGAAGCTGGATGCATGAGGGGATGAGTAAGGTGAGAGGACATAGGCACACAGCTGATTCTCAAACTATATAAACTATGGTTTATTGGCCCAAGATCTTTTCATTTGAACTAGGGATATGCAGTTGAATTTCTGCTTCAGATTGGACAGTTGTCATGTCTTGTCAGTTTTGGAACTGTCCAAGATCCATCCGCCCTACGGAACATTCCAGAAATGTATCAATATTTATCATTTTGCTAAGTAACGCAGTGCCTCCCATGAGCTTCGGGAATTCCCCCTACGAGAAAAAAATGGAAATAGAAAAAAATATTTTTCATTTGTTTCTCCCATTCATTTCTCTATTCAGGGCCGGCGCTACCGCTAGGCAAACTAGGTGGTTGCCTAGGGCGCGTGGCTGAAGAGGGCGCAGAAATGCTGCGCTCCTCTTCGCTGCTGCTGCCACGCCACCCCCGCCGGGCCTCCCCCCGCCCGCCGAAGCTGCCACCGCGCCTCCCCCCCGCCTGCCGCCGCCGCGCCTCCCCCACCCGCCCACCACCGCCACGCCTCCCCCCTCCCCTCCCCTCCCCTCCCCCCACCCCCCACCCCCCGCCACCTACCTTCTCCGCGTCGCTTCCGGAGCCCCGCCCGCGTTGTTTTGGCGGGAGGAACCAGGGCAACAGTGCTTAAACAGCCCTGTTGCCCTGGTTTCCCCGGCAAAAAACAGAGCGCGGGGGTCCCGTCACGTCACTTCCTCCTCAGAGGAGGCGGCGGCGGCAGCCAGGGCAGGGGGAAGGTAGCTAGGTAGGTGGTGGTGGCGCGGGGGGGGGTTGCAGAGCAGGGCTGCTTTGCTCCGGAGCCCCCCCCCATGGCATGAGAGGGGGGGCGCCAAATATAATTTCACCTAGGGCGCCAAACTGCCCTGCACCGGTCCTGTCTCTATTTTCAGTTGTTTTTCATATATAGAGATGGTTTTCATATAAATGAATTAGAACTGAAAAAATTCAAAATGAACCAGAAAAACAGTTTGTTTTAGAAATATAGGGAATGATCCAACAGTGCACTCCTGCTAGGGCTATTGGTGTTGTGCTAGTGTAAATGAACGCTTGCACAACATAACTAACACAACGGGAAAAAGCTGTGCTTTGCCACTGAAATTCAGTGGTGGGAGTGCAGTGTTGGATTTTTCCCATATGCACACCCCCAGTCTGAACCAGGTCTATGTGATGTATATGTAGATGATGTTACAGGGGAGGCAAGGCCTCACATCATCAGTAAAGAGCTCTTTCGTAGTAGTGCCCTTAGACTGTAATCCATGATCACCCCAAAACTCATATCTGGTGATGTCAAGTGGAAGAAACACATTATGTGATATCACCAAATTCAGTGTTTCATTGCCCCCCTGAAAATGGCAGCCAATACATTGGAGCAGGGTAGTGGAATGCATTGATGTCATCATTGACTTCATTCACTCGATGTTACCACATGTCCTCCATTATGCCCGGTTATGATCTGAGACTGTAATCCAATGCACACTTGACTGCCAAATAAGCCCCAATGAATTTACAGTTAAACATGGATGGGAGTGGGAAACACACACAGGTCTCAAGACACTTCACTATAAAGCAAGACTTGTAAATCCTGGCTGCAAAACTCCATAGCAACTCGGCGTATTTCTATCAAAGGAAAATGTTATGCTTCCAGTGATACATTTTCTCTACCTTGTCATGACACAAGTTGCACATCAAGGCTTCCACTCACTGTTAATAGGATAAACACACCCTGAAGAGCTCCCTTTCTAGAGTGAGTTTTGAAATGTCTGTCTTTTATATCTGTGACAGAGCAATACAAACCACATCCCCAAAGCATAAAATGGTGCTGCAGTGTTAGTTGTGATCTGCCTATAGCCTCTGTTTAGGAAGACACATAAAGCTTCTGTTCATATCTCTCAAGTTTTCATTGTTGTGTTTCTAAAGATTCTCCCCACTTCAGAAGTACAATAATACCTTGGATTGCAAGTAACTTGGTTTGAGAGAGTTTTGCAAGACAAGCAAATTTTTAAATATTTATTTAATATTTTTTTTACTTGATATACAAGCGATGTCTTGCAATACAAGTACTGTAGTACGGCTTAAATTAAAAATCTCTGTACAAATTTTTTTTCAGGGATTTCGTTTTGAGATAAGAGTGTTTTGGATTACAAGCATGTTTCCGGAACGAATTATGCTCTCAATCCAAGGCATGACTGTAGTAGAATGATTGTTTTTCCTTGTTCATCAGAGAGAAACAGGAAGTGGAAAGAAGAGAAATAAAATGGGGAACTTCCTGTGAGACACTTCAGTGAACATGGATTTATTTCTGTATTGTTATTAAGATTTGTACCTCTCTTAGCTATCATAGACTTTTATTTCTTTTTGCAAAAGTAAACCATTTTAATATATTTTTAGAAACCAACAAAACAAAAAACAGGATCTTTGAGCTTAAGTTAAACCCCAGATGCTAAAGTGCAAGAATATGCGAAGGAAGTCCACAGTGCTAAAAATGCATGAAACATTTTTCTTTCATGTGCTAATAGCAACAGGGAAGTCTGTTTTTTCTTTCTTTCTAATCAACATTTCAAGAGGGCATTGCAAAGTAAATCTGAACTAATTAGCAGGTCTTCGTCCCTCTGGAGAATGGAAAGAATCTGAACACTTTAATGAAAAATGACTAAATACTTTCTTTAAAAATAATTAAAAAAAAAAGATTAAAAACCTAAAAGGCCATGACACATCTGGGTAAAGTATTGATCTGTAAAAAAGGAACCACAAAGAGTATGTTTCCCGGCAGCAACAGTCCATGTTTATGATGTGATTTTTCAGCTTTAGAGAGCATAGGGTGCATTAATGACTTCTCACTTACCCCCATGCAGTCGAGCATATGTACTGCCCCAAATTTCCAATAATTTATGTTGTAGAATTCAGCTATATCATATCTATGGATGATTAACAGACTTCCTTCTGCCCTTTCATATTTATAGATATTGTATATTTTAGGGTGTAATCCTATGGCCGGTAGGCGCTGTCTGGCCAGCCATAGGAAAAGTCAGGGTCCTTGCTGCGACCTTGTAAAAGCCCCCTGAGGTCGCAGTGGGGACTCTGAGTTCAGAGGGCCCTCCGTCCACCCTCGCAGCTAGCATGGTTCTTTCTGCGCTGGCTGGGCTCCAAAGACGGAAGAACTAGTGGTGGGCGATCCACCCACCACCCGACTCGTTGGACGCTTGCGGCCATTTTTAATGTATCTTACGCCATTTTCTACATAAAAAGCGCTCCACCGGGAACCCAGAAGTTGCTTCCCCAGCTCAACTTGGGAGAATGCAAGTCGAGCCAGGGAAGCAGGTAGGTGGGACAGAGTTCGTGGGGTCGAGCCCAGCGAGTTTGCTGGACTTCTGCCCCCCGGACGAAATCCTCACACTTCCCTATGGAAGACAGTCTTTGGAGCAGGCATTGGGGGGGGCGTTCTGGGGGTGGAGAGGGGAGGAGCAAGGCACCGCCATCCTCTGAGGAATCCAGGCTGTGCCTCAGCCCTTCCTCCTTGCTAGGAGGGGAAAAACATTTAGACGGCTGAAATTGGCTGTCTAAATGTTTTGGAGGGCAAGGGGAGTACAGAGGAAATCCTAGCCCTCACACTTCTCCTGCCTTCCATTGGATGTCCACAATCCTCCAAGTTCAGAGGTTTATGGGCAGCCAGCCACATTGGATGGTGCCACCCAGCAATTTCGTTTTGTTGTTACCTCACAACACCATTTCATTCAAAGGCCTATCAAAATGTACCACTGCTTACCTCTTGAGAATGAGAAGGCCTCGATCAGATCCAGCAAGGCAATTTTTATCAATTGTGAGCCATGAGATGTCCCAGAGGCAATAGCCTTTCCCATTGTTTATCCCCAGAATCTGTGATATAGAGGTTAAATAACTACCTCTGAACATAGAGATATCAAGGTTAATAAACCATAGAACTATCCCACTATCAGTCTGTGACTGATTAATTCCATCTATATGTACTTTATCAACACAGTGCAGTCTATATCACAAATGACCTCATGTTGCTTCCATGCAGTGCTACCATATAGAAAAGTCCCCACCCCCACTCTGCCCCATATTTAATAATTAAAAAAAGCAGTGTGGATAAAATTTCTTTGATTATACATTTGACACAATTAGCCGCCTGATACCATAGTCATTTTTCCTCATAGACTTGAATTGTCCATAATTTGGCTGCTTAAAATGTAGTGCCCCTTTTGGTAATTAAAACATATTTATGTGATTAACACAAAGTGGTTCTCCCGGTTCTGAAAAGGTAGAATAAGACAGCAGAAGATGTTTTTACCTAGACACTGGAAATAAAAAGAGTTGAGGCATAGGTAAATGGATTGAACAAGGGGCACACTTCATTAAATCATGCATCCACATGTTTACGGTGAGCCATGCCTCTTCCCTGGCCTAGGCCATAACTCTGCCCCTGCCTAAAGTCCACCGGGATCAAGTGGGTGAACTGATTTATTTTGAAAGTCATCTTATCTACGTCAAAAATGTAAACTGGTTCCATAGTACTGATGGCCTCAAAATTCAATACTGTCTGGTTCTAAATGTGAATATACAAAAGTTTGCAATACATGAATGTATTTCAAGGCTTCACCCCTGAGAATAGGCTTCTGCTCTGTCCTACTAAACCTATTTTTAATGAGCACAGTCTCCTCATTAGCCTCCTGTAGCCTCCTAGACTTCCTGCACTTCAGTTAAAGCCCAGGGGGAGAGATCATGAAGTAATTCCGCCCATAGGGCTTTTTCAGATCAGGAAGTACGGGCAGCCTGGGAGGCTGCAGAGCAATAGAGAGATGTGTAATAGAAAGAGAAAAACACACAGCATCCTCAGCCACCTCACAGTGATTACGTAAGTTCAAAAATACCACAAAAAGAAATTATGGAACACCCTAAAAACGAGGCAGAACAATGGAAGCCTCTTTCATGGGGGAAGGAAATTTGTCCTGGAGGACAGATTTTAGCACAGCACTAGCCCCACCTCTTCCCTCGAGCTGGACACAGCACTGGCCCCCTAACACCTGCATTGTGGAGGATGCAGAATGGGGGCCAGGCTGCCAACACCATTGATGCTGTTGCCACTTGCAGTGGCAGCACAAAGACCCCCCAAACCCTTATGAAACAAGAAGAGTTTTGCTAGACAAGACCTGCCAATAGGTCACTGTACCTGTGAGAAACTGTTGAGTTCTCCTCCCCCAGAATAATTCAGTTAAATTCCCCTCCCACCATTTCTCTGCCCACAAATAGGATGGAGAATTTCAAGAGGCTATTTGTGCACAGCTCCTATTTCTGCACAGCTCTTTGCGTGTGCATATGAAAGTGATGCAGACCAGAAACAGACTAAGGCCAGAATCCAAGTACTAGGGATTTGCTGCATTGGACTTGGACAAGGCCCAAAGCCTGAGCAGAATCAGGTCCCTTCAGATCACTTCTGGCGCTCGCCAAGGCAAAGTAGGGTTTCCTCCAAAGCGAACAGAACCAAAGTGGGGCTAGAATGAGGCTTCATGACTGATTATTTGTGCTCAGAGATGCAGACATTATGTCTTCTCTCCAAATAGCATCTTTTAGTTTCATACCTCTAAAATGCAGATGAGCAGAGGGATGGATGGAGGGACTGACATCTCCATCTTCTAATCCTAGGGCATATTTTACCAGAAGATCCAATGGATATGCTTTTGGGGAGGGCAAGGATGGGTCTACGAGATCGACATTCCTCCAATGTCACCAGCTTCAGTATGAAAAGTCTTAACCTGGTTTTCAAGAATCATAAATCCCTAGCCCTGTTATATATTCTTCTGAAATTTGTAGGTTTCTTGCCTTGGGGCACCTCTATGATGCGTGCCAGCTGTGGCGTAGTGGCGAGAGTGTTGGGCTGGGACTTGGGAGATCCGGGTTCTAGTCCCCGCTGGGCCATGAAACTCACTGGGTGACTTTGGGCCAGTCACTGACTCTTAGCCTGAGTCCTACCTCACAGGGTTGTTGTGAGGAAAAAATAGAGAGGAGGAGGATTATGTAAGCCGCCTTGCAGGGAAAAAAGGCGGGGTATAAATATAATAAATAAAAAGTACACATTCCCCCACAATCCAGGGCTTGGGGGAAGGAGAAGCGAATCACTTTCCTGCCCAAAGAAATGGAGGACTCCTATTTTGCATGAAGCATTGTATCTATCCTTTTGAAACTTGTAGGTTTTTTTTACTTAGGGATGCCTCCAGTCTGTCTGCCATTTTCTGAAGAATGCTTCACAAAGAACATAGGGGAATGAGCGTACCCTGTTTGGAATACCCTCAAAATGTCAAGGCTGCTCTTTCACGAACCCCCCTGCACCTATTCATCTTAAACTTGTCATGCTTGATCTCCTAAGAAGGGGCAACTATCCTCGCAACTTTCATCTCGTTTCGCCAAGAAATAATAAAGTTATCAGCAGATCTCTCTTTTTTTTAAAAAAAAATCAAAATATACAGGCATGTAGCAGCACAAGAATCCCTGCCCCCGATTTTCCTGACATTTGGCACGCCTAATGCCCTCCTAAGGGGCTACTAGGACTGCAAATATCAATGAATTCTGACACACACACAAAAGTTACAGTCAATTTCCTACAATAGTCAATGTGAGGCACAAAGCCTTGGATTTCTAGGTATCAGCTCAGGTTCAGTACCCACGTCAAAGCAGGTGGCCTCCAATCAGCAGATGGGTGAATTGAGCCATTTTCAAAAGTGCCAAATCGGTGTCTGAGTTGAATCGGGGGGGGGGGGAGGGGGTTGCATCCTTCTAGCAAAGAGCCCCTTAGGTGTATCCAAGGGCACCTTGATTTTTTTTTTTTTTTTTGCATTCCTTGGAAAGTGGTTTGCCATGTGATAGGGGGCTGCTTTTAGAGAAACTCAAACACCACTTGAGCATGTGGAAATAATAGCACAATCCTTTGACTCTATTTTCACAGATTCCAAATACTTTTGAAGAGATTTCACTCATCTCCTGATTGCGGGATTATGCAAATTCAAGAGTTCATATTTCTTGTTTTATAAATTCAGCACATAATGTGTGAAATCTAAACAAAATGTAGGTTTTAGACGTAAATAATTGTTTGTTGCTTGTTTTCATATATGAAGAAACATCACTTGATTTGCAATTTTCCAGCGTAATATTTACCTTGATGTGAACAAATACTCAATGGCCCTGTGAATCAGTGTTGCTAGTTTTAGAGCTACACAAATGTTCTTCATTTCCATAAACAAACATGATGGTAGAGTTTGTATGAAGATAAGGAAAAATAGTTTATAATATTGAACTGATAGGAGTGCATGAGAAATTTACTCCTGAAATGAGTGCTTTTTATTAGTTGTATTGGTTCCATGAACATTTCATTGTTTTCTTGGCAAAGAATCCATATTTACTAAGTTTTATTTTGCAGAGAAATACATGAATGATGGCATTTCATTAAACTGTGCTTTGACTTGAATCACTGCTGCATTTACTGTATTAAAATAACCTTTTAAGGTGAGCATTGGCTCCTGATAATGGGAATCCATCTTAAAACTCACGTCCCAATCTATTATAAACACATATAAAGTCATCTGCTGGCATAAAGATAAGGTCGATACTAATAATTACATTCCTGCATAATAAAACAGAAACAAAACTCCCTTCCAAACAGCAATATGTTGATAAAATTCAGGAAACCATGATTATGTACAGACTTACTCAGCACATGCAAGAATCCCAATATTTGTTTAAAAAGATGTCATGGTGCCATGGTTTCTGTTTATCTTACGTGTGGAAACCATTCCAGCTTTTGATCACATCCCAATTGACTACACACATACTCTCTCAATAGTAAGCTTCTCCTTAGGCTGTTTTACTCTATTTGTCACACAGGCTTACCCACTCCTACTAAGGAATGGACTGTAATTCGTACATTTCCTTTCCCCCTTAATTCATGATCTTGTTGAATTGATATGGGGCAACCTTTCCTGACCTGGTGCTCTCCAGATGTTTTGTATTTCAATTTCCATCAGCCCCAACCAGCATGGCCAGTGGTCAGGAATGCTGGGAGTTGTACTCTAAAACATCTAGAGGACACCAGGTTGTGGAAGGTTGGATTATTTTGGATTATTAACGTTTGTATTATCTGGATTATTTTACCAAATTGTTTATCGAATTAGGCAAGGATCTCTGGCATGGAGCCTGCATCCACTCCCCCTGGATTGTTCCTGCATCCACTCCCTTTGAATAGCAAGAGATTCCCATTGAACAGATCCGGGGACTGAGATTCAGATGTACTTTGTGGCTGGAATTTAACCATCTCCAGAACTCTGTTTATTAGGCCACACTGTCTTCTAGTATAAATGGAATGACGGAACTAGGAGGGCCAAACAAGCCAGAACACAGTCAGAACCATGTGATTAAACCTGGGATTTCCTATAACCACATAGAAAGTGGTGCACATAGCCAGGGAACACAGACAGGGACAACACCAGAAAGAAACTAATATCACATACCCTCCAACATTTCACAGATGAAAATAGGGACACACATGTGAATTTGTAAGAGGTATGGTTAAGCAACATGAACGTGTGATCAAGAGGGTGTGGCCAGGCAGCATGAGAGTGTGGCCAAGGGTATAAAACAAGGAGTTTCCTGCACAATGTGGGAAAAGTAGGCTGAAAGTTATGTTTGACTGAAATAATGGCATATTCCTCCGCTTCCTACCCATCCCAGGATGCTCTAACCGTTTAAGGACTCTGGCCGCTCTGAAGCCACTTTGATCTCCAGAGTCCAGACCCATGATGATGATGGTGATTGCTGTTGTTGTCATTATTATTATTGTACCATCAATGTGCTGTTGGTGTTATCTTTGAGCAGAGTGTGTGCGAGTTGGGAGATTTATAATCCTGTCTGTGTGCTAGCAGAGGCCTGAAATTCCACACACAGATCTTCCAGATCTCACCTCCCCCCGCGCAGCGTGCAGCATGTCGTGCCAGTTTCTCCAGCCCAGTCAGCCCTTGTTGTCAGACTGCTTCCAGCTTCCCCGTTGCAGATTAATCCATGGAGTCAGGAAACACTCTGGAACACCACAGGTCTAATTCTACCTGTTTATTCACTTAGCAAGTAAAGTTCTACAGAGTATACATTTCCTAGTTACAGTCCATGTGCAGAGTATAAATGCATAGCAAGCATTACATCCAGTGGAGTAAGTTGAGCTTCACTCCACCTCAGCAAAGATGTTACATTGTTGCAGTAACAAAGTCCAGCAAGAAGAACAAAGGAGAAGAGAGAAAGCAGTCCTGCTTCTCTCGAAGATGGCTTCAGACAGAAAACAAGTTAGCACGTCATCAGAACATACAAACCATGTGACTAGCTCATATTGCTCTCACGGTCTAGCTTCCCATGCGAACAACACGGGAATCCAGAAAGACGTAACAAACCTGTTTACAGCCATTCTGTCCCTTCCATGTGTAAACAGTGTGCTGCAGCTGGTGAAGTGATACATATCACAACATGTGCATGGTGCTTTACTGAGTATAAGAGAACAGTTCCCTGCCCCAAAGAGCTTACAATCTAAGAAGTAATATAGAGGTGACAACAAATGGTAGGAAGGGGTAAACCGGGGAGGAATATGCCATTATTTCAGTCAAACATAACTTTCAGCCTACTTTCCCTACATGGTGCAGGAGGAAACTCCTTGTTTTAAACATCTCTCTCTTACTTTAAAAATTGATCCCTCAATGGTGGCTTTGTTCTCATTAGTAGTTTGCCAAATAAATATTTAACATTGAGATGACTCTGAGTGTGCAAAGTGGTTCACAGGCCCACCCTGCAAGCTCCTATTTTCTCCACTCAGAAAAGAACATGTGGGCTCTATTGTACTTTATTTAAAAAAAACAAAAACAAGAACAACAACTCTGTGATTGAACAATAATGCCAAAATGGAATGATTATGTTTGTTGCTGCTATTTGAGGTAGTTGGGATTTTTTCTTTCTTTCTCTTGAGGAGGGTGTGTTTTCTGCTTACTCCCTTCTAATGTATTTAAAAAAGAGCAATCCAAAATCCCTGCAGAATAATCATAATCATTACTGTAGAGAGCTTTTTCCATGGCACTTCAGCATGCGTTAGAAAAAGTATTTCATATGGGGTACACAGGTAGAGCTAAGTAAAAGGTACCACTGCTCTGAAAACAGAATAACAGTGCAATGCTATGCATCTATACTCAGAAGTAAGTCCTATTACGTTCAGTGGGACTTGCTCACTGGAAACTGTGTATATTTTAAAGCAATCTACAACACTGACCATCACATCTTGTGGCAGCAAATTGATTATGCATTGTGTGAAGATGTATCGTGTAACTGAGGGATAACTGTGAAATGCTGTTCCTTGCTAGAAGAAGAGGTAGCAGCAGCACCAGTGCTAGGATGACTTTTCCAGAATTTTATTATTACATAATATCTTATATATTAGAATTATTACATTACTATACTATATACTATTTTATAATATTTTATAAGTGGCTTTTGTATTTTTTAACCTTACTTAAATACCTAATTGTTGATATCTGGTGTTTTTCAGGGGGGGGGGCAGTGCTTGCAGGGCAATCTCTTTCTTTTTGTTTCAAAATTGTCAGGATTGGCACAAATTCAACAGGGGAAGCTTACGCAAACACCCCACACCCCTAAAAATGGAGCTTTAGAGAGAAGGGGAAGTTTCTTGCATTTCCTTCTGACACTGTACCTAGGCATGTGCCATCGAGCCTTGCGCAGGCAAAACGGGCCTAAATCGGCCCCGCTCATGCCTGCGCGAGACCTTACCTTAACTCCGGGGTGGCGAGCCGCCTGCGCGGCCCTGCATCTGGTCCCGTTGCATCACTTCCGGCACCAGAAATGACTGCGACGGGACCCTGCGCAGGCGTGCTGGACCCCCGTGCCACATAATGCGCCTGCGCAGGGTCTTGTTGCGTCATTTCCGGTGCCGGAAGTGACGCGACGGGACCAGAAAGGGTGGGTCGAGCGGCACGGAGAACTGCTCCACGCTGCGCAGAAGATCGAGGCGGGGCCCCCACCCCCACGGAGAGTCGAGGCGGGGGCAAGGTGCCCCCCCAGGTTCGATTACATGACTAACTGTACCTCACCTGTTAGAGGCACAGAGTCAGCTCCATTAGGAAATAAAATCTTTGGCAATATAAAGAAAGGAATCATGTGATAAATTCCCTCATTCACCTCTCCGTAAGTCCAGGCCAGCGGGTGCAGCCTCCACCTCCTTTTCTTTTCACCCAGCAGAGGCAGCAGGTAGAGCATACGCACGCATGCACACATCTTCACATGTGTTCCATCCCTGCTTACTGTCTCTCTGTGGTTGGCCCTTTGAGCCTTAGCAGAGATACTCTTAAAGGGGCTATGGGCAAAATTGCAGCTAAGCTAAAACTTTTAGCTTAGCTGCAATTTTGCTCATGGCCCCTTTAAGAGCAGCTTACAGTAGCTTGGGGGAGGCAGGGAAATTCGGGAATTCTGCATAACAAAGTGAGAAGCCATGATGGCTTAATGGTTTTTCTGATGGTCCTGGCATTTTCGGGGCAGTTGGGGACTATGATATCAGGGATCATACTACATAGGACCTGAATATACTGTGACTAAATCTGGGAGAACAGGAAATATTTTGGAAGAGCACTCAGGGTTTTTCTACATGAGGCATTTATTGTGCACTTGTGATTCCTTTCTCACGGTTGTTTACAGGCTCTTTAGATCATGACATGATCCTCTAGTTTCACTTCTGTTTTTTTTCAGAGCACTTTCCCAGTCTCTTTTTTAAAATGAGGGAAATGGGCTATCAAATTACAATGGGGGAAATGGCACTCTGTCTCCTGGTGTATTTATGCTGTACTGCTATAGCACAGCTCTGCCTAGAGGTTGTATAGCAGAAAAGGAAGAGCTTTTCATGTAGAGCTCAGATCTCAATGCTGCGATGAAACCAAAAGTAGATACAGTGATTAACAGCACAATAAGTACCTCCTGTAGAAAAGCCCTCACTCTTGCTGTCATCCCTGAATACAAAACCATCCTTCTTCCTACCACTTACCTCTCTATAACCCCAATCTCTCTCTCCCTCTCTTTCCTGGCAGTCCTCCTGGCACCCTCCAAGGTTTTTTAGACTACAATTCCCATCAGCCCCAACCAACATGACCAATGTTCAGGGATGATGGGAGTCAAAGTTCCAAACATCTGGAGGGTACCAGGATGGGGAAGGTGACTCTATATTACCTGCTCTGGCATATGAGATGTTTGAATGGTACAAGGTGGTCTGTGGGAGCTCCATACATCATCTTCTTTATGATGTGGCCAATCTGAGTTTAAACATATGGATCAACTGCCATCATGTCTAACTAGGCCCTGAGCTGCCATCAAATTTTGCCATCAGATTTCACCTAAAATAGTGCTTTTCTAGATGAGGATGTTAACCCACTGTATCTTTTTCTGGTTCCGTCGCAGAATTAAAACCAGATCTCTGTACAAAAAGCGTTTCTTTTCCTGCCTTTCTGTACTTTCTGCTACATACCCTCTAGGTGGCACTGTGGAACAACAGAGTAACGCAATCACACTACTGGGGACTTGCACTTTGGGGATAAAAAAATATACTGCATTTTCCCCACTTCAGAACCCCTGCAAAAGTGCTCGTAAAAAAGAAGCAAAACTGGAAGGTCCAATATCATCTAAAGCACCCATACCTTGAATGAGGAATGACAAACACACAATAAAACCATTATGTAGAAGAGGCAGTAGAGTCCAAGGTGAATTTCAGGTGTCACATAGAGAGGAACAGCTGGACTAATTTTGAGGAAAGACAAAACAATTGTAACAAGATAAGATTAGTGACTTTGCCAAGTAACCTTGTTTCATACATCTCCAAGGATTGGCTCACAAATGCACACTCATCACCTGATGATGTGCATGTATGAATGATCCATCAAGATATAACATCACATATTGGACTTTCTTAGTACCTCAAATGCAGCACTTTTCAAGATTACTGTAGCCATGCAGAGAAATCAAATGATGTGTGTGCACATGTGAGCCAGTTCCAAGATGCCAATGAATTTACTTAAAGTGAAATCTGAGGTGAATTTGCAGGGTTACGCTGAGGGGAAGTAAGTAGGAATTTTGAGAGGAGTTTAAAAAAATGCCAGTGAAATTAGCAAAAATATCCATATTTAACACATTCCTGTGTTAAATGAGCAACTTGTGGCCCTCCACATGTTTTGGCCTACAAGTTCCATCAGCCCTAGCCAGCATAGCCAGTGGTGAGGGGATCATGGGAGTTGTAGGCCAAAACATCTGGAAGGCCACAAGTTGCCCACCCCTGCGTTAGAAGGTAGGTTTTTTGTTCATTGGTTGGATGTGCATGTGTGAAACAAGAGACACTGAATATACAATTGTTGAGAAATATTTGCCTCCAGTTCTTGGTTTTCTCCATTGTTGTACTACTGCTCCTGAATTCCGAATTATTTGAATTGTCTTAATATTTATTATTATTTACTTTAAAAGGTTATGTCCAGTTGGACCCATATTTCTTAGGTTCCCCCCCCCAAGTCTTCGTTGACTCCATTTTGCCTTACTAAAGTGACTTCGCTAAGCCTCTTGCTTGCTAAAAAGCCAAATAATCAATGTATTGAAACATCCTCAGTCACTTCTAGGACTGCTTGAATACATTTGCACTCTAAAAGCCTGCTGTTTATGATCCATCCAGCATTCTACACTGCTGCTCTATAGCCTTTCAAGCCTGACACAAAGGAGATGTTACACAGTACAGTGAAACCTTCCTTGTCTTTCCATTTATTCACCCACCCATTAATTCTCAGGGCCATATTTGCTAGCATCCATTCTGTAAAAAGGCTCCATTTGTATTTTTCCATAGCATAAAGAGCTGACATGCTAACCTCGCAACCACATAAATCTGACAAGCATTTGCCCTAGATCCAGAACAGACCGTTTTATTCCACACTGGTGTTGTTTAAAAACACAAACATGACATTAGAGAGAAAACAAATCATGCGACCAGAATCTGAAATGCTTTAGACTTCATTATTATTTTCAGAGCTTTGAAGAAAATCTGCAGTATGCTGGTTAAAAAAGGAACTGTCCTGCAGAAATGCACGCAGTTTACTGTGGTGCAAACCATTACAGCATGGCATGTTAGATGTACTAACAACAGTACACTGCTACAGATAAGGAGTGTATTCCTCTACTGGCTTCTTACACACTCTGCCACCCCTTGCTATGTAGCTTTAAGATTATTCAGAGTGGATCACATCACTGATACATTTACCTGAGATTTGGGAAGGAAATGCAGCTTGATATGTAAGTAAACAGAAGGAGCCTGGGGTCAGCCACTGGAGCGGATTTATAATTACATGTTATTGTTCTCTCTCTTCCACCTTCAGGGTGCCCTTTCTGTATCAATTTGCTTACTGAAGAGACCCTGTTCCTCAGCAACAGACTTCAGCAACAGACTTTCTGAATATTGTAGAGCAGGGATAGGCAACACATGGCACTCCAAATGTTTTGGCCTACAACTCCCATCAGCCCTAGCTATCATAGCCAATGCTGAAGGCTGCTGGGAGTTGTAGGAGAAAACATCTGGAGGACCATAGGTTGCCCAGCCCTGTTGTAGAGGAGTAGGATGGCTATCCCAGGAAATATGCACAACTGTCTGGGCCTGTTGAGCCTTCAACCCACATGAACAGAGAGTCCTAAAACACATCCATTTACCACCCCTCCCCTGTAGCTGTGCTTTGCCAGGGATGATTGGTAGTAGTGGACAAGTCTTTCAGGGAACATGTCCAACATTACTGTACTAATCTTATTGCTTTAGGAACTCACTGGAACGCAAAGTTATATTTAAGCCCTTTTTGTTGTCGACTATTCATGCAAATTATTTATTTTAATACAGTGCCACCAGTGTACATCATTGTGTAGACAAGAATAGAAAAGTCCCTGTCTCCAAAGCTTTACAGTCGGGAATGGTTATTACTTGGATGGGAAACCCCTCCTCTAGTTTCCTGAATTGAGCAGGGGGTTGGACTCGATGGCCTTGTAGGCCCCTTCCAACTCTATGATCCTATGATATCCTATGAATGCACAATGGGAAACACAATGGGAGGACAGACAACAATAGGGAGAGATGTGGGCAAATGTAGTTCCATGTGCTTCAAATCTGGTTATACTTGGGAATGAGGAAGGGGATAAACTATACAAGAAGAGGTGGATTTCCAAGAATGAATTGAAGGAAGGGGTAGGGTGCAATGAGACCCATAGAGGGATAGAGCAGATCTATCTGGGTAGATCTGAGGATTACAGCTGCAGTCCTGTACACAGGGTATCATGTGCAGAACTGCAGCCCATCTAAGCACTGGGCAGACACAATGCTTACTCTCTACACTTACTGAAGTGAAACCAAGTACTCATCCTACTCTCCTAGTCCAGCACATCCCATTCTAGAGTGACTTGTGACTTTTCTCTTTCCAGGTATTCAAAACAACTATTTAGAATCCTGAAAGTCTGGCCATATCATACTGCTTGTTGTTGTTGTTGTTGTTGTTGTTGTTGATATTATTATCATCATTATTATTAGCTACCTCCTCCAAAAGTAGAAATCCATCTTGCAAGATGGTGAGGCAAGGAAAAAGTTCCATGATAGGAAGCAGTAGCGAGCTAAGGCCCATTGATGCTCAGGGCAAAGAAGCATGCTGGATACAGGAGCACTTGTAACTAGTCCCAACTTCTGTATTCCCAACTTGGCACCCCCAAGGTTTTTAGACTACAGTTCCCATCAGCCCCAACCAACATGACCAATGTTCAGGGATGATGGGAGTCAAAGTTCCAAACATCTGGAGGGTACCAGGATGGGGAAGGTGACTCTATATCACCTGCTCTGGCATATGAGATGTTTGAATGGTACAAGGTGGTCTGTGTGAGCTCCATACAGTTCCCTTTCTTGGCCCATAGCTCAATAATTGAGCTATGGGCCAAGAAAGGGAACTGTATGGAGCTCACACAGAATGAAGCCATAGTCAGAAGCCCAGTCTGACATCCTCAAGGTTCAGGACATGATGTGTGTGTGTGTGTGTGTGTGTGTGTCCTGATTAATAAGTCTATTGAGAGGTTGGGTCCCAGGCCTTGGACAATCCCAGTGCAGTAGGGGAATGGTTAAGTGTTCTGCCCAAAGGTTTGCCAATCCACCCTTCTTTCTGAAAGGTGCACTTGCTGCAGGAACTTTTCCTTTCACAGTCAGCTTAAAGATGAAATTGCCCACCTCCCTGAGTCTATGCAAGCTGGTTTTAGAAGGGCCTGGCAACCACACTCTTAACAGTTAATCCTATGAATGGCAAAATTTGAATCTTCTGTATGCAGCATTCGCATCATGATGTCCCCCATAATTGGGGGTGCAGAGAACTTTTCTGTTCTGCTCCTATCCATCATAATGAAGGGGTTTTGCCAGAACACCAACATAGTTGGCAAGACATACCTGGCAAGAGCGTGACCCTGTCATTTCATACATCTCCTCTTATCACCTTACCACCATAGGTTGACACTGTCTGCTGAATTTGACACTGTCAAACGCTGACACTGTCTGCTGAATTTGATTGAAGGTTGACACTCTGCTGAATTTGATTGACTTGTTGTCTTTAGGAACATACATGTAGAAGACTAATTTGCAAAACTGTAATATTGCAAAAAGCTGTACCTGGGCATATGCTGAATTGAAGAATGAAAACTGCACTAAGCAAACAGACAGTATGTGTATGTCTCTCTGTGTGTGCACACATGTGTATGGTGAAGACTAAATTAACTTGTATCTTTTGTTCAAATAGCAAAGCTCTTTTATATTGCAGAATATGAAGTGCTTTGCTCTTTACTTATCTAGCCTTGGAGAAGGAAGAGAGACATAGATTGACATTGATATAGAAGCAGAATGGCACAGAGAAGGTACAATGTCTTCCTCTGCCTGAGATCTGTCCTAAACCCCTATAATTCTGTGTGTGTCTTTAGTGAAAATGATTAATTTCAGTTTGTGGATGCTCCTACTGCTTGGGGCATGTGACAATCATTTGAAACAAAGATTAAAAACCAAAACAAAACAAAACAGCAAAGTGACATAGTACCTAAAACCTTTTGAGTTCTACCATGATTACTTATATTAATGCTCACCTTATTAGAATATGGGGTTGTATATATAAAAGACACACAGAGAGAAAATATATCATGAATATTCTGTTATTGCATAATGTTTTGTTCATCATCAGCTATGGATTAATGACATGATACACAGAATACGTATCTGTGTATATGTATTGAAGGCTTGCAATGACAGCAACGGTCTCCTGCTTAAGGCCAAGACATGGCAAGTTTCTTCTGAATATGCACTAGAGAGCCTGGGAAATAGAGTTCCCACTGCCTCTTGGGTTGATAGAGTATGCTCAGAAGAAACCAGCAGTGTCTCTAGCTAAAGGTGAGCAGAAGGTAGATCTCTAGATGTTTTGAACACCAACTCCCAGCATTCTTGACCATTGGCCATGCTGGCAGGGTCAAGAGAGTTGAAATCCAAATATCTCGAGATCTTCCTTCTGCTCAGCCCTGTTCTTGGTCAAGAACTCCATTTCTTTTTTTGTGTCCTAGCATTCTGTGAGTTTCCATTTTTCAAGGCTGAAGGTGCACATACTGGGAAACCACCTGCGTTTGTGTTATCTTGTGATGTCTCCAGCCCCAAGCTCAGAACAGGATCCAGTTAATTGGACTGAGTAATCTCAGCTGCGTTGCTGTGGGAATTCTTGACACACACACCCAGGGGCCTGGGAAAACTGTTCCTGCCAGCCTGTGACTGGCAAACAGAGATAGATCACCTTGGAGTTGGCAGGGGCTTAAGCATATAACCGGGGGAGGGGGGGTTTACACAGCTGCCCATTGTCTTCCTCTTCCTCTTTGTTTTGCCTTTGCTTTGGACTCTAAATATTTCTGTCTGGGCCCTGTCCTGTTTGAAGACCCATGGCTAGGTACATATAGACAGGTTTAGGTAGCGTTGTTATTTTCCCCTTGAAGTACTGTTTCCAAACATACCCTGGTTCTTGCGTATCTTTTATTTCCCTTTCCCCTTTCCCCCTTTGTAAATAAACTTACCACTTCTTATAGCTGGTTGTCCATGTGCTTCATTCTAAATTGCCTTAGTACTAAATCCAGAGTCTTCCTCTTGGTTCCTACCACTGTTCAAGCTTCCAGGCCTAAGCCTTAGAAATAGAGGCTTAGTGCTAGTTTGAGCCCCTACTTCATATGCCTGTAAGGTCTGGGAGTCCCCTGGCTCAGACTGAGTTGGGCGTAAGGGGGGGTGGCAGTCTACCTTGCTGGGTTGGTGTTCAGCCTGAGGAGCCTTTGGTCCCTGCCTACGCTACTGGGAGCTAGGGCAACCCCCTTCTTCCCTTCTCAACCTTAAAGATGAGGCCTCTTATGCTGCTACAAGCCCTCTGCACCAGCCCCCCCTCTCTCCTCCAGCCTCACCAGGGTAAGTGTTAGCAAAGGGGGAGATCTGAATGCAGGGCATACTGGCGCCGTGGCATGCAAGTACACGTTGGGCCCAATCTTTATGAGGCTTTGGGCCTGGCTCCTAACTGCTTACCATTTTCTGAACTGGTGGTGTTAATTTCCAATCGTTCACTTCAGATTTTGGTACCCTCTGTATCAAATATAGTCAAATACCGCATACTGTTAGACATCACCAGATACCGTCAGATACCAAACACTTATGTGAACACTATTGAAAGCAGATGATGGATCAGCTGTCAGATATGAAAATATCCAACTCAAATATCGATAATACCATTGGATGTCAAGCACCAGTTACAAATATTCCAGCCATGTCCACTGAAGATTCAACCTCAAAATTTGCAGAGGGGTAATTTTAGGATCATTGGTGGTGGCTGGGGGGGGGGGATTTTCTTTTAGCTCTTATATAAAGGAATCTCTGTTATGTGTACAGATTATGCACGTAAGCCATGTCACATTCACACAGCTATGAAAGGCACAACTGTTGTGCTAGGCCAGGCAGCTTGCTCCTTCAACCTTTGGGAATCTAATTATGGCAGGTGGGTTGCCTGAGTTATTTATCCTCAAATTCCCAGACTAAATTGTCCTCGGATTTATGATCCATTTGTTGCCACAGACTGAGAGAGAAAATGGCTGACAGAAGCATGATGGCTGTCTCTTGGGGCTCTTACACTAACACGTCTCTGTTTTGAAGAATTTCCCAGAAGAGCGTTATCTTGATAGATGTATTTTCTCCAAGAGCAGATTCACATATTACATTTTAGGTGTATAATCAGGATGCTTTATGTGCCCACCTAACAGTAGGAAGTATTATTCGTTTATTCATTCATTCATTCATTCATTCACAGTATATTTACCTTTCTCTTCAGCCAAAAAAGGCTCCCAGAGCAGTTTACAAAGATCAATAATGAGACAGTCCTGGCCCGCAGATGTACAATCTAAAAGACATGATACAAAACGAAAAGGGATTGGAAGAGAGGAGGAAAAAGCAAAGCTCGGGCATCAGTTCTTAGTTTCAAAGTTATTCTAGGTGTTCTTTCTGGCAGGGAGGGTCGAAACAAGCTCCCTGCAGTTGTTCCTTCTCCAGTCAATGTATGGGGTTAGGCTGGTCTCCCCGTTGCCGTGATGTCCTTCCTGTGAGCCAGGGGGTGCAGCCTCCCAGTGGCCCTTGGTTTTCTGGCCAATGGATGAGGCCAGGGTTTGCAGTCCCAGGGAAGTATCAGTTGGAGGAGCTGCGTGTTCCTTCAGGCAGGGAGGGGTGAAGCAAGTATGAATATGACGAATTTTTATGTCTGAAAATAATGCATCATACCACCAGGTTCACTTGTCAGGCAATCAGGATTGGCAAAGGCTTCTCCTGGTTTCAGTGAGCGGCAAACCTAGGTTTGCTATCCTATGATGTGTGAAACAGTCCTGAGGGTTATATCCAATGTGTTTGTCTAACTTAGTCTAATTCATTTCAATGGCTCTACACTAAGTAGGACTAACATTGGATACAGCCCCAAGATTGCACCACCCAGGCCCTATTTGAGCAAGAACAATTTCAGTGACAGAGAATCTCTCTCTCTCTCTCTCTTCCTTAAAATACCACTGAGAAGACACTGCTGCATTTGTCATAAAAGACAAAGCATTTTTTTATACCCATGGGGGTGGGGTGGGGGAGGTTATAACCATGCAAAGCATCAAACAGAGTTCCCACTAAGTTGCTGTGTTAGAAATATCAGCTTATGAAAAATTCATTCCAAATGTCCCATTGCCCGTTTGCTACTAGGTGGAATGAAGTGGCATTGTCATACATGGCTGTGTTTGAAGCCTAACATCTTGTCAAATTCTCCTGAAATAAATGGCGCAGTACAGACTAGGACAGTTTCCTCAAGTGAACCGAATCATTCCAAGATGTTTCAATCAGGCCGAGACAGAGCACCACTGCTCCATGTTGGTGAACCTATTTTGGGGACAGAGTGCAGCGCCATGGATAGCTCCTATAAAGCTCCAAGTAAAACCTGCAATGGATTAGGAGCCCCGCAGAAATAGAAGTCACCAGCCTCCCTTGGCTTGGGGGAGAGGAGGGGCAGGGCTTGAGGAGAGGAGGAAGAGTCCACAGAACCTCTGCAGGCCAGAGGTTGCCCACCCATGATGTAATGGAATGCAAGTCATACACATTTACAACAGAAAGCACAATGCCCTGGTTTGTGCAACACTATCACCCATTTTTTAAGGAAGGAAGGAAGGAAGGATGGATTGCAGGAATTAGGAATTAGGTATATGAGCATCTGGCCATACAGAAATTTGCTTCGCTTCACTCTTGACATCATATAGATAATTTAGTGGTGGTAGAGACTGCATGCAGAGTCCTGCTGCCCCATCTTGCATACAGTATGTCCAGATCGTAAACGTGTGAACCGGCCCCAAATCCACTCCACATACAAAAGAAACAAAGCTGAGAAACAAATCTTGTTACCTGTGATCTTTGAAACAGCCAAATATATTCATCATCATGTTCAAGTGGCTGTTTTGAAATGAATACTGTCACACTAAAAGAACATTTGGGGGAAAAGAAAAAGAAAGGCAATGGGATTGTGCCACACACATTAATTCACATATAAAACATAATTTGCCCCCTTAGTTGTATCTAAAGATCTGCATTTTAATCCCAGGGTTTGGTTTTTAACTCCTGTTCCTTTCAGCTGTTTTAGCTTTTGTAATCTATGGTGCATTTTCTGGTATTATGCTGATATGTGTCTGGTGAACTCATTATCTGTGATTTTAATTGCTTGTGAACTTTATTGTATTTTATTGTGTTTTTGAACCTGTAAAATGCCTACCTAGAGAGACTTTGTCTATGAGGCATTAAAGATATTTAAATAAATAAAATATAAATAATATATTTAGTAAATAAAATAATAGAATCAATGTGCATAACCTGGTGAATAATTGTACATGGATTAAAGGACATTTAAAAAAGTAAAACTCAGTCCTGAGTTCAGGTTTAAGGATACACATCCTTTAATGATTATTCTGGATAATAGTCTTTCTTTGGAAACACTGCATTTTTCTTAAAGGTATTTCTTTTCTTCAATTTACTCTCTTGATATATTGCATTATCCCAGGTATGATTTATGTTCAGGGCCGGTGCTACCATTAGGCCAACTAGGCAGCTGCCTAGGGCGCAGGGCTAAAGAGGGCACCAGAAACGCCTTGAAAAAAAATACAGCGCTCTCAAGTGGGAATGGGGGGCGCTAAATATCTGATCTTGCCTAGGGCACCAAACTGCCTTGCACCGGTCCTGTTTATGTTGTATTTCTTTTCTGTTTCAAAGGAAGAATGAAAAGGGGGACACACACACAAGGAATGAAATTGTAGGAATGTCTCACTTATCCCTAATTAAAGAAGATTCCCTCCAGCAACTGATACATTAAACATCCACTCCGAAGCACCTGATCCTGCCACCCAAAACTACCTTATCATTTTCTCATATGACATTTTAGGTCCTTTTGTTTTGAGGCACACCATTTTCTGACATCCTCTTTTATGACATTTCACTGTGATGAAGTATGATACAATGTCAAATTTCCTGTCATTTTTCATGTTACATTGATTGGATTTGTGATGCGGTTAGTCATTATTTTACCTAAGAGCATTATTGCATTGCCATTCCAATAAAATTTTTTTGCAGAAGCCAGATACTGGCAGCACATACATCAGGGGGAAGCTGAGAGGTTTTACCAGATATAATTGGAAAAATAATTACAGCCGATGGTTAGCAAAATGTTGGGGTAAAACTAGAACGTCATGCCAGTGTGGTGCAGTAGTTAGAGTGTTGGACTGGGACTCAGGAGATCTGGGTTCTAGTCCCCGCTCGGCCATGAAACTCACTGGGTGACTTTGGGCCAGTCACTCACTCTCAGCCTAACCTACCTCACAGGGTTGTTGTGAGGATAAAATGGAGAGGAGGAGGAGGATTCTGTAAGCCGCCTTGGGTTCCTTGCAGGAAAAAAGGCGGGGTATAAATATAATAAGTAAATAAATAAATGCCGGAGAACCAAATAGAGCTAAGGCAACAAAACACCTACAGTAATACCTTGGATTGCAAGCATAATTCATTCTGGAACCGTGCTTGTAATCCAAAACACTCTTATATCAAAGCGAGTTTCTGGCGGGCGTGAGCAGGGCCGATTTCGGCCTGCTACGCCTGCTCGAGGCGAGCGGTTACATCCCTACGTGACTACTTGTATTGCAAGATGTTGCTTGTTTATCAAGTCAAAATTTATAAAAAAAATAAATTGCTTGTCTTGCAAAATGCTCTCAGACCAAGTTACTTGCAATCCAAGGTATTACTGTATCCCCTTGCCATGGTCAGATCACTCCCTTGAGATCTAGACTCTCAGCAGCCTCTCCCCTCTAGAAAGGTAGGGGACCTACTAAAATGGTCCACCCATGCAGGCTAATTGCAACAGCCTCCCACTTCTTTTCTGTTTTATTGTTCTGGATCCTATGCTTGCTTCTGTTCTGTCAGTCACTCAGTGTCTTTGTTTTGTGGACTGGACTCTGCTTATGTTTCCCTTTCCTTTGTGGAGCTCATAGTCTCTTTCTTTTCCATGTGTAACCCACTGATGGTTGACCTGTTATCAAAGTTGTCTTGGGCCTGATCCTGGAGTCTGTTGCTCAGTTGTGCTTTCTCTTTGCAAGCACCCTGCAGCTGCCTTCGGTTACCCCGCAGTTGCTGTCCACTGTCTGTTCGCGTTTGGAAAATGTGCACTTCAAAAAATGCACACTCTTAAAAATGTGCACCTTCCTGCTTTAGTCAATGGCGGCGGGGGGGAAGTGCACGCTTTTGAAACATGAACACTTTTTCCATTCTAACAAACAAACAAACAAAAAACAGGTCACGAACAAGAATGGGAGCAAGCTGAACCAAGCTTTGAAGTGAAATTTGGAGAATTGTGGTGAGCTCGGGCTTCCCTGGTTCTCCTCCCATCCCTGGGCCCACTGCTGAAGAAACCTAACCTGGACCTGTAAGATGCTAAGTACTACAGGCCGCTTGCCAGCATCCCCTTTCTGGGCAAGGTGCTTTAGCAGGTGATTGCTGGTCCTTTTCAGACACTCTTGAATGAAACTGATTCAATCTCTAGAGATCCATTTCAATCAGACTTCAGGCCTGGTTGTGGAATGGAAACTGCCTTGGTTGCCCTCTCATCTTTGCTGAGAATGGGGGGGGGGAGTGTGACCCTTGCAGTGGCCTTGAACCCTGGGACCTTGCAGTGGCTTTTGATACCATCAACCATAGCATCCTTCTGGATAGGCTATTTAGGCTGGGTGTTGGAGGTATGCATTTCAGTGGTTCTTCTCCTTCTTGGATGGCTGATTCCAGAAACTGGTGTGGGAAGATTCTTGCTCTGTCCCTTGGCAGTAATGCTAAGGGGTCTCACGGAGCTCTACTTTATCCCCTTTGCTGTTAAACATCTGCATGACATCTTAGATATCTACACACTCTGATAGGGTTCCTGATTATGTGATGGTCCACATGTGTACAGCTGTGTACACACACACACACACACTGCCCTTTGCAAATGTCATAGTGAACATGTGGACACTGGAGTCAGAGGGCATGATGACAAGGGCAGGGGAAACAGGCATGGCCCTGCTCCCTCCTCCACATGTTAGTAGTATATGTGTAGAAGAGATCGTCTGATGAGGATCACTGTATTTCTTCATTACTCTCAACTAATTGTCCTTGATAAAAGAGGATCCAAGATTTAATACTTCCATTATTTTCTTTTTCATGTTTAACCACACTATTTCCTATTCTTCACAAAAGGAAAAGTTCTTAGCCCCGTCATCTAGTCATGGATGACCATATCTTTCCTGCAACTCCTAGCTGGATCCCTTTGGCCACTTGATTGTGGCATGCAGCACGCTGAGAGAAATGTATTTGCATATTGTTTAACAATTCAGCAATTCTATGAATATAAAGCAGTTGTTTTAACACACGCTTAGCAGGTTGCAAGTGTCTAAAGAGCTGTTTGCATGTTTCTTTTCCAAGTCACCTGCATAGCATCTTTTCTACCAATATTATACTTTTTGAAACAACAGTTCATGTTTCAGGTACTATGGGGTTTGAGTACAGGCCATTGATCCAAAACTATAAATTGAATATGAACATATTTATATAGTTAACGGCTTGGAAACCTGTTCTATTATCTATCTACCTAATTATTTCTTGGTTGCGTTTAAGGATGGAACCCTCTTAAGGTGGCATTTTCCTCTACTCTTCTGCCTCTCAACTAGGGATGGGTGAATGAGTGATGTTCAAGGTCACCAGGATTCTCTGAACCTCATCTCTCCAATTGTCTAGTGCCCAATTCCCAGTCATGTTTGCAATCACTGCTCACTCTGTGCAAATGGGAAACTTGTGCAAATTGAGCAGCAATCAAATGAGAGATTTGCACAAACCTCCCTAAATTTGTGCAGATTTCTTCCATAGATTAAAGTGGGGCTGATTCAGTCTACTGAGGAAATTTGTGCAAATTAGGATATCCGTGCAAATCAAACTGGAAATCATGAATGTGAGCACATGTTCAACAAATTGTGAATATTTTTGGCATACACATGCTCATGCTCAGAGCTTCGAACAGGGCATGTTCACATGTCTGGCAAGTAAAAACAAAGTTGTCATATATCCCTAGTCACATCTGCCTATGATTTCTCTGTGTACATCATGTGAAAAATGATGTGAAGCCACCACACATATTATGGGCAAGATGTGCTAAATTTTCAGTATATGTGTGTGAGATACTTTGGAGCTTGAACCATGAAACTATTCAACTAGGTGCTAGCCTAGCAAGATACCTGTCCTGAGGCCATGTGACATCTGAAGTCTCTTCAGGCATAGAAAGGGATAGCAATGAAGAACAGTAATCCCTGAGATTGGCAGACAGAATACAGCATCCAGATTGGCCAGACAAGGTATGAATGTTAGAAACCTGGGCAGCAACACATAATTAAACTATGGAATTCACTACCACAAGATCTAGTGATGGCTACGAATTCAGATGGCTTTAAAGGGAGATTAGAGAAATTCATGGAGGATACTACTACTAGTAGTTATGATGGCTATATGTTACTTCCAGTATCAAAGGTAGTATGCCTCTGTATGCCAGTTGCTGGGGAACATGAGCGGTATGGTTCTATTGCACTTCTGTCCTACTAGTGGGCTTCCCACACACAACTGATTGACTACCGTGTGAACAGACTGCTGGACTAGATAGATGGTTGGTCTGATTCAGCATGTCTCTTCTTATGTTCTTAAGTTCATCCAGTAGTGCATTCCACAAGTGTAGTTATGTAAAATAATGGCAGCCTGAGACCACCCAGTGAGCTTCATGGCTGAGCAGCATTTGAACACAGATCTCCGCGGTCAAAAATTCCATCCACTATGTCACATTGGCTTTGTACTCTACAAGGTCATGATCTTAATTCAATAGGTGACTTTTTCCCACTGACAGTGGGTCAGTCTACAAATTATGGTCCATGTCTGGAAGCTATTTGAAATATCTTTGGCATTGGAGTATTCTCCAAAGGGGCTATATATGGTCTATTCTGTGGCTTGTCACTTTCACCATGCCAATTTGATATAGATACACACACACACACACACACACACACACACACATACACACATCCAAAGGTGGCATCTACCTGTATTAGCAATACACGAGGTTGTTCCCAACGTGGAAGTGCTTGGGGAAGAGCCTGAATCCCAGAACACAGCTGCCGTGGGGGCTGATACATAGAGAGGAGGCTTCATAGGTACGTGGGCCCCTTTCCACAAAAGGCTTTAAGTCAATGGGAGAACCCCATGTATGCACATGGTTCCTGAATGCAAGGGTGGGATGCAAAAGTATGAGGTTCCTGAATGCAAGGGTGGGATGCAAAATAAAGAAAACATAAAAGAACATAGGATGCTGCCTTACGCTGAGTCAGACCACTGGTCCATCTAACTCAGTATCATCACTAACTGGCAGTGGCTCTCCAGGGTTACAGACAGGAGTCTTCCCCAGCCTTGAGATGCCTGGGATTAAACCTAAGACTTTTGTTTTTTGCATGCAAAGCAGGTGCTTTACCACTGAGCTACAGAACTTCCCTACAAAAGAGCTTTGGGGAGGGGCTGTAGCTCAGTGGTAGAGCACATGCTTTGCATGCGGAGGGTCCCAGGTTCAATCCCCGACATCTCCAGGTAGGGTTAGGAAAGAATTCTGTCTGAAGCCCGGGAGAGCCACTCTCAGTCAGTGTCAACAATGCTGAGCTACATAGACCAATAGTCTGACTCAGTATAAGGCAGCTTCCTATATTCCTAACTGAGTTGTCCATAAATCCAGGAGTCACAAATGCAACACTGTGCTTAAGCCCACTGAAATCAATGGATCGTGGCTGGTAAATATAGCCGGGACATGGGCAGAATAAAGAAATAATGGAAACTGTCAACTTCATAGTATGACTTTGACAATTCAATGCAGCTAGCTGCAGTCGTCTTATTATGATAAGTACTGGCACCATGAGAAATAATTCTTTCACTAGCTAGCTCCCAATACAGCCATGTCCAGTCTTTGTCCTTCTTTTAGTGTTAACATTTAGCATCTTTTTTTTCCCTTCCAGAAGATGGTTATGTCTATTAAAAACCATCCTGATAATTTATTATTCCCTTTTATCTGCTGCTCACTTAATATATTTTCGCCGGCGGATTAATAAAACCAGACTCAGGCTTCAGAGGGTGACAAAGCATGAGTCAGTTAGGATGATTTATATTTCAAGGGAAGAGCAGAAATGGTGCTTTAGATAAATATGCCAATCAAGGTAAAAGTCATCTCCTAATGAGGTGGGTGAATGGAAACGATAACAGCATATCACCTGCTTATTGCAGCACCTATGTGTTAAAATCGCTAGCAAAGATGCCATGATACCGGGTACATTAATCATGTATCCACACTGGGGACAATCATACTTTATAATCCCTGGGTTCCCACCCACCTACAAGGGGGGCATTGAGGCTTCTTTGAAGCTCTGGCCCATGAACGATCTAAATGGAGGTTGGCCTTTCACAAAGGTTCCATGGACTTTGAAGAAGCCCGAGTGCAAGGTGAAAGGGAGAAACGTGCTAAGCGAAAAGCACGTCAAATGAATCCTTTACAGGACCATCTTCTATCTGGTAACCTGTGTCCTCACTGTGGGAAGCTGTGTGGATCTAGAATTGCCCTCCACAGTCACTTACGGACCCATCGCTAGAGTCTACACAATCTTCTTTAGAATTTCCTCCTTTTATCCCGGAAGACAATCTTACTCGGTCACGAGTGATCGCCTGATGATGATGATGATGATGATGATGATGATGATGATGAGGCTTCTTTATCCACAGAAATCCTTTAGAGCAGTGCTTATACATCCTGATTTGTTTGGAAGTAACAAGCCAGGATCCTTGTTCAGATGACAGGCTGAACAAACCATTTCTGGTTTGTTTTGCCACTCACACTAGTGAGTAGAGCCAAACAAAAGCAAACACTATGATACAATCTCCCATCCTCTTGCAGGTGTTTAAAAGCTGCTCCTGGTAGAGGCTGTGTTTGGGGGACTATTGTCTCCCCTTGAGCCAGTTTTCTATCTCTATTCCCAACATGATATTTCTGTCTCTTTCCTCCCCCCACAATGCCTCTTGACATACAAGAGCACTTGGCCTGGCATCTCACAGATCAGTAATTTTCAAACTGTTCCAAAAACCCTTGATATTCCTCAGATGCTTTTAGGGCTTCCTTAGTGAGAAGATCAGTAATGGTGGAGAAGCTTCCCTATGTTATGGTAGAGATTCCCCTAAGACAGCCTTCCCCAATTTTAAATCTAGTATTAGAATGCTCCTTAATATTTACTGATGCACACGTTCTTTTAAATTATATACCTGCTGTATGGAATGTATCACAAGGACAACACATGTGGATTTTCCGCACCCTCTTGACAGCCAAAAGACTGATTTTACAACACTGGAAAGATAAACGCTCACCTCTGTGGCGTAACCCCACAACCTCCTATAACACAATGGATTGAGGACCTAATAACACTTTCAACATTTGAGTGGGTGGTATTTAGACACCACCTGCAGATGGATAAATACATGGATATTTGGTCTGCTTTTTCCGATGTTCATGCATAACTATTTTTATTGATGATTGTATCACTATATACTTTTTTAAACTTATGGATATATATTTCATACATATTTATAGTAATGGATCCATATCACGGTAAGAAAATTATATATTTTTAAATTTATTTTCCCCCCCCCACTTTCCTTCATTTTTCTTTCTTTCTATAGAGTTTCTTCATTTTGCTGTATTTCACGCTTTAAAAAATGAAGGGGGGAAAAGACAGCCTCCCCCAATTTGATGCTCTCCAGATGTGTTGGACTACAACTCCCATAATTCCCAGCCAGCATGGACACACATGCCACAGGACACATATGCAGGACACCAGTGCTCAGTGCTCCTGCGGTGTCCCCTGGGATACCAGTGGGAGGACTGAAGGGAGAAGAGGGGGGAGGAAGTGCCTCAGGACCCCCACTGTGCCCAATCATTAGTAGGACACAGTGGGGGCCCCATGCTAACTTTAAGCTCAGGGTGGCTACATAGCTATCCTGAGCTTAAAGTGTTGTGCAAATCCGCCAATTTAGGAGCTATCATATCGGATTATAAAACATAATTGAGGCCTAGAGCTTCTAACTACTACAATCAGCCATCTTAACAGTCACAAATAACAACTGGAGTTCTTTCCCCCCACACAGCCCCTGGGAGGCTAATAACCCCTTCTACAACGATTAACTCTTCGTTCGCTATGTTTACCACAGCTCAAAGGACTGCTTGTATTACTGATCAGTGCATAGCCATAGGAGATTACTGGATGTGTTCTTCTAGACTGCACTCATAGGCAATGATGAGCCCTTGAATAAATCGAGCGTGTGCCCGAAAACATGCCCCAGAATCCTTTGCAGCACACTCAGAGTCCCTGATGTGCTTGGGTTCTTCAGAAGACAATTCACTATGAAAGGGTTAATGGAAGGTAGAGTTTGAAGAAAAAAGAACCCTGCTGCATTTGATGATTTTCATTAGAAAAAGAAAAAAAAAAAGACAAGAAAAGGTGTGCTACTGTTACTTTTGTAATATCTCTGAATGCCAATAAAGCAAAAGAGGTCCCTAGAAACAGTCAATGGCTGTGGGGAATCTCTCCCCACACACCCCAATAATTAGGAAGCTAAAGTCAACTTTTAATACACTGCAGAAAAGTGACTCACAACACAGAATGCATTGGCAATGAATGCCTGCAGAAATGTACTGTCATCCAGCATTAGCAATTTCATTAAGAATGACTATTCATAGAAGCACAGAGCTGAAAAGGAGCAAAAAGACTACCTAGGATGGCCATGTGTCCTATTTTACAGAGGACAGTCCTCTGTTTGATGAACTGTCACAGGACAGTCCTCTGTTTGGAGGCATCCTTTGTTTGAAGGGCTGTCAAGTCCACATCCATTTTAAAGATAAAGAATCGTAAGAAAAGAAAGCAGGGGCCTTGAAGTTGCTCAACAACAGTTAGCATCTGAACAGCAGACTGAACAGCAGTATCAGCAGCAGCAGGAACAATCACTAGAGCAATGGGAAGCTAGCACTTACTAGTGTAGCCCAGGAAGCTAGCTGAAACCACTGTTTCTGGAAAGGGACAAGTCACTGGACCCCCCCCCCCCGCCCCTTCTGCAAGCTCTGCTGATTGGTCCCATTCTAGAAGCGGTAGTTTTGGATAGTTTCTGGTTATGCTAGCCAATGCTGTGGTGAGATGTACTGTATTACTATTACCTCCAGTATCAGAGGCAGTGGGAATACCAGTTACTGGAGAACATGAGCGGGAGAATGTTATAGCACTCGTGCCCCTGTGGGTTTCCGATAGGCATATGGTTGGCCACTGTGTGGACAGAATGCTGGACTAGATAGGCCATCCAGCAGGGTCCTTCTTAGGTTCTTAATTAAATTATAGTAATCATTTCCAAGTTAGCATCTATACATAGCATATACAAATTTATGCAAATCCTCATGCTTTTTTGTCCTCTTTTGATTATGTATTTCCTGGGCTTTGGGTGGCGTGATAGGTAAGTGGCCATGCTAAGTCCACCTCCTATGAAAAGGCAGGAACATACTGTGACGACACAGCCCTTTAGACCCGTCACATAAACCCTTCTCAGGCTAAGCACCAACATTTAAAAACCTGAGGGGAGGGTCAAATGAAACCTTTCCCCTACCAATGAGGGAAAAGATTAATACAGGTTATTAAGGATCTATTTTAAATCCATGATACTGTGGGTACAAAGGTGTGTGTGTGTGTGTGTGTGTGTGTAGATTTAACAGTAATGCAGGTTAATAACGCCAAGCTGACATGTAGGATTTGGGTAGCAAACAAAATAAAAATAAGTTTATTTTAATTTTCAAAATCTTAGTTCCAGAAAATAACTTTAAACGTGCCTACCCCCAAACACTTTGTAATTAACCTAAGTCCCTATAACTCTAAATACTTTCACTCTTCAGACAAGCACTAATTTCTCTCAAAACTCCTGACAGACAAGACACGAATAACCCAACTAACCTAACTCCCCAACTCCCAACACTCCCAACACACCAACACCCCCTGACATCACTCAAACACTCCTTATATACTCCTCCCCCCACCCTTTCCAAGACATCACAAACCACACCCACTCAGTTCAACATTCTATATTCACTAAACATACTAATGCAGACATACACCAGGGAACTGAATTGTGGTGCTATGCCACACATACACCTACCAAACCACCCATCCCACCTCCCTCACACTGTTTAGTCAAGCTATGCAATCTTCTTCTACTACTGCTACTACTACTATTCAGGGATAGGGACTCGGACTCGAGGACTTGACTCGTGAGTCGGACTGAGTCCCCCCTCTGACTCGAGTCTGACTCGAGTCCCAATATTTTTAATGGGACTCGAGACTCGACTTGGGACTCGAGACCAAGAACTCTTCAACATCCCTGGGCTGTGCCAGAAGGAGTGGAGAGGAGTGTGATCATCGGTGAAGAGCGCATGGAAGTGAAGCGCGCTGCTGCTTGGCGACTATGGACAGCTACCAGGAGCGCAGCCCCAACGATATATTGAGATTTACTTTGATTGATGTGTTGTTGTGGGGGGTTAGGGTTAGGGTCAGACATTTTGGGTTTGGCTGCCTCTGCCTGCCTGTTTGGAGTTCCCAGCCTCCTCTGCCTGCCTGGTCTCTTCTTGACCAGTTCAACAGTTGAATTGTCCAAGACAAAGGGCACTGCCTGTCTGCCTGTTTGGAGTTCCCTGCCTCCTCTGCCTGCCTGGTCTCTTCTTAACCAGTCCCACAGTTTGAACTGTCCAAGACAAAGGCCTCTGCCTGCCTGCCTGTTTGGGGTTCCCTGCCTCCTCTGCCTGCCTGGTTATTTTGGGTTTGTCTGCCTGGTCTGTTCTTGCCAAAATCAGTTGCAGAGTTTTGAAATAAAAAGGCACACTTGTGCCTAGAATTTATTTAAGCCACACATCTGAAGTAGCCTTATTTTGTTGGGGGGAAACCCCATTGATTTTAATAGGGACTCGTGGAGTCAGTTTTGGGAGTGACTCGGGGAGTGACTCGGGTAAAATCAGTGATTTTACCTGATTAAGAACATAATTTGGGAAGGATTTGGGAGCCTAAACAATTTGTCTGTCACTGCCTATGAAATATCCTACATTCAACATTTTAAAAATAATTTCAGTTTGCAAGATAAATATTCTATCTTCACTAGACATGCACTGATAGTTATGATGCCTTTTAAATATTCATGTTTGATGACATTTTTGAACTGGATTAGTTTTCTATAGCAAAATATAATTATTAGGGTGTTGCAGGAGTTTGACCAAGCCTTGGCTTGTATATGAGCTCGTGACTCGTGAGTCACCATTTAGGACCAAGGACTCGGACTCGAGACTCGGGTCCAAAGACTCGTGACTTGACTCGTGACTCGAGCCCAAGGACTCTTCAACATCCCTGCTACTATTACTGCTACTATGATAATATTTGGGCTTTTACCCTGATAGTAGCAACTATTGAACAAGGAAGTAAACCCTGAAGGGCATAGTGTATACCTTACTTACAGTGCAACCCTATATGTGTCCATGCAGAAGTGAACCCATTGAGTTCAATAGGGTTTACTCCTAGGCCCAGCTAAGTGTATTGCATTGCAGACCTAGTTTTATGTGTTTTTTCCCCCAGAATATCCTAAGGACCCTACTTACAGAAGCTGCTTTACTGTGTACTTTTGTCTCTTGAAATCTCTTCATGTACTGCATTTGTAGGCTGTAGATGTCTTTATGAAAATTATATATGGATTCTGAGCTATTCAAATGAGAGCTTCAGCAATTATTATGCCAGACTCTAGCTTAAAAAAAACAACCGCACATTTTCTAAACCCTTGTGGAGTTTTCCTTATGCCTAAGCTTGAAGCTCAGTAATTTTACCTGATTAAGAACATAATTTGGGAAGGATTTGGGAGCCTAAACAATTTGTCTGTCACTGCCTATGAAATATCCTACATTCAACATTTTAAAAATAATTTCAGTTTGCAAGATAAATATTCTATCTTCACTAGACATGCACTGATAGTTATGATGCCTTTTAAATATTCATGTTTGATGACATTTTTGAACTGGATTAGTTTTCTATAGCAAAATATAATTATTAGGGTGTTGCAGGAGTTTGACCAAGCCTTGGCTTGTATATGAGCTACCACAGCTCTTAAAAGTCTGCCTGAACAAAAGGGAGGCTTTTAAAAGCCCTGCCACCTCTATCCAGCTCAGATCAGTATCGGAGTTGGCTGCTAGGCACATAAAAGATTCAGGGCCCAGGCGGTCACAATTCTGCATACAATATGCATATGCCAACGTACATCTATATATGCAAATAATTACTAGGATTGATTTAAATTTCACAGGAGTCAAAGCCAATTAATTTCTCACCTAAATCATCTCAAATAAAATAAATTCTTCAATTAATTTGCACCCTGACCCAGTCATCCCAAACCACTGGAAAAAGGATTCTACCCTCCAGCTTTGTTCCCATACAGGGGAAGATGGGGGTTTTTTCAGGGGGGGGACTGCAGTATGTGTGAAGGGGAGAGTTACCCCTTCCCTCCCCAGTTGCAACCTCCCTGAAAATTGCCCCCTGCATGGCAGCTGAGTTGCAAGAGAGAGAGAGAGAGAGAGAGAGAGAGAGAGAACCAACACTCTTCCATTGGCTCCAGTGGTCACTCAAGGCTCTCTGGAATAGATCCAGGGCACTGGGAAATAAATTCAGGGCCCAGGCCTAGCAACACCCGCGGCCCCCATCCCATACTCAAAAGGTGGCAGGGTAGCAATGGTGCTGGGGAGATAGGAGGGTTTGTTCTCCCGTTTTCTCCTTCTCCATTAATTATGCTGCAGAGTGCATCAGGGCTTCCAGAGCAGTGTCCCAAATGACACTGCAAATTTGATGGCAAAACCACAACCTGTAGAGTTAGATATATATACTAAGGGTGCAATTGGTCTGCTCCACACTAGGTGGAGCTGTAACCCTGCAAGCACTGATTGCCCCCCATGAAAAACACCAGATATCTACAATTAAGGGTTTAAGTAAGGTTAAAAAAAAATTACAAAACCACTTATAAAATATTATAAAAATGATATATAATATAATATTGTAATAATTATAATATATAAGATTTTGTGTGTTTCCTTTAATAACTTTTTGTACCTGACCATACCCTTGGGTTGCCTGGCCATACCCTTGGCCACGCCCTCATGTTGCCTGGCCACACTCTCTTGATCACACTTTCATGTTGCTGAACCATACCTCTTACAAATTCACATGTGTGCGTGTCCCTATTTTTAGCTGTGAAAAGTTGGAGGGTATGTGATTTTCTGCTGAACATAAAATGAGTGATGTTGCTTGCAGTTGGTTGTTGCAGTGAAGGGTTTCTAAAACGCAGTTCTGCTGTGCCTGAGGCTGAGTGATCTTCTCAGCTCTGTAGGACCCTGTGAACACAATGGATGTTGGATGGGGATTTGGGAATGCCCCCCCCTTAATTTCCCAGTCCTCCCAGACTGGCTTGACAAATTAGCTGATTTTTCCATGGGGATTTCTCCCCCCCCCAACAGAAATAATTTCACTTCCCGGTGAATGCAGGGGGAAGATTGGTCACCCAGCCTGTTTTGAGGCTGAGCGGGGATTTGATTATGGATCTCCCAAGGCCTAGTCTGATTATCTGAACCAGGGATGGGGAACCTCTAGCCCATGTGCTGGATCCAGCCCACAGGGGCTCCCCATCTGACCTGCTAGCTTCTCTCCCAGACCGTTCCCCCTCTCCCAGGCTGCACTCAGTGCTCACTGCTAGAGAAAGGCAGCCTTTGTCTAGCACTGAGCAGGGATGGGGACTCGGACTCGGGGACTTGACTCGTGAGTCCGACTGAGTCCCCCCTCTGACTCGAGTCCCACTCGAGTCCCAATAATTTATGTGGGACTCGAGACTCGACTCGGGACTCGAGCCCAAGGACTCTGCTGCCGCCGCTGCTGCCACTGCCGCCACTGCCGCCCTCACCTCAACTCCGCCGCCGCCGCCGCCCTCACCTCCTCCTCCTCCTCCTCCGCCGCCGCCACCATCGACCTCGTCGCCATCGCCGTCGCCATCACATACAGCACGCCGCGTCACGCCGCCAGCGCCGTCGCTCTGTTTTTGCCGGGAGGAACCACAGCAATGTTGGAATACTGAACCACTGGGGGAAAAACAAAGCTAAGCAACTTTGTCCAGTGACTGCAGATTCGAGTTGTGACGTTAGGGTAGTTTGAGAAAAAAACGTGTGCAAGGCCAGTAGGCAAAAAGCAAAACAACAAGTCAGTTTCTTTCAAACACTGAAATTTACTAAACTAAACTTGTAAAACATGAACAGATTAAAGAGTGATATATTACAAGAGTGAAAAACAGAATAGCATGTCAGACAAAACAGTTACAGTCATGACATACAAACAAACTCTTATCATACAGCATGCTCTCTTACCAATATTTACCTATACTCCTTTCTCCCAACAAGCTTACAAAGACTTCACACACTTTATATACATTATGGTACAGTCACGTGCTAAATTAGGTAATGCCAGCTGCATCAAGGCATGATGTCATCCCAGCTGCATACAATTTAGCTCGACCCTTGCTCCAATTTCCCTGGACACAAAAAACTGTACCGGTCCCTTACTGGGACAAAGGTGAATCTTTCCTCAGTCCTGACCTTGATCAGGCTTGTTGGTTTCTGTTACCTTCTAGCCCGAAGGCAAAACCTGAATATGTGGAACCCATATTCTAACAAGCAACCCCGCCAAAAACAGAGCGACGGCGCTGGCGGCGTGACGCGGCATGCTGTGTGCGATGGCGATGGCGGCGGCGATGGCGGCGGAAGAGGAGGAGGAGGTGAGGGCGGCGGCAGCAGCGGCGGCGGTGGTGGTGGCGGCAGAGGCGAGGGCGGCGGCGAGGCGAGGGCGGCGCGGCGGCGGAGGTGAGGTGAGGGCGGCGGCGGGCGGTGCGAGGTGAGGTGTTGAGGCGGCAGCGACTCGAGCGGTGCAGAGAATGCTCCGCGCTGCTCAGAAGAGTGAGTTTGGGCCGCTCCGCCGCGGAGAACTATGAGCCCAGGGAGGGCTTGTAATACATCCCTGCCCCCGGCGGCAGCAGGAGTAGGGACGAGGGAAGGACGGTGAGCGGCGGCGGCGGCGGCAGTGGCCCGTGGAGGGAGCAGGAGGGTCTCTGCGGGAGGAAGGGCAGCTCTTCTTCCTCTCGCAGGAGACCTTCCCGCTCCCTCCATGGGCCGCCACTTTGGGAGTGACTCGGGACTCGAGTCACCATTTTGGACCTCGGACTCTAGACTCGACTCTAGACTCGGGTCCAAAGACTCGGGACTCGACTCGGGACTCTCAGGGCCGGCACTACCGCTAGGCCAACTAGGCAGTTGCCTAGGGCGCGCGGCTGAAGAGGGCGCGCGGCTGAAGAGGGCGCGCGGCTGAAGAGGGCGCGCGGCTGAAGAGGGCCGCGGAAACGCTGCGCTCCTCTTCGCTGCCGCTGCGCCACCCCCGCCAGGCCTCCGCCGCCGCTGCGCCGTCCCCGCCAGGCCTCCGCCTCCCCCGCCAAGCCTCCGCCTCCCCACCCTCTTGCCTGCCGCCGCGGCCGCACCTCCCCCCGCCCACCCGCTCGCTCGCTTGCTCGCCCGCTGCTGCACCTCCCCCCGCCCTCCGCCCTCCCGCTCGCTCGCTCGCTGCCGCTGCGCCTCCCACCGCCATCGCCACCCCCCCAACCCCCCCGTCACCCCCCCGTCACCTACCTTCGTCGCGCCCGCATTGTTTTGGCGGGAGGAACCAGGGCAACAGGGCTTAAACAGCCCTGTTGCCATGGTTTCCCCGGGCAAAAAACAGCGCGGCGGGTCCCAGTCGCGTCGCGTCACTTCAGGAGCAGCGAGCAGCAGTAGCAGCAGCAGCAGCAGCAGCCGCCGCCAGGGCGGGGGGGGAAGGTAGGTTGGTGGCGGCGGCGCAGGGCTTTTTTATTTTTTGCTTTGGAGAGGGGGGGGCGCTAAATATTTTTTCGCCTGGGGCGCCAAACTGCCCTGCACCAGGTCCTGGGGACTCTTCAACATCCCTGGCACTGAGCATGAAAAAGGCAGTCCCTTTCTCCATGCTGAGAGATGCATGGCCCAATCTGATGATGTCAGGGAGTTGGAGCTTTGGGGAAAGGGGTGGGACTTTGGGGGCCCACCTTCTGACATCATCCAGCCCTGGGGCAGTGTCCCAGGATGCAATCCGGCCCCAGGGGTAGGAGCAGTTCCCCACCCCTTCTCTATGTACTGCCTCATGCTACATGTGTGAATCAACCCCAACTCATTTTAATATTTATAATTGTAACCACATGATTGCAATCCATTTTACCAGTGTATGGCAGATGTGCTGTCCAATTTCCTTTCTATCTCCCTGTGCTTTTTCCCATCTCAAACCCAATTCCATCAATGTTTCATGAAGGAGAAAGTCTTAAAAAAAAAAAGAAGAAATGACTGACAACAACCTCTTCTGAACCAAGGCCGTGGGTATTGGTATGCAAGAGAACACAAGGAAATTACTGTCAGCTCTTCTGTACTCACAGGATCTGTTTCTGTAGATTTGAAATGTGGATGCCAGTTGCATTTGAAAATTAATTTCACACATTTGAATCAGAACAAGCATTACAAGCAGGTCTGGTGTGATCAGAACTCCCTTGTAATAAAAATGCAGAAGCAAAGAAGCCTATTATTGCAAATTGAAGGTATAATAATGCAAGCAGGGAACACTGTATTAAGAATAATACTTTTTGACTTGAGTACTGCTTGCTGGAGGTGGCTTGCTATAAGTAGTTTATGAATATTAAAGAATTAATCCCTCTTCTTGAAGCTAAAAACCACACACCAGAACGTGGTGCCAGCCATAGTAAATCAGGGTTGAAACCAGTGTTGCCAAGTTGCACACCGGAGAATCTACTTAACTGGACTGAAACAGTGGGAGAAGTTCCTACCTGCCTCTGTGTCTTTTTCCCCTCTTGGAAAAGTGGTGGAAAAGAGTAACCAAAATGACTGGGGGGTGGTGTGTGGGTGCAGCACATTCCCTACAAGGGCTAAAGAAAGCGTTTTGGGGTTTCTAGTTTAAAGAAGAGTCAGCTAAATGGGTCCATTTAAGATCAGCAACTGAGGCCTTGCTTATGTGCCTGTCAGTAAGAACAGCTAGACTGGTGGGCATGGGGCAGTGGGCTTTCTTGGCAGCGGCCTCACATTTGTGGAATGCACTACCAACTTGTGTCTGCCAGGACCCATCGTTACAAGCTTTAAGAAAAACCTTAAAGCAGGACTTTTGGACCTCTTTCACACGAGGGCAAAATTCCATTTTGGAGAAGCATTCAAGTGGCAAGGGGGGGGGGGAGACTAAAAATACCAGCATATTTTTACTTATTTTATCATTAATTTTTCTTGTAAGATTTCAACCAAAAAATACCAAAACAGAAAAAAAATTACCTACATAAATTTGAATACTATCAATTTCAATACATGCATATGAATATATATATGTATGTATATATGTATACACACACACACACACACACTATAGATAGATAGATAGATATGAGAAAATACAGCTTTCTAGGAATTATACAATATACATGCACTTCAACAAAAGCAGACCAATATCCATATAAATGTCCATTTGCAACTGGCGTCTATATACCGCCTGTTCAAATGTTAAAAGCATTACGGTATTAGGTCGTCAGTCCATTGCATCACAGGAGGTGAGTGTTCATCCTTCCAGTGTTATATATCAGTGTTTTTGGTGTCAAAATAATCCATTAGTGGAGAATCCATTTGCGCCGACCATGCGTTAACTTCCAGGAAGGGGGTAGATAATTTATGAGGACATAAATAACAGAAGATAACAGAAGACAAGGAAAAGGCAGAAGTGTTCAATTCCTACTTTGGCTCGGTCTTCTCCCAAAAGAGGGTCTATGACCCCCCTGGCAAACCTGAAGAGCAGACTGAAGGGGCAGGATTGCAGCTTGAGATTGATAGGCAAATGGTCAAGGAGCACCTGATTACTCTGAACGAGTTTAAATCTCCAGGGCCTGATGAGCTGCATCCTAGAGTAATAAAGGAACTGGCAGAAGAACTCTCAGAACCACTGTCTATTATCTTTGAGAAATCATGGAGGACAGGTGAAGTGCCAGATGACTGGAGGAGGGCAAATGTTGTTCCCATCTTCAAAAAGGGCAAGAAGGAGGAACCTGGAAACTATAGGCCAGTCAGTCTGACATCAATCCCTGGGAAAATTTTGGAGCAGATTATAAAAAAGTCAGTCTGCAAGCACCTTGAAAGCAATGCAGTGATTACTACAAGCCAGCATGGATTTGTCAAGAACAAATCCTGCCAGACTAATCTGATCTAATTTTTTGATCAGGTAACCTCCCTTGTGGACTGTGGGAATGCTGTGGACATAATATATCTGGACTTCAGCAAAGCTTTCGACAAAGTGCCTCATGATATCCTGATTAGCAAGTTAGCTAAAAGTGGGCTAGATGGAACAGCTATCAGGTAGATCCACAATTGGCTACAGAATCGGACTCAAAGGGTGCTTATCAATGGTTATTTCTCAAACTGGGGAGAGGTAACGAGTGGGGTACCACAGGGCTCAGTCCTGGGCCCAGTGCTCTTCAACATTTTTATTAATGACTTGGGTGAGGAGGTGCAGGGAATGCTTATCAAATTTGCAGATGACACAAAGTTGGGTGGAACAGCTAATACTCTGGAAGGCAGAAACAAAATTCAAAGAGATCTCGATAGGCTGGAGCGCTGGGCCGAAAACAACATAATGAAATTTAATAGGGATAAATGCCAAGTGCTGCACCTAGGGAAAGGAAACCAAATGCAGAGTTACAGAATGGGGGACACTTGGCTCAACAATACCACCAGTGAGAAGGATCTTGGAATTGTGGTAGATCACAAACTGAATATGAGCCAGCAATGTGATGTGGCTGCAAAGAAGGCAAATGCTATTTTGGGCTGCATTAATAGAAATATAGCTGAAGTGAAGTGATAATTCCCCTTTACTCTGCACTGGTTAGGCCTCATCTTGAGTACTGCGTCCAGTTCTGGGCACCACACTTTCGGAAGGACGTAGACAAACACCTGGAGAGGGTTCAGAGGAGGGCAACAAGGATGATAAAGGGACTGGAAACAAGGCCCTATGAGGCCCTATGAGGAGAGACTGAAAGAACTGGGCATGTTTAGCCTTCAGAAGAGGAGACTGAGGGGAGATATGATAGCACTCTTCCAGTACTTGAAGGGTTGTCACACAGAGGAGGGCCAGGATCTCTTCTCGATCATCCCAGTTTGCAGGACACGGAATAATGGGCTCAAGTTACAGGAACCCAGATTCCACCTAAACATCAGAAAAAATTTCCTGACTGTCAGAGCAATAAGACAATGGAATCAACTACCTATGGAGGTGGTGAGCTCTCTATCACTCTGGAGGCATTCAAGGTGCGGCTGGACAGCCATCTGTCAGGGATGCTTTGATCTGGATTCCTGCACTGAGCAGGGGGTTGGACTCAATGGCCTTGTAGGCCCCTTCCAACTCTACTTTTCTATGATTCTATGACATGTACCTCAGTAAATATTAGAGTGTTCCAATACAAGCCTTGCCCGTATAAGAACCTCCCCCCAATAGAGGAAACTATTGGGCATTGCCAAAAGCATATGGTTAAAAGAAGCATTAGCTGGACTACACCTCCAGCAGTTAGCTGACTTAGATAAACCCTTATTAAAGAGAGGTTATGGCATCAAATAAACACAGAGCAAGAGTTTTTGCTGAATAAGGCATAACCTGAGATCCCTAGTTGCTTCAGATAAAGGTGCTAAAGCAGCAATCCATTCATTAGGCAAAATGGGACAATCTAGTTCCCTGTTCCATTCCTGCTGAAGTCCCTGTGTATCACATAGATTCACCAGCATATTTTAATTTAAAGCTCTTCCTGGCAGCAGCAACTAAGCCTTGGGAGAGGAATGGTAGAAAACAGTGCAAAAGATGAAACCACAAAATGATTGGTGGTCGGGAGAAAGGGCCTAGGGATGCGGGAAGGGGGCGTGGTCATCTGGGGAACCTTGGAGGACTGGATTGATATCCTGGGAGCCAGATTTGGTCCACAGGCCTGCCTTAAAGACTCATTTGTCCTCCGTGACTTTTTCATAAGCGAAGTTTTATTGGGCTGCTGCTGGTTTTAATTGCATTTATTGATTGAATGTCAGTATTTTTCTGGGCTGGATGTTATCGAAGTTGTTAGTACCGTTGTTTTTTTATGAATGTCTTAAGTGCATTGTTATCTGTATTTTATTTTGGAAGCTGCCTTCAGAGAATTTTGACCCTTAAAAGCAGCATATGATTTTAAATAAATAAATGAATGAACATGGCAGAAGTTTATTTAAGGATTTATGAGGAAAAGTGGATAGAGAAAAGTTTCCTTCTCCCATCAGACTAGCACTTTTTTCTCTCTCATAAGAACATAGTTCTCTTAGGGCATAATCCTATACAGGATTGGACAAAAAACAGATTCCCATACTGTCTGGGGAATGCTGTGAGTTGTAGGACCTTTTTCTGTCTAAAACTGCATAGGATTATGTTCTTATAATACTTGGACAAACACCTCGTCTTGGAGAAGGAGTTCATGGGAGAAGTCAGTGGAACACTCCAATGAAAATGGGAGAGGCTCAGTCAGGTTCTCTTCCTTCAGGGACAGCATGCTGGCATTGTCTTCTGCCTCCTGGATCATGGTCAAAACTCAAAACCCTATGATTATTGAATGGAAATAATCCTTTTAATCATAAAATGGAGGGAAATAACCCGCAAAGAATAGAAAAAATCTCATTTCTGAAGTTCATTATATTGCCTTTTCAGCAGTTAGGAACTGTTTCTTGTAGGACTTTTGGACATTCATATTGGATCTCATTACTATCCTTTTTTATTATCAGTGTGATGTTGTTACTCTGTGGCATGCACATGCACTGTTCTTTCATGGTGTATGGAGTAGGCTTTGCCATCTGTATGGTGTATGGAGTAGGCTTTGCCATGGAGTAGGCTTTGCCATCAAAAATGAGCTAGTGAACTCTTTGTCAGAAGTTCCTACTGGCATTAACGAACGCCTGATAACTCTTCGATTAAAGCTCGCCAATAACCAGCAGGTAACTATCTTGAGCGCTTATGCGCCAACATTAGATGCTGATGAAGACATCAAGGAAAATTTTTATACCCAGTTGGACACTCTCCTGTCAGAGATACCTAAGGAGGATAAAATTATCCTCCTGGGCGATTTTAACGCACTAATCCGGTCCACTATGGTTATCAACATTGCTCCCCAACGTAGGCTTCAAGGAAGGAAACCAAGGCGTAAAATGAACATCCATGCCCTTCGAGATCCTATTAAGCAAACTCGTCTTCAATCACTTCTTAAGGAACATCTACCTACGGAACCTCCTGACAACATTGAGGACCATTGGTCTAAGCTGAAAACCTCCATTACTGCAGCTTGTGAACAAACTATTGGATATGAAACTAAGAAACATCAGGATTGGTTTGATGAAAATGATAATGAGATTAAATATATAATTGACCAAAAAAGGAAAGCCTTCCAAATATGGCAAAATTCACAAAGGTTCTATGGACTTTGAAGAAACCCAGGTGCAAGGTGAAAGGGAGAAACGTGCTAAGCGAAAAGCACATCAAATGAATCCTTTACAGGACTATCTTCCATCTGGTAACCTGTGTCCTCACTGTGGGAAGCTGTGTGGATCTAGAATTGGTCTCCACAATCACTTACGGACCCATCGCTAGAGTCTACACAATTTTCTTTAGAATTTTCCTCCTTTTAAAATCTCCTTTTTGTAATTTATTATTATTATTATTGTTATTATTATTATTATTTTATCATGGAAAACAATCTTACTCGGTCACGAGTGATCGCCTGACATGGTGTATTTTTCTTGAATTACTCTTTTTGTAGTTCTGTAATGTCCGGGGCGTGGGCAGCAAGGGACTCTGGCTGGAACGCCAGGCCAGGGGATGATGGAGGCTGGAGCAGGTCAGAAGAGTGCAGAGCCCAGGAGCCAGGCCGAGGTCAGTACACATAGCAAGCAAAGTGGGGACAGAGGCAAAAGGTGGTCTGGCAGCCAAGCAGTGGTCAAGCACAGGTCAAGAGCAAGTGGAGTCCGAGCAATGGCCAGAGGTAAGAAGGCAGATCCAGAAGCAGACCAGGTTCAGACAAGGGCCAGAGGCAAGAAGGCAAATCCAGGAGCAGACCAAGTTCAGACAAGGGCCAGAGGCAGGGTTGAGAGTCAGGCTAGAGTCAGTCACGTACCGGGTAGAGCAGGGCCAGAGGCGTAGGTCAGGAACAGATGAAGGTCAAGCACAGTCAGGCTGGAGCTGGTCAGGAGGAGCCGGTTGCAACAGCACAAGGAATCATGTTGCTGAGGCAAGGGTTGAAGGCAGACTGCAGCACTTATATAGGTCCTCCTGGCTGCTCCCAGCTGGGCCGCATTAACCAGCCTGAGAGCAGCCAGGAGCAGGAGGCTACACCCTGTGAGTAACTAGAAACACCGGGCTTGCTCCTGCAAGGAGGCATCTTCGCCACCAGGTGGAGCTGTGGTGCTATACTGGAGAAGCAGGCCCTGACAAGTTTTCACATGGTTTTATTCAGACATGATACTGAATGGACTATGAATCAGCTATGGCATAGCATTTTGCATCCATCGGTAGGCTTAGGTCAACCAAAGACAACCCCAGTAACTGAAGCTGGATTAAACAAAAAGAGACAGTACATAGCCAAACTATGGAATTCACTACCACAAGATGCCAGGATGACCACCAATGTGGATGGCTTTAAAAGGGGATTGGACAAATTCATGGAGGATAAGGGTATCAAGGGCTACTAGTCCTGATGGCTAAATATTCCCTCCTGTATTGAGGCAGTATGCCTCTGTATGCCAGGTGCTGGGTAACATGGGTGGGAAGGTGCTATTGCACTCATATCTTACTTGTGGGTTTCCCATGGTGTGAACAGACTGCTGGACTAGATAGGCCTTTTGTCTGATCCAGCATGGTTCTTATGGCATTATGAGATTCCCTTTTTGGAGTGTATATATATATATATATATATATACAAACAAACCATGCTTTCCACCAAAATGTGTCCATTGGGCAGTTTATAAATATCATAAACAATATACAAGCAACAAACAAGCAACAACCCAACAGAAATGCTGATTTAGGTCTTCTCCAGCTTCAGTAGAATCAGATGAAAAGGAGAGATAGTCATCAGTATGTCATCAGTATGCTAGTTGGCATCACAACCCAAATATCCATTTATTTCTCTCAGTGGTTTCATGCAGATGTTAATAACATCTATAATGGTTAGAAGGATGAACCTTCTGATGAAAGACTTTCACATCTTTGCATCTATGGGAATTGTTCTAAAAATAATCCCACAGATGCAAAATATCTCATCAGAATAGACTCCTGGGTACTGGTGTATCCTTCCTCATAAACTCAATATTTTAATGAGTTGTACATTTATTAAACAGTGTGGTTTACAAGAAAGAAATTAAAATTTGTTCTCTAGCAAGCAAATGAGAAATTCTAATTTTACTGAGAGGTTTACCAGGCTAGATAGTTTAATTCAACAGATTAAAAACCTATTATATCCTCACATCATAAAGGGATATTAATTGCAGTGTTATTAAAGAATGCCTTCTGGTTTGACCGTGCTTAATGCCTTCTCAGAAATAAATGCAATGTAGTAATATTTACAACAAAATTAAAGGGTGCTGGACAGCAAATGTCATGTTCTAGCATTATACAACACAAAAAAGATTTCTGTTTATAGATTTCATTATGAACCGGATTTATGTTCAAAATGTCTAATCTGTCCTTTTTATGGGAAAGCCCCGCATTGACCTTCATTATCTGGAGGCGGATTTAAACTGTGTACAATGTTGCTGTTTAATCAGCTTTATTTTAGCTTCTCTGAAAGCAGTCCAGAGGCTTAGAGAGCCCCCATTAAAAACCAAATTCAACACAGTCAAATGCCCTACACATTTCTTTTTTGTTCTTGCAAGGCTGGCCATACCGGCAGAGGTCAGCTAGTAATATCTCTAATGCTTAGACTTTCTTTGAACATATACAAACCGAGAACTGTTGTCCACTGATGGGCGGGGGGTGGGAATGCAGAAGCGTGAAGTGTATACTTGTGTTTCAAACACATTAATCAGAAACCTCCAACTGTACTTCTAGTAGGAAAGCAATAAAGTCAGGTGAGATCAAAATGATTGATTCTCCTTACCAAAATGAGACTCAAATCAAAAGGCACTTTATGAGGTCACTTTCCCAGTGTAATCATAGCATAATACTACACTAGTGATGTGCTGAGAAAAAGGGTTTCATCCAACAAGATGCCTGCAGGCATTTCTCTATTATCCCATTCCCTGACAAGTATGCCAAACCAAAGAGAATTGCTAAAGGACTTTTTTTTTTTTTTTAATTCCCTAAAACATTGCCACTGAGAGATGATTCTCCAGGGACTGGAACAAAATGCTACAACTTGATATATAGATATTGCAGCACAGACCGGTTCTCTTAAATCTTGTGTGCCCAACTGGCAGCATGCCATAAGTAGGACACAACAGTAGGAGGCTTCTGACACACCTGGCCAGTGGCAGGGTGACCCATTGGGCTGGGTATGGGTCTATTCTCTTGCTATTCTCTTGCTTGCTGCTCAGCTCAGTAGACTAGGCAAAACCACACTGAGGCATGAGGCTGCATACATATTGTAGGGTACATTCAAGAGGCTGTCTCTTGTGCTTTGGATTTCCCTTGTGGCATGCTTGTGTGAGGCCTGGGTCTTACTTGCAACAGGATACAGTGGGATCCAAGTCAGACACAGAGAGGTGAGGGTTAAAGGGGTCACAGGCATCTAATGTAGTCACAGACAGCCTAGAGGTCAGGCAGCAGATCAATCCAAGAAGAACCAGGGACCAGAGAGAGGAGACATGGTTGTAGGTGGGCCTGAGGGGTTAAATACTGGGACGGTAGCAGCAGCATGCATTACTACTTGGTGCAACAAGTGGCGTATGCTGAGGATCTGGCCTGGCTGGTGTGCTTCTTCCACTGACTTATGAAATCATCTAACCTGCTTCAGTCTGTGTGGGGTCACTTGATAGTTTTCAGGAGAGCTCTGCAGCGTAGAGGGCAGCACTTGAGAGACCCACCCCGCCTAGTTCTGGGAGCCCAATGCTGCTGGTTGAAGGCTGGCTGAGGGAGGCCCCAGCTTGATACTCCCCTCTCAGTGCCTGACATTTGTTCAAGAGGTTTTATACTAGTGTGGCCATGTGCCCCCTTTTAAAGAGGATAGTCCTCTATTTGAAGGGCTGTCAGAGGACTGTCCTCTGTTTTGAAGGCTTCCTCTATTTGAAGGGCTACCCAGTCTAAGTCCAATTTATGGATAAAGAACCTTCAGACAGAAGAGGTGGGCCTTGAAGTTGCCGATCAATAGCACCTGGACAGAAGACTGAGCAAGGCACACACACAGGTCACATGGTCACAGTCCTTTCCACTATGTGCTGCATTTCTATTTGAGTTTTATTAATTCTAAATTTGGATCTACATATATAAATTAGCATATGCAAATTTTGTGCAAATTGCCGTCCTCTTTGTTCCTCTTTTTTGGTAATGTAGTTCCTCTTTTTTTTTGCAGGGGGGGCAATTCATAGGTGGCCACCCTATTTTATGGCATTGGACTTAAAGTGTACTGTGAGATTAGTATCACTGACATGACAGTACAGCTAGCCAGCACCCCTGAGCCCAGTAACTAACTTTTTGGCCAACAGGAATGCTGCCCTCATTCCAACATGACATGCCTCAGGCCTGATCTACACATGCCGTGGAATGAAGTGGAAGAATGCTGAAGGTTGTGCCAGTCCAGACTGCAGATGGAGAATCACATTTTAAATGCTTCCCTATGTTAAGAGCTCCTTTAAATATTTATTTGAGATATTTATAAATCGCCCCTCAGCTCAATGAACACTCAAGGCTATGGACAATTAAAATGAACACTGAAGTTAAAAATTAATACGTCACACAATCAGCTAAAAGCAGAAGCAGAAGCAAAATATATTTTACAATAAAAATCTACATTACAATAAAACCAGAGAGCGACAATAAAAACGTAGATCAGCATTAACCATTAACGATTTAAAGCTTGATGGGAAAACTTCACTAACCATTTTCGTCATTAACCATCTAAAGTAGGAGTGGGGAATTCAGGGGCCAAATCCCAATTTGGGAAAGGTCTTGGGGGATGTATTCCATCAGTGGGAAGGGCCAAAGGCAAAGCAATCAGTGATAAGAACTTGTCTCCCTGAGCACTGAGAAAGGGAGCCTTTCTCAGTGGTCAGCAAAGAAAAGCTCTCCTCTCTGATCAGCTGCTGATCAGAGATAAGAGCTTTCCCCTGCCAATAGATGGGGCGGGGCCATGGGAAGAAGCTGGCAGACTAGATGGGGAACCTGCATTGGCTGTATCTGGGCCATAGGCTGGAGGTTCCCCTTGTCTGATCGAAAGGACAAGAGAGAAGAGGCTAACCTAAGCTCCCAATGGATAGCCTGGTGCTGTAAAGGGAAGCACTGCGCCAGGCACCTACACCCACCACCATCTTCATTCTCCACAATGCCTCTGGGCCCTGTTCTTGACAAACCTGAGAAGACCCTCAAAGTGTCGTAAATCAGTCCGGTCCACAGATAAGCCATTGTCGTTAACACAGTCCAAGGTTGAAAGCCAAGAGATATGTCCGAAACCAAAATAAAACAAAGCAGTGTAAGAGCAGGCTGAAGTGTGGACTTAGGGGTGTTCCGAAGTCAAGAAAGCACGAGTCTCGGTCCGGGGGCTGGCAGGAGTAGCTGGCTACGGTCGAGTTGCAATGACAATTGCTTCCAGCGTCCGAAGTGTGTTTGGGGCCTGTCTTTTAAACAGGCACTGATTGGCAAGGCAGCACAGCTGAGAGGCCAGGCTGCAGATGACACGTGCCTGGCCCCACCCCAAAAACACTCTGGCACAGCTGCCACATGTATTCCAAACGGAGGCACAACACAAAGCATTAAGGAGAATGAAATGTTGGCAGTGGCTGAAACCCCTGAGCCTTCTCTGCTTTTCACAACCAGGCTGAGGGAGGACTACTGGGCAGCCAGAGACCTGAGCTGCTTTATCCACTGCCTGCTGCTGCTCACTGCCACTGCCTGTCCCCTCTGTCCCCTAGTGGGATTTTGTGAGCCCATCAGGGTGGTTACATTCGCCCCCCCCATACCCTCCAATATTCTACAGATTAAAATATGGATTTGTTTGTAACCCTGCTATTCTCTCACCGAGATTCACCACCGGAGCTTTCCTTCCCCCATCACGCACTCCTGAAGGTGCTGCTCTGTGTTGCTCATTGTATTCATTTGCTTTTCAACAGCCTGGACTGCAGTGATTTAAAAGTAGATAAGGTGTTTGTTCTTTTTGTGAAAACGGCACTAGGAAAACATAGTGGTCCGACAATGCATTGGGTTGGAGCCAAACTAAGTTAGCTGAATTTTTGTTAACCATTGAAATCAGGGGAAGTTAAGTCGTAACTAGCTTGTCTCATTGTTTTCAGTGGGATCTAAGTTCCATGATTCTCTCAGTTCCACTTTGAAGCTCGGATGGCTTCACTCCCATTTTTGATTGCATTTTCTTTTCATTCTAATCGGGGAAAGTGTGAATTTAGATACACTTTTTTTTTTTTTTTAAGTGTGCACCCAAATGCACCCTTTCTCCCATAGATTAAAGCATTAAAAAATTTTTTTTAAAAAAAACAACAACACATTTTTAAAGTGTGCGTTTTCCAAAAGTGCATTTTGAGGCCATAAACACAAGCTTGGGAATGTGCAAGCTTTCTCAAAAAAAATTGTGCCCCCGTTCACACTTGGTCTCAGGCTTACAAACGGGGCAAATCTGAGTTTAAAACGAATCAATGTGTCTAGAGGGCCATAGGATCATTCGGATTCCCAGCTCTGAGGCTGGAAAACAGCTCTGACCTGGGGAACAGAACTGGGGATCCATGCATGGAGAGTCCTTCCCCCCACCCCGGCAGCTGGTCAGGAAAGAACCTCTCTGGCTGCTTCTCTGAGGTTGTAAGAGTGACACTGGAGAAGACGTTTGGGGGTGTTCTGTGGGGAGAGGAGGGGAGGAGACCAGCACGGGCAAGATACGATGTATCCTGGTGGCGCCTCCTCAGCCTCCTTCCCTCCTGCTCCAAAGCGCCACAGTTAGATGGCCAAAATTGGCCGTCTGGCTGCTTTACAGAGCAGGAGGAGGATGGAGGTGACCGTTGCCTGTGTGCGCTCCTCCTGCCCTTCATAGGATGCCCATAATCCTTTGTGTTCGGAGGGTTACGGGTAGCCTCATCGGATTGCGTTCTTAGAAGAGGCGTCGCATATGAAGAATTCTTTCACACTGCCTCTCTGACCTTCTTGGGTGCTCCATGCAAAGTGGCCTTGGTTGCACTGGTTAGATGCTGTTTTACCAATGTTGGGGCCCCTAATAAGGGACGCCTAATCTCACCATCCTTTGGAACTGGCCCTGGAGCTGAAGCATGAAGAACAACAACTCAAGTGTCGTGCGTAAAAACATCTCCAAAATCAAAATAGGGACAAAATGAGTAGAGTGATTGATCAAGGACAGGTAAAAGCGAAGGAAAGACAATGGGAGCATCTGTTTTTTGCCTCTTTTGCCAGCCTGTGCCCAAAGAACATTTCCTGCAACACAGTGGCATTGCACTGCTGCCTTTGCAGCTTTTTTATTTTATTCACTAGAGGTCACAGTTCTGCTGGTAGATTCACAGCAACTCCGTCACATAATAACTTATGCTAATTAATCACATCCTGCCAGGGAGACAGAAAACAAAGAGTGATATTTGAGAACTGGCCTCGGAAAAACCCATCCCCACAACTGTTTGCAGAGCAATGAAGAAGTGTCTCTGGCTAAGGGGTGGGAAGCTGCCTGCAGAGTCTCTTCTATCACGCAATATCCTCCCAAGGCCAACATAGGAGTGGTAATATGGGGACTGCAAAAGAAAGGGCATATTGGAGAAAAATATCTGCTGGTCACTACAGGTACATGAACAATATTAATCATTTTATTAGTATTTAGAACTGTCAGTGTCAACTGATCAAAGCATTTAATCAACCATCTGCTGGAGACTCTCAAAGGTCTTTGTGGAAATGCCAGGTAAAAGGCTTGGGACACTCACTGATTTCCTGTCTTGCTATGATAATAAGGAAGCCTGTGCAGCACAGTTTGTTGCCAGGATAATATGAGAAGCCCCAGAGCACATGGGAGTAGCCCGTGCTGCAACTCCTCCCACCCACCAGCATTTCTTCAGTTTCTGGGCAAGTGACATCATAATGGTTGGCACTGGGAGGAATCTGTCCACTTTGGTTTCTCCAGGGATGGGGACTCGGACTCGAGGACTCGACTCGTGAGTCGGACTGAGTCCCCCCTCTGACTCGACTCGGACTCGAGTCCCAATATTTTTAATGGGACTCGAGACTCGACTCGGGACTCGAGACCAAGGACTCTTCAACATCCCTGGGCTGTGCCAGAAGGAGTGGAGAGGAGCGTGATTGCCGGCGAAGAGCGCATGGAAGCGAGGTGTGCCGCTGCTCGGCCCACTATGGACGGCTACCAGGAGTGCAGCCCCAAGCAGTGTGTCAAGATTTATTTTGATTGATGTGTTGCAGTACTTGGAGAGGCAGAAGAAGGACCTGAGATTACTCTGTGTGGCTGCTCTGAGTGTGTTTCTGGTTCCAGCAAGTTCATCACCAGTGGAGCAGGTGTTCAGTGAGGGTGGAATTGTGATGAGATCTCACTGTTCCAGAATGGGGGCCAAACATTTAGAAAAAATCATGTTCCTCAAATGCAACATGGATAAGTTTTAGGAAGTACAGCAAGTTTATTTTTTAAAATCATTTCCCTAAAATGCAACCTTTCAGACATTTTGGGTTTGGCTGCCTCTGCCTACCTGCTTTGGGGTTCCCTGCCTCCTCTGCCTGCCTGGTTATTTTGGGTTTGTCTGCCTGGTCTGTTCTTTGCAAAATCAGTTGCAGAGTTATGAGATAAAAAGGCACACTTGTGCCTAGAATTTATTTAAACCACACATCTGAAGTAGCCTTATTTTGTTGGGAAACCCCCCCATTGATTTTAATAGGGACTCGTGGAGTCAGCTTTGGGAGTGACTCGTGACTTGTGACTCGTGAGTCACCATTTTGGACCAAGGACTCGGACTCGGACTCGAGACTCGGGTCCAAAGACTCGTGACTCGACTCGTGACTCGAGACCAAGGACTCTTCAACATCCCTGGGTTTCTCCTGCATTCAAATTTTTAAAGCGTCCCAAATATGCCCCATCTACTCTGGTCCTCAGGTTCTTTGGATGGTGGCTATTAACTAATCTCATCCTTCTTGACTAGGGTTTGGAACAAACCACACAATCTACATATTTCTGCCTTCCCGCACTGTGGCAACACATATTGAGTACATTTATTCACAAAACTGGATTGCCAACTGGACAATGCAAATCCAAATTTTGCTTGCACATTCCAGACAGTTGACTTAGGTGCATATCAGGCTCCTTATTCAAAAGCATGGGCATAGTTCAATCCTATGCATATCTACTCTGAAATAAATCCCAGGCAATTAAATGAGATTTACTCCCAAGTAAGTGTATATAGGATTGCAACCTTAGTGGTATCGAGCAGAACTGAAACACTGCTGTGCATCTCTTGTTCAATTGGCTTAACTGTGCATCAGCTTTCACATACACTTGCAGCTGTATTCTCAAACTGTTGCCTGTTTTGGTCACTTATATGCTTCAGCTCTGATGCAGCTTTTATTTATTTATTATATTTATACCCCGCCTTTTTTCCTGCAAGGAACCAAAGGCGGCTTACATGGTCCTCCTCCTCCTCTCCATGTTATCCTCACAACAACCCTGTGAGATAGGTTAGGCTGAGAGTCAGGGACAGGCCCAAAGTCACCCAGTGAGCTTCATGGTCGAGTGGGGACTAGAACCCGGATCTCCCGAGTCCCAGTCCAACACTCTCACCACTACATCACAGTGGCTCTCTTTTTTTTTTTTTTTAAAGGGAGATACTACTACTACTACTACTACTACTACTACTACTAATAATAATAATAATAATATCATCAAGGATACTTGCAGGATCCATATGTCCTAGGAATGTTTGAAAGCACTAATCCCCTCAACATGCCTTGGTGTTATATTGTGTGTGCGTGTTTAGTGTGACAAAAAAAAAGTCATGATACAGCAAGAAAAGAGTGGAGTTTAACCAACAGAAAGTAATATGGTTCTTATTTTTCATTCTCTTTACCTAAAATCACACCCATTTCCTCAAATACATATTTTATAGGGTTTCTTAAAACATACACACACACATAACTACAACAACCAAAAAAATAATTGTAAACTCCTCTTTTAAAGCTCTCAGTACTGCCCTTTGTTTCTAACACAGCCCAATCTTACACTTAGGGTGTAATCCTACCGATCACACCCTCAACTTCTTTAAGCCCCTGAACTCGGAGGCTTATGAGCATCCAGTGCAGAGTGGGAGGAGTGGCAGAGGAAATCTCCACCTCCCCGCTCCTCCCACTCTGCATTTCAGCTAGATGGCTATTTCCAGACATCTAGCTGAGGTACTTTGGAGGCAGAGGGAAGGAGGTTGGAGGAGCACCGTCAGGATACCTCATATCCTAGACAGGGCTGGTGCTGCCATTAGGCCAACTAGGCAGCTGCCTAGGGCGCAGGGCTAAAGGGGGCACCAGAAATGCCTTGAAAAAAAATACAGCGCTCTCAAGTGGGAAGGGGGGGCGCTAAATATCTGATCTTGCCTAGGGCACCAAACTGCCTTGCACCAGTCCTGATCCTAGATCAGGGCTCTCCAACCTCGGGTCCCCAGATGTTGGACTACAGCTCCCAGAATCCCTTGCCATTAGCCATGCTGGCTGGGTATGCTGGGAGCTGTAGGTCAGCAACATCTGGGGACCCAAGGTTGGAGAGCCCTGTCCTAGATGATCTCTATGGGCCATAGGATCACTTTCTGAGGCTGCAACTCTATATATACTTACCTGGGTTTAAGTTCCATTGAACACAATGAGACTTACTTCTGAGTAGACATGCATAGGATGGCGCTGTCAGTGTGCTCTAGAATTTGCTTTCCTCTGCCTTACTCTGGGAAAAAAATGGATATAACCTTTTAGCAAAGTAAACTGCAGTTCCCCTGCCCTCCCAGGCTCCCAGCCAGATCTTGAGCACAGCAGGGACCAAAGTGTTAAAGGTACCCTACCCCCATTTACTAAGGAGTACACCCTATTGAGTTCAGTGGTGCTTAGTCCCAAGTAAATGTGCATATTTGGATTGCAGCCTATGAAACATTCAAGCGTGCATTCTCACAGTAACTCATGGTTGATGTCAAAAAGTTTTAAAATGGCTCATTTTCCAAGGTTCACAAAATGTCAGACTTTCAATAAATATATATTTAATGCAAAGTTTGGCACTCCTAGCTGCCAAATACAGATCAGAGCCTTGATTCATGGAAGACATGACCTTTTCCAGCAGAGGTAAGCACGAGATGTCATGAAAAATGTAACAGGTTGTCTACATCTGATCTATATGGTTTTGTTCACATAACAAGCATTCTCTCTTCATATGAATACAACTAAACATCCCCTCTTCTCTAGATATCACTAAGGCTGCATTGCGCTGATTTTTGTATTCAGGAACAGCATGTAGTGTCCCTGCTTCTTTGAAATAGTACAGTCCTAGGAGGCCTATACCATCTGTTTTGTTTTTGTTTCTTAATGAGGGCTGGCCCTGCCATGAAGTAAGGTAAAGTGACCTGCTTCTGGCAGCACCATGGGCGGGGAGAGAGGGATAGATGAAGGCAAGAACTGATGGCTGAATTGTGCCACAGGACATGCGTGGACTGGCTCTTAGATGGGAAGGAAGTGGAGCAGGCAGTACATACCTTAGAGCCACCACCACCCCCCATGTAGAATTCTGAGTGGTGAAAGTTGACAACTTGACATCCATGCACTGTGGGTGCAGTCTACTTCACAGGCACATCTGGAAATATGTCTATCATGATACATCTGCAAATTGTTTATTCCCAATTCCCATTACATTTAACAGGGATATATATATATATATATATATATATATATATATATATAAAATGCACACCGTATCAAAAGTAGTATATCCTTCAATATTTCACCGATAAAAATAGGGACACATGTAACACCGAAGCTCGCAGCAAGGATCATTATCTGAACTCAACTGCTCCCATCCCACCCAGTGCATTGGTGATGACTCTTCTCTGATTGCTATGTGTTGTATTCAGTTGCCTGTTACCTAGACTGGACTCTGACCCTCCTCCTGCCTTTCCCCTGTCTGCTGTGTTGCCTTGGAACCTTGTTGCCAGTGACCTGGACTGTTAAGACTTGCCTGTGACCTGGACTTGCCTTATGCCTGAACCCTGTTTGTGCTGACCACCTTGGAACCCTTGAACCTACAACTACTAGTCTCAGGCTCTGGAAAAGTGACACTGGGGGATCTGCATGAAAGGAGAAAAGAGTTAACATCCTCTCCAGCAACATGGCCCTTATCCAAAGTTACCCCACCCCTATGGCTGTCTTAGCAAAAGAAAAATATATTAGGTGATCCAATCGCAGATCTCCCACATAATCTATAGTTTGGCCCTGAGTGAGTGCTGCTGGAATCTCTGGGCACCTGCCCTGTGTAGCAAGCCACTAAACTGCAGGAGGCAGCTTCTCAGCCAAGTACCCTCAAGCCCTGGATGGACTCCACCCATCCAGGCTGGCAATTGGATACTCATGAAGAAGTAGTGGAAGAAAGCTTCGTGTTCTAGTTGGGACTTGCTTGAACAACAAGATCTTTCTATATCCATGGCCAGGGCTTTTTTTCTGGTGGAACTCACCGGAACTGAGTTCCAGCACCTTTTCTTCTATTAATTACATTACAATTTAATCGCCATCTACTCCAGAGGAAATGTAATCCAAGAGTTCCGGTACCCTTTTCTCCAGAAAAAAAGCACTGTCCATGGCTATTCTTTGTTCCTGACTGCTGGCTTGCTCCTCAGTCCTGCATCTTGTTTTATCCTCCAATTCTGTCTTACCCTTTGGTCCTGACCTTTGGCTTGCTCTTCTTGATTCCTGGTTTGTCCTTCAGTCATGACTATTGGCTTTGTCCCATGGTTCCTTGTTCCCAGTTCTTCACTCACTTCAGATTGCTGCCCATTGCCCAGTCCTGTCATAGGTGATGCCTTGACTCTAGTTTGACCTTCAGAGATATTTAACATAGATTGAAACATTCTCTCTCTCTCTCTCTCTCTCTCTCTCTCTCTTTCTGTGTGTATGTGTAAACACATACAGCAACAAAACATTTTAAAAAAACATATTCAGGATACCACCTGTAAGATATTCTAAGATACTATGTTTTACACCCTGTGTGTGTATGTGTGTGTGTGTATTCCAACTGTGTATGTTAAAATGTACTGGCAACCATGGTGATTCTTTGAGACAGTGCTGGATAAAACTGGGAATACAAAACAAATAAAGCATTGGTGTCAACATATTTCCAGAAAAAAGAAAAGAAAAACCAATCTGATAACCTTGTTTTATTCATCTTGTTTGAAGAATAGCATTCCCTGTAATTAATTAGTTGCAAGTTTGTTAATTCATAGCTATGTACTTTCACACATTTAAAGATCGACATTAATTGGCAGCAGTGTGCATGTAGAAGGAAATAGTAGCTCCACTGAGCTAATTAAACAAAACAAAACATTTATTTAAAAAGAAACACTTCCAGTACTCTTTATTTATTTATTTATTTATTATATTATTTAATTTATTTATTATATTTATACTCCGCCTTTTTTCTTGCAAGGAACCCAAGACGGCTTACATAATCCTCCTCCTCCTCTCCATGTTATCCTCACAACAACCCTGCAAAGCAGGTTAGGCTGAGAGTCAGTGACTGGCCCAAAGTCACCCAGTGAGTTTCATGGCCGAGCAGGGCCGGGGACTAGAACCTGGATCTCCTGAGCCCCAGTCCAACACTCTCACCACTACGCCACACTTGCTTTCTAGTTATTCAACCAATGTAGGGTGGAGAACAATAGTTAGATCATGATACCTTGCCATGTGTATGCATGGAGAGATTGCCATTAGATCCAATGGAAGGCAAGCAGCCGCCAAGGCCCTTTCCTATGCATATCACAGCCTCACACAGCTACTTCCCTGTTGTGTAATCTCCATGGAACTTGTTATGTATATAAAAATTGCAACTACATGCCCGGAGCACTGATCTCCTATTTCAGGTAAAGGGCAGCACACTGTAGTTGTGATAAGCTATTAAAGATAATGCCTCTCAGAATTAGTTTAGCCTCTCTAAACTCTTTGAGAAAGCTAAACATTTTCCAGCTTTGCCCTTAAACAAGTGATAGTTGGCTCATCATAGAAGCTGAAGCTATTCTCATATATTGTCCCAGGGTCAATGAGAGAGACTCTAATTCTTATCACCTCCTTCAGTCTTTCAAAACAAAATTGTAGAGAGAAAGCCTGAGTACACTACTGAACCCTGACATATTGAACCCTGACCTGTTTCCCCCTTTCTGCTGTCACCCCTCTGTCTGCATAATCCCCACCCGGGGCACAGGAGACACAGTTCTGGGCAGACCGGTTATACATAAGCCACATCTGCATACCTTCAATGGGGCACATTTACACTTACCCTCAAAGAAGCGCATAACATTCCAGAGGTGGGAGGGCACAGTCTCAAAGACCTGCAAAGTACCCCAAAGTACCCAGGAGATGCCAGCACCCGAAAGGCGCCACCACCCCGCGGGGCGGGACCAGCCCACCTGATCATCAAGGGCGGGGAGGGGGTGAGGGAGGGTAGAAAAGATACGTGCTGAAAGACAAAGGGTTGTTGGGAACACGGTGCAGGCTTGCACGGATCAGGTCGCTAGCTCCGGTTAGGGCCAAGTAACTTCCAACCCCGGGCGGGGCGTCTGGCGACCAGCAAAGTAAACTGCTACGCTAGATATCAGAGTCAGATTCTCTAATGCCAGGTAATTCTCTGCATTCGAGCTAAGTCTACCTAGAAAGCAAATTGAATACTTCTGTTCCTCTATCTGTAATGACTGCTATGTTTATACTATGAAATTCCTGTAGTCTATTAGTTCCGCTCCATTAAACCCTTTTGAAACTGACCAGATTGCTGGGCTCCTTGTATCTCTATGGGATTTCGTGTCAATATCACTCACGGCTAGAATTAAAGTCTTAAGGAGCCGCGTACAGGGCACAACTTTGGTGCCGGTTAACCCTTAAGGTACCAAACCCGCGCAGTGGACCAGATTCGGTCTGCCACAAAAATGTCCCTGTCTGTTGTATGGCATCACACACAGGACTCCTTGTCTTCCCCTCCATCAACCAGCACCTTCCTTCTGTCTTTGGTCAGTTTATATTTTTTCCTTCTGTGGCTGGGACTCATTAGTTTCATGTGACAGCCGGCTCCCCTCAGGAATGCTGCAATTACTTTAAAGTAGAGCAGCGAGGCTAGCCAAATTTCCACCCACAGATGGCTGCACACAGTAGTGTTCACATCCCCAAGGAGAGGAAGAGAGGGAGGAAAGCTCCATTGAACACTGTGGCAATTCCTCCGCATACACACAACTTCACTCATACCAGAAGGGATCATGTCCTGATCTCTCAGAAATCTCTCCACAATCCACACAACAACCCAGTAGGAAATGTCAGTATTAGGATCTCTGTATTGCAGACTGGAGGAAGGGGAAGCTGAAGATAGAAGCTTGCCTAAGTCCACGTGCTGACTGCTGAGTTCATGGCAGAGGCAAGATCTGAACTGGTGACTTTCTGGTTTACAGCTTAGACTCTTGGTCACTTTACCAGTGCTCAAATTATCAGGAGTGGGGGCAGTCTCTCCAAACCCCTTACCTTTTGTGATAGCTCTTAGCTTCTATTAGAACGCTGGAGGGGGCATAATTTATCTCCCCCACTTCTATTCAAAGGTCCTTGCTTTGTAGCTATGTGCCTGGCTCACGGGACAGTCTGACTCCAGCTCTACCTCGCATTGTTTATTCGGGCTGTCAGTCTAGATCAGGGCTCTCCAACCTTGGGTCCCCAGATGTTGCTGGACTACAGCTCCCAGAATCCCTTGCCATTAGCCATGTTGGCTGGCTATGCTGGGAGTTTTAGGCCAGCAACATCTGGGGAGCCAAGGTTGGAGAGCCCTGCTCTAGATCCACCCATGTTCAGTGTTAGAATTACTGGGGAGGGGAAGAGTGGGCCTGTTCCCCTTACCTTGTTATCCCCCCCACCCCACCCTTAGCTACTGTTTTTAGAAGTCTACAGGGAACATGACTTGGCAAAAATTGGGAGAAGTTCAGGCGAGGCTTGTTGATTTCATGAACTGCTAGTATTCCTCCATCCCATAATACCAGCACTGTTCCAATACTGGCTACTGCTTTTGTCAACATAATTCTGCCGAATCCTACTTTGCAAGTCTTGCTAGCAAAGGGTATTGGCATATATTGTACAGTATTTTAGCAAAGTAGGATGAAAAATGTCCCACCAAGGCCCAGCTTTCAGTTAGAGGCAATTAACGCCAGTGATTCCCATGTTTTAAATAGAATCTCTGTATCCACTTTCAGATGCAATAATGGAAAATGAAAAGATAGCCACAGCGTTCATTGCAAATTCCACTCAAAGGCCACCCATGCGAAATCAGTCACCCAACATGACCTCAGGATTAATCTTGTCTAGCAGATACTTTGCTAGATCAGCAGTCTATTTTTTTTAAATCAGGATTAGCTCTTGCTGAGAATGGTATCAATGCTTGAATCTTCTGCCCTGCAGATGGGTCTGTAATGTGTTTTCATGTGTGTGTGTGTGTGTGTGTGTTTATATATATATAGTAATTGCTGTCCTGAATTTGTTAATTCAAAGCAACATGGATCAGTAATTTCTATTCCACTTTGGAGATCAATCCTAAAATCTTCCTTGATGCCACATTACATAAAGATGAACTCCTTACTAAAAGCTTGTGGTTGCATCCAATGGTGTTTGCCAACAGAACAGCATGTCACAGCAGAACAGACCCCCCCACCCGCAGCCCTCACATACACCCCAAAATCGCTAGGTGGCTAGGGGACTGTCTGTCAAGAGCAGCTTGGGGGTTCAGCAGCTGACCTCTGCTCATGCAGTGTTGAATGCCATGTTTAGAATACTATCACAGGTGTTCTTTCATTTGGTTGTTTTTAAGTTGTAGATCAGTGGTATTAGCATCAAGGCTGTCATCATGGATGCCTGTGTCTGGGAGGTGGGTGGAGATTCAAAAAGATTCTTCAAACTTTCCCTTTAGGTAGAATTCAGTGGCAATTTTAAATATATGCAACACACACTACAGAGTACCTTACCTCAGGGTCCACTCTTATTTCTTCCCCTATTAGTGGAAGTAGCAGCATTTTTTCAGGGATGGGTGAGAATTTCATTCAATTGACAGAGAGGGAGGGAGGGAGGGAAAGAGAGAGAGAGAGAGAGAGAGAGATTTCTTCACAATAAGCCACCCTGAGAACAAGCCACCATAGGCTGGATATTCAACTGCTAACCCACAATGGTGCTGACAGATGATCGAGCCTCCCTGAGACTTGTTGTGACTTGTTTCCAGCTTACTCCTCATAGCCACTCCCTGCATTATCCCAAGGCCCTTTGCGGCACAACTTGCGTCCCACAATCCTTTGCTCCTTTACTATGCCAGCAGCCTTTTTACTGTTGGTGTGCTGAGTGTTCTCTGCCTCTGCACCTCCCGAGGGAAACTTTTCTGATGCCTTCCCCACCCCTTGGCAGATCGTTACCTGCCTATACTTGTTTTACCAATAAAAAAGTGTAAACCCTGACATGTACTTCTGGGTTTTTTTGTTTTTTCATTTTTGTCTTGCACTTCGTTAGGCGTTAGCATGCTGTTTCCTTTGCCTGTGGGCTTCACTCATCGTCCTTCCCTCACACCCACCTCTGCTCTCTGACAGCCGTAGAAGTGGCTGTCGCTCACCATTCCTTCCCCCTCCACACTCCGACCCCCTGAGAAGGGGTCTGAGTGCTGGCTTCCTCCTCACTTGCTGCCCCCCCCCCACTGTCTCCATTCATCAGAGAAGCAGCTTTCACTCACCTTTCCTCCTCCCCCCCTTCCCAATCCACAGTCTGACACCCCGAAAATCGGTGTTATTTCTTCCTCCCTCCTCCCCTTGCCCACCCCCCATGCTCTCTGACTTCCAGAGAAGCTGCTTTAACGCACCCTTCCTCCTCCCCCCCCCAGCAATCCACTGTACAACACCCCAATAACCAGGCTTATGGCAGCCTCCCTCCTCCCTTTGCCCACCCTTCACCATCTCCGATGGCTGGGGAAGAACATTTCTTCTGTCAACCTCCCTCCATTGTTCCCACCTGCACTCTCTGTCAGTCAAAGAAGTGACTACCTCTCACTGTTCCTCGGGGCCCCTGCTCTGGTCTCCAACAGCCCGAGTAGTGGCTCATGCCTCACCTGCTCCCCCCACCTCACCTGCTCCCACCCATACACATTTTCCTTTAGCCAGAGAATCATATTTCACTCACACTGCCACCTTCCCCATCCACCCAAACTGTGCTCTGAGTAGCGTTTTTGCTTACGCCTCCCTCCTCACCTGATACTCCATCCCACCATGCTATCAGCCTGGTTCTCTTCCCATACGCACACACACGCACACACTCTATGTCCACAATGGACTGGTTCCCTAGTTTTTATATCTCTTGTTTCCTATAAAGCATGTACCAGACACGGCTGTGCACCTCTTTAAATATATATATATATATATATATATATATATATAAGCTTTTGCCCGCGGCTTTGCTCACATGATGAAGAGTGACTGTGCCAAGTTTGCACAGGTTGTCATTTTCCTATAGGCACTATTTGTTCGAAATTCCTTAAGGTTGCTGACCACTGTTTTGAATTGCTCCATAGGAAAGGTCCCCCGGGACTACATAATGGAATCCTAGCTCCCCCAGGACTACCAGCTCCCCCGGGACTGCACAATGAAATCCCAGCTCCCCTTGGACTACCTGCTCCCCCGGGACTACACAATGAAATTCCTGCTCCCCCCCGCCCGGGAATACACAATGAAATCCCAGCTCCCCCAGGACTACACAGTGAAATCCCTGTTCCTCCCCCGGGACTGCACAATGAAATATCTGCTTCCCGCCCTGGACTACACAATTAAATCCCTGTTCCCTTTCCCCTGGGACTGCACAATGAAATCCCTGCTCCCTCAGGACTACATAGTGAAATCCCTGTTCTCTCCCCCTCACCCAGGACTGCACAATGAAATCCCTGCTCCCTCCCTCCAGGACTGTACAATGAAATCCCTGCTCCCCCCCCCCCAGGACTGTACAATGAAATCCCAGCTCTGCCCCAGCTGTGGTTCATATGAACATTCTGTTTCATATGAACCACACAGGAGAGATTTGCATATCCGCTCCTGATTGGCCCCTGTGGCAGTTCATACGAACATTCTATATGTTGTTGGAGTGATTTGCATAACCGCTCCTGAATGACTCCTGCGAACATTCCAAGTGACGCCTTTAGCTCTCATCTATTTTGGGCCGTACAGGCGCAGCGAGGGTTTTTCAGAGATTTCAACCCACCAGTCTTTGTCCTTGGGTGATGGAGAGTATGCGTGCCAAGTTTGGGGCAGATCCATCAAAATGTGATGGAGCCTATGCGGCGACGCCCCGCACACAGCAGTCATTCAGTCAGGCAGTTATTTAAGAAGTTTCCCTCCCTTTTCACCCCCTCAGAGAACATTCTAAATGGCCGAGGGGAGATTTGCATACCCAGCCCTATCGGCCCCTGCAGGAATTCATACAAACATTCTAAGTGTTGTATGGGCTATTTGCATAACTGCTCCTATTGGCTCCTGCAGCAATTCTGAGGTGAGGCCAATTTGCATAACTGCTGCCCTGTTGTTTTGCCCATAGGAGATATGAGTGTGGGGTGATTTTGCCCCCTTTTTTCACCCCCTTAGGGACGGAATTTCCCAAAATCCTTCCTTAGTGGGGCTCTACATCATAAAAGCAATGTCCCTTCAAAATTTCACATTCCTAGATTAAACGGTTTGAGCTGGGCGTTTATGAGTCAGTCAGTAGATATATATAATATATATATTTTGAGAAACCATGATTAGTAACATGTTACAGGCACATTTTGTAGCATGGTGAGAACAATCTTGTATGGCCTTCACTACTAATGTATATTAGTTTTGGAAGGCAATATTAGGAGTCTGAATGGTGCTGGCTAGAGGCTTCACCTGTATGGTAGGTGGACTAGCGAGTTGTACCAGTTTGAAAATGCATATTATCTGCAGAAGTGACAGGATGATAATCCCTTTGCATTGCTGATGTGGGGCATGCTAGTTACTGATTCAGTGGGAGGGTGATAAATGGGATATGCTACAAAGAAGAAGAATGGGGTACAGGGTATGATTATTTATTTATTTATTATATTTATACCCCACCTTTTTTTCCTGCAAGGAGCCCAAGGCGGCATACATGATCCTCCTCCTCCTCCTCCTCCTCGTCTCCATTTTATCCTCACAACAACCCTGTGAGGTAGGTTAGGCTGAGAGTCAGTGACTGGCCCAAAGTCACCCAGTGAGTTTCATGGCTGAGTGGGGACTAGAACCCAGATCTCCTGAGTCCTAGTCCAACACCCTAACCACTACGCCACACTGGCTCTATGGCTTATATGGGAAAAGTGAGTTACGCATTCACTAATTGCTAACTGGGTGGTGGTGGAGGGGAATGCTTATAGAGCCCCAGCTTCCCACAGCTATACTTATGTGGAAGGGATACTTATATGGGGTATGAGTAGAATGGATTCAAAGGGGGGAGGCATGGAGAGGCTTACCCACATTATTCTAGCAAGCCTAACAGTTGCAGGTGGGATAGGCACTTCTGCAGTTGTAAGTCCTTTAAACCTGCTGTGCACTGCTAGGGATGTGCGACACTGGGAATTCCATTCCGTTTGAGCCCAACGGGATTCCATTCCAGTAAGAAAGTGGCAGTGGACTGTAGCAGATCCCACCCCACCCCCCTGCTTCTAGAAATGTTTTGCACATTTTGGGGGGGTCCCACCATTTGCACAAATTCTCAGGGTGGCCTGTTCCCTGAAAAATAAGCCACCCTGTGGAAACCGTGCCAGGTTCGCACAGCATGACAACCCACCATGGGTGGGTTGTCATGACGTGCAAACCAGGTCAATCCATGCTGAACTTCAGCCAAGGTGCTATCAGGAAGAAACTTGAACAGAGCGCCAAGTGGCTTGAGGCACAGGGCTAGTCTACTAAGCTATCTCAAAGTGTATGTTCTCTTCTTTAGGCACAGAGATTATGCAACATTTGTCCTCCTTGTGATTGGCAGGCAAAATGCTACCTATGGATTGCCTAGAGCTTGTATAACTACTAGGAACCTGGCCATCTCTTGGTCAACAGAGTAGTACCTTCTTTTGGCTTCACTTCTGCCCTGGAGTCATGCCTCTCATCTTCCTAGTGCCATATGAAATCTCCTCAGAGTAGGAGGATCCCATAGCAGGCCCTAGCATGTATGACAATCAAGGGGAATCAGAGGGGACTGTCAAGTAGCCTGACATTACCACCAAGGCTCTGCTTGGGTAGACTACAGATCTGAGGGACCCAACAGAATCTCACTGATCCTCTACCTAGCTCCAGACCCTCAAAAATCACCCCCAGTAACCCAAAAGCAGACAGTGGTGGTTCTGAGCAGACTTGAGCCCTACAAATGAAGAAGCTTGAACCAACACATGCTCAGATCAAGAAGGGTTGAGGCAGCAAGGCTAGCTATAAAGATGCTCCACTGGTGCCTAGCAGGTGCTGATGTAACATTAGGGATGGATGGATGGATGGAAGGAAGGAAGGATGGATCTATCTGTTTATCTTGGACTCACTGAGGTCATTGTGGGGTTTTTGAAGCCAACCTAATTCCATCCTGTATCCACATGAACTTGTGACTTTTTATTAGTTTTTTTTTAAAAAATCTGTATGGAAATTCAAAGGGTTTTCTGTTTCCAAAAACTCCTATCACAATACCTTTTAGCCTGCCAAAAAATGATTCAAAGAAAAAAAAATATTAATGGAGAAATTTCAGGGGCTAATAGTGGCCTAACCTTCAACCACACATGCATCATCGCAGCACACACAACATTGAGATGTGTGGTTTGACTTTTTTTCTATTTTCCATATCAATCTTTTTAAGGTATTGGAATACCCTCTTTTTTTAAAGTCCCAGTGCACACTCTGATCAGTGAACCATTGAATCAAAGCAGATGAAGTAACTGCTTTTAATATCGATTAATATTGGGAACTGCCAGGCCTCCATTCTTAGTTTTTTTTTCTGCACAGTTTTGAATGCTATTCTTTAAATGTTTCACTTAGAGACAAACTGATTGATGCTACTTTGTATCATTTGAATAATATTTACTGGAATACTTAAAGGAATGCACATATACATGAAAACAGTTACTTTGGGCAAAATTTTCATTTTTACTATTGCAATATGACCCAACCATGATAATTTCTCCCTTGACCATTTATCCAAGTCAGCGTTTGTTTTATTAAACAATATCTCACAATTACTTTTAACCATTTCTTCAGGTGTTTGTGCAATGAAAGGCACAATCCTATGGAGAAGACCATAAGCCTTCAAACTTGGAGGCTCACACTCATCCAGTGCAGGGCGGGAGGAGCGGTTGAGGTGTTCTTCGCCTCCCTGCTCTTCCCATTCTGCATTTTCACTACACGTCCATTTTCAGCTATCTAGCGACGGCATTTCAAAGTGGGAAGGAAGGAGGCTAGAGTGGCTTCAGGATACCCCATATCCTGGCTGCTGCTCCAGTCTCCTCCCCTCCCCACCCCCTTTAACCCCTCTCCAAGGTTGCAAAACTCAGAGAGCAGCTGGCATGGTATCTCCAACCTCAGAGCAGGGAATCCAAACTATCGAATGGCCCCCCTCAGACAATTCTAGGACCCATAGGATTTCCCCCTCCAATACCTAAATAACTAATTTTACTAAACTTTGTTTGTATTTTATTTGTCAGCTCTGATTTCAAGTCCTCCTTCATGTTTAATTCCCCAAATCTCCAATTTTACTTGGTATTTTTTTTTATACCCGAAGACCTTACTAAAATCACTTAGTATAGCCATCAACGTAATGACCGACTCTCTTGGGTTTTGCATCAAAAACACTTTGACGTCTGTGTAAAGGTATTAGAAGTTGTTTAATAGCTATAATTGAACATAGCATAAGATTGACTGGGGAAAAAAAGCAAGAAAGGATTACATTGAGAAAGCATCATTATAAATTGATTGTATTAAGATTTCCCTACTTTTGGAATTGCATTTGCTCTTTTGTGTTAAATGATATTGTCAATAAATTGTGTGGCTTTTTTAATTTTAAAAATGTCAATGAAAACTGTAATGTTTTCATTAGGAACTTGTGAAGCAGACCGGGTTTCGCTGTGGAGAGGGTACTGTACTTTGTGGACAGGAAGAGCTTTTTCTCTAAAGCACACACAACCAGCAAGGATGAATGCAAAACACCAAAGTATCAGAACAGCTTCTTTGCCTATTCCTTGTGGCGGGGGGAGGGGGGAGAGAGAAAAGAAAAGGGAGTTCATAGGTGGTTTTGTATGCATTTTTCATAGTGGGCACATTTCCCCGTGCATTTTTAAACATATGCACTTCCCACCCAAGTAATTTACATTGCTGAAACGTTCTTCATGGGCACCTTTTCCTATATGGACATTTTTGTGCACATTTTCCTCCAAGATGAGCTGCACCAAAAAAGCTCACAAACATGCCAATTTTGTCATTTGTCTTGGCTCACTGTGAGGCATGGGAGGTTCAAATTGGGTGAATCTGTAAAAACAAATAACAATTATCCCACCTTAATGGAGCAAATTGGGTGGCTAAGATGGGTGAGAATTTTGTTTCAGTTCTTTCTCTTGATAAGAATTTACCAAAATTTGTGAAGTTCTTCATATTTGGGGGAATAAAGAACTTGAGATTTTAAAAAATATGAATGAGGGAGAAAGCAAAACTGACAAATTGACCTATCCCTTTGCATCCCACCCACCCATCTACCCACCCACCTAAAAAAAAACACCAGTGCTGTGTTCATGGTGGCATCAGCATGCACATAACCCTGTCTGAGCATCACTGATGTGGCTGCTGGAAGGCTTCGTGAACTGACTCAAAACTGGAACTCACATGCACCGAGACAGTCCCAAGAGTGGGGCCTCTATCCCGTGAGGCACTGCACTACTATTTCCGTATGATGTTTGACCCAGGGTTAGGCAATCTTTTGAGCCCAATGGGCACATTTGGCAATTTCAGAAACTGCCCTGTGCACCACCACAAAATGGATGTGCTGCGGATGAAAGCACCGGTCTGCAGTCACATGCCATCTTCATTTCCCAAGAATGTCTCTGAGCCACACATGTGCCCCAGAGGCATCCATGCATGAAGAAGATGGGGGCAGCTAGAAGCCCTTGCTTTAAAACAATCCAAGCTGCCAGTAAGAAAATGTTGATATGTAAAACAACATTTTAAAAAATGGAAGAGGTAGGGCACCTCAGCGGGTACCAAGAACAAGAAGGATGTCCAAGGGTGCACTGTACTGGTGCTTGTGAGCACCACATTGCCTGTCCCTGTGACTGACAAAAATGCCTGAAGTTAGCCACCTTGAGTGCCATTTTTTGGTAGAAAGGTGGGGTACAAATCAAGCAAATAAATAAATAAGTTTCCCCTAAACTACTCTTGTGACTCTATAGATTTAATGATATTTGGACCCTGGTCTCCCAGCTCGAAGTCATCCTGGTAGCCAGACTCTAGATTTGAATGTTTCCCACATCTGTATACCCACTATACTTCTATTTGTTTAAAGCATGTGTGGATTCCAAGAGGAGGGGGGAAATCAATGAGACAAGCAAGTTCAGCCTGAAGGGCAAGTCATGGGTTGCCAAGAGCACAACATTTCTTGGGACATGAAGTCTGATGAGTGGTGAGCCCGTTACCCATGTCTTCTTGTTCCATTCAATTAACCGCACTGCTTTTGTTCTGCCTCCAAGGCTACAAGATCACTAAGAATCTGTGATCTGAAACACGATTGAAGAAAGAGCCTCCTATTCATCCTTTGAGATAGTTGAAGATTGGTACACATAAAGCTGGGCTTGCTGAAATAAACATGCCCTTTGCTATAATGATCACAAATACAATGATACTGTGGGAGATGCTTGATGAAATAAATCGGAGGAATAATTACACTAAGGACTATGTGTGTAGTCCATGCCAAAAGTATTAAAATTCTGCACCCAGGCAATCCACATCCTGTGACAAGGGAAGCTGATTTTTGTGACCTGCGTGCGTTATGCAAATTGAACCATTTAGCATAATTCATTTTGCATAATATATTCTACAATTTTTACTCTTCTGCATAATTCAGTCAATATTTGTTAGCTATAGGAAGCGGCAGTGAGCTATATAGGGTGTAGAGCATTCTGAAACTTCAGTAGGCATTGCCCATGCACTTTCTGAGCATATTTCTCTTACTACATAAAGGACTAGAGACCTAGCTTTTCCTAAAATAAAAATGAATAAATAAATCTGAGATTCCCAGGAAGATACATTTTGCACTTCAGATCACATTCTGCACTTTTTCTGTCTGTGCTCCCATGAAATAGCAGTGCATACATAGTCCTGGTTATGTTGACCATTTAATACAGTGGGATCTACTTCCAGCCAGGTAAACATGCATAGGATTGCCCTGAACATTTTCTTTTGTGTAAATACCTAAAAATGCCATTTACATGTCTTCAAATATTGTCATGGAGCCAGAAGAGAGGCATCATAATCTTTAGGATGAATCAGGCTTGCAACGCTTGGACTCATCAGAGGCACATCACACAGGTTGTTAATAATGTGTTAACATTATTTGAATTAAAGTTCCATTAGAATGTGTGTAACTTATAAGCTGTGGGTTTGTTTGCTGTATGAGGGGGAGACACACGTGACATGGATCAGATCAACTTTGCTAGCCTTGTTTGTTAATTATTTTTAAAGTGGCGGCTACTCTTGGAGAAAATGCCAACTGTTATTCAGTTCATTTCAAGATCAACTTTTATTACTTTAAAGCCAATTTAGTATTTTCAACAAGCTGGTTAATACCAAAGAGTGCATAAAATGAAGGCAGCTCCCGCAAATGTGTGTCAAAGGAGCAACCTGCAACCCCAAATGTCAATTTTGGCAATTCCTCCCTTTTAGAAAGTAACATGAAGCAGGGCTTGAAGAAGCCAACATTATCCAGCAATCTTCTGACAGCTGGCTATTGATCACTGGTAGAGGACCATTATTTTTCAGACACTGACCCACCGCCAACATCAATTCAGGACCAACATCAAAATGTTCTTGGCACCATTTACTGTTCTGAAGACAAGTGCTTTTGGGGAAAATAAATCCATGGAAACATGATTATGCATTCCCCCTCCCCCAAAGAAATGGAATTTAAATTATACTGCTCTATATTTCACTTTTTATCCAACAATCTAACAAAGGAACATTGAGAAAATGTGCTTTTCTTCACAAACTTATCTTGTGTCCTTTTTCTCTCTACTATTGTTGCACATATGCAGAAGTGGATATGAATGAATGAATATATTTATTACAGTCAGCGGCCAGCACCCAATAATAAAACAATATCAGACAAAGCAGAATATATAACGTACATAACACCATTACATCAACGATACATCCCAAAGTGTATAAAATTTATATCAAGATTTTTATATCAAAAAACCCCATAACCAGGATAAAAGATCACTGTGTTAACAAGGAAGTGCGGCAAGCTATGGCAGCTGCACAGAATCTGGCCACTTCGTTAGTAATTTGGGGGGCCTTGTCAGAAAGTAGCAGCAATATGTAATAATCTTTGGATCTACCTGGGAATTTAGGCTGATATACCAACTACGTCCTTATCTGGACAGAGATAGCCTAGCTACAGTTATCCGTGCTCTGGTAACCTCTCATTTGGATTATTGCAATGCATTATATGTGGGGCTGCCTTTGAAAATGGTCTGGAAACTTCAGCTGGTCCAAAATAGGGCAGCAAGATTGTTAATGGGGACTGGCCGATGTGAACATATTATGCCAGTGCTTTCTCATTTGCACTGGCTGCCAGTCTGTCTCCGGGCCCGATTCAAAGTGCTGCTACTAACATTCAAAGCCCTAAATGGCTTGAGCCCAGGGTATCTGAAGGATCGTCTCCTCCCATATGTACCTGCCCGGACATTAAAATCTTCATCAGTGGTTCTTCTCTGAGAGCCCCTGCCAAAGTAAGTGAGGTAGGTGGCTACCAGGAGGAGGGCCTTTTCTGCTGTGGCACTCCGGTAGTGGAATGAGCTCCCCAAAGAGGCTCACCTGGCACCTACATTGTACTCTTTCCAGTACCAGGTGAAGACCTTTCTATTCTCCCAGGCATTTTAATCATTTTAATCTTGTAGTCATTTTTAACTGTTATTGTAACTGCTGCTGCTAGGTCTGCTGTTTGTTTTTAAACTGTGGTTTTAAATTTTATATTTATTTTATATTGTATTTTATGGGTTTAACTGTTGTAAACCGCCCAGAGAGCTTCGACTATTGGGCGGTATAAAAATGTATTAAATAAATAAATTTACATAAAATAGGTAGAATAAGTTCTTTATGAATGTCCCGATAGAAGGAACAATATAAAAGAATGTGACCCACGGTTTCAACTTCCCCATTATTACAGGGACAGAGATGGTCTTGAAAAGGTATTCAGAAGAGGATACATTTACAGCACAGTCCTATGCATGAATTTAATGGGGTTTACTCCCAGGGAAGTGATAGGATTGCAGCCTCAAAGCTCATCATACATTACCAGATGAGGGTAGTGGCTTCTCCCCAGTGGTGTCCATCACTCTTTCTGATAATCTGTGAATGATTGAAGCAGCATTATAGGGATGGTTGAGGAACTTGATCTTTGCAAATTCTGATATGGAATTACCTGATCTGGCATGGTGCAACTAAAGTATGAGCTGAAACTTAATTATCCACTGACTTTCAGACTTCCTGAATGTCCCAACACAATTCTTGGCTTTAAAATGGTATCAAAATTCAGAAAGGCATGTTTGGAGAGAAAATATGTTTAGACATGCATATTTGGAGAAAAGAATTACTTGGGCAGGAGAGTTGTCAGGGCCTACAGAGGAAGCCCAAGGTTCCACGGGCCAGATGGGCAATCTCTGTGGGCTGGACATTGTTCACTCATTATATATAGGAGGAATGGGTAACTTGTGACCCGCCACATGTTTTGGTCCAAGTATTTCTTGAAAAATTGAATGCAGGAGAAAGCAAAACTGACAGATTTGTTAGTCTGTACTTCCAAAACAAACACTCAACAATACACTGGGAAATTAAAAATAATATGGGGCCTTCAATACATTATAATAGAAACAAAAAGGATATTAAAAATCAAGGAAATGTGTGAAATATAAGCCTTTCAAAAGCTGACATCCTTTAGTGGCATGATACTATCCATTTTGTATCATTTTGCTGAATATATCTAAACTAATAACATGGTAACATTGTTTAACAGAATGGAAAGGTTATGCCAACCCTGAAGCTGTAATTAAAATTCACAAACACATTTTGTCATGAACTATTTTATCCTATAGATGTTTAGCCTTAGGGTAATTCTCAAAAAAAATGACAGCACCAAACCTCACAGACAGTACCTGAACTGCATTTTTGATCTTGTCTTTCAATTCCCCCCCCCCTTTGAACAAAAGGCATATGTAAAAATGACTCAAGGAAAACAGCATCCCCAATATTTTCTCAAATAACCCCAGTGCTATATATAATTTCTCTTGAGATTCCTGTGGGCAAGCAAGACTTGCATTCTGTCTAAAAAGTGCTGCTTCATTTTTCACAGCTAATATTCAACTGAGATGAGCATCGGTAGAAATTATCTGATAATGGTTAATTTGGGCTTGAGTCATGTAATATATCAGAACTGTGATGTCCAAAATTATTGTCTCTTCTGATAGTATTTTTGAAGGGCAGGCAGTCTAAATAAATATCTGTGAAATGTGAAGGGTTGTTTAACTGTCATTGCAGGCATTTAGAAAAATAACTCTCTGTGTAGAGCTTCCATCTCCTTCAGAGAAAGAAAAATATTGACTACTGTTAATTGGTAGGGGTGCGCATCCACCACTTTAGACAAAACCTGAATCCAGAACTAAAGCAAACTGTTTTGCAGAGATTTGGGCTTTACCCCAAACCAACTGGGCTTCCCTGAAGAGGTCCTAGGTAAAGTGTGTTCTCCCAAAGTTTCAGACCTGCTTCAGGAATTCAAGGGACACAAATATACTTAAGAACATAGGAAGGTGCCTTATAATGAGTCATACCATGGGTCCATCTAGCCCAGTATTGTCAACACTGACCAACAGCAGCTCTCCAGGTTTTCAGGCAGAAGTTTTTCCTGCTCCACCAGGAGATGCTGGGGATTGAACCTGGGACCTTGTGTATGCAAAGCAGGTGCTCTAACACCCAGCTATGGCCATTTCCTATGGCCTTGTGTCTCAGAAATAGTCATTTAAAAATGGAAATATTCTCCTCTCAAGCTCTCCTTACAAGGAAAATTGTGTAGGAAGATAAATCCATGTTCAGCACTGCAATTATACTATTTGTTAAGATTGAGTGTTGGGGAAAATAACAGGCATTGTGGTGCCCTTGACAAAATGGAGGTTGACCTATCAATCCTAAATTGGTGCACTCAGGAATAAACCCTACCCATTTCAACAGGGTCTGTATTCAGAGCCAGTGTGGCGTAGTGGTGAGAGTGTTGGACTGGGACTCCAGGTTCGAGTCCCCGCTCAGCCATGAAACTCACTGGGTGACTTTGGGCCAGTCACTGACTCTCAGCCTAACCTACCTCACAGGGTTGTTGTGAGGATAAAATGGAGACGAGGAGGAGGATTATGGAAGCCACCTTAGGTTCCTTGTAGGAAAAAAGGCAGGGTATAAATATAATAATTTTTAAAAAAATTACTCATGATAGGGATGAAAGGATCTGTCAATCTTAATCTTCCCAGGCTATTTAGGTCAAGCTTGTTCTGTCCCATTTCTGCACAAGCTTGCAATATTTTTTTAAAAAATTCTGTACAGAATTTTGTATGCATTTTGTAATGTATGCATTAATGCATGCATTTTTAAATGTACACATTTTTGAATGCACCTACCCACTGACTAAAGCGCATTTGTGCACATTTTGGAAACGTGCACATTTTTCAAATGTGCACATGTGATCAAATTCAAATACCTCCCCCCCCCTGCTTTTTTTTCTTTGTGTCATGTAACATATCAGACACATCAGAAGCTTGCAAATATATGTATTTCTGATGGTGAAGTGTAATTGGATCCAGGAAGTACGAATTGGGTAAATTGGTTAAAAAAAAAATGTGAGGGAACAAATTTCTCACACATCCCTGCATAGGGATGTATGAGAAATTTGTTTCAGTTCATTCTTGATCAGGATTTTACCCAGTTCACATTGTCCAGACTAAACATGAATTCAGATACAATCTGCAGTTGGTCCATACATTTGTGAGCTTGCAATGTGATTCATGAACCAAAAACGCATCTGATAGAATGCATGCATGTGAAAGATGTGCATGAAAAAATGCATACCTTTCAAGAATGTGCACAAATGCGCTTTAAGGGAGAATAATTGATGCATAGAAAATTGATGCATACATTTGGGGAAATACGCACAAAAATACACATGGATTTTCATGTGAAAAGGAAAAACAAAGCTCACAGTCAGATACAGACTTGTGTCAGAACGAGCTCTGAGACGGAATAATTCAGATAACTACTTCAGTGAGCTCAGGTTTTGCTGATTCCCACATACCTAGTTGAGTATTGGGTGACCTATCAGGGAACACATTTGAAAAAGAAGGCATGCCCAAAGGGGAAAAAATGTAATTAATTACTTTTTATTAATTCATTTTCATTTATTTCAAGGTAATGCATTTGGTTTTTAAAACACCATGCCCCCCAAATGCCCCACTTTAGTTTAAGTCCATCACCACTATCATCAGTTCATTAACTTTCATTTGATTAAATGTATTAAGCATTGCTTTCCTTCAAATGCCACCCCACTGCTTCCACCATCAATTTAGTTTTCCATTCACGTTTTTTTAAAGTGTGTGCCTATGTAATTCGCTAATCTTTTCTTCTTCTTTTAAAATTCTTTTGCTTTCTTTTTTGCTTTCTCTAACATCACTGAATCATCATTGTGAATGACAACAGGCTATATTCACATAACATAACATTGGTCAATGTGCAACTGACCAAGAAAGTCACTATGGTTAATTTTATTTCTAGCTAGTTAACAAACATTGCAGAAGTGATCAAGATTAAATTCTTCTTTACATGAAATGTCCTACTGAGTTCTGTTCTGCTTCATTGCATGAAATCAAATTTTTCAGCAAAGATGGGTCATTAACCTACAAATTATTGTCCATCTTTACCCAATGCAGCAGACAGAAAATAAAATATGGTATACTGTGTGTTTCTTTGCTTATTTCAAATATCACAAGAACACATAAACCAGTATGTAAGCATGCCTCTTCTCAGTTTAGCTTCAATTACTATTATGGCCAACTGCCATATTTATGGGAAATGCCTTTCTTTTCATTTTACATTTTCCGTCAGTGATAAATTAGATAAAAAGGGAAGAGACATTCTTCAGATAGTGGTAAAATGAATTGTGGCGACATCAAGCTCAGATTTTTTCTTCAAAAAGCATCTTTCCAAGACCTAACTTTGCTAATGATACAGCAACCGTGTCAGAAGTTAAAAGCAACAGTATCAAAAAGGCACTGACATGTCATGAGAAATGAACAACTAATTTAACCAGAATCTTTTCAGCCACATTTCAGTTGCCGTTTTGGAAGTAAAACTGCCCAAGGTACTGTCCTCAGTTACTGGGAGATGGATAGAAGGAGTATGATCCTGTTAATTATTCTGGATCTGACCCTTGATGTTGTCAAATATGGTATCCTTCTGGGATGCCTTGCTTGGGCATCATAGTTAGGTGGCTCTGGTCTTTCCTGGAGAGCTCCAGAAGGTGGCAGTGCTAAGTCCCATGGCCTGTAGCTTTGGGAGTGGGTGGGAGCACTTTGTCCATGCTCAAAGGCACTCTGTCCATGCTCAAAGGCACTCTCTCCTTACATTGTTTTCTCTCCCTTTTCAAAAGCCACTTCCTGTAAGAAAGTTAAAGCATTGCTCAGAAGTACTATATCGTTAGGTCTCTGTGTGTGTGAGTTTTAAAGCTTTCTTCTGCTCAGAGGGGAAAAAAAGCATTTTACTCATGCTCAAAGAGACAGTGCCTGAGGTGCACTGCCAGTATTTTTGAGAACAAAAAGTGGTACAGCTGTTCCCAGCATGGACAAGACCATGTTGAACCTGCCTGCCATATAGCTAATTAATTAAGTGCTAACATAGTTGAATACACAGAGATTCAAACCCAAACTTTTTAAGAGCGAAACACTCAAAACCCTGGGCCTGGATGGATGAATCTGTCACTTTCAGTTTCTCCCACATTTGATTATTTTTAATCTCAAATTCTTTTTGTCGTGAATATGGAGAACTTTGAGAATTTTTGGTAAATTCTTATAAAAAACAAACTGAGATTAAATTCTCACCCACCACCCACTAATGACATTCTCTCCACCACCCCTTACAGCCACGGAGAGAGCAGACATTCCCTTTCAGAAAGTTGCCCTCTGCATGTACAGGACAATGGAAATGATGATGGGGGTGGGTTAGGCTAGCATGCTCCCCCTGCTTGCACTTTTACTGCACCCAGCAATGGAATGCCTGAATAAGGTTATCTTCATAACCATAAGGCCTAGGAACTTGTGTTTGACTGAAAGCCTAAATTCTCAGGAAGTTGAATTCTTCACCTAATACTACAATACTCAGTGTATCTATATGCTCTATTGCAGGGGTAGGCAATCTAGTGCCCTCTGGATGTGCTGGACTACAACTCCCATCAGTCCAAGCCAGAATGGCCAATCATCAGAAATTATAGGAGTTGTAGTCCAAAACATCTGGAGGGGCACTGGGTTGCTTTCCCCTGCTCCACAGAATCACTGTATCTTAGTCATAGGATATGACTTAAGAGTTAAGTTTCTTGCAGATAACTATCAGTGAAATTAATGGATTTAATATTCACATTACTGTGAACAGGATAAGGCTGACCGTAAGAGTGTGTGTGTGTGTGTGTGTGTGTGTGTTAGATTCAATTAAACTGCAGGAAAATAATGTAGAAATTGTACCAGTGAAAATAGCAAAGAACAGATAATAAAACCAACTTCACTGAAATAAATATTTTAAAAGAAAACATCACTGCAAGGAAAATAATATTTTCGAAGCTGTAAGAAATAATTAAAAAGTACCACAACGACTAAGGGGAAAACTAATAGAAAACCTTGCCTGCATGCAACCTGTAATTGTGGGAAATATAGGCAAAATAAAAATGTTTTTAATCTCTCTCTGCTGTGTGACTAGAATTTAATGGAAAAGATATATATATATATATATATATATATATATATAATCTATGGGCTGGCTGAGACATTTGTCCTAGTGATAAGCAATAAGCCTGGTCCTCAGGAACATGTATGCCCCTCCTCCCCAAATAATATCACACCATGGAAATTAAGGCTGGGTCAAACATCCCTTCCCCACAACTTTTGCAGGACCATTTGTCCTCCATGAAAAAGCGGGATATTTGGCAACCTTTGGCAGGGAGTGGGGGCTTACCTTGAATGATGAGGTGACTGAGTTTTTCTTCTCTTTAAACAGAAAAATATATCTCTCTAACACCATTCCAAGTGGCAACCTAGCAGTGTTCCCTTTGTTGTAACTTGGGACACAATACCTCACGGAATGGGAGTACAGTACATCATTTCCTGGCAACAATCCCAGGATCATTCTTGGAGGGGAAAGATGGCTGTTCAGACAGAAGGTTCACTGAGTAAGCCTTGGATTTTGCACATGCATCAGGTCTGTGATGAAAGTGATCCTGGAGCTGAGGACCAGCCATGCTACCTGAGGACAGGCCTGTGGCTCACACTGGCTCAGCTTGTCTAAGCGTGGAAAGCTAAGCAGGGTCAGGCCTGGTTATTACTTGGATGGGAGTGTTGTGATATGTATCACTTTACCAGCTGCAGCACATTGTTTACACATGGAAGGGACAGAATGGCTGTAAAGAGGTTTTGTTATGTCTTACTAGAATCTTTGATTCTGGACTGTGAGAACAACATGAGCTGGTCACATGGTTTGTATGTTCTGATGACGTGCTAACTTGTTTTCTGTCTGAAGCCATCTTAGAGAGAAGGTTGATTGCTTTCTCTCTTCTTCTGGTTCTTCTTGCCTAGACTTTGTTCCTGTAACAATGTAACATCTTTGCTGAGGTGGAGTTTGCTGAGGTAAGCTCAACTTACTCCACTGGATGTAATGCTTGCTATGCATTTATACTTTGCACATGGACTGTAACTAGGAAATGTATACTCTGTAGAACTTTACTTGCTAAGTAAATAAACAGGTAGAAATAGACCTGTGGTGTTACAGAGTGTTTCCTCACTCCATGGATTAATCTGCAATGGGGAAGCTGGAAGCAAGTCTGATTACAGGGCAGACTGGGCTGGCCAAAATTGGCACCGACACAACACGCTGCACGCTGCGTAGGGAGGTGAGATCTGGAAGATCTGTGTGTGGAATTTCAGGCATCTGTTAGCACACATATAGGATTATAAATCTCCCAACTCTGCTCACACGCCAACAGGGAGACCCCTCCTCTAGCTTCCTGCATTGAGCAGGGGGTTGGACTCGATAGCCTTGTAGGCTCCTTCCAACTCTATGATCTATGAATCTATGAAAGGACCAACCAGGTGGCAAGCGACGATGTATCCTCCCAGGCTGAGCATAGTGGCTCCCAGCACAGCCCATGAAAAGTAATGTAAGCAGAGAAATTTTCCATGGAAATCTTCTGCTCAGGGCTGCAAAATATAAATATAAATACAGAGTTTGCCCAATGAGTTCCCTCCTTAAAATCATACGCAGCCCAGTCCCATGCACACTTCCTTGGAAATAAGACCCACAATGTTCAATGAATGAATAGTCCTCACTCTCTGGAGGTATGTATAGTGGGATTGTGTGGACTGAAGTCTTAAATACATAATGAGTTAGGTGGCTATTAAGTCTTTGCCAACGAAGCTCTAACTCTGGCATGTGTCTATTCAGGCATTGACCCCTATGTTGAGGCCGGGGAACCGGTAGAATGTGGATGAAAGAGTTTGACTACAACACCCATCATCCCTGACCAATGGCCATGATGACTGGGGTGGATGAGAGTTGGAGTGCCAGCAACAACTGGAGATCTACAAGTTCCCCATCCCTGCTCTCCACAATCTTAATAGCGCAGAGAAATAAAGTAGGGCTGCCCCTGCTGGTCCGCCCTGGTCCCTGTTGTCCATACATGGAGGGAGGGCTGTAGGGGGAGGCTTGCTCTATGCACACAGGTTCCACCACATCATGTGGATCACTGTCCCCTGAGGTTCGCAGGGGAAGCTGGTAGCAAGAGCAAGGCAGGGATGAAAAACAAAGCAGGAAGAAAATAGGACCTTGAACAGTTCAGAGTGGGTTCTGCTGGCTGGAACTCTTTCCTACTAGAACAATAGGAGGATGTTATCTCAGCAAGTAGCTAGAGTCAACTGAAACCTTATGTCAGCTGACAAGACCATGATCACGTAATCACAGGTGGAGCCAACATTCATAGAGTAGGCTTTCATAGATTTCATAGGATCATAGAGTTGGAAGGAACCTACAAGGCTATCGAGTCCAACCCCCTGCTCAATGCAGGAAACTAGAGGAGGGGTCTCCCATCCAAGTAATAACCAGGCTTGACCCTGCTTAGCTTTCCACACTCAGACAAGCTGAGCCAGCGTAAGCCACAGGCCTTCTTTTTAATACTTCCTCCAATGCAGGGGGGGGGGGGCTGGAAGGAGAGGTGATGGTTGAGGGGTGCTTTGACTCGGATTCCTGTGCTGTGCAGGGGGTTGGACTTGATGGCCTTATAGGCCCCTTCCAACTCTACTTTTCTATGTTTCTATGATCCGATGATGTTGTTTGGTCTGCATTATTTATTTATATTATATTACATTTATACCCCACCCTTTTTCCCACAAGGAACCCAAGGCAGCCTACATAATCCTCCTGCTCCTCTCCATTTTATCCTCACAACAACCCTGTGAGGTAGCTTAGGCTGAGTGTCAGTGACTGGCCCAAAGTCACCCAGTGAGCTTCATGGCTGAATGAGGACTAAAACCAAGATCTCTTGCATCCCAGTCCAACACTCTAACCACTACACCATACTGGCTCTCAATTTTTAAGCAAATTGACCTAATTTGCACTTCCCATGGCTCAAAACACAGTTATCTTTTGGACTGTGCACTTTTCTGAATGTTGTGATGTAGTAAATAAATGTTTATGTAGGATAAAATGTTTTCAATTTAAATGTGAGTCTGTGTGTGTGTGTGTGTGTGTGTGTGTGTTTTAAATTGCAGACTGCTGTAGAAATGGGATGGTTGACACAGACAGGAAATAGAGTGATCTATCTATCCCCAGGTGGGGAGGCAGGCACAGCCCCCCCTCTTCCTCCCCATGATCAATATTGTGGAGAGGATAACGGCTGAATAGGGCTTTTGTGCATCAATGATATATACTGAGGAAAGAAAAGAAATGTACAAAAGTGTACCTACTTAAAGTATTTGATACCGTGATTTTTGTATTAAATTGATGTTCATTCTAAAATCTAACCCGGGGGCACTTTTGATTTTAAGTTTGGGAAAAATAGGTAGTTTCTATCTCATTTTGCTCCTGCCTTGTAGTAAAATAGGCCATTTATTGTGCAAAGAGATCCAACCTGTCCTGACCGGAGTGCCGGCTTCAATTCCTGTAACCAGAAGTAGCCTGTATTTCAGGATCCCATTTCAAGGTAAATAAAGAGCCATTTAGCAAACCTGGTCTTTGGTGAGTTTTACGATTCACTTCTCCACAGGTTACAGCTTTTGTGTTAGACTGCAATGATAGCTTATCCAGGCAGCTTCCCTTCCATAAAATGGTGTTTTACAATTGAACAAATGACAAAACAAGTTCATCCATACAATGACTAGATGCTGGAAAGCTTACCATTAACGTTAGACAGAATGCCATTTCAAGGCAGAAGGATCTACTGCTACATTTTTAATGCAGCTGCAGGAGGCCACTTAAAGATTTGCAGCATCCAGCCATTCTGTTCTATCATCAAAAGAGGTAAAACGTCAAGAAGAGATACCAAGAAATATGCAAAATAAGAGCAAAATTGCCATTCATTTTCAAAGTGAACTGGCCCAATTTAGGAGAAGAAAATATATCAAATGAAGGCATGCCTTTTATTGAGCTGCCATTCATTATCAGTTTGGTTTCCTTTTGTTATTGTGAAACCCAAAGTTGCTTGTGTAACAGCCCGCTGATTTTCATTAGAATGCTTGACTAGGACTGTGGAGACCCACATTCAAACCCCCACTCAGCCTACCAAGCTCATGGGGTGACCTTGGGCCAGCCACACACTCTAAGCCTAACCTTAACCTCACAGGATTGTTGTGAGGATAAACTTGGGCGGGGGGGGAGACATGTATGATGTTCTGGGCATGTACACAGCTGTTTTATGGTCAACAGAAACTGTGATAGTTCAAGAACCCATGCGAAAATACATAGGTCATAAGGTAAAAAAGGTTTGGCTACCTAGACAACTTTAAAATGTTGTAGCATTTGCAACATGCTGGGGTGTTTAGGTGGCACAAACCCCACAACCCCTTTCTGGGGCCAATAATTATGTCACAAGCTAAACTGATGAAACAAGCAGTATCTGTTAGGGAGTAGTGTACTCCAAACACTACTGTCCACTACTGATTGGACAGGATTCCAGACTGTCCAATCTGACTGACGGATACTGCTTGTTCCATCAATGTGTCATATGACATAATTATTGGCCCCAGGAAGGGTTTTTTGCATTTTGTTGTTGCAAAAAGGGACAGTTGTGCAAGGTCCTTGTTGTTGCAAGGACCTTGCACAAACAGCAACAAACAGGCATGGTTCAACTCAAAGGGGAGGATTTCTCTAGCCATGCAGTCAGGCTCAGATGCTTCATAAGGCAATATAGGACCAGTGGGTAGGGGTGGGCAATCCGCCCACCACCCGACTCGTGGTGCACTCGGCAACTACTGCCACCGCGCCTGCCAAGCCGGACCAAAAGCGAGCGCCAGCTGAGGTGCTCGCCAGGCTTCCCAGCGCTACATTGTTTACGTAGAAAATGGCATACAATACGTTAAAAGCGGCCGGGATTTGCGTAACTTAGGCAAATCATGGCAGTTTTTAACCTATCTTACGCCATTTTCTATGTAAACAACGTAACGCCAGGAACCCGGAAGTCACTTCCCTGGCTTGGCTCGTGAGAATGCAAGTCGAGCCGGGGAAGCAGGTAGGCCGAGCAGAGCTCGGGGGGGGGGGGCGTTGAGCCCGGTGGGTTTGCTGGGCTTCCACCCCCCAATTGAGCGCTGCACACATCCCTACCAGTGGGTCATCATTTCTGGTCCCATGCACTCCATCCTCCCCATCTGGATTTGGGCTTGAAAGACCAAGGAGACTGACTAGCTAACTAACTAACTAAATAATAAAACATAAACAAGTTACTGGGTAGATGTATGCAAATGAATAGATGTGTGCATGTATGTTCAGAAAGGCTTACTTCAGAGTAAGCCTGCACAGGACTCCAGAACAGCTTTCCTTTTTCCTCCTCCTTCGCCCGCATTCTGTCTGTCAGGCCGAATGGATCCCTCAGCCCTCTAAATAACCTCTCCTTTGTCTGCATTGATGGTGTCCTGCTACTCCTTTCCCACTGGCAAAATGTGGACAGGAGAACTGCACTGGGCATTCTAAATTCCCAGGGGGAGTTTCAACAGATAGAGGAAGCTCTCATTTGCAGACAGTTGACCTCCACACAATAGAACAATGAGAGAGGGAAGCAGAGCTAACGGACTACTTCCCACTCCAATGCCTTGCATGTAGAACTCACACATGACTAGAATGACTGAATAGGGCTAGATCCTCACAACATCTTCATGAGTGTACCTAGAGTGAGAGTGCATGCTCAGCTCGATGCATGAATATACCTAGCGTGAATCACATGCCTTGAATGTCCTTTCCCTCTCACACAGAAAAGACCAGCAAAGTCTTTTTAATTACTGATTGGTATAAGGAAGTATGGGATATAGCCCTAAACGATAAATTAACCTGTAATATCAAATGCAAAAAGGGACAGTTAAAGAAAAATAATTTTATGGATATTTGGAATCAATTATTAGAGTATGTATTAATTAAGGGGAAGGGGAGTATTCCTTGTCAGGATATGTATGTTATATTTTTGGAATATGGAATGTAATTGATTAATGGGATGGGAGTATAGCAATTGGTCCCTAGGAGGGTGGTGGTGTGTGTGTGCACTTTATGATTTGGTGTATACAGGTTTAGTTGTGTGTTTTTGTTATATTGTGTTGTATTTAGTTTATAAAAATTAAATAAAATTTAAATTAGAAAAGACCCGCAAAGATCGGGGCCCTCACATTATCTTTCTGCCTTCAGAAAGTCAGCACATGGGCCCAGTGTTGGCTGGTGGCTTCCATGTCAGGGGGTGGTATATCCACTCTGGGTTTTAGTCTGAATTTTAAAAGAGCTACCCATGGTGCTGAACCCTATCCCCAAAACAGGTTCAGTACCATGGATACCTCCTTAAAAGTTCAGACTGAAACCTGGAGTGGATACACTGCCCCACTGACATGGAAGCCATCAGCCGCCACTGCACGGGCCTCGATGCCCATGTTTCCTTTACCTATCATGTGGAAAGGGAGGAGGAGGATTGGGAGCCTTGTGCTGCATTTCTGCTTTCAGAAAGGTAGTATGAGGCCCTGATTCCTTCTGTTTCCTATGCATTCCAGCCTGACCCACCCCAATCCCCCAAAAATCAAACTGCATGCTACTTTAAAGATTAGCTAGGTTATTTTCTTTACTCAAAAGTAAGCACAAGGGACCTAATATAGATCAGGATCCTGGGGGGGGGGGTACGGGGCTTCATCCCTTTTGTCCTCTGCCTGAAATCTATATCCAAACTGGATGCCTTTTTTTGTCAGTGCCACTTGGAGGCATGGAGGGCAAAGGGTTAAAGTCCCCCTACACAGACACCCCATGCTAGGATCCTGATCTGTGCAGTAACATGTAGCCTGACCTTGTGAGGTCACATTCCATAACTAGTGGAACAGGCCCATCACCTGTAAAACAGTAGATTTCCTCTGCAAAATATAAAATCTCCCCGAAAACACTGGTGTACTGGCAGCATTCTAGCTTCGGGGTGAAACTGAGTGTGCCTGACATAACTTTGCTAGCAGTTGCTGCCGTGTGCCTTCATGGGACTGAAAAACCTTAATAATTTGTGAACTGCTGCTCAAAATTTCACCAAACCCAGAAGCACATCTCCTTGACAAGCCAATAACATACATCAGTAATTTTCACCAACATTTGAAAGAAATAGATATGCCGTGTCACACCTTGGAATAAAAAGTACAAATGTGTCCATTTTCAGCACTTTTCCCCTTACTGTGCCTGTGACAATTTTTATCAGATTGGTTTGTCATTTTTCACAGTTGTAAAGCTCATCAGGTAGATTATGGATGTCATCTTTCAAGTTATGTAACAGGTGTCATTTTTATAAGCAGTAGAATGTTGCAGCAGCTTATAATGGCGGAACCTTTTCTGTGTGACTCACCTTAACTGAAGGGGCACTCCCATCTCATTGTTGTTAATTATGTTACAGATATTTTGTATTATTTGTTGTATCATTAATTTTTTTAATCATCACCTAACTTAAGGACCATTAATTTTAATGGTACTTAAGCATGACGAACATCCTTGGGATCAGGGCCACAATATTTTTGTAATTCAGATTGCAAAAACTGTGGCTTGCCTGTTTCTCTGCCAGATGAGTTCTAGCTTCCCAACCTGGTAGGGGTGCTTGACACATTCCAGAAGCCTGGAGGAGGTAATGATCAGCTTAATGAGCCATCCTGCCAACTGTGAATGATCATGCTGCACTTAGTCTCCTTCTTACAGAAGTCAGCATTGCTGTAAAAATATAATATCAATTCATTTTGTTTAATTGGAAAAAAAAAACATGGGGGGGGGAGAGCAAGAAAGCATACTGTCAAATATAAACTGGGGAATTCTCTGATATATCTATCTATAGTTATAGATAGATATCCATAGCTACTCGGGTTGCCACTGACAGTTTGATTTAAGAAAAAATTGAAACCAATCAGGTGGTTCTTCTTCAGGCTACATATGTTTGAATCCTACATCTCCCTAAACTCAAGGTGACTAACAAGAGGAATTTCAGTTTGTTCTTACAAGAATTTACTGAAGTACACAATGTTCTCCATATTTGAGACAAAAAGATCTTGAGATTTTAAAAACTCAAATGTGGGGGGGGGGGAAACAAAACTGACAGATGTGTCCATCTCCATCCAGGCCCAGGGCCTCTTCAAGATCTGGGTTTGAATTCCTGTGCCATGTTAATGCTGAATTAGGTTGCCAACTTTTTTTTTTCCCCCTGACAGGCTCCTCATCTCTAACAGCTACATGGCACGCAGGTACAATTTGGTCCTCTCTATGCTGGGAACAGCTGTACCTATTGAATGCAGCCGGTGCAGATGAGTGAAAATTTCATTTCACTTTGTTTTAAATAAGAATTTACCAAAATTCATAAAGTTCTTCATCTTTTGGATGGAAAGAACCTGAGATTTTAAAATTGTGAATGTGGGAGAATGCAGCACTGACAGATTCACTTACCCCCGGCTCAGAATCATAACAAAAACGATTCAGCAACTACTATGTTCTGATCAGTTCGATCAGTTAAAAAAGATCAGTCTGGTCTGCACATGAAGCAGGATCACATTTTTTTAAATACTCCCCTATATTAAAAACGTCCTTCAGGTTGACAGTAACACAACAGGTAGTGGGCTGGAGGTATGTTTAAATGGGGAACAATTAATAATCTGCCACCGAAAGCAACAGGAATAATTCACAGTATACACAACTGTGTATACTCTGTGTGTGTGTGTGTGTGTGTGTGTGTGTATATATATGCAGTAAATGGCTAATTGGAAAGCACATCCTGGAAGGCTGCCTGTGGAGACGGATTCACAAACTACCTGAATATACACTTGCCATCAACCTAGAAAGCAAAACGCTGTAGCAGATGCACTCAGCCAAGAAAGAACATTAAAACAGATTTCATAGATTTCATAGATCATAGAGTTGGAAGGAGCCTACAAGGCTATCGAGTCCAACCCCCTGCTCAATGCAGGAAACTAGAGGAGGGGTCTCCCATCCAAGTAATAACCAGGCCTGACCCTGCTTAGCTTTCCACGCTCAGACAAGCTGAGCCAGCGTGAGCCACAGGCCTGTTTTGGTCATGTGCCTCAGTCTCTCCTTTCTCTGGTTTGGGTTGCTGGCTGCCTGGGATTCAAAAGATTGCTCCCCCTCTGGTGACTCCTCTGCTCGGCCTCTGGTGGTGACCCTGCCCTCCACTCTCACCAGTCACAGGGCACACCAGCCACCACTGCTCAGGTGCCAAAAGAACGTGGCTGGCCTCAGGTTCTAGGCACCTTGATTTTTTTCTCCTGTGGTCTATCTTATTTTTTCATCTTAAAAAAAACCAAACACCTAATGTAGTATCTCTATGGAAATTACAAAAATCCTATTTTATTCCCGAGAGAGGGGGGTGGGGAGAGAGACACTATTTGCTTGTCTACCTCAGGCAACAAAAAATCTTGGCCCTGCCCTGCTTTCAGGATTTTTGTTTCAGCTGGCATTTTTTTTTTTTTTAATAGGGCCTTTTAGGATATGTTTTTTTTTTTAGCGCTGTGCTTGTTTTGTGTGCTTATTTGCTGTCTTGCTATTTTCTCTCTTATTACATTTTAATTTGTTCTCCTGTTATTGCTTTGTCATTTTATCTTAAAACCTTTGAAGCTGCCTTATCTATGCTTTGCATAGAAAGGTAGATAGAAAGGTTAGAATAAACAAACAAACAAACAAACTCCGGCACAGAGGATCATTGCGAGGATAAAATGGTGAAAGTAAAAGCACGCTGAAGCGAGTTTCTTGGAGGAAGACGGAGGAGGGAGGGTACAAATACGATAAATAAGTGTTAATGAAAGCTTTGTACAAGCTACCGCATCTGAGATTTCACCGCCTTCCTACACCAAGTCAGTTGTCACTATTATTTTGACAGTGTATCTTCAGAGGCCTTTCAGCAGCAAGCGATTGTTTTATGATTAAGCTTCCTGCTGGCTTGCTAAAAAGTGAAAAAGAAGCAATATCCGATGCACATTACAAAAGCCAGTGGGAGATTAAACCCTGCTCATCACAGATATGTAAAATGAGTCTGTGCCTGTCAGTGCCGAGACATTCTCTCTTGCGCACCCCCCCCCCGACCCACCTCCCATTTTGGTTCATCAGTCCAGATTGTTCCAAGCGAGCTTGTCCTCTCACATGAAATGTAAACGCTAAAAATAGTCTCATTAAAATAGCGCTTTCAAACATTGAATTGTATTACACATTCTCTTCCTAGAAAGGGGGGGGGGGGTAGACTCTCTTTTCTGGTTCATAACAGAAAGCTGCTGATCACATCTTGCTCTGACTATGGAATGATCAACACATCATTGTGTTTCAAAGGCGCATTACTGTTACTAAACAGGGATGCTGAATTGTCCTGCCTGCCTCCCCTGGAAGGTTCCTCTTCAGAAGAGGAGGAAGACTTACCTCTGGTCCAGGACTCTGGTCCTTCAGACGGAGAGGACCTCTCTTTGGCCCTGGAGCCTCCCTCCCCTGCAGGCTTAGAGGGAGAAGTTCAGGACACAGCCAGCCAGCCAGCCAGCCATCAGCAGCAGAGCTGGGACCCTCCCAGCAGACCCTCAACGTGCCTCCCCCGCCCCGCCGCAGGAGAGCATGCAGTCAGAGCTGGAGAAGGAACCACCTCCAAGGTCTCCCAGAGAGACACCAGCTGAAGCAGAAAACCCAGACACTCCCTCAGGAGAGGATTGTTCACCAGCAAAGCAAGGCCCTGGTAGAAGAACAAGCTCTACTCAGGAGCAGGGCATTGCAAGCAACCTCAGACAGCAGCCTGCAGCTGTGGGGTCAGGGTGTGGCTCAGCCATGCCGGCATAAAAGGCTTGCTTCAAAAGGAGAGCTGATGCTGGAAAATAAGGTGTCTCAGCATCCAGCTGTGGTATTTCTGTTTGGCCTTTTTGAAACAATCAGCTCCCATTTATCAACTTACTCCTGCTTCATCCCTGTATTTTGATGACAGATTTATAGCACTTGGCCTCAGCTCCCTCATAGTATATGCCTCTTCTCTATCTCAGCTCTTGATTTATGACCACCTGGTAACTGACTATAGACTGTTTAAACAATTGCCCTTTGCACTAGGACATGAACTCCCTCTGCACAGAAAGCGGATTGCAGAGCAGGACCTGCTCCAGCTTTTTTTTGGGGGGGGGAGATGTCAGCAAAGGGCACCCTTCTATCATCACTGGGGCCCTGGTAGTGGGCTTGCTTTACAGTGGCAGGTGGCCATTTTGCTTTCCCACAGTGCCCCAGAGTGACACTGTGGGAAATTAAAATAGCCATCCAGTGCTGCTGCTGCTGCTGCTAGATAAACTTATGGCCAGCACCCCAGGGCAGGTGTTGGTGTAAGTAGGACTTGCCAAGGCTCTGGAGCATCAACAGTTGCCAAAAGGAGCCCGATGCGGGCACCAGGCTTGTTGCAGAACAGCTCCTCATAAAGTCCTGTATAGCACTATCCTTCCCCTACTATGCTATCCTTAACCAGGCAAGGCACTCCTGTCTGTAGCAAGTATACTTTTTGGCATGCCCACTCATTTGCCGCTAGCAGAAGTCCTCTGGCACCTCACCTGGGTGCAGCCATTTGATTCTGCCTTCCTAGGCCACGTCTATTTCCTTACCATCATCAAGTAAACTATGGGCATTTCACGGATACTAAATTAATTGCCCCATGGGGGGCAGCCATCTTTTTTCCCTGTAGAAGAATGTCCTGGAAGCAACACTACCTTACCATGTAGTGTTATTTCCATAGACATTCTTCCTCAGCCCCATATAGAAACTGAGGTGGGAACCGTGATTTCTAGTCACTAGAAGGTAAAAGATGTGGCTTTTACCTTTACCAGAGTGTTTTTGTTTGTTTTTTTCAGGTCAGGCCTGGTTATTACTTGGATGGGAGACCCCTCCTCTAGTTTCCTGCATTGAGCAGGGGGTTGGACTTGAGACCCCTTCCAACTCTATGATCCTATGATCCTAAAGAGAAGAAATAAAGAATAGAGCCAATGTGGCATAGTGGTTAGAGTATTGAACTGGGACTCGGGAGATCTGGGTTCTAGTCCACACTTGCCTATGAAACTCACTGGGTGACTTTGGGCCAGTCACTGAATCTCAGTCTAACCTACTTCACAGGGTTGTTGTGAGGATTAAATGGAGAGGAGGAGGAGGAGGATTATGTAAGCCACCTTGGGTTCCTTGCAGGGAAAAAGGTGGAATATAAATATAATAAAACAAATAAATAATGGAAATAAAAAGCCCTCAGACCACCCAATAACTAAGTTTAATAAGTATCCCCCACACTCAAACATCAAACAATATTCTTCTCCCCCCACACCTGCCACTGGATGTCATCATTTTTTCCCTCCTTGCCTTCATTGGAAGCAAATGTCCAGGAAAGGTGGGGGAAGGATTTTTACAGAGCCCGAGATATTTTATATTGTTCATATGTGTATTTGAGAGAGGTTTATTTTATTTTATTTTAAATACATTGCATTCCAAAAAATCCTTGGTGAGAGGAAGGGGTAGATATAGATATAGATATATGACACACACACATACACACACACACACACAGCAATAATCCTTCTCTTATCCACTGTCACTAAATGCCTGTTTTAATTAAAAGGTGTTATATCTCTTTCACAGGATGCCATGGTGGATAGTTCCTAAGGGGAACCACAGTCTGTAACTAAGCAGCAGCCACTGAAAAAGCTCTAGATGTTGTCAATGTTAGGCCTTGTCAGAAAGTGCCTCCCTAGTTTCTCAGTCTTGTTCTTGTGTTGCAAAAGTAGGAGGGCATTTTCTGCACAGGTGGGCTGGAGAGGTTTTGATGACTTTCTCAGGCGCGGGACTTGCATAGGTAGTAGTCAGAGACAGCAGCTCGCTCGCTCTCACTCTCACACTCTCTCTCTCTCTCTGTTTTTGCTGCTCTTTTCCCATCACTCCACCAATCCATTTCCATTTCAGATTACTTCCAGGGTTGGGACTTATTTATTTATTATATTTATACCCCCGCCTTTTTTCCTGCAAGGAACCCAAGGTGGCTTACATAATCCTCCTCCTCCTCCTCCTCCTCCTCCCCACTTTATTCTCACAACAACCCTGTGAGGTAGGTTAAGCTGAGAGTCAGTGACTGGCCCAAAGTCACCCAGTGAGTTTCATGGCTGAGCGGGGAATAGAACCCGGATCTCCCGAGTCCCAGTCCAACACTCTCACCACTACGCCACATTTTTAGCGGTCAGCAGTATCACAGTCAGAGGCTTTTTCTTCTTAAACTTTCCCCTTTCTTTCAAACAGTTTTTGCTGCCAGTTTCCTGCGGTGGCAGTGATCTTCCTCCTTCCAGGGCCAGCTTGCACAACAATGCATCTGAGGAAGGTTGCTACACGTAGTGCCCTCCCTCCAATGCATTGTGGGCTAAGATGGTCCCTGACAGAAGAGGATCGCTGACACCATGGGTTAACAGCAGGAAATACTGTTAAAAGAAAGAGGGGGGAAATGTTTAAAAAGGAGAAGCCTCTGACTGCAGTAGTGTTTTGGTTAAAAATAAAAATAGAAAAGGCAAGTCCCCTACCCATGGAAGTCCCCTCCAAATTGATCAGAAGTTTCCCAGCCCCCCCTTTAATCTCTCTTGCCTCCCGCTCCTAAAAATGTGCCAAAAAATTATCCTGAGAATGTCTGATGCAGCCCTAGTGAATATCCATGATCTTCCACTTCCATTGCAAAAACTGTTTATTAGTTGCTATGGATAACTGTTTCAAAAAGGCAGCAGCTTTGAGAATATTATCGCTGGATTTGCACGCACAGACAGAAAACATGGTGATCCGCAGCACAAGGAAACAAATAGCAGGCAACAACATGGGCTGCGTTATAGTGCGTGGAAAGATATTTGGGCTTTTGAATGAGGATAATGATACACAACTAAGTCAGATGCAGATAATGCTGCATCTGACTTAAGGGCTCGACATGCATCGAGCAACAAGGTCTACAAAACTTGTTGCATAATCATGCTTGTGGATCGATATCCCAAACATGATGGCACATGCTGAATACGTTCCATCCTTATGAAGACAATGAATGAGCTTCCCTAGAACCTACACAGTGTATTTCACTAATATGTATTTAAATACTGTGATGAAGTGGTAAGATTTTATGGAGTGGACTCCATTTTATGAAAATAGTTTTCTGACAAGCTGGATTTATGTTTTATGTTCTAGAGTTTGTCTTAAATCAATTTACATGCATTATTCATGGGGCCCAGTAGCCTGTTGGTACAAAGCACAATGGCCCACAGTTTTATATAATGCACATATTTTTCAGTGTTCTGTATAAACAATGCGGGGTCTTAGTTATTAAAAACTCTGAATTCTCAATCCATCTCAACTTTCACCCTATTTTTATGTGCATTGAATTCACTTGTAATGATTAATATGCCCTTAAAATGTAGCCTGGGAAGGACCTTGGTTATTTATCTCTTATGTAAATTTTCTGACACACTTAACACTTTGTTTCGAGCTTCTTGGATGGTTCCCAGGAAATAGGCCTCCATAGGTGTAAATGGGCAGGGGAACAAAGAAAGGAGGTGGTTGGTTACCTGGTTGGAAATGTCACAGAATAGCTTCAGTGAAGAAAGGGAGAACACTTTCAAGATATATACCTGTGGAGGTGCCCTTCAAGGAAAGGCCAGCATAGAACTTAAGTCTGCCACCCCCTCTGGATTCACTCTGACTGGACAGGACAGGAACTCCAAGAGCCACAGGTTACTTTTCTGCACAGGTAGTGCTGGCCCCAGGTTTTTGGGAAAGACACCCTCAGTGGGCCCCCTACCTCAGTGAGTCTACTTTCTCACCACCATTGTCACCAGCTGCTATTGTTTCTCCCTTTCTTTCTCATCATTGCTACCCACTTATTTGATTGACAGGCAGAGAGCCAGTGAGGAAGTAGGCAGTGGCATCTACTGCTCCCCCTTCTTACCAACACCATTGTCTTGGCCAGAGTGAGAGGTGGGTGAACAAACAGGTTGCAAGGGCAAGGGGAGGAGCAACTTGGGGGGGGGAGCTCTTATCAATGGGACCCTGATGCAGTGTGGGTCCTTGGCAGGTGTCCAACCATGCCTACCCTTGACACCAATCCTGCACACAGAAGGGGAAAGCTACCATCAAATACCCCAGTCACCCCTGAACAAGTTCAGCACATAGGGGAAAGATCCTTCAGCTGTCAAAAGTATACAGTCCAGCCCAGGTTCCAAATTAAGGAGCTTTGCTGAGTTTATGGATGGAGATATAAAGGATGAGGGGAAAAACAGGTTCTATATAAAAGAAACAAAACACCACACTAGACACTCTTAAAGATGAATCTCAATCTTACTTGTGAAGATTCACCCATGATGTTCACTAGATTATATTGTGATTATTTTGTATGTATTGTGATAGGGTTTTTAATTTTTCCCCCCTTTCATTAATGTATGCTCCCTTGAACTGTTTTCTTAACAGGCTAAATGTAAGTATTTTCCAAAGCTGGGATGAAATGGCCCCCACAATTTTGCTGCCCTGTTCACACAAGTGCAAAACTAGGATTTTGGGATTCTCAGTAGGGAGGAAAACTCATTGGCCATAGAATTCCCTTCCTGGTTGCTACATTTTATTCCCAGAAGCACCATTGAGTGACACTAAATGATAATGTAACATCTGAGGGATGGGGCTCTCAGTTAAAAAAAAAAGTGGCATCCACAGAACTAACTAGACTAGCATCATTCTAGGGGGATTCTGGGAGAAAATAGTAGCCACCAGCTAACAGCTGCTAGAACAAGTACTCCTTAGCAGCTGAGATAGATAGATAGGATAGGTAGATGCTGCTTTAAAAATAGTATTCCTAAAGCAGTTTACAGTCAATATATAAAACATTAAAAAATATCTAGTTTATAAACTAAAGCAGCAGCATGAAACAATTCCTAATCCAGAACAATGAGAGAACCAAGGATGGTCATGTTCACCAAGATTCTCCAAACTCCACTTTGTAGCTTGGTTTGTCTCACTCTCATTGGCATTTGTGACCTGTTTTTCCCCCCCATTCAAACAGGAAAAGTGAACATTTCTGTGCACTTTTTAAAAATTGCACACCTTTCCCCCATTGACAAAAGCAATGGCATGAACATGTGTTTTTTTAAAAATGTGCAGTTTAAAGTGTACATTTTTCAAAATATGCATTTTCTAGATGTGATTACAAGTTCGGGAATGTGTGAACTTTTTGAAAATTTATGCTCCTGTTCACATTGGGATTGTGAGCATGGCAAGTTAGAATGATGCGCAAACTGAAACAAAATTCTCATGCATCCCTATGAGGCAGTAACAGTTTAAAACCAGCGCATGATTTAACCAAAGGCAGATGAAAATGGAAAGGTCTTTAAAGCCCACTTCAAAGCAAACAGGGAAGGAAACAACTGTAGCTCCTTTAAGAGGCAGTTCTATAGATACTGGCCACCATGGAAAAGGCCCTGTCTCTTGTACTCATCAACCTAAGTGATCTTATTTGCAGACCTACTAGCACAGCATCTGTGGACAGCCTTAAGCCCCAGGCAGGTCCATATGGGTGCAGGCAGTTCTTCAAGTAAGTAACCTGGTCTCAAAGCATTTTGGGGTTTAAAGGGCTCTTTGTATCCACTGAGCATAATGACCCAATCAGTCCCTTTTTCAATTCTCACATCTGTTTTGAACTTACTAGGCAGCCTTAAGCAAATCACTGTTTCTCAGCCTCAGGCTCCCACCTACACTGCGGCAATAACAACACTGATCTGCCTTACATGGTTGTTGTAAAGCATGGGTGGGGGAACGTTTTCCTATGAAGGACTGATGACCCACAAGAAAAGTCAATCGGGGGCACAGCCATTGGTGAGCAGATGCAGGTGTCATGTGATGGTGGGCGGGGCCAGAGCATGAAGTGGGTAGAAGTTGTAGGATTGCATAGTGTGCCCTCTGTGTACCACCCATCTCTCTCTCTCCCCTCCCCCCTGCCACTACCCCACATGAAATTAGGCCAAGGGCCGCTTGTGGTCCAAAGGTTTCCCACCCAAATAGTAATGCCAGTATTGGAAATGTTATTTGAAAAGCAGCAAAAATAAATAAAGTATATGTAGTATTTAGAAATACTATAGAAATACTAAATGTTTATTGCATATTCTATTTCCAATTCTGAAAAAGGTTGTTCCATAATTTCTCTATCTTCACCCACTAATCTAAATTTAAAATGCTTTCCTATATACTCATTAATCCTCTCTTCCGTACAATCTCCGGCCTTATACAACTCTGAATAAAATTCATGAAATATTTTTAGTTTATCCTGCATTAGATTATGTCCTTTCCCTTTTTTATCTTTAATTGCCCCTACTATACTTGTGGATCTTGCTAACATTTTAGAATTCTTATTACTATTTTCAGAAAACTCTCTTTTCAAATAAATCAAGTTTCTCTGAACTTTTTCCAAATCTTTATTTCCCAGCTCTTTCCTTTTAGCTTGTAATTCAGCAAAAACCCTGTTCTCCCTTTCCTTCAAAAACTTCATTTCCAAATCCCTAATCTCCCCTTCTAACTTTTTAGTAAACTGTTCTTGTTTTTTCCTTAGTATCACACCCTCCCTGATACTTATCCCTCTCATCACTGTCTTCATTGTGTCCCAAACAACAGCTTCAGTACGAAACTCCTGTATCATTAAGCAACCAAATCTCTCTCATTTCCTTTTCTATCTTTGCTATAATATATTTATGCTGTAAAATCTTACCATTCAATCTCCAACTCCTTGCTTCTCTATAATCCTTCTTTACTTTAATATCCATATTAACTATAGCATGATCCGAAACTTTTATAACACCTATTTCTGAACTCCTCACTCTTGACATCAGGGTCTTAGAAACAAAAATATAATCAATCTATCCTAGAAAAGTTCTTCGTGGCCGGTGAAGGGTATAATACATATACCCTCTTTCCAGTCCCTTTACCCCTCTCCAAACATCAACCAGTCCTTCCTTATTAATTATTTTATTTAATACCGTTAAATTATTTCTCTTCTCTTGTCCTGTCGGATTTGATTCATCAATATTTTTTGTCCATCACCATATTAAAATCCCCAGCCATAATTACCAAACCCTTTTGTGGCTCCCCCATTTCCTTAATCACTTTTTGATAAAATTCTTCTTGATTTTCATTTGGTGCATACATATATTAATCAATATATATTTTTCACCTCCCAATAATTCAAATATTATAATAAATCTTCCCTTAACATCCTTCTTTACCTTTGTCACCTTAAAACCACATTTCTTCAAAATAATAATTGCCACCCCTCGTGACTTGGATGAACCATAAGCTCTCTCATATGTCATAGACCATCGCAATTCATTTACCCCCTCCTTTGATTGGTGAGTTTCTTGCAAATATATAATATCCGCCTTATCCTTGTTGAGGAGTGCTTCAATCTGTCTTCGTTTCAACATGGAACCCAGGCCTTTAACATTCAAAGTGGTAATTCTCAAGTTTGAAACCATCCAAGTCTTTGTCCATCTTAAATTGTTGGTCCCTATCAGTGAAATAAAACACAACAGCACACACCCTTCCCCTTCCCCACACCCTATTACCCCATTCCCTACATATATAAGCAGTCCCCCCCTTACCAGCCTCGAATAATACCTTCATGATCCCGGCCTGCCATGCCAAAAAAAGGGGGGGAGAGACAAACCCACCCACCAAGCAACTGACCCGTAGATCCCTCCCAATTAATCTTTTATCCTTATTCATCCAGGTTATTACCCTTTAAAAAAAAAAAAAACAACACATTATTAATCTAGTATATATACTTACTAAAGTGAAAACAAAAGCAAAATGTAAAGCAAAAAACAGAGAGAGAGAGAAAAGAAAGGGAAAAAATGAGTAATATTTTAAAAAAATTAAAAGCACAGAAAAATATTCTTTCTTTTTTTTTTTTAAAGGGAAAAAAACCACAACACCATTGAGAGAAACTCCTCTTTCAGTTCCTTCCAATTATTTGCCACAATCCCCTTCTGCTCCTCTCCTCACCACCACAAATCCTTTTTTCCTTCCATATTTCTCTTACATAGCTGCTCCTTCCAACACCTGCACATCCGCATCCCTCGAGGTTCCTGCCGTCAATCCCAGTGCAATAAATAAACTGAAAGAGGGCAAGACCCCTGGACTAGATGGCTTAGGGGCTGAATATTACAAGGTTTTTAAGAAAATGTTGGTTCCAAGACTAAAAAGGTTATTTAATTTCCTATAATTCTGATCTCCCAATTTATCTATATCTTTTGGAATTACAATTCCTAAATATTTAATTACATTATTAATCTTATAATTACTTTTTTCCCTACACATTTCAATCTCTTCTCTTTTACTATAATTAAACAACAAAAATTTAGATTTGTCCCAATTAATCTGTAGCCCCGTTACTTCCCCGAACTCCTTTAAATGATTCTCCACTCTATCCATATTTTCCACAGGGTTTTTGATTGTCAAAAGAGTATCATCTGCAAAAAGATTTATTTTTATCTTCTTTCTAATCCCTATCCCACATATATTCCTATCTTCTCTAAATACATTTGCTAAAATCTCCATCACCAATGCAAACAAAATAGGCGAAAGGGGACTAACACAATGGAGAAGCTTATTTGCACCAAAATACGTTAATTGTATTTACGTAATTGTAAATACAGGAGTTAATTGTAAACTTGTTAACTGCGGCCAGGTTAATGATAGTGAGAAATTGGAAAGTACAACATGTTTTCCTAATAACAGACTGGTATAAGGAAGTTTGGGACATAGCCCTAAACGATAAACTAACTAGTAGTATCAAATGCAGAAAAGGATTGCTAAAGAAGAATAATTTTATGGATATATGGAATCAATTACTAGACTATGTATTAATAAAGGGGAAGGGGAGCATGCCTTGTCAGTATATGTTATATTTTTGGAATTTGGAATTCATTTGATCAAGAGGATGGAAGTATATTAATTGGTCCCTTGGAGGGTGGGTGGTGTGCACTTTATGACTTATTGTATGCTGCTTAGGTTATATTTTTGTGATATTTTTGTATTTTGTTATATTTTGTTTTGAAAAGTAAATAAAATATTTTTTTTAAAAAAAGAAATACTAAATGTTATCACTGCCTCCTTTTTGTTGCATCATTTTTAAATGGGAAGGTTGTGATGGCTGTGGTATGGGGTATTTAAGTCTGACATTCTACAGATAACTAAATAATAAATGACAATGAAGCAACTTTTTTTGTCCTGTGGTCTATTTTATTTTTTTCATCTGAAAAAACAACTACCCTAATGTAGTATCTCTTAAGGAAACTATAGAAAACCTATTGATTCCTGAGGTTTGGGGGCAGGGAGGATGTCCATACCATTTATATAAAGCAAGGGTACAATCCTATGCATGTTTAGACAGAGAAGAATCCCACAACTCCTAGCATTCCCCAGCCAGCATAGTTGTAGGGCTTTTTTTTCTGTCTAAACATGCGTAGGATTGTGCCCCAAATGTTGGTAAGCACCAAATAAATATATTATTCATTACACTTTCAAAACCTTTCTTATTGTCAGTCATTCTCCATCATACTTAACAGCCAAATATTTATGTAAATAAATGCAGATAAATACAGTTGAAATACGCTCATACCTGTGCCAGAAAAAAGTGAATAAATTGTAAAGGGCTGCATGCAGACATTGAATGAAGTTAATGGACAAGCTTCCTGCTGCTGCTGTGATGAAATTTGGATCATGCAGCAAGTGAGCTCATCTTGCAGTACTAAGTCAATCCTTAAGACTTTGACACTTGAAGTGTAGAGGATGGTCCCAGGTTCAGCCCCTGGCAGGTACAAAGATCAGGTAGCAGATTATGTGAAAGACCTGTCTGTCTGAGACCCTGGAAAGCTGCTCCCATTTGGAGTAGATGATGCTGGACTAGAATATATGGACAAATAAGCTGACCAAGTATAAGGCAGCTATGCTCCTCTATTGATTATTTCTTAATCAAATACAATGGGTTGGATCCAGACTTAGTCCTACTTAGAGTAGACCCACTGAAAGTGGACAAGTTAGTCATCATGACTAACAAGTCCTATTGATTTCAGTGGGTCTACTCTAAGTAGGACTAAGACTGGATCCAATCCAATGTGTTTTGTCATGTTGAAACCTTCCAATCCACTGTGTAGAAGACAATTGTTGTTGCTGTGTTTGGGTATTTCCCCCCCATTACATATTGATATATTTGTGGTGAGCAAGGAAGCTGCCTTAAGCAGAATGGTGGGTTATATAATTTTAACATCAAACCAAATAATTAATAAACCATAGAACTCTTGTAGCAGTGTATAGCTCCAGGATGTTCTGCCAAATATACCAGATTGTGGGTGCTTTACATGACATCCTCCTCCTCCACGACCTCTCCCGCTCTTTACAGCCATTTCTGCGGCTTTTTTTTTTTTTAGATCGAGGAAAGTCTGGTATTATCTTTGAATGGTGGCATGAAACCCTCATGTATTTGTGCAATTCTGCTACACCACAGCACCACCTAGTGGTTGTGTAATGGAACAAATAGAAAGGCAGAGAAAGAAGACCCCTGAGGGGGGAAAACAAGTATAAAGGAGCCCACAGTCTCCATAAGCATGCATGCCAAAACAATGCAAACACTTCAGTCTTTACCCCTTTTGTTTCCACTGACTTTTAAATATCCACTATTAGACAAATTGCTTTTTATTCTTGGGGGGGGGGGGCGGAAATTACATAGACAGTAATTCTTCCAGGCTGAATCTACATTACTTCTACACTTTACCCAACACAGTCAGAGCACAGTTGGCACTAATTTGCAAACTTCTGAGTCGGAAGTTTATATTTCAATATTTCTCCCCTCATTATTTATGAATTTGTAATTTCCCTATCAGCATGTATATACTTACTGATAAAACTTCTCGGCTGGCTATCTGGATGATATGAGATGCATACTCTGCAGCATTTAACATACAAAAACAGAGATATTTATTTTATATGTAATTGCACAGCTATTCTCACACAAGGATTAGTATGTGTACAGACTCATGCACACCCCATACCTTTTTTGCTCACTTTACATTGCATTTATTTACTCTGCAATAGCTTGCTCTGGCTTCTGGAACAAGATGTGTTAGTAAATTGGCCACAGTTGTTCCTTTAAGGGTGCTTCAGAGGGGGAGGGAAGCAGGTTGGAGCGCTGCCAGGATACCTTGTACCCTGGCGCCCCCAATTTCTTCCCCTCCCTGCCCCCTTTATCCCCTCTCCGAGGTCAATTTTCTGACCTCAGAGAAAAAGCAGGCACAGTTCTTTCCGCGCCGGCTGCAAGGGAGGGAGGGGGATCTGAGCGTGGCTCCCCAGCACCAAGGTCGGAGCTCTGTTTCTGACCTCGGACCTGGGAATCCGAAGTTTCCTATGTCCCTCTAGATGTGTGTAGTCTGCAATGCTAAATACACATTTTAGGAAGCAAGGCCCATTCAAAATAGTGGAGCTTACTTGCAACAAGTAAACATGTGTAGGATCATGCTGCTAGTCTCTTAAAAAAAAATAAAAAAGAGTGAGTATATAATAAAAAAAACATTACAAGATAACATAATATAATAGGTGAACAACAACTTTGCTAACAATGACAAAAACATCATTTATAAGGGCGGGGGGGATCTCTTCCTTTATATACCTACTGAAACCTTGACATTCTCCTGCTCTGAGCCCATGCTAACTGAAGTGAGGTGTGTGATCAGCAGGAAGATGGGCCTTTTCAGTGGTGGCACCCTTGTTGTGGAATCACCTCCCCAGAGAAGCTTGCCTGTTGTTGTCTTTATGACCATTTCAGTGCCAGGTAACCTTTTTATTCTCCCAGGCTTTGTAAAATCTTCAGGCTGTGATTGTTAATCAATCATTTTTATCATTTTGATTTTCTATAAAAAGCTGATGCTATATAATTTGGTTTCATTTTCTCTGCTGCCAATGAGAAATTGTATGCTGCATTTTTTGTTTTGTTTTTGGTAATTGTATTTTAATAGTTTGTTAGGTGAGCCATCCAGAGAACATTGTTACTGGGCAGTCTGTATAAATATTGTAAATTCAGAAATGCAATAAAAATCAAACCTTATTCATAATAGAATCAAATGCTCATAATCAAACTTAGAAATATATAATAATAAACTATATGCTTCAGTTAATGAATGATGAGAACATTTAACTACCTAATTATATTGTACTTATAAATACACAAAAGGCCATAAAAAGGTTGTATAAGCTTTTGAATTCAACAGAACTCATCATCAGGCAAGATAGTAAACAAAGCAAAAGGGGTGGCGGCTGATGTTCAAGCCATGGAGTCTTGTCTTCTACTAGTTAAGATCTTAAGATGAAATGTGGGAGAAGGCTGCAGACATTCAAATTAGGCTGTATCAGGTACTGAGATGGTTTCAGATTGCTCCTAAGAGTCTCCCAAGGGCTGCTGGGATGGAAAAACAAACACATATTTATTTATTTTTACTAGATTTATATACTACTAGCTTTTGCCCGCAGCTTCGCTCGCGTGATGAAGAGTGACCGTGCCAAGTTTGCACGGGTCGTCATTTTTCCTATAGGCACTATTTGTTCGAAATTCCTTAAGGTCACTGACGGCTGTTTTAAATCGCTCCATAGGAAAGGTCCCCCTGGACTACATAATGAAATCCTAGTAGGGATGTAACCGCTCGCCTCGAGCGGGCATAGCGGGCCGAATTCGGCCCAGCTCACATCCACGCGAGGCTCGTGCGGACCTACGGGCCTACCTGATCCAGCAGCAGCTCGCCTCTCCATGGTGAGCCGCCTGCGCTGGTCCCATCGCATCACATCCAGCCCTGGAAGTGACGCGATGGGACCCTGCACAGGCGCGCTGGACCCCCATGCGACATATTGCGCCTGTGCAGGGTCCCCATCACGTCACTTCCGGGGCCGGGTATGACGCGACGAGGACCAGCGCCGGCGGCTCGAGCGGCGCAGAGAGCTGCTCCACGTCGCTCAGAAGATCGAGACGGGGGGCCGCCCCCACGGAGAGGTGATCCGGTGGAAAGGCGAGCCCCCAACAGGTTCGTGCCACATCCCTACGAGCCTCCCCCAGGACTACCAGCCCCCCGGGACTGCACAATGAAATCCCGGCTCCCCCGGGACTACCTGCTCCCACGGGACTACACAATGAAATTCCTGCTCCCCCCCCCCGGGACTACACAATGAAATCCCTGCTTCCCTCCCCGGATTACACAATGAAATCCCTGCCCCCCCCCGGGACTACACAATGAAATCCCAGCTCCCACAGGACTACACAGTGAAATCCCTGTTCTCCCCCACAGGACTGCACAATGAAATCCCTGCCCCCCCCCCCCCCCGTGGGACTGCACAATGAAATCCCAGCTTCCCCCCTCCCCAGGACTACACAACAATGAAATCCCAGCTCCCCCCCCTGGGACTACACAATGAAATCTCTGTCCCCCGCCCGGGACTACACAACAATGAAATCCCTGCCCCCCCGGACCACACAATGAAATCCCTGCTCCCCCCCCAGGACTACACAGTGAAATCCCTGTGCCCCCCCTCCAGGACTACACAGTGAAATCCCTGTGTCCCCCCCCTCCAGGACTGCACAATGAAATCCCTGCTCCCCACCCAGGACTACGCAATGAAATCCCAGCTCCCCCCACACGGGACTACACAACAATGAAATCCCAGCTCCCCCCCGGGACTACACAATCAAATCTCTGCCCCCTCCAGGACTACACAATGAAATTCCTGCTCCCCCCCTGCTCCCCCCAGGACTGCAAAACAATGAAATCCCTGCCCCCTCGGGACCACACAATGAAATCCCTGCTCCCCCCCAAGACTACACAATGACATCCCAGCTCCGCCCCGGCTGTGGTTCATATGAACATTCTGTTTTGACGCAGGAGAGATTTGCATATCCGCTCCTGATTGGCCCCTGTGACAGTTCATATGAAAATTCTATATGTCATTGGAACCATTTGCATAACCGCTCCTGAATGCCCCTGTGAACATTCCAAGTGACATTGGCTCTCTTCTATTTTGGGCCGTACAGGCGCAGCGAGGTTTTTTCGGAGATTTGAACTAGTGGTGGCCACGAACCTGCTGTTCTCCGTGCCGCTCGAGCCGCCCGTGCTGCCCGCGCTGGTCTCATAGCATCACTTCCGGTACGGAATTGACGTGAGGGGATCCTGCGCTGGTGCGCTGGACCCCCGTGCTACGTTTTTAGCAGGGAAACCAGGGCAACAGGGCTTAAACAGCCAGAAGTGTGCCATGTTCCAACGTGCTGGAACTGACGAGATGGGACCAGCGCGGGTGGCTCGCCGCAGAGAGGCGAGCCGCCCCGGGGACAAGGTAAGTCCCCACGAGCCTCGCGTGGGTGTTAGTGGGGCTGATTTCGGCCCGCTACGCCGCGCGAGGCAAAATTGTCCACCCCTAATTTGAAACCAACAGCCTCTGTCCTTGGGTGATGGAGAGTATGCGTGCCAAGTTTGGGGCGGATCCGTCAAAACTTGATGGAGCCTATGTGACGACGCCCTGCACACAGCAGTCATTCAGTCAGGCAGTTATTTAAGAAGTTTCCCTCCCTTTTCACCCCCTCAGAGAACATTCTAAATGGCCGAGGGGAGATTTGCATACCCAGCCCTATCGGCCCCTGCAGGAATTCATACAAACATTCTAAGTGTTGTATGGGCTATTTGCATAACTGCTCCTATTGGCTCCTGCAGCAATTCTGAGGTGAGACCAATTTGCATAACTGCTGCCCTGTTGTTTTGCCCATAGGAGATATGAGTGTGGGGCGATTTTGCCCCCTTCTTTCACCCCCTTAGGGACGGAATTTCCAAAAATCTTTCCTTAGTGGGGCTCTACGTCATAAAAGCAATGTTCCTTCAAAATTTCATGTTCCTAGATTAAACGGTTTAGCAGTCAGCCAGGACACTTTCTTATATATATATAGATTAGTTCATCCTGAGCGGTGAGCAATAAAAGAAGAGAACAGAAATTACAACATTTAAATATTTAAAATCAGGCTCTGTGGCTCTGTGGTAGAGCATATGCTTTTCATGAAAAAGGTCCCTGGTTCAACCGCTGTCATTTCGGATAGGGCTGGAAATATTCCTGCCTGAAACCCTGGAGAGCAGTTGCCAGTCACTGTTGACAATATTGGGCTAGATGGACGCATGGTCTGACTCAGTATAAGGCAGCTTCCTATGTTCCAGATTATAACAATTAAGCCATGGCTGGTCAATTAGGGAAGACTTGTTTAAATAAATATGTCTTCAGCAGGTGCCAAAAACAAAACAATGTCAGTGCCTGCCTGACATCAACAGGCAGGGAGTTCCACAGAGAGGGAGCCAGCGCACTGAAGGCTCTACTCCAAGTGCACTCCAAACGGACTGCAGGTCCATGTGGAACCACCAGGAGTGACTCATCTGATGACCTCAGTGAGCAGGCAGGCTGGGAAGGGAGAAGATGCTCTCATGGTCCCAAGTTATTTAGTGCCTTATATACATCAGTAACCAAACTTAATCCTGGGATGGCAGCAGATAATGCCATTCCCTCAGTGCAGTTCCCTCAGCAAAAGGCTCACATGCTGACTATTGGCTTCTTCTGGAGTGATGTAAGGTATTTTTTTTTTTCAAACTGGCTTTTGATGACCGTAGATGGCTAGGAGGTTGAAAGAATGGTCACCGTATTGTTATTCACCTGAGCTGTCTGGCTGAGCAGGACTGACTTCTACGTACAAATAAAGAAACAGGAACTTGGTTCATATATCGGAAAGATACAGATAGGGGCAATGAATATAATCAGATATCCCTGCTATTGCCATATTGGTGGTTCCTCCTTTATTGCAATCCATTTATTATTATTTGGGCTGTTCATATGATTTTCAGTGATTTGATACACTCAATATCCATGCAAGTACATTTCTCTTTTAGCTTCTATAATGGTTACAAAATGCATCTGTAAAACTGTGGGCAGAAGGAAAAGCTTTTATATATCCTGCCTCTCTCCATCCACCTGTCGTCAATCATGGTCCCTCTACAGTAACATCCTTGCTGCCCGTCACTTATTCACCTCCTGATATCATTCTGTTCCTTACCATTTGAAATAAAGCACCTAAATTCTGCCAACATTAATACTTAGCATTCAAAATAAAACTATTCAACTGAATGCAAAATTAGCACATTTGCCAGCATGAATCTTTTGAGCTTCCCTGGCACAGAAATGATGTTGTCCATGGCACAGAATACAATCTGTGGTGCTTAAAGTCAACAGCTGCTGGTGGAGGAGGCATAATTTATTCAACATTCTTGAAACTTCTGGTATAGGCTTTTTCTGGTGCACCAGTGTTTCAAACAAATGAACTGAAATAAAGTGACCCAATCTTTTTTTTGCTTCCTGTTTAAATTGAACTAAGTGTGCAGTTGTTAGTCCATCAGCTTTGCTGGTAACTGACCTAGAAGCCATAATCTCTAGTCTCATATGGGAGAGTAGGATGGTGCTATTGCACTCATGTCCTACTTCTGGGTTTCACACAGGTGTCTGGTTGGCCAATTTGTGGGCAGAATGCTGGACTAGATGGGCCCTTGGTCTATTGCAGCATGGCTCTACTTATGAGTACAATATTGAGACACATATGGGGACCTCAAAGCCACGAAGAGACCCACTGAGGAGGCTGGGGAAAGATGGATGAATCCTTCAAACAAAGGCACCACATGGTCTTTGCTTTCCCCTCACTTTTAATTTGGAATGCTTGGTGATTTTGATCTTGCCAAGTTCAATACAAAATTACTTTATCTGCACATCCTAGACTAATAGAAGGACTGGAACTTTTCTATCTACCACTTTTGCACTTCCCGGGTGTTCTGACCCGGCTCTCAGCACAATATATATAATTTATTTATTTACTACGTTTCTATACTGCCCTATAACTGAAGCTCTTTCGGTGGTTCACAACGATTAAAACCAGAAAGCACAGCATGATAAAATACAATATAAGTTTAAAAGTTTAAAACTACACTACAGTATAAAATAAAATGCCTTGCAAACACAACTGCCCTCTATTGATACATAAGTCTGCAAAAACTCCTCCTATGAAGGAGGTAAACTGTACTTTGGTTCTGTTTTGTCTGGTTCTGATATATATATATAGATAGATAGAGTATTTTGAGAGAAAATATGTTTAGAAATGTGTACTTAGATGCATATTTAAATGTGAATTTCATTGGGAAAAGAATTTAATCACAGACTAATGCTGAAACAGAACAGGATGGATTTATGGGTGAATACATGTGAAAGTGACACAGTCAGTCAAAAAAGCAATGAAAGGGGAAACGCTAGCAAGTGCATTTCTGCGATCCCCCTTCACGTGATGTGGGACACATGAAGGAGAAACACTCTATCGGGGCTAATGAAGTTACAAAATCCACCCCAAGAGGGTACATCAATAGTACCCTCAAACTATCGCTGTCTCATCATCATCATCATCATCATCATCATCATCATCATCTACAAATTATATGTATATACTGTCCAATAGCCAGACCTCTAGTTAAACTCAGATTCCCTGATATAAGCCTCTTTTTCATTGTACTCTCAATGTAGCCATTTAATCAGTAGGGGTTTCCCCCTGCTATTGACTTGCCATATAGTTTGCTGTAGCCGTCTCTCAAGTTTGACCTTCAATATACTCCTTTAACCAAAGCTCAGAATCCATCAGTGAAGAAGCCTGGGTAAAAAGAAACTAGTTTCACATCCAAAGCACATAGCACACGTCAGCTTTCATCTGTGGATTCAATTGTGTGCAGAGGCTATCATATTAACATTATACAAATACACACACACACACACGCACACACACACGAACACACACACGCACACTGGGTGCTTCCAGATGGAAGGCTCTTAGAGCTATTAACTGGAAGACATTGTGCAGCTATTCCATCTTTCTTCCTTAATGGATTTTTTTGTGGTAAGGAAAAAAAGATGGAAGAAGTGAGGCAGAGGGAAATGGGATGGTTACAAATAGAAGACAATGATGTCTGGGAGCCCTGTAAAATTCTGTGAATGAGACAGGGTGATTGGACAATAAAAGCCTTACCTGGAAGCACCCTCAATCAAACAAAACCTTGCAAATTCAGTGTCATGTTTTCAGAATCAAATGATGCAAGCACACAATGTTGCTTAACCTTTCTTACTGGGGTGTTGATCGAACTTCTTTCAGCCTAGGGACTGAATTCAATTTCAGAGAAGCTCTTGGGGGTGGCGATTCAGTGGTGGGTGGGGCCCAAGGGAAAAGGGGTGGGGCAAAGCAGGCAAAAATACCCCAAATACCAGCCTACTTTAGCTTAAAGTAGTGGCGTAGTGTGGTGTAGTGGTGAGAGTGTTGGACTGGGACTCGGGAGATCCGGGTTCTATTCCCCGCTCAGCCATGAAACTCACTGGGTGACTTTGGGCCAGTCACTGACTCTCAGCCTAACCTACCTCACAGGGTTGTTGTGAGGATAAAATGGAGAGGAGGAGGAGGATTATGTAAGCCACCTTGGGTTCCTTGCAGGAAAAAAGGCGGGGTATAAATATAATAAATAAATAAATAAAGCTCTTACTGCTAGTTGTAGTAACTAAGTCTTAGGAGAGGCATTTCAACCTTTTAGAATGGGAGAGACGCAAAAGCTGGAAATTGCCAATCAATTGGCAGTTGAGGGAAACGGGGTGGGGCCATCTAGGGAATCCCAGAGGGCTGGATTGAGACTCCAGGAGGACTGGATTTACCTGTGGGTTCAGGACCCCTGCTTTATAACCTAACCTTGCAAATCATCAACTGAGCATGACGGAGGGATTGGACCCAACACCCCTGCATAGGTACTTCAAAAAGACCTGGGAACTGATTCTGACTCAGGCTGGGCAAAGGGGGAGAGAAAAGAAGCTGCCAAGGAGTCAAGGCCGCAGGAGTGGGAGATGGGTGAGAATAGCCATGATAACCAAAGAGGCCCTTCTGAAGCCGTGGGAGCACAGGCTTCTAGCAAAGGGGGGGGGGAGGCGGTGGGAATCGGGTATCTAACAGTTCTGCGTCAAATAAAGAGGGAGGAGCAACGTAGCGTAACACAGTGGTCTAAGCGACTGGCAGCCAGGGGAGTCACCACAGGGAAGGACCCACCCTTAGGGCCGGACTTGGTAGCTTGTCTGGCTGGAGCAGGGGGGTTTGTAACCCACCAGGCTAATTTTGTGTCAACTTTCATGTAGGATGCGGTAACCTGGAAAACCTACTAGAGCTTAGAGGACTTGCATTGAGCTACACCAGCTTTGATCTTTTTTGTCTCCTTCGTTTGTATGGGGATTTTAGACTGCTTGGCTATAGCTTCTACATAATAAAAGCTGATTGATTGGAACTACAACTGACTAGCCTGTCTAGGGAAGGGAAGGAGGCGGCATGTATGCATATGGTAGCCAGCCCAGTCCCATTATTCTCAGCACTGCCACCTATACTGCAATATCTCTAGTGAGGCTCCCTTTATGTGTATTCTTCCTGGTGTTGTTACTTTCATGCCAGTAACTCCTGCTACGCTGGCTCAGCTTCCACACATATTTGAAAACTGATCGCAAATGAAGCCTAAGGAAATATAACTGCATCTCCTGACGCTATTGGACCATGCTATGAAAGGTATATGGAAAGGCAGCCTTACGACTTGTTTGTGTTTTCTGATCAAGGCAACCGGTATGGTGAGGGGACCTGCACGTTTTCCCCATAGCGCAACAGCAGTTTCAGGGAAATGATTTAAAATTGGGGAGGAAACCCTTCATCTAGCACCATGTCCCCGGACCTGAATCAACATCTGCCTCTACACACAGCTGCTTTGACGACATGAGAGCCTGTTCACAGAGGTCCCATGTTATCTCTACTTTGGCCCATATTGTTCTTCCTTGCAAATAGTGCTCCTACCCAACGTCCAACCCCTCAGTCATCTCCACCAGTCCTATCAATTACATCAGGGATGGGGAAACTCTGGCCCACGAGCTGTATCTGGACCATGGGAGATCCCCATCCAGCCCCTGCCCTCATCTCCGATCAGAGATGGGGATAAGGGGCTTCCCCTCCTCCCCACCCTGCAAGTGAGGCGTTTAAAAAGCCTCCGCCGATGCCAATAGAGGCTTTTAAAAAGCTTAATTACAGCACAAGGGACATTGGGGGTTTTTTTTTCTAATTCTCCCCTCCCCAAATCTGTAACCCCACTCAAATCACCATACCGCCATTGCATCTAGGCTTTTAAAAAGCCTCATTGCAATGCAGGGGGGGAGAGAGGTTATTTTCATGGTGGGGTTGGTGCTGGGGAAGGGCTAACCCTCGCCTCCCCAACTCTGCAACCCTCCTGCCCTGAACCCCCCCCCCCACTGCAATCAGGCTTTTTTAAAAAAAGCTTCCATTACCACCCATGGAGGCTTTTTAAAAGCCCGACTGCAGTAGGGGAGTGATGATGTGAGAGTGCGTGAGTGAGTTTTCATTTCAGTGAGTGAGTGAGTGAGTGTGTGTGTGAATAGGGTCTAGACAATCAGTGTGATGGCCCTGCCCACTTTGGAGTATTGCCCCGCCCCTTGCTGGATCACTGCCTCTGACCAGTTTGGCCAGAACCTTCAGTCCTTGGGCTGAAAAATGTTGCCCTCTCCTGAACTGCATGCTCCTTAGCCAAGTTCCGGACTCCCTCCGGAATCTAGCTCTTGTGTGGTCCCAAATGTCCACTATCAACACCATGGCTGCAGCAAATAATTGTACAGAAATGTACAGTTTTCATGACCAAATGGTCATAGTCTGAGATGGAATAAGAAATGCCCCCAGCGTCATCCATGTTAATTCCACAATGGCGATCATTCAGACAACACAGTCTTCTAAAACTCTGCCCACCAGTATTGACTGTTGATGGGAATAAATAAAGACCTTTAAATCCTGAGGTATAAGATCGTAAAGAACTATCAAGACACCTAGTGCTTCAGAGATTAAATGAGAGAAACCCAGCAGTATTATGTAAACAGCACAGAACCTACATGCAATTCAGCAAATATAATTTGTAATACATTGTAGATGTTGTAAACAAAACTAAATTAAAATACAGTATAACAAGCCAAAAAAGCTTCTTTGCTAAACAAGATCCTTGAAAGGGGTGTATTTGCACTGTGTAAAGAGCGCATCCCAATTTGACACAGTTAAGTATGGAATATTATCAAAAGGATAATAACCACCTCATATTTATGCATGCAGCATAATGAACGGAAAAGCACAATAGGGCAGATACATTCGATTAGCATAATTTTATTCCGCTATTCAAATGTGCAAGTTGGAAATGGATTTTGTTTCAATTACTGCATTTCTCCATGGGGTTCAAACATTTTATTCAAAACCCAGGCTGTTTTTATTTGGTTTTATTCATTACATGCCACTGACATTTGTGCAGCCTCTTTTTTATCAGTATATTCATTTCACTAATCTGTCCCCAAACATTAACACTGTCGTAAGCCATCGCTGAACATCCTGATTATTACATTTATCTTAGGGATATTTACAAAGTTTGATTGAACACCTCTGTCTTTAGTGAACTGCTCTGTTGATAGAATATTAACGGGGTTATTTCTATACTTTCTCCCTGCTCAGTACTGAAGAATTAAGGGTATTTGCTTTGAAGAAAATGAGCATAAAACCTAGGGCATTGTCGGCACTTAATGAAGGTTAAATAATGAAACAATAATAAAAGTACATGTAATGTAAAAGTGTGCTGTAAATGACCCAAAAGGCTTCTTCATGGAATGTGGAAAGCGTTTGGCCATATTCTAGCATATGCACACAATCATGCTGACAAGTAAATTACCCTGAGGTCACTTCCCTCACCCTGGGGTACTTTAGCCATCTGTGGGTCAAACTAGACACGGTATGAAAGGCAAACACCAGCCACTGGAGTGGAAGGAAAATAATTATAGGAAAGCAATATATGGGGAGGGGGTGTTTAACTCTTTCCTCCCCTCCTGCAGTCCTGATAATAATCGCTTCTCCAAAGCTGCTATTTGCACTGGGAGAAAAGCTTTGACTGCTGACAATGGGAGCTTTCTTCCCAATGCAAACAGAAGCTTCAGAGGAACAATTTTTATCAGGACTGCAGGAGGGTAGAAAAGGGTTAAACTCCCCTCCCTTGATGACATGCAAGTGAGTTTTGTACTTAAATATTCATACTGTGTATAAAGGGTCAAATGAGACCATCAGTACTCCAGTACAAAGGCAAGCAACAAGAGCTTCGTATCTCAGCATGTCAAACAACACAGCTCACTTGTCTGTGCACTATTGACTTAAAAAACAAAACTCTCTACCAATCTGCCATAATTGTCAAAGCCAGGGAACAATGTTTCTTCCTATAATAAAAGCTTTAAGCTTAAAAGCTTTAAAATTCTATTAAGCTGAATCTATTTCTGCTTCCACACTCAAAATCCCATCAGTTGACTCCCAAATTTCTCATTTTATAAAGGATGAATACACCCACATTGTCTCAGAAGGATATCCTTGGGACTATGTGAAGTGTAATATTATTCCTTTCTTCCTGATTTTTTTTTTTTTTACAATTTTACTGGGATTGTTGGAAGCGGGTCTAGTGTTTGGCTTCACTTTTCACATTGTTAGGCCAGTTTCCAAGTGGTCAACAGATGGCTGGTGCTCTTTGTCTTTCTCATCCAGCAATTATTACATGCCAACTGCTTTTTTGCAGGCACTTGACGCGTAGGGCGGTGGGACAATTTACTATCCTTTGCACAGCTAAATTGGATTTGGTCTCCTAAATTCAAAAAGAACATTTTAGAACAATAGATATTTATATGAGATTGAGGGAGCCACTTATTTATGAACACAAGTGTTGGTTCTTCATGTGATTCATCACTTCACAATCTAACAGGCTGATCTACAGTCCAATTAAGTCAAATGCCGGTCGGTCCCGTATTTTGTCCAGTCAGAGCAATGTGTTTAAATCAGGTTACATAAATGCTGGGTTGTAGATCAGGGTGTGGTCCACAGTAGACTAATGTTCAAGAGCAGAACAACAATTAAAAATATTCCTTTATTTGTGTGGTTGCTATTTATGTCCTCTAATTTGATTTAATAAATCTAAGGAGAAACAAACTTGTAGATATCCATTGTGAGGGCCATAATCTCATTACTATCTTCTCCTACTGAAATTTTAAATTATTATTTATTATTACATTTATATCCCACCTTTTTTCCTCTTGTAAGAAACCCAAGGTGGTGTACGTGATCCTCCTCCCCCTCCATTTTATCCTCACAACATGCCTGTGAGGTAGGTTAGGCTGAGAGTCAGTGACCATCCCAAAGTCTCCCAGTGAGTTTCATTGCCAAATGGGGACTAGAAACAGCTCTCCCAAGCCTTAGTCCAACATTCCAGCTGCTACATCACACTGGATCCATAGAAGCATTGTCAAATGTCATCCCAAAGACTCTGCTTGTCCCTAATAATAATACAGGCTTGGAAATAGTGACTTGCCTGGTCACCAGTGATGAGTTGAAGTTGTCTACAGGTGACCAGACAGGGAACCTATTAAATTGTTGTTTCTTCTCTCTCTCTCTCAGGCCATACTTGACTTTTATTCGAATATTTATGCTTGAAATAATTGTAAATGTCCCAGGGATTTCAAAGGCACAAAATAAAAAAAATTAAATGCTGTTATAGTATGTGATGGGAGTGTCATTTGGATTTGACATCTCAGATGGTGAAATGTTTTGGCCCAACTCTGCACTGTAGTAATGTCACAGGAACTAGCCTATGGCACTCCCACATCTATGTTCCACTACACTTACTAAAACAATTGCTCTAGCTGGGGAAAGAATTGCATTTTCCAGTTACAAAACATTGTGGATTGAATGCTAGGGGATTGTGATATTCCCATAACAGAACCAGTCCTTCAGGACAGATATTCCTCCATAGAAAATGAGCAACATTTCTTGTATGAAAAAAAAAAAAAGTGACTCGAGACAGAACTACACATTGTCTTATATCATGAAATGTGTAGTTCGGTATCTAGAAAATTGTCATTTTTATACAAGAAAAGCAGCATATATATATCGAATTCTCCAGAATGTTGTTTTTCATTTACCAGATTCATACCCATTCATCACACATTTGGAGGTGGGGTTGGGGGAATTACCTTTCACTGGTGGTAGCAGGGCCTTCTCTTGGCAGCCATCTCCTAGAAGCCACCATTTCATTTCCATAGAATGCCCTAAACATTGCTTTGTTCTGGGGTATTCTAAGAAAACCATGGGGATTGCCAATAGGAACTGCTTTTTTCTTTTCTTTTCTGGCAGCTACTATTTTGTCCCCTAAAGTTGAAACAATGTAACATCTGGGTCATTCCAAGAAAATAAAATGGTTTTGTCAGGAGATGGCCACCAAAATCATCTCAGCTGCTGCAACTGGTGGCAGCCAAAAGCAAGCAAGCAAGAAAAGAAAAGAAAAGAAAAGAAAAGAAAAAAGAACAAGAACAAGAACAAGAACAAGAACAAGAACAAGAACAAGAACAAGAACAAGAAAATGAATGTGAGTAATTAAAATGAATGTGGCTTTTACAAAAGAATAATGAAACAAATCAGATTTTAATTAATTAATTAGGTCTTTTAGTGGCAAAAAAAACCCAAGTACAGTAACAGAACAGAACAAAACTTTCTGCATCCCATGAACATTTACTCATGTTGTGACCTAATTGTATGTTTCCCCATCTGACCAGCAGCAGTCAATGTTACAGATAGAGGAGCAAAATGCGCAATATCTCTACAAGGGTATGTGTGCCTAAACATTACATGGGCGAGCATGACACTGGGATGCTGCTTTTGAGAGCAGGCCTCACGCTGAGCATAACACTGTGTTCTGCTCTGGAATAGTGCTTACCATATGAGTATCCAAACTGATCAGAATAACCTAATAATAATAATAATAAAAATGTTGTAGAAGGTGGGGGACGACGACATGAACACTGCATTAGATAGGTCCCTATTACCTTACAGCCAGGAGGCAGTCTTTAAATGAGATGTTCAGCCCTGCTAATCTAATTACTTATTGAAATAACTTACAATAATGTAAAATAACTAGGCAGCAAGGGAGTAATAAAACCATTAAACCAATAAACATAAAAGCAAATAAAACTACAATTATTGCAATCGTACACTTGCATATTTCCCTAGATCACAGCATTACACTCCACTCTAAACTAATACCTCTGGAACAGCCTCCTTGCAGGGAAAGGAGGAGATAATCTCATCTCTATTTCCCAAGGCAGTCAAGGCGACATGGTAATCGGAGCCGGAATAGCCAATTATTTACCATGCTAAATAAGATTTCCTGTGCCACTTGTTTGCTGTTTTGAAACAAGCAGGTTCTCATTAGGCTCCTTTCAACGATTGGTAATGTGCAATTCGGCACAGCTTGAAACCACAGGGGTTTCCCCCCCACCGGAACCCAGGTCTTTTGTCACTGTGCATTTTTGCCTGTGTTCTGTAATCATTTCTTGTGCTAGTGCAGTTTTGCTCTTTGTTGTTGTTGTTGTTGTTGTTGTTAAGTGTCACAAATCAAGTAGGAGGGTGCTGCTTTTGTATGCGGTTCACCTTCTCACCATGTCTTGGGGCAGATCTTTTCCCAAGCCGTTGAGCCAGGAAATAGACATTAGCGCCGCAGAAGCAGGAAGGAGGGCAGAGCTAATTCTGTGCCGTGATGACTAGGAAGGCTTGGGGCTGAGTTAAAAGTTCTCCTAGGAAAACATTCAGCTTGAAATTTGGCCAGGAGGGCCGAAACAGTTGCCTCAAAACTAGAAGGAAGTCCAGGAGCAGCTAGTGGTACAGGTAAGGTTGGATTTAAAGGCCAAAGTCCAACCCTCCCTGCCTCCCCAAATGATTTCATAGATTTCATGGCAGTCAAGCCCATCATCTGCACCTCAGCCAACATGGGCATGCCGGGACTAACCAGGGCAGAGGCCGGTCACCACAGCATCCTTTATTTCGCCTTTTATTTTTATTTTAAGCATTTATAGTCAGGGGGTGGCAAGCCAGGCATGTGCATGGTTACAGATGCTCATTTTATCATTTATTTATTTATTTATTTATTTCTTACAAGTCTTGTCTATAATGCCCGATAGCCAAAGCTCTCTGGGCAGTTCACAACAATTAAAACCATAAAATATAACATGATGAAATACAATATAATAAAACTTTGAAAACTACAGTATAAAATAAAACCCAATATAAAATATAGCAGCAGTGCAAAGCTATAAAATACAGTAACAGATTTAAAACAACAGAAACTGAAAGACTAAAATGCCTGGGAAAATAGGAAGGTCTTCACCTGGCACCGAAAAGAGCACAATGGAGGAGCCAGGAGAGCCTCTCTGGGGAGCTCACTACACAATCAGGGTGCCACAACAGAAAAGGCCCTCTTCTTAGTAGCCACACTCCCTTTGGTGGGGGCTCCCAGAGAAGCACTGCTGAAGATGGTTTTAGGATCTGGGCAGGTATATATGCAAGGAGACAATCCTTTTAGAAGATCTGATCCCTTTTTACAACAAAATGGTGCTCGTGCCAAGTAAATGTGCTTATCATCAGGGCAGCAGAAGCAAACTCCCCACCCCCCACCCCAGTCATGATGGAACCATGATTTGAAATGTGAAACTGCACATCCTCAAGGTATTTCTTTCTTTAAAAAAAAAATAAAAATAATAAATCTGGATTGGCAAACTGTATTGTCTGGTTATTGCACAAACATATCAGGAATGTTGAAGGAGCTGTAAAGCATGGAATGGTGGTGGTAGGGAGAAGGAAAAAGTTAACTGTGGGCTTTACAACTGAAAGGATACACACAGTCATCTAAAGGGACACTTCCCACCCTCCACCCCAGTAAGACCAGTAAGTCCAGGGTTTAAAATTACCTACCTGCACCACTGGGAGCAGGAAGATTCTTCAAATGTTTTGGAGGAAGGTTTGTTGTGGCAGCTGCCAGCTAGTGAGAAGAGAAATCAAGGGAGAGAATTATCGGGGGGGGGGGTGGAATTTAATCCCAAGGGTGCAAAAAAATAAAGATTTTGTTGGCTCAGCATGATTTTAATTGGGGGGGGGGAAATCAAGCACATGACAAATGGGAACAATGAGCATTATTACAATAATTATCCAATATAAAGGGTAAATCTAACATCATTAAAATTAGTGCACAAGCAAATTCTCTCTCAGCAATTTTTTAAAAAACTGTTGATAAATTGAGCTGGAAAAGACCAATATTTTCCATCAGCCAGGAGAAATTCTTCAAATTTCCAGCCCCTGAAAGGTGGCTTACCTTAACAAGTGGCTGAGCAGTGTGTGCATTATTTCTGTAACAAACTGGTTGATCTCCACTTATGGTAATTGAACTCCAAAACTGGCATCCCTGGCCTGCAGGCCAGCATGTCTCCTCCCAATGTGTCAGGAATGACAGTTTGTCAGGAGATAGTATTATTTTGCAGATTAAAAAAATGGCCACCATAATAGAAGCTGGAAGCACCTGCTGGCCAGTGGGAGCTGCCATCTTCCTTTATGGCAGGGGTAGGCAGCTTCAGGAGGTCCAGGGGTCATTTTTGCCCTCCAGACACCACTCTGTATGACCCACTCCCCCATGGGTGCCAAAAACTGGAGTGAAAAAAAATACAAACAAAATGGCATCTGGAACTGCTATGTAGCACCAAAAGGAGCAATCTTTGCTTGCAAACTTGCTATTTTTGACCCTTTTGGTGGTCCCTAGCAGCTCTAGATGTCACTTTGTTTGCAAAAATTAAAAAAAAAATTGTACCCCCGAATTTCAGTGGTGGTGGGGGACTACACATTGGTCACTGCAAGGGCTGCATGTGGCCCACGGACTGCATGTTTCCCATCCCTGCTGTATGGGTTGAGGACAACCTAATGTTACCCATAATACGTATGATGTGACACTACATCCTGATGAAGCATCATTTCTGAGGCATTGGGAGGGAAATTGGTGACCCGTAGGGACAACAATTTAGAGCTCCAGTACCACAAGTGTTGGCAGACCAGTTTGTTAAAGAAAAAAACAACACACACACACACACACATGCACAAGCCACTCTGCCACTTGTTGAAGTAAGCCCCCTCCAAGGGCCAGAAATTTTAAGAATTTCTCCTGATGCTGGAGAACTTTGTTGAAAAAGCCACTTCAGTTTTATGACCTGAGAATAGGCCCACAAAAATGAGGTGGCATTGGTTTTACAGTTTTAATTTAGACATTGGCATGCAGCCCGTGAAATGCGGCCTTCTCTGAAATGGATTTCAGCCCTCGGGCTGAAAGAGGTTCTGCACTCCTGAGTGTTGGGTGTTTCTCCTGAGCAGTATGGACAGTGGCAGCTGAGGCTGCAAGTAGGAGGGGGTAATTGCCCAAAATCTGGAGGATTTTGCGCCTTGTTCTACAACCTTTGGATCCAGTCCATTGTATTCCATGGTTAGCACAGCTGAGTCAGCATTTCATCATAATTTGTGGTTGCTACGGGATAGCAGGAAGAATATGTAACATACTGTTCATCAATAAATTTGTATGTAAGTTTGAAATTTCAGTGTCCTGGCTTTTGTCTTTAAACTCTTAGCTCAGTGCTTCCTTAATGTGAAATGTCTATACTAATTGCTGTAGTAGGATACAAAAATAGAAAAACAAAATTATTAATTTCCTCCAAATGACATATTTTTCTTTTAAAAAGTGACAGTGTCAAGTTCAACCTGTTTTTGCATTGAAATGTGATGACAGCAAGATAGAGGCAGGGTGGGTTTTTTTAAATAATAATCCAGAAAAACCTTTGGCTTAACAGAAATGTACACAATTTACAAACAGCGCTACCAACTATGTGATATTCTGGATTTATGCTTTGTTGCTGCTTGTATACTCTTCTAATGGACTTCAGTAAAAACACACACCATGAATTGCAAAGTCCAACTTGCTTCACTGTATCATGCAGATTAGTTACGATAATTCCTACCCCTCATGTACAGTGCAATCCTATGCATACATATTCAAAAATAAATCCCACTTTGTTCAGTGGGGCTTATACCTCGATAAATATTCATAGGATTGCAGCTTTGTTTACTCAGAAGCAAGTCTCCCTGGCATCAGTGGAATTCAGCACATAATGCAGGCCTGGCCACATGCTGAAGCTAAGAAGCAGGTATGTGCCAGGTCAGTACTTGGATGGGTGACTGCCTGGGCTGCCCACATCTGTTCTCCTGCATTGAGCAGGGGGCTGGACTCAATGGCCTTATAGGCCCCTTCCAACTCTACTATTCTATGATTCTATGAAGAGTTATGCACAATCCTAGGCTTATTTACTCAGAAGTGAGTCTCACTAAATTCAGTAGGGCTTAAACCCAAGTCAATAGGTAGCAGAGCATCCACTGGGCCTGAGGAAGCAAGAATCCATTCCAGGTGTGTTGCCATTGCCTCTATGCTCTGCTGGACTGGAAGGCATTTTCCCCTTCCCACCCCCATTTTCCCTTCCCATCTGTACGGTGTACCAACATGAAGGGAAATAAGTACACCCAGCTCCATGACTGGAATACTTCCCCCCCCCCATTCCACGGATATGCCAGGGGAATGGTAGGGCTTTGCATCTGGCAGATCCGAAGGTTTCCAAGGACTGACCTCCCTCTTTATCCACAGACCTCCCTCTCTGTGGGCATATTGTCTAGTTTCACCCTCATTGTCTTCAGTATATATTAATAAAGGATCATTCATAGTTTCCACACCCGTAAAGACAAATTGTTGCTGCACCCATCCCAAGCTTTAAAGTGTTAAAGGTTCACGAAGAACAATAAAAATATATGCTGAACCATTTACACAAATATTACTTACATTTATCCTACATTTCTTCCCAGTTTCCAAAGGAAAAAACAATCACATGACGGTAAATACAGAGTAAAAACCGAAATCTAAATCTTCAAGGTGCTATGAGTCTGTTATCAGTAAGGTTTCAAGTTTCCCAAAAAAATAAATAATTCATGTTATTCATGATTTCATATGAAGTTAAATATGAAGTCCAACATATCTATGGTCTTGGGCAGGGTGCTCATTACATTACTCATCCTCTCAAGCTGTTAACCCACCAATGATTACAGATATTCAAACTCATCTGAAACTGGCGAGTAGATGGAGCAGTTCCTTCCCTGAGAGACACTCAAGGAAGTGGGGATTGAAGGATCTTGATCCTGGAGAAAAGGAGAGAGAGAGAGAGAGAGAGAGAGAAAGGGAGGTGTTTGGCTGGCTAATTACCTGCTCAAGTTTTTGAGGGCCCTTGGCCAATTCTTGATATCTGTATTCTGGGAAGAAATTGCCTTGCTGCCTTTTATTGAAATAACTAGCAACACTGCTTAAAATCTTTTTTTTTTGTATCTGCATTTGCTGTTAGCAATGATAGGCTACATATATTCAGCAAAGAGTGGGGACCAGATTTTGACAGCAATTGAATGGTAGGTATGTGCATGGCCTATTTTCCAGGCTAACTGAACAGACCATGTATCTACAGAACAAATACAAATTCTGCCATGGGCCCCCTCCCTTGGATGAATCTGCCTTCTCCACCCTTATCACCAGCTGCTATTTCCCCGCTTCCGCGTTCTCATCATTGCTACCACTTGCTTGCTTGCTTGCTTGGCAGGCAGAGAGCCAGCAGGCAGTATCATTTACTGCTTCTCCCAACCACCACTGCTGTGTAGACCAGAGTGAGAAGCAGGTGAACAAGGAGGTGAACCAGCAGATTGAGTGGTGAAGAGCAGCAACTCCAGGGGGATCTTGTCAGTGGGCCCAGGCTGGACTGTAGGCCCTCAGCAGGTGCCCAGCTGATGCCAGACCTGGCTGGCTAAGATTTTTGTCTGGAGTGTGTGTAGTGAAGAATTTGCAGCCAGTACTGTTCGTGAATTGACAGTTAATATTTGGGTGTGGAACCATCTGCCTCATCATAGGGCAGTGTGGAAAATAGCCCCATGGGGTTGTTAAGATGTCTGTTGGAGTGACCTCAGTTACATTACACAATCCCAAAATAAACAGTGCGAGTTTCCTTCATAAGATACTTTGGTGGAGATAACAGCACACTTCTGAAACTCTATTACTACAGTGTGGAGGATCAAAGGTGCACTAGACACCTCAATAACCAAACCACTGAAAACTAGTCCATAGTCTTAAAACTATGTTGGTAAAACCCCATAATCCTAGCATTTGTGGTGTGGCGAGGATGGTGGTTTGTGTGAGTAGTACAAGTCTTTTGTCAGTAGTGAAGGGGGAAAGAGGAAATTCTCCTCATTGGGATCTAGTAAGTCAAGATCTCACTCTCTCTGAAATTCCCCTCACTGGTTAGAACTGGGTGCCCACAACCCATTTTGCCACAGGGAACATAGGATATAATGCAAAGAACTGTGGTGATTTTTTTTAAAAAAATTCGAAAATACAAAAGCTGGTTGTATTTGTTCAGTAAAAGTACATGGTCTGTTCAGTTAGCCTTGAAATATGCCATGCAAATACCTACCATTCAATTGCTGTCAAAAGTCATGGTCGCCCACATCTTTGCTGAATATATGTAGCCTATCATTGCTAAAAGCAAATGCATATTACAAAAAGATTTTAAAGCAGTGTTGCTAGTTATTTCAATAAAAGGCAGCAAGGCAATTTCTTCCCAGAATACAGATATCAAGAATGAACAGTTACTGTACGTATCAAAGAAAAAGGGTCCTGTTTCTTCATAAAGAGTCTTCCTTTAATGAAATGCAAATTTTGGCCTAGCATTTTAAGATTTGTTCTTTGTTCTAATTCAATTCAAGTTTATTAAGACTGAGAGTGTATGCTTTGTGGCTTATTTGCCCTATATATTGTAAATGCGTTCAAGAAATAAGAAATGACCATTCAAGTTCCAGAGTATAGGATGAAGATCCAAGATTCACTTCTAGGGCTGAAGCTAAACTGGTCTCACTCAGAGCACTGTTGAGATGGGATAACATATGTGAGTTGCTCTGGGCTCTTTGGAGAAAGAACAGGATACTAATGAAATTAAAATTTATTTAAAAACTCAAATGGTTGTGATATAACCAATCTGTCTATTCCCTCAACAACAACAAAAACACACAAATTCAAAATGAGATACATCCCAGTGTATTTCATACTAACATACAGTAATACCTTGGATTACAAGTAACTTGGTTTGAGAGCATTTTGCAAGACAAGCAAATTTTTAAATATTTATTTATTTATTTTTGACTCGATATACAAGTGACGTCTTGCAATAGAAGTACTGTAGTACGGCTTAAATTAAAAATCTCTGTCCAATTTTTTTGGGGGGGATTTCGTTTTGATATAAGAGTGTTTTGGATTACAAGCACGTTTCCGGAACAAATTATGCTCTCAATCCAAGGCATTAAAGTGGGCGCCAATGTGGCATAGTGGTTAGAGTGTTGGACTGGGATTAGGGAAATCCAGGTTCTAGTCCCCACTTGTTTTGACCATGAAGCTCACTGGGTGACTTTGAGCCAGTCACTGACTCTCAGCCCAACCTACCTCACAGGGCTATTGTGAGGATAAAATGGAGAGCAGGAGGAGGATTATATAAACTGCCTTGGGTTCCTTGAAGGAAAAAAAAGGTGGGGTATAAAATAAATAAATAAATAAATGAACAAATATATTGTAATCATTTCACACTGTTAACTAAGGCCATTATTCCCTGTAAGACAGATAGATAGATGGCTCATGCTGGCTCAGCTTGTCTGAGCGTGGAAAGCTAAGCAGGGTCAGGTCTGGTTATTACTTGGATGGGAGACCCCTCCTCTAGTTTCCTGCATTGAGCAGGGGGTTGGACTCGATGGCCTTGTAGACTCCTTCCAACTCTATGATCTATGAAATCTATATATCTATCTATCTATCTATCTATCTATAAATTGTGAACAGTATTGGGCATAGTTTCATGGAAGGATGATGCTAAGAAGCACCAAATTCTGAAGTAAAAGTTACATTAATGTGGTATAAATTTATAAATAAGAATTATGTTGTAAAATCTATTTGGTTAGTGAATAGTTAACTGAATTAAGATAAAAGGTTGGCAGGTTACCTCCAACTCTGGCCTAAGAAATACAATTTATAGGCAGGCAGCCTTCAATTGATAGTCTCCCAAGAAACAGCTACACTTATACAGTTCCTAAAGAGGTGACAATGTGACTTGTGAAGTTGCCCATTAGCTCAGTTGGAATGAGAAACAACTGCTTTTATATGAGACAGTGGAATAAAAAAGGAGGACAAAAGGAGGGGAAATAGATACCTCTTGAAAGTAACTGTAACATTTTGAAGCAAATATCTAAGTTTAATCTAACTTCTATCTTGCAAAATGATCCTACTATCCAATATTGTAAATACATTTTTAATAAAGAATAATATGTACGTTTAACTTTTAATTTAAATCACCTGGTCTGTTTTCCCATAGCATAAACCTAGCTTCTATGTGATATAGAGTGAATAAGGGAATATTGGTGGTAGTGGAAATTAAAGGAACAAGAAAAGCAAGTGCCTTCAATATATAAGGTGTACAGGGCAGGGTTCCTGACTAAAGGTGGGATCTTACACCAAGGGGTAATCCTTTAAAAGGAAGCAGCCCACCACCACGTCTAATGCCAGAGTCGTGAGATAATATAATGGTTTCAGCCCTCCCCAGGTGATGGGACTGGTAGTCCCAAACAATACAGTGGGATCTTCCACAGGAGGTGGAGTAGAGCCATCACAGATGGTATGAACATTTTTAAAATAAATAAATAAATAAATAAATAAAATGGCCAATCTATATTTCTTAGAAAGCTGCACCAGAGTGTATATGCATTTCATTATGCACTGTCTCATTGTGTTCATGCTGCTACAAGAGAGTGCTCCTGGTCATACAGTGGTTTTGGTATACACGTTGGCCTTTTGCCAAATTCACTGCCACAAATGACTCAGATCCAACATACCTTAGAGCAAGGCTGGGCAATATGTGGCCTTCCAGATGTTTTGGCCTACAATTCCCTAGCCAGCATAGCCAATGGTGAGTTACGATGGAAGTTGTATGCCAAAACATCTGGAGGGCAACAAGTTCTCCACCTTTACCTTAGAACCTGCCTCATTTGACCATGTGCTCCATTAGAATCCCCAAGATCCATCTAATGATACCATCGATGCATAAATCAAAGATGCCAAGAAAGGCATTCTCAGTGGCTGTTCTCTAATTAGGGAACTCACTCCCACTTACAGACTCACTAAATTCCCCAGCTTCAGTTGCTTTTGGAAATGGAGGGGGAAGGCCAGTGAATATGATGGAATGTCATGTTTTCCCCCTCTTTGGGGGGGGGGTACTTATTCATTTTATTTTATTTTATTTTTACTTACATCATTTATATCTCTCACCTTCAGCAACCATTTCATGTTACCAGGCTGGCTAACAAGTTCCAATAAATTAAAAATACAATGTTCCAAATATTAAAAACACACAAAATAAAAACCATAAGACTAAATCCAAATCAGCAATCCAATTCAGAATTTGGATCTTCTTCTCCCTCTCCCTGAGCCTTTAGGGTGTAGTGGTATAAAATTCCAAAGAGATAAGATAGCCCTTTCCTAGGGAAGTAGCATTACAATTAAAGGTGAATTTAATATACTTGTAAATAGAATGCAATAGGGCTGCAAGTTTTAATCTGTTGAATTAACCAACTAAACCATTGGTTGATTGGTTGATTGTTGAGAGGACAATTTTAATAGGTACAGTATAGCTGTGAGTTACAGACATACTTTTGTTATTAGAGGCTATTCTTGTTGTAGAGAGTTACCAGGGAGGAATTGAAACAGAAAATGTTAAAGATGCAGGGTGTGTTCGCACGACACGGGAACCGTGGGGGAGCAGAAGTCCCCCACGGTTCCCATGTCGTGTGAACGCCGACCGTGGGTGCCCCCACGGGACGGCCGCGTGCAGGACGCATGCAAAGTGACCATGGGCGGTAGAGGGGTAAGCCCCTACCGCGCGTGGCCACCCTGCCGTGCGAACAGTGGGCGGCCGTCCCATGGGGGCCGCACAGAGGCAGCAGCCTAGAGCGGCCGGAGCTGCCACCGCTCCAGCCTGTAGGGGCAAATGGCCCCTCTGGGCATCCCGGGCCTCTGTCCCCTAGCACCGGGAGGCCCACACTGCAGTGCGGGCACTGCTGGCTCCACCGGGGTCCGCTGACGTGCGTGGGGCACAGGTCATCTGCGGTGCCCCACCGGACCACGCAGATCGCCCCGTGGTGCCTCCCCCGCCCGCAGCCTGGGTCGTGTGAACTGGCCCACTCTTTCCTTGTAACACCAAGCAAGAACAGGGCTATGGCAAAAGGTCTGAGGTTCAATCTCTTACATCCCCATGAAGGGCTGGAAAAGACCCCTATCTGAAACCCTAGAGAGCTACTACCAGTGTACCTAATACTGAACATGATGGATCAATGGTTTGACTTGGTGTTAAGCATCTTCCTATGCCTTCTTACTAACTGTAAGTCATCTTACACTCTCTTGTATCTCACCACCTTCTTGGCAGGACAACCCTGGAACTGGAAGAGACTTTGGAGGAGGAGGGGAATCCTATTGCTACCCCTAGTAGTTGTGAGCATCAAGGGGAGACAGAGGATGCCAATAGCCCTTTTGAGACCACCACCAAGAGTGATGCCCCACTGGAGGAGGCTGTGTCACTGGAAGAACCCAAGCACCTGGACTGGTCCTTTCCCCTGCTCCAGGTCCACCAAGATCAACCTCAGGAACAAAGGTGGCAGTGCGTCCAGACAGAAGCCCAGAGCTGGAGGCACAGTGCCTGTCTGACAGTGTGTCTAATATCCTGGAGCCTTACTCATGAGGAAGAAGCATGCTCTGGATTGAGGCCCCAATGACAAGCCAGAAAGGGGTGAAGCAACAACATCCCCTATAAGGCTGGTCAACTTGGAACCTAGACTTGCTGAAGCAGCATCTCTTCTACTGTACTTATTGCTGAACAGCTCCTCTACGACCCTGACCTTCTTGATCCTTGAATCATAGGGCGGTTCCTTGTAAGGCAGAAATTGACCTTCATGGCAATTTCCTTCAATATCTCAAAAAGACTCCTGCATTGAAGTATTGGCAATAGGAAAATTAATTTAAATCTAATTATTAATCAGCAAAAGGTGGAGAGAGAGAGAGAGAGAGAGAGAGAGAGAGAGAGATTGGGATGAGAGCCCTAGAATTTAACTGTCTGAATTAATTCACATTTCATATTTATCAATGGATTGCGCAAGTGGTGCCGTTGTTTTGCAATCTAATGTAACCCTATTCAAAGTTATAAACACCCATTTGCTTTTGCTTTGGTCTTCTCCTTCATTAACCGGGGGGTGGGATGTCATTTGAATGCTTAATTATTTATTGGAACTTGGGATGCTTTGATTAGCATGCTAGAGAAGAGAACTAAGGGCAATGTGTCCTTATAAAAAACTGGAAAATAAATGGGGGAAAGCTTGATAGTGGACGATTAAATGCTTTCTGAAAGGACTCGATAGGAGGCCTTGGATCCCTGTTTGCTGGGGCTGCCTGTTTGCCCCCATTGTGTGTTGGGGGTGTGTAGGTGAGCAGTCAGAATCCTCCTCTTCAGGTCACATCTGACAGCTGGCACGTGGTGTGTTGCTATTGCTCCCTTGCCTGCCCTTTTCCAAGGAGCCGTTAGCACAATACGTAGTAACTTCAGCGGAGCCCACATTGAAACCCCACGTTCTTCTGAGCATCATTCACCATGGTTATTATGTGAGATGCTTCCACTTAAAAGGAGAGAGAACTTTCCAGGCAAGCTGCACCTATCACAAGTGGTATCTGATTAAAATCTCACTGCCGCACTCATCATTTTTGTTTACAAGGTCATGAGGCAGGAACTCGTAATGACCATCTTACATTGCTTTCTGGTCGCCTTTGAAGGACAGAATTTAGAGATGAAGACAAGCTGCGTGTGCCCCAGTCTCCTCCCTAATTAAAGGCTGACAGCATTTACTACACAATTCTGTATGTCCTAGAAATGTCAGCATGTGCTAGAAGGAAGACATCACTTAAGAGCCGGATAAATGAGGTTTGTGGTGTATTTTGTTTCCCCAGTGGCATGTGGAGGCCCATCATGTACTGCACTGTAATGTGAAAATAACCTGTTTTGTCATATTGAACCCCAAGGTGGGCCATGCTGTTCAACACGTGTCCCATCCACCAAGCAAGATAAACATGATGATGTAAAATGTTTCACCATGCAAGCTGCAGGGAAGCTTCACTTGGAAAATCTGTGTGGGAAATTGTAATATTGCCTACTTAAAATCAACGAGGTAATGTAACCACTAGTTAAGAGTGGGAGGAAAGGGTTAACTGAAGATTCCCAGGGTGCATATCTTTGTAACCCCTCCTCCCTACTTCCTGCCACTCTGGCCAGTGCTCTCTGCCCACTCTCTCCCCCTCTCTCCAACCAAGATGGACACACAGTCTGAGCTGGCTTCCAGCCAGTGATCTCCAATGAAGACTCTAATCTGCCTATATGCATCCTCCATATATGAATAAATGGACTGTAAGTAAAACTAATAAATGCCTTTATTAGTTTTAAACCTTGTATGGACAATCCGTTCCTTTTAAGAACCTTTTTAACAAGGGTTTAGCAACCCATGTGGTAATAACCAGTTTCAATACCCAGGCTGCGTGTAAGGGAGAAAACTCTGCTTTGTCCTAACAGTACAGGACTGACTCCTTCCTATATCCTCCAACAGTCTGCACTCTCCAATCAGCCCTGCATAACCTGTGACCCACCAAGACAAATGCAGCCTGCCAACCACACGTCAGACCATTGGCCCATCTAGCCCAGTACTATCTATTCCAATTTTTTTAAAAAAAACCTCTCAAAGCTGACACGTCAAAGTCTTTCCCAGCCCTGAGAACAGTGATTCTTTTTCACTTGGTATATTGTAGATTCATTGTGGGACATGATTTTGCATGCAAAAAGTGTGCCAGCAAGCTATGATCTCTCCCTTAGACTAACATCTGTACCAGCTCTACAGAACATCAGAATGTTGTATCAGAGGCAGTATGCCTATGTACACCAGTTACTGGGGAACATGGACAGGAGGGTGCTGTTGCAGTCATGTTCTGCTTGTGGGATCCCGTAAGCAGCTGGTTGGCCAATGTGTGAACAGAATGCTGGACTAGATGGACCCTTCATTTGATCCAGCATGACTCTTCTTATGTTCTTAAGTTCACATAGTGAAAAAAAAAGAGGAGGACAGATGAAATGAATATATGAGGTTACTAGGGATGGGCAAGAAATTCACTCCTTGAGGTGGTTTTTTGTTTTGTTTTTGTTTTTATGGATTTACCCAATTCACACCTCCCGAGCCTTTCAGCAAGCTTAGATAGAGCTGCATACTGAAATTCAATTTTTTTTTTTTTACAAGCTTTCCAATGCAGCTCATCTTGGGGAAAATGCACAAAAACATTTACATATTAGGGAAATTTGCACACAAAATATGAGAAATATGAGCACAACTGCATTTCACTAGTGTAAAGTACTTGGGGAAGGGGCAATGTGTACATTTTTTAAAAAGTGCAGAAAAATGCAAACATTGGAGGAAATGTGCACAAAACTCATATGGATTTCCACAAAATTTTGCAAGCTTGTGCAGAAACAGAAAGAACTTGACCTAAAAAAAAATATGACTATCTCAGCAAGACTGAGATTGACAGATCTGTCCATCCCAAGAAGCTATTGCCTTAAGCTGAATCAGACAATTATTCCATAAAACCCAGTTTTATTATCTCCTCTGGCTGGAGGCACTTCTTCAGTGTTATACCCAGACAACTTTTATGGCTCACTTGGTTGCATTTGGCCTGGCGGGTCACAAGCTGTACAGGCCTCCTCAAGACTGGTGGGTCTTAAACTGTGGTTCATGAGCCACCAGTGGTTACTAAATAGCCCTGACATGCCAATCTGGTTCTCCATTGGCCAGAAGTCATCATCACCCATTCCACATTCTTTCCCCCTTGACTACAGATGCTGGGAAACTGCAGATGCTATAATCTCCATGCTCCTTGATTCATTGCTGATTTCAATTACAGTGACACTGACTGACACTAAGGCATTTAGGGTGCAATTCGATCAGGATGCCGATCAGAACTCAGAGGATTAAGGGCATCCTATGCAGGGTGGGAAGAGCATGGAGGCAAAGGTCATCTCCATGCTCCTCCCACCATGCAAAGAACTTAGAAGGCCAATTTCAGCCGTCTAAGGGCGGGACTTCAGAGGGGGAGGGAAGGAGGCTGAGGTGCCACCAGGATACCATGTATCTTGGTGGCACCTGACTCCTGCCCCCCCAGAACACCCCCAAAAGCCTTTTCTCTGTGGTCACTCTTGTGACCTCGGTGACGCAGCCAGCATGGTTCTTTCCTGTGCTGGCCGTGAGTTGCAGGGGAGGGGGATTCAAGCATGGATCCACAGCTACAAGGTTGGAGCAATTTTCTGACCTCATAGCTGGGAATCTGAAAAATCCTATGGCTGTCTAGATACTGTCTAGCGGCCATAGGATTGCACTGCCCATAGCAGTCATTGGCAGATAAAGCCCTTTGCTATCCCTGAAGATGGTTCAACCATTTGTACAAAGTGGACCCCCTCAGGAACCCCAGAGAACTGGATGAATCCCTGGGGCCTTATGTTTGACAGCCCTGAGTGAAAGGTTCTCATGGTAGGTTGGTGGGGGGAGTGCTGGGGGGAACCTCTGCCAGCCAGACTAGACTATATTTAGCTGGATTGACAATTGGCTTGACTCTGTATAAAGCAGTTACTTGAGCATGACTTTTGGACTGACATGAAGAATTGTCCTTTCCTTCTGCCCACATGTCTACCCCTGACCCATTAGTCTGGAATGGCTGAATAGTTTCCTTGCTTGGTAACTACCCAGAAGATCTGGCACATGTCACACCCTCTGGTTTTTCCCAAATGTTATGTGCAAAAAAGGTCTAAACAAACTCCTGTAGTGTTCATTTTGTTTATCTATTTAATTTAGAGATGCTTCAGCATTACCAGGCACTAATTTATCTCTAGGTTCATTGCAAGACTAAACTGTATAAGATTGCTTTTGCATATTTATGGGAAGGAATTTTTTAACTGCACCAACAATCTATTAAGCGCAGCATAAATACAGGAAATAAATCAAGAGTAAATAGAGTCTGCTGTTGATTTACTAAGCTTATAACTTTAAGTATCTTTTGCTAAACAGGGCAAATAAGCTCAGTTTTCTGCAATCCATTAAATGCTATTCTAGTATTTTGGATGAACATGCCTATAAAACTGGAATGGAAGGAGGCTTTACAGCTCTAACAACTCACTCCATACTATGTGTCTACTCAGAAGTTAATCCAATTCATTTCAACAGGATTTGCTTCCTACTATGTATATAGGCTTGCAATCATCCTGTTTACTCAGAAATAAGTCTCACTAAATTGAATGGGGGTTACTCCCAAGTAAATGTTTATAGGATTGCAGTCTTTAGATACTAGCAACCTAATATGATTTCAAACAAACAAACAAAAAACCCTAATTGATAATATTTTATAAAATTATCTGAATCAAAATATATAGACTAAAGAAAACTGGCTACCATCTGTGGGCCTTGCCAAGCCATTGGCTGAGTTGCTGTGATGGCATGGAATCTTCAAAATCTTACTGCTGAAAATGGGGGCAGGGAAATAGAATGTTGACCCCCATTTGAATTGTGTTACAGAAGTTAAAATAAAATGTCAGTTGTTGAGGATGCAAACCTCATAAGGTATAGGGACAGGAAGGGCTATATTTAGAAGTGGTGATAGTTAAGGACTGGGAATCTGAGTGACAAGAGGTACCAGGACACAGAGGGCAGAAGCAAGGTGGCTAGAGGAAAGTGGGGATGAGAAGTAAACTGGGAACAGAAAGCATGAATGAGAGAGGCAGAGGTCTGAGGGGAAAGGGGCCACGGCAGGATGAGATTACAATCATGGAATGAATCTGTGTGGGAGTAGAAGGGCAGGAGGGCACTGTGTTGCTGGCAGGAAGCGGGTGGACAGGCAAGGAGCTTTGGAGATAATAGGATAGTTAGCAAACATCACTTGGAGATGACAGATCGATTCTGATTTGCACTAACTAGCTGCCATTTCCAGTGAAACACCTTGAAATACAGTTTAGCTATCAACATTTGTCCCCCTTTGCACTTGATCACTTCCTGAGGGCTCCTCTGTCCACTCTAACTAGCAGCACAATTCACTTCTCCCAATATCTTTGGACATTGAATTCTACCATTTAATCAGATATAATGTATCAGAGAAGCATGTTCTAACAGAAGTTGTTATGGAAACTGGGTGCATCCAGACAGAGGGTTCCTAATGCTACCAATTGAAAGGCATTACACAGCTATTCCATCTTTCCCTCCTTTTCCTTCCTGGTAAGGAAAAAGACAGAAGAAGTGGTGAGGAAATACAGGAGGGTTAGAAATCGAAGCTGTTGTCTGGACCCTCTGTAAAATGTTGTGAAGAAGGCAGGACATTTCCAGAATAAAAGTCTCATCTGGAAGCACCCTCCTTTCACCTTCAAAATTAGTTTACTGAGTGCTAGTCAAGGGAAAAGGGAGCATGCCTTGTCAAGATATGATGGGGTTTTTTTTAATATTGAGCAGGGATGTTGAAGAGTCCTTGGCCTCGAGTCACGAGTCGAGTCACGAGTCTTTGGACCCGAGTCTCGAGTCGAGTCTCGAGTCCAGGGTCCAAAATGGTGACTCGAGTTGAGTCACAAGTCCTGAGTCACTCCCAAAGCGGCGGCCCATGGAGGGAGCGGGAGGGTCTCTGCGAGAGGAAGAAGAGCTGCCCTTCCTCCCGCGAAGACCCTCCCGCTCCCTCCATGGGCCACCGCCGCCCCCACTTACCATAGGCGGGTCCTTCCCTCGTCCCTGCTCCTGCCGCCGCCGCTGCCACACCAGGGACGTATTACGAGCCCTCCCTGGGTTTGTAGTTCTCCGCGGCGGCAGCGCGGCCCGATCTCGCTCTTCTGAGCGGTGTGGAGAGTGTTCTCCATGCCACTCGAGTTGCCGCCGCCGCCGCCTCGCCGCCGCTTCCTCCTCCCGCTCACTGCCATCTCCCTCGCTGCCACCCACTCGCAGCAGCCGCCATCGTATGCCACGCCGCCGCCATCGCACGCAGCCGCCCGCGCCCGCGGCGGAAGTGACGCGCCGGGACCCTGCTCTGGCGCTTGGCTGCCACCGCTCTGTTTAAAGCGGCGGCGGCCAAGCGCACCGGAGCAGGGTCCCGGCTCGTCACTTCCGCCGCGCCGGGACCCTGCTCCGGCGCGCTTGGCTGTTGCCGCTCTGTTTAAAGCGGCGGCGGCCAAGCGCGCTGGAGCAGGGTCCCGGCGCGTCACTTCTGCTGCGCCGGAAGTGATGACGGGACCGGCGCAGGCGGCTGCGGGCGGTGGCGGCATGGCGTGCGATGGCGGCATGGCGTGCGATGGCGGCGGCGGTAGCTACGAGCGGGTGGCGGTGAGGGAGACAGCGACGGCGGTGACGTGAGTGGTGGCGGTGGCGGCGGTGGCGGAGTCATTGGGCTCGAGTCCCGAGTCGAGTCTCGAGTCCCATTGAAAAAATTGGGACTCGAGTGGGACTCGAGTCAAAGGGGGGACTCAGTCGGACTCGCGAGTCGAGTCGTTGAGTCCGAGTCCCCATCCCTGATATTGAGTAATAGGGGAATATAGAGGATGAATATTCTTTGGTCCTGAATGGTGAAGGGGACACTGTAGTTGTTATTTGTATGTTGGTATGGTTTTTGTTGTATATTATTTGAAACTCTAAATAAATAAAAAAATTAAAAACAATTATTAGTTTACTGTGCTGTAAAGAGTTGGTGGCTGTCTGAGAAACACACATTCAAGGCCTCTTTGAGAGCATTTGTTGTGTGGCTCTTTGGATCCTGGCCATATTCTTTAATGAGTCAACTAACAGCTCCATCATCTCATTATAGCAACTAAACTAGTGAATGGGGAGGGAAGTTAGATGGGCTGTTTCTTCAAACACTTTGGTGCTAACTCACCCAGCCATAATCTGTCTGTGGTGCTTAATTGAATGTGGGAACTTCAAGAACCAAGTGATAATTGCGTTAATTGCATTGGCCAATGAAGCTTCATTTCCATTGCATCTTATCAAAAACATCTGCTACTGCAGTTTTTGCCCCTTATAATAATGTATTGAACAGTTGCACTTTCAACTAGGACTGAACAAAAATGGCCTCCCAAAGTTCTCCACCCTATTTGCAGGTGGTGAAATTGATGGGGGGGTGCATTGACCCCCTCGCCAGGGGTGAAGCAGAATTCTCCACAAATGGGGGAGGGGGGGCAAGAAAGAGAATTCTCCAAGAATTTCTCAGAAAAAATATTGTGCAAAATTTCAGCTCAGTTGAATCCATGGTTGAACCCCAAATTTTACAACTATATGTAGCTGTTGAAATGGAGGGGGGAGTGATTTGGCTGAATATTCTGTGTGGGGGAGCTAAAATTCTCCCACAGTTCATGGGGGAACTCAAAAAAGATAATTCTCAGAGAAATTATGAGGAAAAAACTCTGAGAAATTTCAGTCCAGATCTACCTGGGATGACTTGGCTGAATATAAACACACCATCTTATCCCAGTATCACCGTGAACAGTCCCAGTGAGGAAACTCTAACCTTCATTAGTTGTGTAAAGGAGGAAATTTAACCAAGCACATCTCTTGCACGATAGGCTGTCCCTTCTGACATCCCCCTTTTAACAAATGATTAAAGGCTGCACAAAAAAACAAAAGTAGCCATGTTGGCCAAAATAAAAATAATCCCCCCCAAAATAAAATCTGTATCACGGTAATGCCTTTATTAAGCCAAGTCAAAGGTCACAAAATACTGTGCAAGCTTTTCGGGTTCTCCAGAACTCTCTTCACCAGGCAAGATGGTAATTGGAGCTAGTGGGGGGAGAGAAAGGCTCTTTCTGCTGCTGTCGCTATGTTGAGCATAACTTCTGAAGTGGGGAGCCTCCTGTACTCATGGAGGTACATCGCACAATTTAGGAGTGCCCCCCCATGCATACATGCTTCAGAATTTATGGAGAACACAGTGATGTTGGTGGTGAGAGGAGTGGTGTGATATCAGGGGCAGGGCTAAATGCATGGCCCCGCTAGCCATTTCCCCACAGATACCGAATTCATGTGAGTAACATGTGAATAGGGCTCTAGTCTTTCTTGATCAGCAGCCAGAATGGAGAAGATCCAGAAAGGAGAAGATATATTGGGTTGTGAACTGGGCAGCCCCACCCGCCATCCCAGGGTTTATGTTCCTTGGACAGTGGCTTGACAAACAGCAGGGTAGCAGGTACAGTGCCCATGATTGGACTGTAGTAATAATTAGTGTTGTGCTGAAAATTTCTCCCACTTTTTTTTTTTTACTATTCTCATTCAGTTTGATAGAAAAGAAGTTGATTTTGAAAAGAAATTCAAAGGAGAAGAAAAATTAAGAGTTAAGTTGGGAGCAGGTTTCTTGTGTTTACCTTACTTATGAGGTGGCTGAGGAGTGTATGCGTGAGTGTCCTGTCTCCCATTGTGCAGTCATCTATCTGGCAGCCTGTAGCCTCTTTGGCTTCCCACACTTCAATTAAAGCCCAGGGGGAGACAGCATGAAGTAATTCCGCCCATAGGACTTTTTCAGATCAGGAAGCCCAGGCAGCCTGTGAGCCTGCAGAGCAATGGAAAGATGTGTAATAGAAATAACACACACACACACTGCCCCACAGTGATTAGGTAATCTCAAAAACACCACAAAAATAAATAATAGAACACCCTGAAAATGAGTGAGAACAATGGAAACCTTTTTCATGGGGAAAGAAAACTTTCAGGGAATTGGAGGGCAGATTTTGGTTCAGCACTAGCGCCACCTCTTCCCTGGAGCTAGGCACAGGCACAGCAGTGCCCCCCCCCACACCTGCATTGTGGTGGATGTAAAATGGAGGCCAGTCTACCAATACAGCTGATGCTGTTGCCACTTGTAGTGGGCTAGTGGCAGTGCAAAAAAATCTCAAAAAACCTTAGGAAAGAAGAAGAAGAAGCTGTGTTAAAAAAAAAAACAACAAAAAAAAACCCTGCCAATGGTGAACCGTACCTGTGAGAAACTGTTGTGGAATTTTTCCACCCCCTCAGGAAATTTGGTGAAATTGTCCCCTCAGTTTCCTCTGCCCACAAATAGGGTACAGAATTTCAAGAGGCACTTTGTGCACAGCTCTAGTAATAATCACACCTTCCCCTGCAGAACTCTCAGTGGTCAGCCTGTGGAGACCACAAGGACAGAGAGAGAGAGAGAGAGAGAGAGAGAGATGGGAAATGGTCAGCAGCTGGAGCACATACTCCCTGACAGCCTCCCAACCTCCTAGGGAGACTGCTCTGGGGATATAATTGAACAGCGGTACAAAAAACTTATAATAAACAAACAAACTTTGGCAGCTCTTTTGGGATGCTGTCTCCCGAGTTTCAGCTTTAGCTGGGACTTGGGAAAGGGTTAGAACACTGGGTTAGAAGAACAAGTATCAATATCAATCCATGCGTGTGCATGCTTCTTTACAATCAGAGAGTGGAGTTTGCCCTGTGCCAGGCCTCTGAAAATCATGATGGCTGACCCCAGTTTATCAGGACAGGTAGAGGGCAAGGAAGGTGTTGCTCATATTTAATAATAAACACCTAGTGTTTACATTGGATTGTTCTGAAGAACATTCACTACTGTGAAACATCCATTACTGCAAAATGCCTTTCGACAAAAACCCTATCAGGAAGACCAGTTTCATCTTCATGTTGCAATGCAGTGAGAGCCAGTATGGCGTAGTGGTGAGAGTGTTGGACTGGGACTCGGGAGATCCGGGTTCAAGTCCCCGCTTGGCCATGAAACTCACTGGGTGATTTTGGGCCACTCACTGACTCTCAGCCTAACCTACCTCACAGGGTTGTTGTGAGGATAAAATGGAGAGGAGGAGGAGGATTATGTAAGCTGCCTTGGGTTCCTTGCAGGAAAAAAGGTGGGGTATAAATATAATAAATAAATAAATAAAGGCTTGAGGTGGAGATGCTAGTGGCTTGCATAAGGCCACAGAGCACATAGCTGAGGAGAGATTTGAAAGGGGGGCTGTCCACCCACACCCTGTTCACCCCAGTGCTCTTTTAGGAAGGGTTATAGGAAGCTGCCTAAAACTGTCAGACTATTAGTCCATCTAGCTGAATATTTATTTGCCAGTGGTGGGGAACCTCTTTCAACCCGAGGGCTGAATTTAATATCCATTTAGCTATAGGGGCCTACATTCCAGTGGTGGGTGGGACCACAATACCAAAGATACCACCAGCATTTTTCAGCTTAAAGCTGGGAAACCACCAAACCATCCGTGGTTGTGGAAAAGGGTGTGGGACCAGGGGAAGCAGGGATGGCCATCTCTAGAACCCCGGAGGATTGGATTGGGACTCCAGGAGGGCCAGATATGGTCTCCGGGTCTGAGATTCCCCACCCCTAGACATTGACTGGCAGTGCTTTTCCAGGCTTCATACAGACATCTTTCCAGCCCTAGCTGAGGTGGCTGGGGTTTGAACTGGGTACCTTTTGCATGCGAAGCATCTGTTCTGCCCCTGAGCTGTGACCCTGCCCCTATCAATGCTGCTTGTCAGATTATTTTGTAACATTTGTACAAATCGCTGTTTTTAAAAAAATAAAAAGTAGGAAAGAACCAGTCAGTTTTATCTCTCCTGTGACGGGCATTTGTTAAAAAGTTGGGTCTCCTCCGTAATTGTCATTTTTTCAAAAGGGAAACTGTGAGGTATATCTTTAACCTTTAGGCATCTGTTGGGAGAGCTTTACAACACATAGCCATTAAAGACCATACAAGGAATGCAGAGAGATAGGAGTGGAAATTGGGCCAAAGAAGTGTCAAGAAGGATATGAGCAGTGTACACACTGGACAGCATGGAAAGCTTAGATTGTGGCTGCTTGGGCTAAACTTGGCTGATAAATACAAACCTTGACTCCTGGATTTACAAGCCTGTCAGTCTATATGTACAAAACAGTTGCAGCCAAACTGAGCCAGAAGGTAGCTTCAAAATGTAATTTAACAGATACTCCAAATGAATTAAATCTTGGCTAACTAGCATTTAAATTAGCATAACATGTATGAAAGGCAGCATGTCCATGGTTCTTTCCTCACATACTGAATGCTAGTTTGTTTGTTTTATTCTACATGATTAAATGTCCAGGATGCTAGTCGTCTATCCATCTGTCTATACACAACAGAGGCGCTCTCTCTCTCTCTCTCTCTCTCTCTCTCTCTCCCTTGTTCTCTCCAGTATGCTAGGGAATTACAAAGGCAGGTTTAAGAGGCTCCTAATTAGAAATTCAGCATGCTGGGATTTTGTCATCCAGTTTACAAAATCATTTGGTTAAATACAGTAGTCTATCCCCAATTGGAAAAGCTGACATATTATTTAAAATATTCATCTCACAGCCATACATTTGGCTATGCATAATAAGATAAATAGAGATGACCAAAAATGGAGACATGTAGAATGATGCTTTAAAGGATCTCATCAGTGAGCATTAGATTGGTGTAGCAGACACTGACATTCAGCGGAGGAGGAAGATCCCAAGGTTCAAGTTCTGATTCAGCCATGAAGTTCATTAGCCACTTCAGCCAGCCACTCTCTCTCTCAGCCTAAGCTACTTCACAGGGTTGCTGTGGGGGAAAACAGCATAGGATATTGTTTCCACCTTGGAGGAAAAAGGTTACAAATGTGATAAATAATCATGTGCAGTTTAGTTGCAATTCAAGAAGCCCCTGGTTACATTTTTCCTCAGCTGCATAAATGGAAAGTGGCTACATGGATTTCCACTCCTTAATGAGAAGAAGATTACAGAGGTGGCTATCACCATGTTGTTGACTGCTTTTTGCAAGACTATGTATCTGCGTTTATGCATTTTCTAGCTGCTGCACTGGTGAATAAGCAAATATAGAGGAGAGCCCAAGCTTCTCCCCCTCAGTAGAGTAACTGCTAGCCAATTCATCTCTTCTGCAGGATAGTACCTGGAAGGGGCAGCATGTGTACTGAAAGCATGAACAAGCATGGTATTCTAGTTGGACTTTGAACCACATAGGTGCATATGATTTTTCTGACTATAAGAAAGAGAACATAGACTCACCAAGCCACAAGGTCTCACACTGTTTAAATATGGAATTGATATGTATTTAGAGATTGATTCAGAAGAGAGGAAACAAATGGCCTACAATTACATGACAGCATCAATGTTTTGCTCTTTAATTCCTCTGCTCCCTTCCTTTTCTTTTGACACACCAAGAAGAAAGAATCCGATGAAATACATTTCCTTTCAGCCAGCATAAGAGCCATTTAGATTGCCCTGCTTAATGGACCAAATCAAATGGTTTTGCCTTCCTATGAACAAGCCTCTAATAATTTGTCGAGGGTGAAGCTTTTATCTCAATTTCTTGCCGTTCTAATTTTTCTTAAACAAATGTTTTAGCAGTAAGAAAATCCTTTCCTCACACTTTTAATACACAGTGTCTAGTAGTTACACTTTCCATTTTGTGTACTTGGCAGAAGCGATCATATAGCTGTACCATAGTGTATACTCTGAAGTTCCTAACCTTGCAAGTCAGTCCCAGGGCCGGCGCTACCGCTAGGCAAACTAGGCGGTTGCCTAGGGCGCGTGGCTGAAGAGGGCGCAGAAACACTGCGCTCCTCTTCGCTGCCGCGCCACCCCCACCGTGCCTCCCCCCGCCGACCGAAGCCGCCGCCGCGCCTCCCCCGCCTGCCGCTGCCGTGCCTCCCACACACACCGCCGTGCCGCCGCCGCCGCCACTGCACCTCCCCGCACACCGCCACCGCCGCCGCCACACCTCCCCTCCCCTCGCCACCTACCTTCTCCGCATAGCTTCCGGAGCCCCGCCCACATTGTTTTGGTGGGAGGAACCAGGAACCTGGTTTCCCCAGCAAAAAACAGAGCGCGGGGGTCCCGTCGCGTCACTTCCTCTTTGGAGGCGGCGGCGGCGGCAGCCAGGGCAGGGGGAAGGTAGCTAGGTAGGTGGTGGTGGCGGCGCGGGGGGGGGTTGCAGAGCAGGGCTGCTTTGCTCCGGAGCCCCCCCGGCATGAGGGGGGCCGCTAAATATAATTCCGCCTAGGGCGCCAAACTGCCCTGCACCGGTCCTGGTCAGTCCCTAGAATTCAACTGCACCCAAAACATGGGGGAGGAAGGTTGGAAAAATAATACTTAACATGTTCATTGTGCTTTAGAATCTCCAAAGCAATTCCCATAGAGTAGCTCAGCAACCTTTCTAATAAACCTGTAATTAGGTCACTATTATTTTAGCAGATTAGGGGAGGCGGCGACTGCGGCTGTGAGAAAATGGCTTGTTTGAAGGCGTAAATTAGCATGGCCACATATGAATTACCAAAAAAAGAAGAAGAAATGCACCACCACAAAAGAGGACACAGATTTGCATGTGCCGATTCATATGTATAGATGCAAGTTTTGAAATAATTATTTTAATTTGAATAGAAATACAGTACATCTCACCATACGTGTGTAGGACTGTGACCAGGGAACCTGTGTGCCTGTCTGTTCAGTCTGTTGTCCAGGTGCTAAACGTTGATGGGTAACCGTTTCTTATGGTTCTTTATTTTAAAATCAGATTAAGACTGGACAGCCCTTCAAATGAAGGACACCTTCAAATAGAGGAGTGCCCTCTGTAAAGGAGGACACATGGCCATCCTAGCCTAAATGCATGTTACATGCAAATCCTTGTGATGATAGCCTCATGTTTTGTGAGGGCAAAGATACATCTGGAACCCTGTGGGTAGGAGAATGGCTAGTGGGGCTAATGGTTTGGAACAGATCACAGCAGACATGATTTGCACTTATCATGGCTCAGTTGACCAGATGCAAAAGAGAACAGGGGCCAGGCTCCTGCATCTTTAATAATTGTGAAGAAGGGAGCTTCCGGAGGGACAGGAATGGCGGTTTGAAGCTTTTTCGCAGGGCTCTCGCCCAGGGAAAAGAAGCAGGCTGGTTTCTGGGGTAACCAGATAAAATTTCTGGCTATCAATCTGACTTGGATAAGAGACAGATCGAAGGATTAACCTCATATGCTCCGTAGGTGCAAGCTCCTTGTCAGAGGCGGGATTTTTCGGTAGAGAGATTCTTCCTCCAGCAAGTTCTGAGCGGCAGGGGAGTGGCAGGAGTTAACGTCCTCGAACCAGGTTCCGTATCTCTGAATTAGGGCTTATGCTCTGATTTATGAGACAAGATCCGCAAGCCTCCTTGTAACATCTTTTTAAGAAGAAAAATTTATGAGTTAAAGACCCCAGCGTCTGGCAGACTCACCATTCCCAGGTCAGTTTCTATTTTCTGTATCGGAGAAGAAGGGGGGTGAAGAAACAAAACTGCTTAAACCAAAACCGAAACAAATAAATGGTCAAGAAGTAATCAAGAAATAAGGAGTATATACAGGAGGGGAGTTTCAGAAGAATTAATTGGACTGTGTATTTTTTATTTTTATTTTTTTTACTTAATGTCGAATGGGAGGTTGCTAAATGTGAACTATTTTTGCTCTTACGTCATGGGGAAAGTCGGCTTGTTTTGAAATACCAAGAACAAGATAAGACTAGGTAATTGCTGCCACCTGTCGTAAATCAGACAGAAGCTGTAGCAGTGTTAAAAGTAACATATATATTGCATGATGCCAGCAAAAAAAGACTCAAGGCAAGTGGAAGAAAGAAGGAAATCTTCCCATGTGGAAGAAAATCAAACAATGGCTGAGAGTTTTAATTTAATGATGTTAAAAATGACAAACATGATGGACCAATGTCAAAAGTCTTCAGAAGAGCAAGCAAAATTTTTTAATGAACAAAAACAATCCTTTGAGAAATTAGAGAAAAAACTTGATGAAAGATTGACAAGTTTAGAAGTAACAATTAATAAAATGCAAACATCACATGAACAAGTTTCCCAGGAGTTGGGTCGCACAAATCAGAAGGTCTTGACCTTAGAAGCTAAATGTCAAGAGACAGAACAACATCTTGAAAAATGCTTAAGCGATTTGGCACTGATGGAGCTAAGGCGAAATGAGTGTTGTTTAAGATTGAGATCAATTCCAGAACAACAATCAGAAGACATTACAAAGAGGATTATTGAGCTGTTAGCAGATTTCTTGAGGATGGAAATGAAAGTTATGCAAGCAGAAATTGATAGAGTTTACAGAATTAACTCTGGTTTTGCTGTTAAAAATAAAGTCCCGAGAGATGTCTTGATTTGGTTCGTCAGGAAAAGTTTAAGAGATCAAGTTATCCAACAACACTATAAGGAGAAAATGATGGTGAATGATGAGGGGAAAGACGTGGAAATAATTGTTTTGAAGGAAATTCCATCAAGGATTTTGCAAAAAAGGAAAGAATATATATTTTTGACTGAGAAGCTTAAACAGCAAAATATTCGATATAGATGGGAATTGCCAGGAGGAGTTAGTTTTACCATGAACCAAAGGAGATATAAGTTCAGTACGGTGGAGGAGGCGAGAAATTTTGTGGAAAAGTGGGAAATAAAACCACAAGGGTCTCGGGATGAGACTGGAGGTGCAGTTTAGAAACTCCTATGTGGATTACAAATTAATCTGATTAAAAATGGATTACAAATTTTTGTCTTGGAATATAAATGGTGCGAATGCACCACAAAAGAGAAGAAAAATATTTCATTATTTGAATAAATTGAAGTTGGATTTGATTTGTTTACAAGAGACACATACAAATAAAAGAGATTCAAAATACTTGATACAAAAGAAACTTGGAGAAGAATTTATTTCAGCTAGTACAAAGAAAAAAAATGGTGTGGTTTTATATGTAAAGAATAAACTTTCTCCAATATTGATCTTCTCAGATGAACAAGGTAGGTACGTTGGAGTAGAAGTTAATATCTCGGGAAAGAAAATATTGGTAGTGGGGATTTATGCACCAAATGAAAACAAATCTATGTTTTATACACGTCTTATGGATAGACTTTTGGAATCTACATACGAAAATTGGTGTTTAATGGGAGATTGGAATGGAGTGGTGTCACCAAAACAAGATAGACATTCGGAAAAAGATATAAGAAAAAATCAGGGGAAATTGCCAAAAAGTTTTTTTGAATTAATAGAAAATCTGGAGTTGGTGGACATTTGGAGAACTAAAAATGGAGACTCCAGAGAATTTACATTTTTTTCTGATAGACATAAATCACATGCAAGACTTGATATGATTTGGTTGTCGAAAGCTATGGCTATGGAAATCTATAAAGCTGAAATATTGCCAAAAACGTTTTCTGACCATAATCCAGTTTCTGTGACTTTCAAAAGGAAGAAGTGTTCATTTAGATGGAGATTTAATGAATCATTATTGAAACAAGAAAGGGTGGTCCAAGACTGTAAGCATAAACTGAGAGAATTTTTTGAAAACAACTTAGACAAAGGTGTGGATTTACAAATAGTTTGGGATACAAGTAAAGCCTTCATCAGAGGACAATTTATACGACATAACTCCTTTCTTAAAAAAAAGAGACAAGAAAAGACAGAAAAGATTTTATTGGAAATCAGAGAGAAAGAGAAGGAATTAGAAAAATCTCCAAATAATACTAATATTTCATGGCAAATTAAAGCACTGCAGAGGCAGTTATCTATGTTGATGACGCAAGAACTGGAAATGAAATTGAGTTATGCCAAGCAAAGGAATTTTGAATTTGCTAATAAACCAGGGAAATGGTTGGCATATAAAATAAGGAAAGAGAGAGAGAAGAGAGTAATACTTAAGCTGTTGGAGGACAACACTGAAATAACGGATAATTTGGGTATGAAAAGAGCGTTTTTTCAATTTTATTCACAATTATATAAAGGGGAAAAAATTTCTGAAAAAAGAATAGAAGATTATTTGCAACGGCAAAACTTGCCAAAGATTACAGAGTATCAAAGACAAATTATGAATGGCCCTATAACTATACAAGAATTATCTGAAGCAATTAAGAAATCAAAAAAAGGGAAAACACCGGGCCCTGATGGACTGTCAGCAATTTATTACAAATGTTTTGAAGATGAGTTGTTACAACCACTACAAAGGACTATGAATAATATCCTACAAAATGGGAAGTTACCAGATACATGGAGAGAGGCTAATATTGCATTGATACCTAAAGAAGGACAAGACTTGACTTCTGTTAAAAATTACAGGCCAATTTCACTATTGAATAATGATTACAAATTATTTACAATGATTCTATCTGAAAGACTAAAGAAAATTTTACAAGAGTTTATTCATCAGGATCAATGTGGTTTTCTGCCTAAAAGACAATTAAGAGATAACATTAGAACTGCGTTGGATGTGTTGGAATATTTAAATTGTCATAATGAAAAACAAGCAGCACTGATTTTTTTGGATGCTGAAAAAGCTTTTGACAACGTGAACTGGAGTTTTTTATTTGGAGTAATGAATGAAATGGATTTTGGAGAGAATTTTATTAAAGGAATAAAATCGATATATTCGACACAAAAAGCACAAATAATTGTTAATGGTGAATTGACAAAGCCCTGTATGATACAAAAGGGAACAAGACAAGGATGTCCATTATCTCCACTACTGTTTATTTTAGTTCTAGAAGTTTTGCTTAGAAATATTAGGCAAGATGGAAAAATCCCGGGAATAAAAATTAAAAAAGAATCATACAAGTTGAGAGCTTTTGCAGACGATTTGATGATAGTCTTGGAAAATCCACTACAAAGAGTGCAAACTCTGTTGGATAAATTAAATGAGTTTGGAGGGTTGGCAGGATTCAAGGTAAATCATGAAAAAACAAAAATGTTGGTGAAGAATATGAGAGCGGAAGACCAACAGATATTGATGCAAACATCAGGTTTTAAAATTGAAAAAAGAGTAAAATATCTTGGTATCATAATGACAAATTCGAATTCCACGTTGTTTCAAAACAATTATGTTAAGATATGGTTAGGAATTAAAAATGATATGTTGAAATGGGAGAAACTAAAATTGTCTTTGCTGGGTAGGATCTCTGTGATAAAAATGAATGTTTTACCAAGAATGATGTTCTTATTTCAAACACTACCGATTTTAACTAATGATGTGCCCTTTAAAGAATGGCAAAAGGACTTATCTAAATTTATATGGCAAAGAAAGAAACCACGTGTTAAATATATAGTTCTACAGGATGCGAAAGAAAGGGGTGGATTGGGTGTACCTGATTTGAAATTGTATTTTAATGCTTGCTGTTTTGTTTGGTTGAAGGAATGGGTGACATTGAGAAATAACAGACTTCTAGAATTAGAAGGGCATGATCTAAGGTTTGGATGGCATGGATATTTGTGGTATGACAAAGCTAAGGTTAATGTAGATTTTAAGAACCACTATATCAGAAGGGCGTTATTAAGAGTTTGGAACAAATACAAGCCCAGGTTATGCCCAAAATTACCCTTATGGATATCACCACAAGAGGCATTATACAGGAAAGAAATGACAAGCAATGAGAACTGGTTAAAATACAGAGAAATATTGGAATTGCGTCAGGGAACACATTGGATTAAAACACGGGATTGTTTAGTAACACAAGGTCATAACTTACACTGGTTTTCATACATGCAATTGTTAGAGAGATTTAAAGTGGATAAAAGAATGTATGATATAGAAGAGGATAAGTCTGAATTTGAAATACAATTGTGTACAGGTGATGATCATGTAATTGCAAAAATGTATAAATTTTTGTTGAAGTTTGGGACAGAAGAAGAACAAGTTAAAGACTGTATGGTTAAATGGGCAAGGAACTTTGGATATAATATAATGATGGAACAATGGGAACACATGTGGACTAAAGGTATAAAATTTACACTGTGTTCTGATCTTAGAGAGAATTTTTACAAGATGATGTATCGTTGGTACCTAACTCCTGTGAAATTGGCTAAGATGTATAATAATGTGTCAAATGTATGTTGGAAATGTCAAAGTCATGAAGGAACATTTTATCATGTTTGGTGGACATGTAAAAAAGTGAAAACATATTGGGTACAAATACACACATGGATACAAAAGATTTTAAAAGTGAATATTAAACTGAAACCAGAAATGTTTTTATTGGGTATAATAGACTTGCAACTTGAGAAAGACTATGGAGCATTACTACAATATATGATGACGGCAGCAAGAATAATCTATGCTCAAAAATGGAAAGAAGCAACTATACCAACTATAGAAGACTGGTTGTTGAAAATGTTGGACTTAGCAGAGATGGCAAAATTGACTTGCTTAATTAGAGAAATTTTTTAACTTCATTCAAGAAAGACTGGAAACCTCTGGTGGACTTCTTGGGGAGGAGGGAAAGTGACTTAATAACTTTTGGTTTTGATTTCTGAAGATGGGTGTGATAGAAATTCATTATGTGAAAATAGAAGAAACTTATATATTGGATAAGGATTGGTATTGTTTGTCAGACAATGAGGCGGAAGCCAAATGTTGTTTTGGAAAATTCAATAAAAAAATTCAAAAAAATAATAATAATAATTGTGAAGAAGGGGGAATTTCAGCAGGTATAGCCTCTTCTGCACAACTATTAAAGAGGCAGGAGCCCTATCTTTTTTCTTTTCTCTTTTGCATGTGGTCAACCTATCAACCAAAACCACTGTAGCTACAATACAAGTTGCCTCCTCTCAAATGGTGACAGGCTCCTTCTTTTTTTGCAAGTATATGCATGTAATATCAATGCAGACCCACCCTACGGCCTACTAGAATAATCTTAGCAGAGGTGGGATCTAGGAATGGGTAAGAATTTTGTTTCAGTTTCATTTTGATAATATTTTACCAAAATATGCAAAGTTCTCCATATTTGGGACAAAAAGAACTTGAGATTTTTTTTAAAAAAACAAAATGAATATGGGAGAAACTGAAACTGACGGGTTCATCCATTCAGGCCCAGGGCTTTATGTGCTATGCTGTTTACAGTCTGGGGTTGAATTCTTGTGTGTTCAGCCATTTTTGTGCTGCTGCATTAGGGTTTCCACAATTTTTTTTCTGACAGGCTCCTCATCTTTAACTATGATGTGGCAGCAGGCAGGTACATCATGGTCTTCTCAATAGTGGGAATAGCTGTACCTATCACATTTGGCTGGTGCAGATGGGTGAGAATTTCATTTCTAATAAGAATTTACCAAAATTCACAACATTCATATTTGGGAGAGAAAGAACTTGAGATTTAAACAATTCAAATGGAGGAGAAAGCAAAACTGACATATTTGCCCATCTCTAGTGGGAATTCAACCAGGTAGTTTCTGCTGTACAGATGAACCCCCGTATCATATACGTTCCCAGGGAAAGTCTTGAGCATGAACCAATAAAAGGCTTTAGCTGAGCCCAAAGTTACCAGAGCCCAGCTCTGCATTTTCTTTTAATATTAGGGCTTACCCCTGGAATAGTAAAGGTGGTGCCATATAGTTGTATCAATATCTTGCTAAAGAAAGGCAGTCTACCAGCCCCTATTAATTTAACTGCAGTCACTGCTATTCCTGCTCTTCATGAATATAATTAATGGACTACACAGTAGACATTTTGCCTGGCCATACCTATGGGCAAATAAAATACATGCTGCTTGTAGATATAGTTGCCCTTTTTAACCTCATGGGGCTCCTCTGTGTTTACCAACTCTGTCAGTAGGGGAAATGTCCCCCAACCCTGCATATGTATTCCAGTACAAGATACAGGAGCTGAATTTCTGCACTGTCATGTACCTGCTAAAGACACACGAGCCTTGCCAGGAGAAATTAAGTAGGCAAGCCTCCTGCACAGCTTTTCCATTGGCCAAGCTGGGGAGCTTCCTGGGGCCTTGCTTTGTAGCCTTGCTTTGATGTTTAGAAACGTCATATCTTCCCATACTCAAATTCTCTAGAAGTGAAGTGAATTTGGGCAAACACTCACTGAAATTTTGCTGCAAGTGCTTCCTTGACCAGCTGCTAAATTCTCTTATCTTTTGGGTCTATGGTAATTCCATTCCCAGAATGTAGGGAAAGATTGCCTTTTCCTTTCTACTGGTGCTGAAATTAATATTGACAACTATTTGAAGGTTGACAAAATGAGGGGGGGGGTGTCCCTTCATTTTACCTGTGCCATTTTTAATAAGAACATTGCATAGGCCCTTGCGCTCAACAGGCAAAAATGTGTGGCATCCGACCATTTTGATTTTGGCAGACATCAAATAAGAACAGGTGTCATCAGCTGCCCACTGTCAAAACACCATGGCTGATGTCAAGCAATGACCATGTCAAAGCCAAACATCCAAATCAAATTCAGCATATGCCAAATACAGATCTCAAATATTCAGAAGTATTTGACATTGGCAGAGGTGAATTCTAGGGGAAAGTGTTGAGACTATTGAGACACCAGAGTTGGGCAGATTTCAGGCTTATTGGACCTACAGATGATGGTGATGGTGATGATGATGGTGATGAGCCCCAAGAACCACCAAGCAGAGCCAGATGGAAAAGAAATTCCTTTGGAATTCAAGAACAAGGGTGCCTCGGAGCACATTCTGGGACTAGGAATTTGTTTTCGATACTTGAACTGAGCTCATGGTTCTTTTACACAAAAGTCCACTCCTGGGTTTCCCCCAAGCTTTCTTCATTTCAGCAGCAGCCTTTAGGTGGAGAAAATCATTTTGTGGTTGCCGTTGTTAAACAACTGGGAGTCAGCAATCCTTGCTGAGCTGATCTGCTCTAAATCAGCCAGAGAACTACCAGTAGATCCCAAGCTACCTTCTGCCTATTCCTGCTCTGCACATGTCAACTTGTAGTAGCCAGGCCCCTTAAGTAGTGTAGTGTAGTGAGTAACATGATTACCAAGTGAGAGGGTACAATGTACAGGGGTTTGGGCTTGAAACATTGTATGACAGACAGAATGCCAACAAGTAAAGCATTTCCCAGTATTAAGGCATATTAATGCTTCAGTCAATATGCCTCAAGACTCACTTTTCTGCCTGAGATACACTTGTTAAAAGCACAGGGCCCCCATCAGAATACAGTAGGGATAGATATATCAATTTCATTTACCGGTATTCATTTTTCCAATTTTGAATTTGGTTCATCCTGAATTTTGAGATATTTTTTTTAAAAGTTTGCATGTAAATGTGAACCCTTTTCTCCTAATACACACATCTTTGCATGCAATTTTGCCTAATATACACATTTTTGCAAGCATTATTCCTAATATAATGCATTTTTAACATGTGTGCAATCTTCCCATAGGTAGGTGCGTGCGTGCGTGCATGTGTGTGTGTCTGTATGTGCGTGTGTATATGTATATATATGAGAACTCTATTGCAAAACTTGGAGAACTGTAAATTTGAAAGGATAACTGAGCTTTGCTTTGTGCACTGGTTAGAAAGTGAAGAATTAGGCAAGTTTGCATTAAAATGTGAATCAAATTTATTTCTCTTCTGTCCCTAGGATAAGGAAGCAATCCAGCTTCTAGAAAAGCATTGATCAGTGCTGTACAGATGGTCTTTCTTCAAGATAATTTACCTCCATCTAATGTGAAGATATCACTTTAAAAAATAATCAGCCGCTATATTAATCTGATGAGATAACAGGAACTAAAGCTTAGCTCAGATCAAAAACATAACACAGAACACTCTATTGTTAGCTTTTCTTCAGAAAAGATCAAAGGCTGAGTATCTCAGAGAGTGAAGTACTTTTTATCTCCCTAGGTGGTGGTCCCTGTAGGTAAGATATAGGCAACACCTATTGATACTTGAGTGTGCAAGATTCTTGTTCCTGAGGGTGTGGGCAAAACCCATTAATGGAAGCGAAGGAAAAGAAGAATGTGGATTGCAGTTTTGCCTCATGGCTTTCAAGTGATAGAACAAAAGAAATGCACACACCAGCTTTCTCATTCTTCTTCCCTTTCAGATCAACAAATATCTATGATATCCCTTCTTTTTGATATAAGTTGTGAGTAACAATCTGTGTGAAGAGAGGGTTGCTGTTAGAGATGTCAGAAAAATCTGCAACAGATTCAGATGAGTTCAGATTTCTGTAAATCTGACCTGTGGATCCCACAGCTGATCAGCTTTTTCCAAGTTGTGTGGATTCCTGCAGATTTGCAGGCCATTTTTTCAACTTTGCATAAATGCATTTTTGCCCAAGTGCTCACAATTGTGCAAGTGCACAAAATTCTCATACATCCCTATAAAATCCATCAATGAGTGGACAATGGAAAAAAGATGCCTGACAATCCAAGAGACACCGATGGAATGGATTTAACAAAATCCATACATCCCTACTTGTTGTTATGGTGGTGGTGGGAGCATTCAAAATGTGCAAACCACCAAACCACCCTGAAGTGATACAATCTTGGAAAGCTTAACCACTTGATTCTGCCAACCATAATATTATGGCACTGGATCTCTCGCTGTCAAGGTAGCAATCGTCCTGTTTTGACCAGGTCTGAATTACTAGCTGACCAGCTAGCTGGGAAACCAGCCAGATGATTTGCTAATGGAGATAATGTTAAAGATCCCAAGGTCATTTGATTACTGTAGTTGAATTTAGGAGAGAGGCCGAAGAACGGTCAAGCAGTCCAGAGTCAAAGTTTTTTCAGAAAAAGAGGGGGTGGGAGCCAGAAATCTATGGAATCCACCTGACTCACAGCTGATGGTCTGATGTGGAAACTGTGGACTGGATTTACAGAAACTGGAACTCATTTTAATCCATTTCTGATTTCTCTGACATCCCTACCTCTGCTATATACACACATTTCTTTCAGCACACTGTCAAGTTTTTGAAACACTAAACCCCCTGAAAAATCCATGAGATGAGTGTGCACATTATGGGCACCAGTGCCACCCTCTATCATACTACCTTTAATCTCCGGGAAAACAACCATGTTCTGTCCCCTTTCCCTGCCTAGAGCTTCTTCTGCCAGTATGGAACAGAATGGTACCATTACTTCCTGAGTCTTTGAGATAGTATTTCTGCTACAGAGTCTAAAATGCCATAATGCCATGAGCCTTCATTCCACAGCATCACCTCATCCACATGTTGATACTGCATAGCACATAATGTTATCTATCTATAAACGTCATTTCCACCTCCTTGAAAGATTTCATCAACGTTGCCTCCAGAAAATCCTGCGAATTACTTGGGAAGATAGGCAAACAAATGTCAGTGTACTGAAGAAGCAAAGACTACAAGCGTTGAAAAAATGATCCTTCAACGCCAACTTCAATGGACCAGTCATGTTGTTCGAATGTCTGACTGCCGTCTCCCAAAGCAGTTACTTTATTCCCAACTCAAGCATGGAAAGCGGAATATCGGTGGTCAGTATAAAAGGTTTAAAGATGTTCTTAAGACTAATCTAAAAAAATGCAATATAAACATCGAGAACTGGGAAGCTCTGGCCCATGAACGATCTAAATGGAGGTTGGCCTTTCACAAAGGTTCCATGGACTTTGAAGAAGCCCGAGTGCAAGGTGAAAATGTCCTATTTTAAACATAGATGGCATTGTCACCTTTTCCCCCCGGGCATCCTGAGATGTGTTTTCTCTTTGTGGATTTCTAGTGGGTGCTTTCCAGTTTGTTCATACTCATATACTCCTGTGCCTTTAACTGCTGCATGACCAGGAAATAATCAAGAGCTAGGGAAAACTTCTCCTATTGTATTTCTACTTGTCATGTGGCTGTTAAAGGCAGAGGCCGCATGAGAAAATATGGTGGCAACTCCAAAGCCACTCATTCTGTATTTACAAAAAGAAGAAGAAGAAATAAGTCTGTAATTGTTCATGAGGTAAAGATGGGGGGAGAGGAAGAGAGATGCACTTTTGATAGTGAATGCACACTTGGGGGTGGGGAGGAAATAATAAGCAAATTCTCCCTTAATAATTCCAGTACCTTTCAATATTCTTCATAAAAGCCTCTCATCTCTGGGAAAGCTATCATTATCCTTTTCATTTACCTCATCTTTACCTCAACACAGGCAATTTCAGCTCCAGAGGCTGCTCTGAAAGATCCTACTACAATCCCTGGCTTTTTACCTCAGGCCAATATCCTATCAAGCTTTTGAGACTGCTTTAGAATGAGGAAAAGCAGAAGGAAAGAGCTCTAAAACTGCTTTCAGACCCTTCCCATTATTTGTTGTAGTGAGAAATAAACATGGCTTCTTGTGAAATGAAATAAAATTTCCTCCAGGCATTATAATAACATTTGTATCCTTTTCAGTTTCTGCCTTTGTTGTTACCTTGTGATGAGATTTTGCATTCTTCCCCCAAACATAAATTCAATAATACTCATAAACAACAACAAAAAAGGATGCCAACTGGAAGAGGCTTAGATTCAATTCCCAGAAATGCCCATACTTCTGCAGACAGACAGACATTCCTTTGGTAGGCTCTACAGTATAAGGCCCCAGGTTCAAATCCCAACATCTGTCCCAAAAGCTGATGCTGCCACCTGGAACAGCCAATAATTAGGGTGGCTACATGCAAAAGAGGAGAGGGCTCCTGCATCTTTAATAGTTGTGTAGAAGAGGGAATTTTTAATCCAGACTTTGTATTTGGGGATGCCACTGAAAACAATTTCCACATGACATCCAGGTATAAGGTTTATATATGCTTACCAAGTGGTATGGTAAGCATATCTTGTTTCACCTCCACCAGTGGCCATCGGGAATAGTTGTAGATACTCCCAGCTTACTCGGTCACGAGTGATCGCCTACTATATAGAGATGTATGAATCAGCGAAACTCAAGCTTGTTGGAGTTCTCCAAATTTCACCTTGAGGCTTGTTATGTCTTGTGTCTGTATCAGACTGCGAACTCCCCCCCCCCACAAAAAATGTGTGCATATTTTCGTGCATATTTTTCCAAATGTACCATTCAGTTTATGCTTCTTTGAAATGTATGCACTCTTCTCCTATCAATTAAAGTATGTCTGTGTACATTTTTCTATAGTATGCATTTTTCATGTGCATTTTTCAAATGTACACATACTATCGAACACATTTTTGTTGTCCGCAAATCACATTGCAAGATCAGAAATGTATGGAGCTCAACTGCAGATTACATTTGAGTCCATATTTGATCTGGAAGGTGTGAACTGGGTAAATCCTGAATGAAAACAAACTGAAATGAATTTCTCATCCATCCCTGGGCAGAGATACTCTCAAAGAAGGTGATGGGGATACATCTCTAAACCGTTGGAGGCTGGTGACTCCTATTTCAGTGGGGCTCCTTATCCATTGCAGCTTTTATTTGGGGCTTTATAGGAGCTATCCATGCGGCTCCATGGTGGCGAACCTATTTTGAGTCTGGGGTTCAGCACCATGGATAGCTCCTATGAAGCTCCAAATGAAACTTGCAATGGATTAGGAGCCCCACCAAAATAGGAGTCACCAGCCTCCCCTGCCTAAACATTATGGCAGGGATAGAGAATTGTCACATAAAAACTTTGTTTCTCCATAGAAAGTATAGCATGTAGACTAGCCAAAGACTCAAAAATATGTTTAAAAATTAGGTCCTGGACAAAAAAAAAAAATGACTAAAACCCCAATGAAATTAAAATTACTTGGAATAATATAACTAACATGCACATGCGTGCACACATTACGCAACAACTCAGCCCCTTAACTCAAACTTCTGAAAGACAATTCCAGCCAGTAGGAATGAGCAAACTCCCCACACTGGTCTAATTCAGAATGGGGCCAGTGAAAATGAATTATTTTTTATAACATCTGATGGACTTGGAAAAACATCCTTAAAAAAAAAAAAAAGCTTGATATATTTATTTACTTACTTACTTATTTATTTATCAATCACATTTATATCCCACCTTTCTTCCATTGTGGAACTCAACATGGCTACATGGGGTTCCCAGGTGGTCTCCCCTCCAAGCACTGACCAGATCCAGACCTGCTTAGCTTCAGCAGCATGGTGCCTTCATGTGCCTTCAGACCATACCCTGGGACATATTCCTGAATGAAGGCCCTATCTCATTCTTCATGATGTCATCAGGAGCATGACAGAGCTGAGGGACCTCCCTGCCAACAAGCCACCTTTTCCCATAGTTACCCAAGCAATGTGGGGTGGGCTGTTGCCAACTGTAGGTTTCAGACTTGGGTCCTGGATGCTGCCATGTACAGCATGCTGGGAAACCTGGGCAATGTAATTCTTGAACTTAGTGTCATCTCCACTATGCACTGCACACACTAGGGGATGGGTTAAAAGGGACTATCCTTACTCAAGATGTTCATCTCTCCCTCAAATAAATACCTGAAGGAGTGTCTCTTCCTATATTCACCTACTTGGGCCCTAAAGTCATCATCTGAGGCCCTTCTCCAGGTGCCCCTGCCAAATGAGGCATGGCAGGTTGCTACAAGAAAGAGGGCCTTTTCAGTAGTGGCACCCCATCTGTGGAATGCCCTCTCCAGAGAAGCTTGCCTGGTGCCATTATGGTCTTTTCAGTGACAGTGGAAGCCTTTTAAAAAAAATTCCCAGACATTTTAGGAACTGTTTTTAGTACTTTTAAATCTTCACACTGCTTTGTCCCTGCTGCTTGTTGTACTTTTAGTTTGATTATGTGCTGTTGGTGGTTTTCGCTTGCTTTTATCTTATTTGTGCTATTATTACTTTATTGTTACTTTGTATTGTATGGGTTGAATCCAGACTTAGAGGGTGGTCCTATGGTTCCCGGTGCGAGCATCCCAGGGACCGTAAAATGGCTCAGATTATTCCCTCTGAGGACAAAGACAGTGCTCTGACCTCAAAGAGCCAGCCCCCTCCCCCTCACAGTTGGCATGGAGAGAATCATGCTGGCTGCCTCTCTGAGGTTGGAAAATTGACCTCAGAGAGGGGGGGGGAAGGGGCATTCCAGTGGGCAGGGAGAGTAGAAGAATGAAGACGCCAGGATGCAATTTATACTGAGCTTCCTCCAGCCTCCTCCCCACCCCCCACTCTGAAGTGCCCTCATTAGAGGGGCTCAAAAGCCCTTCTAGTGAAAAAAGTACAGATCAGAGGATGCTAGCAGTGCAAAATGTAAATAACTCTATAAATTATTTGCTGGCTGTAGTAAATCTACTTGCCGCTTCAGGTGTATTTATTTATTGCAGAAGACACCTAATGATGTCTGCTTATAGCTACATAACTACTACAATTATATAACATCCTCATTTCAGGTGCTTGTAACTTTCTGAAAGTCACCTTCTATGCCCAGGACTCCATTCCAGTTGCATGTGACTGAACAACAACAAAAGAACATTATTGACCAAAATTCTGTAATTACATCGGCTCGGTTTGGATGATCTTCTCACTGGATGGAGGCTAGACATGGTGCAAAAGTGAGAATGGGGAATTTATCATGCCTTTCCACTTCACCTACCCACTTCACCTGACTTCAGCCAGGTAGGGCATAGGAATCTTGCTGGATAAGGTGGATGCTACATCACACTATGTGATGATGTAGCACCATTCCCAGGGGCATTCCTTGGGAAAAGAGATAGCTGCTGCTCCCATGGTACCTTCCCATCCCACCTATTGTGGCATGGGCCATTGACACATATGTACAATATTTGTACATACAGGGGATTTCTGTATTGAATGTGGAATACTGATCGCACAGGGTTGAGAATGCAGTGGATTATACATGTGTCGGCCCAATGCAAATGCTACATCTGTGCATGGACATGCAAAAGCACCAGAAGTGGGACAGGTATACCTGGTGGGTAGGTGAAGTGGAAAGGCATGATAAATTCCCCATTCTCACTTTTGCACCATGTCTAGCCTCCATCCAGTGAGAAGATCATCCAAACCGAGCCGATGTAATTACAGAATTTTGGTCAATAATGTTCTTTTGTTGTTGTCCAGTCACATGCAACTGGAATGGAGTCCTGGGCATAGAAGGTGACTTTCAGAAAGTTACAAGCACCTGAAATGAGGATGTTATATAATTGTAGTAGTTATGTAGCTATAAGCAGACATCATTAGGTGTCTTCTGCAATAAATAAATACACCTGAAGCGGCAAGTAGATTTACTACAGCCAGCAAATAATTTATAGAGTTATTTACATTTTGCACTGCTAGCTTCTTAAATGTAAATTTACTCTATCAGAGCTTCTGCATTAATAAAACTTATACGGTGCCACCAAATTCCAGAAGAGTTGTCATATTGGTCTAGAATCTGAAACAGGGGTGTAGAGTCAATCTGGTTCAGTGGTTATAGTGTCAGACTAGGAACAAGGAGACCCAGGTTCAAATCCTCACTCAGCCACAAGGCTCACTGGGTGACTTTAGGCCACCCTCACCTACCTCACCAGGTTTTTTTTAATCTTGTGTGTGTGTGTGTGTGTTTTGAGGGGGAAATGGGGAGTGGAGGAAGCATATATAGTGCCCTGAGCATCTTGGAGAATTGGTATGATATAGATGAAGTATGTAAAAAAATAAACAACTAAGAATCATGCAGCATCTGACTCAGATTTATTTATTTATTATATTTATACCCCGCCTTTTTTCCTTCAAGGAACCCAAGGAGGCTTACATAATCCTCCTCCTCCTCTTCATTTTATCCTCACAACAACCCTGTGAGGTAGGTCAATGAGTGGAAACAGACACATGCTCTTATGGCACAAGGGGCAGGCTCTGGTGAAGTTTTGGCATGTCAGGGACTGGAAACTTGACAGTTTTGTCAGGTTGTGGGTGGGTTCTTGGACTTTGGTTGTTGTCATTTTGGCAGGTCAGATTTTGGTGTATCAGGCCAGGGCCTGGAGGTCAATAGGAAGAAAAAGTTTCATACACATGGCTCAAAATTGGGGATGTATGGACTTTGTTAAATTCATTGCACCTGCATTTTGTGGATTGTCAGGTGTTAGGGATGTCAGAGAATTCTGCAAGAGATTTAAGTGAGTTCGGAATGGATTTCTATAAATCCGACCTGTGGATTCCACAGTGAACTGGCTTTTCCCAAGTCACATGGGTTCTGTGGAATTGCTGACCTTTTTTTTTTTTTTTTTTTTACTTTCAGTAATTTTACGCAAATTTAGTTGTAGAAAAATACGAAGGGGGGAAAAACACTAACCAAAAATGTGCATCCCCCCCCATAGGCTAAAGCATGAACATGTGCGGGGGGGGGGATTTGCACATTTTTGGAAGTGAAAATTTGTGCAAGTGAAAATTTGTAGAAACGCATACAAATGCATTTGCAAAAAATCCGATTCTGTCAATGCATGGATGATGGAACAAATGGTGCCTGACAATCTGCGAAATGCAGATCGGACAGATTCAACAAAGTCCATACATTCCTACCTTCCCTTCCGTCGCCTGCTCATTGATGGAATTGGATTTTACGCAAATGTGTTTGTGTGCATTTGCACAAATTTGCACTTCCAAAAATGCACAAATCCCACCCCCCATATGCAATTTTTCCCGTGACTAAACTCAGATATATATATATATTGGCAAGGGACATTATATAGGGGACACAGGGTAGTATATTCATGTTGCTGTACTCCATCCCCAAAATAGGTTCACCACCATGGAGCACCATGGATAACTCCTATGAAACTCCAAATACAAGCTGCAAAACCTGCAATGGAAAAGGAGCCCCACCGAAATAGGAGTCACCAGCCTCCACTGCATTTACTGGATTGAAATCACCTCACTATCGAGATCTCTAGCAGATGTATGTAAAGCAGTGACTCACTTTTGAGAGTTTAAGGATGAGCCATAGGCTACAGAGTCCAAACGAGAAGATGGCAAAGTTGACATTGTATTATGAAAATTTAAGTGCCGAACTTGTATTCTTGCCTGGACAGTAAGCCAACCCACTTCTGCACAGACATATGCAGCAGGGGTACCAACAGGTAGAGCCGATAGTTTAAGCAATTTTGAACCTTCTCAAAGATCTGTAATTAGTGGTTGGCCGGAACCCCAGAGTTCTGCACCATATAACATGGAGGGAACAACCTTAGCCAGACATTTTTTTAGGGCTGGAGTAACCAATTTCCCACCATTTGTATATTAAAAAAATTTGGATAGCTGCACATAGGTATCTGGTTTGCTGCTGTGGGGAACAGAATGCTTCACTCAGTAGGCCTTTGGTCTGATCCAGCATGGCTTTTCTTATGTTCTTATGTCAGGGCAGAGACCTTACTCTCTCTCCATGCATTCATGAACTTGTGGAGGGGCACCTGTAGGAGGGTCTTTTATACAGGGACAACGCACATACATCCAAAAATATGTAGGCTCCTATGTCACCCAGATAATTTCATTATTGGGCAACATATAAATACTGATATTAAATAAAAATGTGCCATAGAGACACTTGAAGATGGAGGGCCCTGGATCATGTATAAAGAAACATAAGTGCATTCAAGAGCTATCCATGCATGGTCTCCTCCATGTTGGTTGGAACCCTGAATCACGTAGGGTTCCTGATGAACATGGTCTCTCTACCAAGGCCCATTCCCCCCTCCATATGTCGATTGTACCTGGAAAGGGGCATACTGACTTAATCTATAATGATTAATCTGTAATGATGTAGTGATTCTACATCCATGTACCTATTGATTGTACCCGGATGTAGAATGTCAACCCAGAGCGAATAGCAAAAAGTTCTTAGGGAGCCTTCGTACATGCCTGCCTACCTAAGATTAAACTTTTCCAGTCTGTTCACCGTAATTTCTCATGTAGCACTCTGCTACATTCAAGGACTTTGTTCCTCAAGACTCTATTAGAATTCAGACTTCTGTAACATTTTTTTAAAAAATTAATTTGCAATACATGAAACGCTTGTATAGTTAATATACTCTGTATGATTTGTTTGCATTAGAAGCTAGGCTAGAGCCTTTCACACATCCACATTAAGATAATACGCTAATTGCTTCCAGAGCTTTACATCACTGAACTAGACATGGTAGAATATTTTGAAATGCTTAGGGGAACATTACAGGATATCATTGTATTTATTCTTCCTTAAGAAGGGAATACTTAATCTGTAATGATTTCTTCCCCATGGAATTACTTTTGTGATATATATGTTCTAAAATTTGGAACTTGTACAATTGAAAGAAAAAAAAGATCATCAATCTTTAAAGTACATTCTGCAATCACTTGGTCCCAAGGAGAAGCTCTCGCTAATAAAAGATACTAGAAGCTTATACCTGTTAACTAAATTAACTGTCTTTTGATTGTGTCCAGAAACAAGAGTTCTACCAAGATTAAAAGAAGAAAATATTTTAAAATATATAGAACCCATTAAAAACCTTAATCAAAATGAGTCCACAAGCAGCACTGTGGTTAAAACTGCTCACTGCCGGAAATACTTGTGCATCAGATTAGAATTGCCCCCCTTTGTACCTTTGGGTTTCCGTTCAAAGCCACCAGAACCAAAGCCAGGCCCAAAAGCCGCTTTGTTACCACTTCCTACTCAGAGATGCAGACATCCTGTGTCCTCTAAAACACTGGTGAGTGGGGGGGGAGGGGAGGGAGTGTGGCTGAATGACTGGCAAGTCCACCTTCTAATCCTAGGGCACATTTTACTAGTGATGATCACGTACCTTGGGGGGGGCACCTCGCCTCTCCGCGCTGCCCCCCCCCTGCTGCTTGATTCTCAGTGGCGCAGAGCTATTCTCCGTGCTGCTCAAGCCGCCCGCGCCTGCCGCGACGGGACCCTGCGCTGGCGCAACAGGATCCCGCGGTGTGTCTTTTCCGTAGAAACCAGGGCAACAGGGCTTAAAACAGCCATTTTTAGCCCTGTTGCCCTGGTTTCTATGGAAAAGACACAGCGCAGGGTCCCATCTCATGATGGGAGCATCGCTGCGGGCGCAGGTGGCTCGTCGTGGAGAGGTGAGTGAGGCCAGGACCCAGTAAGACCCACGAGTCTCGGGGGGGCATGAGTGGGGCCGATTCCAGCCCGCTACACCCCCCCCCTGAGCCAAGCGGTTACATCCCTACTTTTTACCAATCACAGTGCTTTGGTGAAGGCAAGGATGGGACCGTGAGATGGCCATTCTTCTAATACCACCAGGCTTCACTATGAAAAAAAGTCTTAAATGGAACATCATAAATCCCTAGCCACTGCACCCATCCTTCTGAAAAGGATGTTTCTTGCCCGGGGACACTTGTCGGCTGTCTGTCATTTTCAGAACACTGGTCCACAGGAAATATAGGGGGATAAGCATGTCTTCTTTGAAATACTCTCAATATGCCAAGGCGGCTCTTGTACAGAAACCCCTGTATCTATAATAAAAAAAAGTTATCAGCAGCTCCATATATATATATATATATATATATATATATATAGGCACTTCACACAAATCCCCTGCACCTATTTTTCTGACATTTTGGAGTTGTAATTCCCACCCAAGGGGCTATGCCTGCAAATATCATTCATTTCTGACAAAGGGTTAAAAAAAAAGCCTTAAAAAAGTATCCCCATGATAGTCAGTGGGAGGCATAATGTCTTGGATTTCTGAATCTTGGCTGAGGTTCACTACACTGCCTGAGTTGAAGCAGGCAGGTTCTGAATCAGTCTGAAAAGAACAGGGCCATTTTCTGAAGCACCAAATTGTGGTCTGAATCAAATGTGGGGTCCTAGGAAGTACCATTGAACTTAGACTTCATTAGAAGTGGGCAATTCAATTGTACTGAACAGGCTTCATTGAAAGTGTACATCCTCAAAGGAGGAATTGAGAGATACAAAATATAGTTCGCAAATGATAATAATTCACACCCAGATCATGGTCTTTTGCTCTACCATAGTTTATTTATTTATTTATTTATTTAATACATTTTGTCCAATAGCCAAAGCTCTGGGCAGTTTAAAACCATAAAATACAATACAATATAAATATAAAATTTAAAACCACAGATTAAAAACAAACAGCAAAGCTAGCAGCAGCAGTTCACATTACAATAACAGAGTTAAAAACAACTACAAGATTTAAATGATTAAGAGAATCAAAATGATTCAAATGCCTGGGAGAATGGAAAGGTATTTACCTGGTGCTGGAAAGAGTACAATATAGGCACCAGGTGAGCCTCTTTGGGGAGCTCATTCCACAACCGAGGTGCCATAGCAAAAAAGGCCCTCCTCCTGGTAGCCACTTGCCTCACTTCCTTAGTTCTATAAGGAACTATGCCATTGGTCTTATCCTGGTGGGTCAGGCTCCACCACTGGGGTGCAGTCTGATCTACGGCGGGTCACAAAAATTCAGAAGTGGGTCCACAAATGCATATCTGAGTTCAAGATTGGTCCCTAGGTCTGAAAAGGTTGAATATTCTTGTTTTATGGGGATGCTCAAGGATTTCATTTGATCAGCATTTTTAAGTGAAGCAACTGGATTCATAGTTCCTGGACTACTTTGTGGATTGGGACAGTTACCCTTTGGTTTTCACACTTCCCCAAATTTTGTAATACGATCCTTGGCTCAAAAAAGAAAAAAAGGGGGGGGGGAAGCCCATACTAGCCCTGCGAAAACACTTATTTTAGGATAAAATGAATAAATACATATTTTAGGATAAAATGTGTACAAAAATTCATATTTGTGTGTGGGAGGGCACATTAATATTTAAATGTGCATTTTCATGCTGATTGAAAAACAAAAACAAAATGGTTGATTGATGCAGAAATGGGATGGAACAGACTTATGAATGAAAACTTGTAAAACTGATATGGACTCTTAACAGACTGATCTGTCCAGTCCAATTGCCTTATGCAGCATGAATCATAGACCTTATTTTCTGTTCAGCAAAGCTATATGGGGCTCTTCTTCTCTTCTTTCAGTGGCCCATGTCATGGTGCTGACCAAACATTGGTGTGTTTACCTTGACTCACATTAGTGGAAAGCTTTCATCTCTGAAAAAATCCAAAGAACAAAAGAACATATAAGACCAGAACTGAATACAATATTCCAAGTGTGGTCACACTGTAGAGCATCAATGTGCCTACTGGCTCCACCCCTTCCTGACCTCCATGGGTTCAAGATAAGTCTGAATGGAGTGCCTAGCCTACATACATACAGGAATCCTGTTCGCATAGGGTTCCCAATCAAACGGAGGAACCTCTGAAATTTAAAAAAAAAATCATTTCAAAATATTTTTTATTTACATTTTATTTATTTAAAATAATTCTTTGGTCACTGAAAAATGTGCCCCTAATGTATTTAAATGCATGTAAAAATGTATTTAAATAGATATTAATACATATTTACAAAATACATATTTAAAAATCTATTTTTCTTTGCATGCATATATTCAACTGCCATGTGACAACATTTGGAGAAGTGTGAAATCCAGTAGATAGGTAAATTCTCATCTGCATTAGTCCAATGGGTAGAGATTGGTAATTTTGTGCAGGAATTTGAGTTCCTCAAGTACTCCTAGCCTGTTCCACCACCCTGCTTGCCCCTGTTTGTAGTTATTGCAAGTGAAAGTGAATGGAAAAAACAAGACAGACACAGAACTTTGCATAAACACGTTTGGGCCACATCTATTTAAAACAGATCTGCAACGGATGGGGACAGTGCAGGCTTCTATTCTTTACAGGAAATGACCAGTGTTGTATTGGGCGAGACATCCTAGTCCTTTCAGGTGGCATCTGTCCACTCGCCGCCCATCAGGACTGCACCATCCCACTGTAGGGAGGCCTTCCCATGTCACCCGCTCCTGGGGTTGCAAAACTCAGAGTGGCCATGGGTGAGGTGAGTTAGCCTCAAAGGCAATCCATATCTCCACACAGGGCTGCAAAACCTTGAGTATGAAGCCTCTGGAATTGCCAGTCACCATAAAGGTGCCTATAGCTGCTCACCAACCCTTACACCAGCTAAGATATGCCTGCACCTACCTGCCTAGATGTGACCAAATCAACCTATCAGCCGATTAACCTATGAACAGCTGCTACCCATCCCTGCTTACAGTGTGAAACAAACAGACAGCCCTCAGCCAAAAATCAGATTACCTGCCAAAAATTCCTACACGCCCCTGAAAAGGTGACCAGCATAGCCCATAGTGCCTACAGGGAAGGAGGGAATCATAGATCATAGATTCTAGAGTTGGAAGGGGCCTACAAGGCCATCGATGCAGGAAACTAGAGGAGGGGTCTCCCATCCAAGTAACAACCAGGCCTAACCCTGCTTAGCTTTCCATGCTCAGACAAGCTGAGACAGCATTGGAAGAAGGTGAGTGTGGTGCTCTGCAGGCTAATATCACCCTGTAAGCCCCACCGTCACCCAATCTGACATGTGTGCATAGCACACTCATGCCCATGTGTGTCTCTCTCTCCCCCCCCACCACCCACAATATCCTTCTCCATCTGGAAAGGGCTAGTGTTATCAAATTATATTTTGCACCCCTTCAAGTTTTTTGGATGTTCCTCCTGTGAAAGAACCTCCAAATTTGCTTTGAAATTTTCCTTTCGCTGAAAATCAGTGGGGACTTTAGTCCCCAGTCTTATCTTTAGGGAGGTTCTCCATAACTCCTGGTCCCCAAAAGATATCCAGTGTCGGTGAGAGTACGGATGCTCAAGGATTTTGTTCAGTCCACATTTCAAAGTGGACTGACCTGATCTGCACCTCTGTACTAATGGATCAAACACATTTATACTTCAGATTTTGCACTCCTCTGAATTTTGCAATGCAGTTTCCAGCTCAAAATATGTACTTTATGATACCATGAGTTTAGAAATGTGCATTTGCGAGAAAATATATTTACAGGACAATCCTGTGCACATGTACCCAGGAGTTAGCCCAATTCAACTCTGAAGGACTTACTTCTGAGTAGAGATGTAAAGGATTATACTGTTAGAAATGCGTAATTTGTAAGAAAATATGTTTAAAGATATGTATTTAAATATATATTTAAATACAAAATTTTTGTACAGGTTTTTTCCTTTAAAAATGCAGATCAATGCAGAAACAGAACAAAACAGACTGAGAGTGCAATCCCACTGGACTGCCACTTACTAGAATGAGGCCTGCAATCTTGGAGGCTTCCAAGTACGCTCTCTCCCCTCCTGGGCTGCAGAGCAGGAGGAGCGACAGAGGCAATTTTCGCCTCTTCATCCTCCTTTTACATTTTTCCCTGCTAGATGAGCCTCTGAGCCTGTCTAGAGGAGTCACACTGCTGGGGGTGGAGCTTGAGAGGCCATTGGATCCTGCAATCCCAGCCTTTCCCTTCTCCTCCCTTTCTCGTCCACCAGAAGGCCCCCTTTTCTCCCTCTGTGAAGTTGTTGGAGGCCACTTTTGCAACCTCGGGAAGCAGCCACCATGGTTCTTTCTGCAACAGCTGGGAGGTGGAGGGATTGGAATGCAGAGTCCACCATCTGAAGTCATAGGGGTGTCTACAGCTTCAGGAGGGAGACTGAAACATATCCTATGATCACTGGGATGCTCTTCCAGGGACCATAGGATTACCCTGATAGGAAGGGATACATGAGAAACTGACATGGACTGAGAATAGACTGATCTGTCTACTCCTAGAGGAGAGACATAGGACACCCTATGACCCCTCCTCTAGTTTCCTGCATTGAGCAGGGGGTTGGACTTGGTGGCCTTGTAGGCCCCTTCCAACTCTATGATCTATTAATCTATTAAACCCACACAGCCCAAGTTTACTAGAAATTCATTTATTCTGTAACACTGCAATCCTATGGCCCCTAGACAGTGTCTGGACAGCCATAGCATTTTCTGGATTCCCAGCTAGGAGGTCAGAAAATTGCTCTGACCTTATAGCTGGGGATCTGTGTTCAGATTCCCCCCCCCACACACACACACAGTCAGCACAGCAAGAAGCACACCAGCTGCTTTTCTGAGGTCATAAGAGCAACCTTGGAGAAGGGGTTTGGGGACATTCCGGGGAGCAGGGAGAGGAGGAGACCAGGCCACCAAGATACAATGTTTCCTGGTGGCACCTCAGCCTCCTTCTCTCCTGCTCTGAAGTGCCACACTTAGTTGGCTGAAATCAGCTGTGCAAGTACTTTGCAGAGTGAGAGGAGTGCAGCGGTGACCTTTGCCTCCATGCTCCTCCCACTCTCCATAGGATGCCCATAATCCTCTGAGTTCAGAAGGTTATGGGCATCCCCACAGGATTACGCCCTAACTCCCAAAAAGGGGGTTGTGCCTCCTATATCAGGAAATGTTGCAAATCCTATTTCAATATTACAATTCTGGAAAATTCAGTCTCATAAACTTGGGTATTCGATACTACAAACCTGGAAATAAACCATCTCCCTAAATTTTAAACCTGGATTAAAACAAACAAACAAAAAACATTCAAAATATTGTGGTGCCTGTTGCATCTCGAATGTGAAATTCTGGTTAGTTGGTTTAAAAAATATATTTCAGCTCTAATGCTAACAAGTGAGCTAAATATGCCTCTTGATTCCAGTCAACATTTTGTTTCCATGGTGAGAGATCCATTTAGCTTCTTAATGCTGCACAAAGAGGCTGCTCTAAACACGAAGCATATAAATCAGCACATCCAAAATGAGCAATCATGGTTCAATACTGTCATGAAGACATGCTGAATACTAACTATGGATTTGTTCAACTAATCAAATTTAATAAACTTCCTCCCACTCTTTTGAGTGGGCACAGAAATCTTCTGTGGAGTGCAATTGGTAACATGGAAAACATCTTTCCATCCTCATTATGAGGGAATGATTATAAATCAATGTTAGTAGTCCATTGAGCTAAATTAGGCAATGGTGATTTGCTGAGAGTTTGGATATTGACAATGTTAATGGCTTACCTAGACCAGGACTCTCCAACCTTGGGTCCCCAGATGTTGCTGGACTACAGCTCCCAGAATCCCTTGCGATTAGCCATGCTGGCTGGGTATGCTGGGAGCTGTAGGCCAGCAACATCTGGGGACCCAAGGTTGGAGAGCCCTGACCTAGACAGAGGTGGTTGTTGTTATTTGGCTTTGTGTGTTTTCTGTATTCAATAAAAGTGCATTTGCTGTATATTAATTTATTCAAACTTTTTAACCCAAGCCAGTACTTCTGATTAAATCATGTCCAGAGGAGGTGATTTGCTGAGGACAAGCAGTGAGCAGGAGGAGGTTTAAGCAAGCAAGCATGTATCTGGAATCTCAGCTTTGTGGTGTGGGGGTGGGGAGAAACTGAGGTGAGCTGCAGGGGAAAGGCAGTAGACAAGGAGAATATTAAGCACTTAGGGGGCAGGATTGGGGCCCCCCAGATGTTGTTGGATTGCAACTCCTACCATGCCTCGCTATTGGCTATGCTGGCTCGGCCTCATAGGAGTTGCAGTCCAACAACATGTGGACGACCACAAATTGCTCAACCCTGATACAGAGAGGAGGTTACTGACTAGGAACTGAAGTATTAAATTTGATGGAATCCTATGCACACTTTCCTGGGAGTAAGTCACATTGATTACAATGGATCTTGCATCTGAGTAAACAAGCATAGGATTGCACTGTATGTTGATTAGAGTGACTCTTGTCCTAACTACCTGTATCCATCATCCTGCATTTTTATGAAACCTAGCTTTCCTTGCATTCCAGGGTCCAGCCAGACCCACCCACAAAAGTGCCTCAGGCAAGGCAAATTTTGCATATGAAAGGCTTTTGTCTTACTAAATGTTTTCCCCAGGCTGTTAGGATCAGAATTAGAATGGGTTTCAGCTACTTAAGGTAACTATAAACTTAATCTTTCGTTAATCCAGGCAATCTGCATAACAAAAGCACAGCCTTAATGGCTGTCAGTTTGCATTTGAAAAGACAGAAGAAGCCTGAGGCCTATAAACTTTAAATCAACATAATAAACCTTTCCCTCAATGGATTTCTTTTCTGTTTGAAGGAGGCACTTGCTATTGTTGTTGGCTATCAAAAGAGACTAAGATGACCTGTGGATGGCCTCTTTTTGTTCCCCATAATGGTTTCAGTTGTTCAGGGTCCAAAAATTCCTGTAAAATGTATTGTTGTGCAGATTTCTTGGGAATTTTGTTCCCTGGGCATGTTTGGTTTATAGAAAGAAAACCATAAAAGGCAGGTGGCTGAAATCTGGTAATATGTTTTACTAAACAGTTTTAGACAATGTCCTAATAACACTGGCTGGTAGGTCTTCTTCTGTGCAAATTACACAACAAAATGTGAGCCTGGGGAAGGAAAAACCCCCAGTAGCAGGATGAGGGGTATGCTGCTGAGAGGGAAACTCTTGGAAGCAGCAATGGTTGTGCATGCTATCTAGAATGAGAAAATACACACTCTGGGCAATTTAGAAATGGCTATGATTTACTTTTTGTGTCATTTCTGCTCCTTGCATTTATGTTAATATTTCCTTGCTGAGAATTCAGAACTTGGCTATTAAGTAGATGGAGTCCTAAACTTGGCACTCCAGAGAGGGCTTTGCCACACAGTTTGGGATTTGCTGCTGCACAAGATGATTTTTGACTAGCTCGCAAGGAAGTTCCCTAAGGGAAAGTCCTTTATGAGGCTACTTAATCACTCACTAAAAGTTAGATTGCTAAGATAACTAGTTCATAAATAAGAGTTCTTCTAAGCAGAGAAAATGTGGAAGATATTAGAATGACTGTATTTCAAAGCAGGCAAAAGATTTATTCCTTTCTAATCCTTAAAGGGAGACCAAAGTTCTCCATGTGCAGAAGCTCACATTACAGTTTGTCTGACTTAAAGGCCAAACTAAACACGCTGCTAATCTAATGCTTACTCCCCTTGGTATAAACACAGGAGGGCCTAATTTGGATTGCAAATGTGGCAATCTGGGAATGGGGGATTTAAGCTTCCCCCTCCTGTTTTCGGCCTGAAATGGAATCAAATTGAAATGTTTTGTCTTTTTTTTTAATCCCTCCCCCATGTGGGGTGGAATGTCAGGTCAAAAATTGGAAGAGGGAAGCTTAAATCCCCACTCCTCAATTGTTGCAGTCCCCATCTGAATCAGGCCTATGTGCACCTACACTAAGGTAAGTAAGCCAGTAACATATAGTTCTGCTATGTATGACTATCGTAAGATTTAGTTTGGCCCTTAGACAGCCTTAGTAGCAGAGTGGCCAACTCTTGTAATTTTTTTTAAAAATCTACCTGGGTAGTGACCGGGGGTGAATACCTGTGTGGGTTCAGGACTGGTATTGGGGATAAACAAAATATAAATACTATTGGTCAGCTGCATTCTCCCATATGGGCCTGCCCACCCATAGGGATGTACTGAAACAGAGAAATTCGGCTTGTTTGAGCTCAGCCTGCCCACTTCCAATCCAATGATCAGAAGCGTGCCAAGTTAAGTTTTTTTTCATGGACTTCCATCTGTGAGTTGGACCACTTTCTTTTTTTTTTAACCACCAATGGAATTTGCAGCACCCAGAAAGCACATGGTTTTAACGTGATTTGTGCAAATCGCACTAAACCACTTGCTTTTTGGGTGCCGATTGTTGCACATATGATCATTTTTGCACATATCTGTACCCGAAGACCATGTGGATCCAGTGTGATCTGCACAAAGACTCTGGGTTTAGTACTGGGGCAATTTAGAATGAAGCACACAGGCAACCAGCTATAAGAGGTACTAAGTTTGCTGGGAAAGGGGAATAAAAGAGACACATGAGTCAGAGAACATTTGAAAACAATACTTCAAGGCAAAAATAACATAGCTATCTCTTAACCTGTCATAGATTCATAGAATAGAGTTGGAAGGGGCCTACAAGGCTATCGAGTCCAACCCCCTGCTCAATGCAGGAAACTAGAGGAGGGGGTCTCCCATCCAAGTAATAACCAGGCCTGACCCTGCTTAGCTTTCCACACTCAGACAAGCTGAGCGAGCCAGCGTGAGCCACAGGCCTGTCTATACATACCTAAGCACTGGTCTTCAAATAGTAAAGGGCCCAAATGGAGATACTTGGACTCCAAAGCAAAGGCAAACTGAAGACAACTGGTTATATGCTCAAGCCCCTGGCAACTCTAAGGTGATCCCTGTTAGCAGATTGGCTAACTAACAGGCTGGCTAGAACAGTTTTCTCAAGCCCCTGAAGGCGGGTGAGAGTTCCCACAGCAATGCAGCTGAGATCAGAAAAAGAAAACGGAATTCTTGATAATAATTATTTCTAAATTTGCATCAATACAAATGAATTAGCAGATGCAAATTTTATGCAAAACTGTATAATCTTTTTATTATGCTTTCCCTCTTATTTGGTGATTCATAAGTGGCCATCCTATGCTTAATATATTCCACCCATGCATTCTGTCTGAACTATTTGTATGTGTAGGGGCAGGGACCATAGCTGAATGGCACAGTGCATGCTTTGCACACAAAAGGTTCCAAGTTCAATCCCTGACATCTCCAAAATCAGGTAGCAAGTGATGGGAAAGGCCGCTGTCAATCGGAGTACACCAGAGGCAGTCAACTGTTATGGTTCATGGGCACATTTGGCAATTTTAGAATCTGACCTGGGCACCATCACAAAATAGCTGCTATGGGAGACATGGCAAAGGGCAAGTACCCTGCCTGATTGACTGAATACAAGGCAGAGGTGGAGTCTGAATCTCTCCCCCCAAACATTAAGCAACTCCTTTGAACCCACAGTTTTCAGTACCAATAGAAGCTATTTCACAGCAATCCCAGCTGCGGGTATGAAAATGTGTTGCTGTTGTTTTTAAGTGAGAGGGCTGGGCACTTTGACAGGTGTCAAGAAAAGTGCCCAGGAGTGCCTTGGTGCCTAGCCCTATCATACACGATACTGAACTAGAAGGACAAATAATCTGACCCAGTACAGTGCAGCTTCCTATGTTGGGTTACATGAATGTAGGCCTGCAGGTGCATATGTGCGCCTCATCACACACTGTATTGTGTACTGGCAGAGTCATGGCCCAGGTTTTAGCCCTGCATCCATGCCATGTACTGCCTGCAACAGGCCTTCACAACCAACCTATGGTCACCACTTACCCCTCTTCCCAAAAGAGGAAATCCATGATCAAAACCAAGATTATACAGGACACAGATTTGTATAGAATTTGAAATGATTGCTATGATTTAAATAGAAATATAATACGTCTCACCATAGTGGGGAAGATTGTGACCAGGTGACCTATATGCTCTGCTTTGTCTGTTGATGGGCAACTTCAAGGCCCCTGCTCTGCCATCTTATAGTTATTTATCTTTAACCGAGGCTTGGATAGCCCTTCAAAGAGAGGAAGCCCTAAAGCAGGATTTTCCTGTGACTGTCCTTTAAACAGAGGACTGACCTTTGTAAAACAGGAGAGATGTGGCCACCCTACACTAACCTGCTTACTTGGGACTTCAAAAACAGATGGGTTGTTAAGTACCTGGCAGGCTGTAATATATGGCAGATGGGCTGTACTCCATTTGCCAAGTCCTATGCTGTACAGACCTGATCTACTTAATCGGGTAGAGTAAAGTGTTTGGAGTGGTCTAAAAAACAACAAGCAGATTGCTAAATTGACAAGTTTACTATTGATACATGCTCTACCAAAGGGGGGGGGGGAGTTAAGATGCATTTTTAAAGTTTTAAAAAATAACATTGAACTGTTATTGAAATTAACCTTAGGACAAAAATGTACAACCCTAAATGACATGAATAAACTGGAGCACACTTTACAGGAACATTTTTTAAGAGTATGCCAAGATATGTGATCCTGAGTCAGGCCATTGGTCTGCCTAGCCCAGGGGTGAAGAACCTCAGGCCCGTGGGCCAAATATGACCTGTGTGGGGTCCCCATCTAGCCCTGCAGCCTTCTCCAGGAGGCCAGACTCTCTTCCTCTTGACCGCTGATTGTTTGGTGGTTTCCTGGCTTTTGTGCGTTTTTTTCCCCACTGTAAGAATTGAAATGCCTCTCCCGTGGCTTAGTTACTGGCAGTAAGAGCTTCAAGCCTTCAAGCTAAAATACACTCATATTTTTTGGTATTTTGGCCCCTCTCCTTTGACTTTGGCCCTGTCCCATTTTGTCATTGGCCCCACCCACCAATGGAGTGCAGCTCCTGAGCACTTCTCCCGGCTGAAAAAGGTTCAACCTCTGGTCTAGCCCAGGGCGATCTGTTCTAACTGGCAGTGGTTGTCCAAGGTGCCCTATCATATGTTCTACCATCTGGAGAGGTTAGGCTGGTGGGCACTTGACACAGGGTCTTTTCTGTAGCAGCACCCCAATTCTGGAACTCCCTCCCTAGAGACTTCAGACCAGCCCCCTTTTTATTATGCTTTGTACGTCCATGAAGACTATATTGTTCCATCAAGCTTTTAAGTGTGCAATCCTATGGCCTGTAGACGCTGTCAGGCCAGCTATAGGAAAAGTTGGAGTCCCTGCTCCGACCTCGTAAAAGTCCTCTGAGGTCACAGCAGGGACTCCACCTTTAGAGGGCCCTCCCTCCGCCCTCGCAGCCAGTGCAGTTCTTTCCAAACTGGCTGGGAACCAGAGATGGAAGACCGTCTTTGGTACCAGTGTGGGGGGTGGGCGTTCCCAGGGGAGGGGAGGAGTTAGATGCCATCCTCCTCCAAAGAATCCCAGAGGTGCCTCAGCCCCTCCTCCTCATGAGCAGGGGAAAAACATTTAGATGGCTGAAATTGGCAATCTAAATGTTTTGGAGGGCGAGGGGAGCATGGAGGCAATCCTTGCCTCCATGCTTCTCTCGCCTTCCATTGGATGCCCATAATCCTCCATGTTTGGAGGGTTCTGGGCAGCCACACTGGATGGCGCCCTAATGATCCTTAATGTTGTTTTCAGATTATGTTGTGATGAATGCTCCAGCTTCTGTTTTTATTTTATTATTATTCTAGTGTGGCGTAGCAGTTGGAGTGTCAGGCTGGGACTCGGGAGACCTCAGGAGACTACTTGGGAGTAGTCCCCACTCAGGCATGAAGCTCACTGGGTGACTTTGGGCCAGTCACTGACTCTCAGCCTAACCTACCTCACAGGGCTGTTGTGAGGATAAAATGGAGAGGATGAGGAGAATTATGTAAGCCGCCTTGTGTTCCTTGCAGGAAAAAAAAGGCAGGAAATAAATAAATAATTCTATCAGTTTTATTCTTTTTAAAGACAGATTTTATCTGAATTTTGTATAACACCTTGAGCTCCCAGTTGGTGGTGGGGTGATTTAAAAACAAACAAACAATGAATCGAATGTGATCTTTCCCATTCTGCTATCTGAGATCCTTTCAACAGGAGATGCCAAGAACTGAATGCTTACAAAGCATGTGCCCTGCCACTAAGCCATGACCCTCCCTAATAGCCCATCAACATGTGTCTGGAATATAATTAGATGTGATTGGATAGATTATGTCCTTTTTCTGTAGGCTTTTCCCATTGCTAATTCTCTCATTATTTTTTTCTCCTATTTTGTCCAATCCAATCAATGCATAAAATATCACCCAGTACTTGGGTGTATCATGCCAGTTCTTGTCTTTGTGAAGCTCAGGAAATCGATCCCAAGTACGTAATTAAGAGGTCTAATGACTGGGCCCATTTGAAGGAAACAATGAGATGATGTGACATTTTTTAACATGGTTACTATATCCCATATTTTTATGTAATTTGTGGAACCGACATACTCATGCCAGTATATTTCCCTTTGAAAAGTGATATGTCATCCAGTACAATTCAGAGATTTTCCATGATACAGCCTGTCTTTGCCAGAAATTACTGATGTTCACATTTATCTATATTTTCATTAAGAGTGCAGCTGGGATGCAGCCACATTATAAATAGCTCTAAAACAAAGCAACTGGCTCTCTCTAGTTTCCAGTCCACAGATCATATTATTGTGTATGTATTTTAAAAAATGGAAGGGGAGTAGTGAATGGAGAGAAATACAGAGAGATTGCACTCCTCCTGCTGTTTCTATTTCTGTTTTGTTTAGAAGCATGATGGAGTGCCTGGCTATTGCAAATGTTGGGTCCGTGCTGCATTATTTCATTAGATGGAAAAGAATAGATCAACACCTGATATTCTGAGTATATCCCTTATCAATTTCTGTTTAGAGTAAGACAATAATGATTTATATTTACTGAATTTGCAAAGAACTGGGTGACATGGTTCAGGTCCATATGAAATGGATGCAGAATCTGATGGGAATTTGCACTGGATTTTATTTTTTTTCCCTGGGCTCAATATGATTTAGGGCTTTTTGTGCAGAACATTTAGTGGTGCTACCACATCACATGTTTGATCTGGTCCTTTGTCACAGCTCATTGGTATCAGCCATCCAGTTCTAATTTATCTAGCATGAAATAACAGGATTATCCAAATGGCCCTGTATCTATCGTCAAAGTACAGCCATCTTTTTTCACTGTCACAAGTGCTAACAAACTTCTTCAGCAGAAGTTCTGCTAAGAATTCCTTACGTTGTGCTTCAGAGAATTTTCAGATGTTTTTCCATGTAAAAAGAACATGCATAGACAGGGGAAAGCAGGTTATCGCCTCACATGCTTTTGTGTTCTTTTTGCTTGGAGTAATGTCTGAAAAGGGCTCCCAAACTATGATGGTTGTGTCATGGTTTTATCCTGATTTATTTTTAGCATGGGTCTGCTGTTGTGGCATAACATTGGATGTTTTGGCAAACACCAAATTTTGGCATGAATGTAATAGTTCAAAGCTCATGTAAACAGTTCATCTTTGTGCCATTCCTGTTAATTTTTTTAATGTGGGATACTAACCAGGGATGGTTGAAAACCCTCTAAGAAATTGCTAGTATTCTTGAAGCCCATGTAGGCTCTGTCAAAATTCCTCAAAGGCAAACAAGATGCTCCAAATTCATCTTGACTCTCACCATAGGCAAAATTCAAGGTCAACTCCATTAACAGATGATCAGTGCTGCAAAATCCCATGCATGCCTCCCTCTGCTGTTATCGTATGTATTTATTTAAAACATTTACATCCCATCTTTCAAAAAAAATAAATAATACTGCAGGTGGCCAGCAACATTAAAAATTCATTAAAAGCACACATGCACATGGTAAGACGATAGTAAAGTTATAAGACGAGCAGCAAATAAAATTCAAATACCAAGCAGCATAACAACAAATATAATCCCTAAAAACAAAACACCCTTCTTAGAGTGCTGCGGGCCTATGGCTGCTAGACAGTGTCAGAGGAATCATAGGATACAGCAGATCTTTCCTTCAAAGGCCAGAGACAGAGCTCCAACCTCACATTTTCATGCTGAAGTCAAGGGGTGGGGGAGAAAGTGTGCACTTTTAAAAATGCACTTTTAATAATGCACACTACTTAAAATGCACACTACTTAAAATGCACACTACATAAAATGCACACTTAAAATGCACAATTTAAAGTATACATTTTTTTGTGTGTGTATTTCTCTAAATGCACACGTTTAAAAGTTCACATCTTCACAGTGGAAGCAGAGGGAAACTGCATTTTTTAAAAGTGCTTTTCTTGTTTGAATGAATGGGGGGGGGAAATAGGTTGCAAATGAGCATGGGACTGAGCCAAACCAAGCGTTGAAGTAAAGTGCAGAGAATTTGGGCAAACATCCCTTATTCTCCCATTCCTACCTTAAAAACCTCCATTGCTTCTCCTGCCCAGCCAGCAAGAGCATGGCAGGGCATAGGAAGGATGGAGGCCTCTGTCGTTTGGGTGTCTGTCATTTGCTCTTAAGTTAGGTTTACCTATTAGTGGCAGCACTCAGTAATATATCCAGAAGGTCAGACAAAAACATGTGAAAAGACATTGAGACAGTTTCCTGCACACTGTAGTCAAAATACTTTCCTAAACAGGGTATTCATCCTGCAAGAGAAGGTTACTAGAGGGACGACAACATGGATGGACCTCCTGAGGAAGGGAGTTCCAGAATCAAGGCACAGCTATCATGAAATCCCATTCCTGGTCTCAACCGAAGAGAGTTTCAGCTATTAGCGGAACATGCAAGAGAGCCTCTGTTGATCTTAATGAGCTGGCAGGTTCATATGGGAGCAACTGGTCCTTCAAGCATCTCTGTCCTAAACAGTGCTTTTTTTCTGGAGAAAAGGGTACCGGAACTCTTGGATTACATTTCCTCAGGAGTAGATGGCGATTAAATTGTAATGCAATTAATAGAAGAAAAGGTGCTGGAACTCAGTTCCGGTGAGTTCCACCAGAAAAAAAGCCCTGGTCCTAAACCATTTAGGACTTTAGAGGTCACAACCAGCATTTGGGACGTGGCCTAAAAACAGACTGGAAACTAGTGAAACCATTTCAACAACAACCTCCTGATATCGGGCACCAATCAACACCTGGCCACTGCGTCCTTCACCAGTTGCAGTTTATTGTGACACTCTTCAATGGCAGTCTCACATAGGATGTATTAAAGTAATAGTTATAGGGAAAGAAGCTGTCTAGGCAGAGGCCAAGAGCCCTCTTTCAACGGCATGTCCTCTTGCTCTGTCAGACCTGTCTGTGAGGCCCTTCTGCTCTCCATAAAATCATTGTTTGGAACGGCAGTGAGCTTATACCCTTATAGCCCTACAATTTCTCTGACTGGGTTCCATTATCTAAAAAATAAGTACTACCAAAATAAGTTAGGTTTAGTTCTATGCATTACGTTTCATCTACTCCCGAGGAAATGTAATCCAAGAGTTCCGGTACCTTTTTCTCCAGAAAAAAAGCACTGGTTCTATGCATTACGTTTTGAACTGGAATGTTACAGAGCTTTTATCTGTCATCTATAATACTAATTTCAGAGTTCCTGTGCCAATGCCTTTTTAGAATAATTACTGTAGTTGTAGAGATATGAATAGAACATGTAGATTTGTTCCTCCCCCTTCCTCACAAAACCCCACAGGACTCTCAACTCAGGATAAAACCTAAGGTTAGAACCAAACTTGATATCACCTATCAGTCTGAAAACTATCCCTAGTCTTCAGGCCATCAGCTGAACTGCTGTGATGTCACATAACTTAGCCTAGAGTGGAAATGTGGAAACACTAGTGATGGGGAAAGGGGGTTAAAAGGAAATGTGGTGGGTTAGAATATCATGAAGACAGAAGATGGATTGAAGAAGGGATTACATGAAATGGGAGCAGTGTTGTAACTCGGGTGTGATGAGCCAGGGAGGCAGGGACCAGGTCTTGAAGGACTCACAGCTAGATGGTCTCCAGGCACCTTCAGCAGGAGCAGCAGCAGCCTTTGTAGCTGGAGTCAGTCAGGCACCACCCTCCCTGGCCAGGTGTAATGAAGCAGGGACCAAGTCTTGCAGGACTCACAGCTAGATGGTCTCCAGGCACCTTCAGCAGGAGCAGCAGCAGCTTTTGTAGCTGGAGTCAGTCAGGCCCCACCCTCCCTGGCCAGGTGTGATGAGCCAGGGAAGCATGGACCAGGTCTTGCAGGACTCACAGCTAGATGGTCTCCAGGCCATCTAGTGCAAATTTTGTGCAAATATTGTGCAAATTTCTCCTCCATTCACTGCTCAGCCTTTAAATTTGCACTAATTTAGAGGCTGGGAAGTAAACTAATATGAGAAAATGCATATGTTTGGCAAAATTCCATACTAATTGTCTATATTAGCAGAAATGCACACAAATGTGCATAAAGCTTTGTGCACAGTTTTTTCTTTAAAAAAAAAGAAGAGAGAGATCTCAAACTGATTGAAAATGGCACAAATTGAACATAACAGGTTGGATACAGGATCTGCCTTCCGTAAGAGGAGCGGACCTTATGTGAGAGGAAGGGCTGTGCCTGTGGGATGTTCCTCATCCAATTTGGGGGGAACCCCTCCCCACGCACACCAGAGTTCACCCTATTCAGCAGGGTCTCCTGACTCTCTGTGTAGCATTTTCAGGGGAGCAGAGGGGCTGCCATGGGAAGGAGTTGTTGGAATTCAGATGCCTGCTTAAATCCTAGCAGTCCTGTGAGCTTTACCTGTGTGCCTGCTACCTATAATCTGCATTAGTTTCCAGCACACAAATAGTAAATTCCACTCACAGTGCGATTTATAGCTCTCCTGCTCCCTTGCAGGACAGACGCCTTGCTAGTCTAATTGTTTTATTATATTTCATAAAACAATTACAAACTACAAACTACAAATATATACAGAGACAGTTCTGAGAGCATAACATGGACATCTGAAATTAGAAGAAGGGAGAAGAAGAATCAGAAAGTACAGCAAACATACACACCCAGGCTGTCCCAGAGAGCCAATGGGAATCAGGACAGGCATATGACAGTATAGCAACTGTCATATTATGTGACACCCACTTTATCCTACTAGATGTCCAAGATTTCCTATTAGATATGGAAACAAGGAACACCTGTTCCTGAGACCTTCAGCAGTGCAATGCTGAAGGGCCAACTGATTATGTTATACTGAAAGTAAAACTTTTAAGCAAGCACAAGCTTGATAATCCAACAGGAGTGGGCAGGGAAATAACTTCTACCAGCACAAGTAATCCAGCAAGAATCTGGATCCAACCCAAGATTGGGAAAGTGAGAAATTGAAATCAATGGAAATTAACAGATTTGTCTATCCCTAATCACCGAGTTCCCTGGGGTAATGTCACTTGAGAATGGCTCCTGACACCTGTAACATGCCATAGCAATGCATAGTTACTGGTGTCAAGGAGTAGAGGGTGGGGAGAGAGGGAGAAGAAGCCGCCACTTCCAGAGCAGTAGCAGCAAGCAAGAGGGTTGGGTCTTACAGAGAAATGGATTGGGGAGCTCATGGATTGCGGGAGGCTATTATAGGCCAATGTAGAACCCTTGGAGAAAAGAACTTTTCTCCTGCTGTTCTCCAGTTACATTCAGCATTGTGGGCCCAATCTGCGTCAAGCCTTGGACAGTTTGCCCATCACTCAGGATAAAAGGCAGCTAGATAGCTTCCTCAGCGTGAACCAAACCTGCAAGAGACTGTCTGAACTGCTATGACGTCACGAAGGTTCTGTATCAAAAACTGCACACCAGGTTCTGGGACAGAAAGGCTGTATGCACTAGGTTAATGACTGCGAGGAAGTGGAAGGTTCAGCATGATTTTTTAATTATTGATTGGTATAAGGAGATATGGGACATAGCTCTTAATGATAAATTGACTTGTAGAATAAAATGTAAAAAGGGACAGCTAAAGATAAATAATTTTAAGGCTATTTGGGGTCAGTTCCTAGATTATGTGTTAATCAAGGAGAACGGGAATTTGCCTTGTCAGGATATGTTATATTTTTGGAATATGGATTAGCAATTGTTTTTTGGGGCAGAAGCATATTAATTGGTCCCTAGGGTGGTGGTGGGAGCACTGTATGTTTTATTGCATGTAGTTTAAGTTTAAATTTTGTGTGTTGTTGTATTTTGTTTTGCAAAAATTAAATAATTTTTTTTAAAAAAGGTTGTATGCTATTGGAACAGTGAGGATGGCTAAATTTCCAGTGTGCCCTCTGCTTTGTAGGACATTCCTGCTTCCTCCTGGTGATTGAGATGATAACTTCCTTTAAGACAGCATACCTGTGAGTACAGTTCCTTTGAAACTGCGAGTACAGGTGAGGAGAGCTAAATATAGAATAAATCGACAAAGATATGCATATGCTTGTCTGCTGATATTGTTTTGCAAGCTTCCACATCCCATTTTATACTGCTCTCTTCTCCCAGTATATATCACTTTCTAAATATTAAATGGATTGAAGCTATCATGTGATCCTTTTTGATCAAATGTTCATTTGCGTGCGTAGAGGAGAAATAACGACTCAGACACCGTTGTAGGGTACAAATTGTGGTAAAAGTAATGGGCCACATTTATTGAATCATCAATTGGAGATCTACGAAGGGGAAAAAGTGTGGGTGCTAATTACACCGGCTGTCAGCCGGTCACCATTGCTATAGGGCGAAACATCCAGCAAAGAAGGGTGACGGCATCCAAGTCATCCCCTCCTTGCTTAACACCACACGGTGCTGGAAGGTCTTTCCTGCAGCCAGCCTCGTCCGGACCATGAGGTACCGCCAGGTGAGGTAGGAAGACCTCAGAGACGTGCCTTATCTCCCCAAAACTGAGCCATGAGGCAGTCGGCGGCAGGAGTCTTGGGCACACCTCTCACCTGAAAGGTGCCAGAGGATGATCACCGAGCCCCTAAAACTGCCTAATTCTGCACTTAACCACCAATGTGACCGAATTGAAAATGCCTCTAAGCACCCAAACCCTGAAATACAGTGTAGAGTAGGCGAAACACGAACATTGCCCCCGGCCAATTAGGACAATGAAGCCAAATTCCTACTCGGCCCCTGGAAACAGGTGACCAGTAAAACCTACACTGCAAACAGGGATGGGAGGGAGGGAGCCGCGTCAGAAAGGAGGCAGGAGGAGAGACATACGAGCCTAATAACAGCTGTACTGCCCCTCCCACTCTGCCTCCTGATTGGAATCTCAAAGATCAGACCACTGTGGTCTGACTCACCATTCCCCCCGCGCGCAAACTATTCCCCACCGCCACAGCTACGCGGGTCTGGGAGGGGCATTCCGGGCTTCCCTTTGGTTTTGGTTTAGTCTATAGTTGCCCGTATATAAGCCAGTAAATATGGAGTTCTTGGATTCAAATCAATGTATTTCCTTTGAGTTTCCTTTGAAACTATTTCAGCTATTCCTCCTGTGAACCAGATTCTGTGTCAATTTGCTCATAAACCCTTTAGTTTATATTAACACATCATAATTAAAAGAATTAATTGAGAATTTTGGCTGCGCTTTCTGTCTTAAGGAACTGAAAACCATTCATTGTGATTACATGGGAGATAAATAGGCCTGAATGTAGAAAGTTCCCCAGAGAAATTTTTCTACGAGTTCCAGAAAAATGAAGATATCTCCGTGAATTTAGCCCAGTTCTTTCAACAGTTATAACTTATGCCTACCCTTTAAAGAATCCTTCCAAAGTGGAAAATAATCCCTGCTGTTTTCCAATGGTGTTTACAGGCCAGGGACAGCTCTCTTATGAGGCAGGGTGAGGCCTTTGCCTCTGGCAATTCATTGAGGGGGGGAGCATCAGATTGGGGCCATCTGCCTGCCAGGCTGCCACAGCTGTCCTCCCACCCATCACATTGCTTACATTGCTCTAGGCCACAACTCCCACCTGAGTGGGAAGAAAGCTGGATGGGTGTCGATGGGTCTCTCTCCTCTCTCTCTTGACAGGTGCTGCTGGATCACATTGTTTTTACCCCTGTCCAGCACACTGTGAGGAGGAGTAGGGCTGGACGGGCACTGTAAAATCCGTTCCGTTTATGTTTTGTGGATTGTCAGGCACCTTTCGTTCCATCATCCGCTCATTGGCAGAATCAGATTTTGTGAAAATGCATCTGTACGCATTTGTGCAAATTCAGAGTTCTGCAAATTCACATTCCTGAAAATGTGCAACCCCCCAAATATGCAAATTCCCCCAAAATGTATATTTTCACACTTTTAGCCTATGGTGGAAATGCACATTGCTAGTGGGTGTTTTTTTTTTTTACATATTTTGCTACAACTAAATTTGTATAAAATTATGCAAATTAAAAACAAAACAAAACACCAGTCCATGGAATCCACATGACTCAGGAAAAGCCGGTCCCGGTCCACTGCAGAATCCATGTGTTGAATTCTTCAAAATACAAACAGATTTACGTCTGACAGTGGTTCACGAACCAAGAAAGTGAGGCAGTGCATCTGTGCAGAGATGCCTGCCTGGCCAATTATACCTGGACGCTCTGTGGATGCAGCAACCTGGATGTAAACCAGGCGTTGGTAAATCATGTTTCTTGGACATCATATAACCACATAGAAATCATCAATATTTGAAAAATATACTGTTTATTTCCCTTTAGAGATCATCTGCAAGACATCTGATAAAAGACCACAAACATTTACTTCCCTCTTGAGAACATATACAAGGCAACTGGGACTGGAATACTGATAAACATTCAGAAGTATGATGCAGTAGAACTCTCAGTAGGAGTAGCTGATGATATGGCCAGTTTGTCAGGATCTGCTCCACCACCGCAGCGCCACAGCTCCATCTGGTGGCCGCTGCCTGGACAGCAGCCTAGCCTCCTGCTGGCTTCGCAGAATCCTGCCCCAGACCTCCAGCTGTCCCAGGTCGGCTAATGCAACCCAGCTGGGAGCTGCTGGGAGCCCTATATAAAGACAGCCTCTGCACTGCAGTCTTTGCCACAGCAACACATGCTTCTGTGTTGTCTGCAGCTGGTTCCTGCTTCCAGTAACTCACCTTGATTTGTGACTGTCCTTGACCTATGCTTCTGCCTCTGGCCCTTTCTCTGCCTGGTATGAGCTTGGAACCTGTTTGCTCTTTGGACTTGACTCTCTGCCTCTGGCCCTTGCCTGGACTCTGCTTGTTCTTGGGACCCCCCTTCTGCCTCTGGCCCTCTCTGTGCTTGAACCCCACCCTGCTTGATATGTGTCCTGACCTTGGTCTGCCTTCTGGATCTAGCTCACCCCTGACCTGCTCCTGCCTCCATCATCCCCTGGCCCTGGTGTTCTGCTCTGAACCTCACTGCCTATGCCACAGACCCTTACACAGTTCCCTTGACAACCTTGTCAAGTGACTTCCCATAGTAGAAAGTTATCACATTGTGCTCTCCTAGTTACATTACTGGAGTGGTGTGAGAAGTGATTATGCAGGAGCAACAACCACACTGCTCCTGTAACATATAAGAACTGGCTCTAATTCATAAGAGCAGAGAAAGAAGCTTGACTCAGCATAATATGATAGAAAAAGCCAGTGTGGTACAGAGTGTTTATGGTAGGATTGGGGAGACCTATGTTCACATCTCCATTCAGTCATGAAGATTAGTGAGTAACCTTGGGCTTGGGCCAATCACTATCTTTCAGCCTAACCTACTACCTATTTCACAGGGTTGTTCTGAGGATAAAATGGGGGTACAGGTGGGGAGATTATTTCTGTTGCCATGAGCTCCTTGGAGGAAGGATGGGATGGGTTTACCCTTGAGTAGACATCTATAGGATTGCACTGCTCATGTAGCATTCAAACTTTCATTCTTGTTTCTTCTTTTAGATTACAACAATTTCAGTTATCTACTCATCTCCCCTATCCCTATGGAAGAAAATTCACATACGGTATGTGATTGAGTTCAATGGGACTTACTCCCAGGCAAGTGCATATAGGATTGTAGCCTAAACCAATCATAGTACTGTTGGCCCATAGCAATGTGTTAAATTATTGTTCTGATCTGGTCACCAGAAAAAGGAAGTTCAGCTTAATAAAATAGTAAAGCAATTCAGATTCTGTGCACAAGATAGACAATCTCTTACTTCAGTTCCCCCAAATTGTTTATTGGATTGTTGCTTCACTGGAGCTGCAAGATCCAATGTGGACTGACATATCTGTCACAGAATGCGCCAGTATGGAAGGAAGCTTTGTACTAAATGACAACTCACATACACATGACAGCCAACCTAGTATAAGGCTGAGTGAAATGTTTTAATATCATTTTTTCCCACTTTTCTATTCCTTTAAAACTCTTTTGTGATCCCCCCTTCTTTACACTAACTCTGTCTATGGTGATTACAGTATGAGGTCCACTTCACATATACTTGCTAATCTGGTAAGGGAGATCAGATCCACGCAAACATCTGGCATGGAGGTACATTACATTGCAATGCTGTTCTAGTCTCCAATCAACATGATGGGGGGTGTATGTGATGAGGATGGACATCCGGAGCCTTCCAGGGCCTTTAGTCTCATGCAATAAGTGAGCAGAAATGGATCTGCTCTATGTGCTATTCCCCCCCACACACACACACACACATGAGTGTATGCAGCTGTAGGAAAAATGTAAGAATCCACACGCAAGGCTTGCACTAAGTGCAATTTTACTCTCTCTTTCTCATTGAACAACTGCCCCTCCCCAACAGACATACCCACATATCACAGTTTCCAAAGCAATTTTTCCATGTGGTATAGCAGTGGGACATTCCATATTGTTCAAAGAACAGAAGCACAAAGTCTCATGGACATGTGGAATTAGCTGTGCAGTTCTTCGGAACCTGGGGATGTATGAGAATCTTGTTTTGCTGTGCAAAAAAAATGAGCGCATGCCCCGTTCAAAGCTCCAAAGATGAGCACTTGTCTGCTGAAAATATTTGCAAATTGCTGGACACGTGCTCGCATTTGTTTCGTTCCAGAGTCCCTGTTCAACTTGCACAAACTTCCTAATTTGGGCAAATTTCCTCAGTAGACTGAATCAGCCCTGCCTTAGTTTATGGAGGAGATTTGCCCAAATTGGGGGAAATTTGTGTAAATTTGGGGAGATCTGCGCAAATCTCCTGTTTGACTGCTGCTCAATTTGTGCGAGTTTCCCATTCACACATAGAGAGCATCAATCACAAACACAAACAGGTAGCGGGCACAAGACAGGCAGCGAAACAAAGTTTGGAGAATCCTGGCGATCTCAAACACCTCTCATTCATCCATCCATGCCTTAGGTACCCAACTCAGAGGAGGTTTCGTACATGACAGCAAACATGGGTATATTCATCCCATTTGTACACTCGTGTAGGACACATGGCATGTGGAACATCCCCAAGATCACTAGCTGTATATCAATACCAGCTCAAGCCTATTTTGTCAATAGACAGAATAAAGACAGGCAGCACAGGTGCAAAATGGAGATTACCCCTTGCAATTGATTGTGAATGACACTTCCCTCTGGCACACAAAATGTTCTTCCTGATTCCTCCGGCCATCTGACAGATTGGTCTCTTAAGGCTGGAGTTTTGCAGAGAGGAGCCACACAGGCACACATAGGCATTTCACGCCATGACAGAACTCCAAAATACAACATTACTCTAGGGTGTGTGAGGATCTTAGGGAAGGAAGTGCATGCATTACAAATTAATACCATAAACTGTATATTCAAACATGCCATGTGAGAAGCCATCCTTACCATCTGGGGTATTGTCAAAAACTGAAGGAAAAAGATGTTCACCAGGAATTATATCCACTGCTTGATTCTAAACAAGTAACACACTGCCCATATAAATTTTAGGTTATCCACAGTCCTGGGGACTATTGTGACATTATAATGTTCTTGTTTTTTGTTAATATTGCTTTGCTCTGGGCATTTGTGTGGAACTGCATATTTTTCAAATGTCGTCTGAACAACCCTTTTTCATACATTTGCACATTTCTAAAAATTCATTGGTGCTCCAAGGAGCTCAGGTGTGTGTACATGAGTGTTATCTCATTCTGCACTCATAACAACCCAATGCTATGTTAGTTTGATGGAGAGATTGCTCCCTGAAGGTCATCCAATTTTATGGTTCAGGAATTAGAACTCAGATCTCTCTGGTCCAATTCCAATGCACTATATACAATACATGGGTTTTCCTTTGTGTATGTAGTAGCTAGGGAGGTCAGAGAAATCTGTAACTGATTCAAATGAGTTCAGATTTCTGTGAATCTGACCCACTGATTCTGCAGTGGACTGGCTTTTTCTGAGTCTTGCAGATTCCGAGGGCCGGTTATTTACTTTCTGGAATTGCATGCAAATTTAGGCATGCAAAAATACAAAAAAAACAAAACCCACCACTGACCAAAAATAAACATTTTGCCCCATAGGCTAAAGCATGAAAATGCAGATTTGGAGGGTTGGATTTGTGCATTTTTGTAAGTGCACATTTGCTCAAGTGCACACTTTCCAACACAAATGCAAATTTGCAAAAGTATACAACAAAATTCTCCTACAAAAACTCCGATTCTGTCAATGAGCAGACAACAAGACGAACGAGACCTGACAGTCCACGAAACCCAGACAGAACAGATTTAACAAAATCCATACATCCCTAAAAATATTTTTTGGCATTAGTTTAGGCTGTCTCTTCCCCTTGCTGCCACAGGCTCAAATCTGTATGAAACCTGCCTACTGTTTACAGTTATGTGCTGAGCTCAACCTAGATCAGATATTTGAAATTGATCACCATTGTAGCTTTAGGGGCAATAAGGACATCCCTGGGTCTGAATGAATTTCTAATTTAGCTTTCTCTCACTATCATTTTTTTTTAAAAAAAACAAACACCATTTTTTTTGTCTTGAATATGAAGAACCTTCTTAATTTTGCTCAGTTCTTAACAAAACCAAACTGAAACAAATTCTCACCCATCCCTAGAAGTTACCTTGCATGCACAAAGCTGCAACATACAGTCATGCCTTGGATTGAGAGCATAATTCGTTCTGGAAATGTGCTTGTAATCCAAAACACTCTTATATCAAAATGAAATCCCCCCCCAAAAAATTGTACAGAGATTTTTAATTTAAGCCGTACTACAGTACTTGTATTGCAAGGCGTCGCTTGTATATCAAGTCAAAAAAATTAAATAAATATTTGTCTTGCAAAACGCTCTCAAACCAAGTTACTTGCAATCCAAGGTATTACTGTACCTAGATGATGGGGGGGGGGGAAGGCCTGCGGGAAAATGTTACTGTGTGGAGCCCTCCAGTTAAGGCTATGAGCAAGGCAGTTATGCCCCTCTCCGAGGCATTCCATTCTCCCTCCCTGGTCTTCTGCCCCCACCTTACAACAGAGATTCACTATTTTGTGGCCACGGAGCATGTTCAGTCCTGACTGGGCATTTTTTTTGGCCCCCCCTTAGATATTTTTCTATTTGTTTCAGTAAGTTTTTTTTCTGCAGACTTTGGGCAGAATCCAACACAGTGCTTACAACACCACCGATTCTCTTGCACCACACTGCTTCTGTAGTACAAGCAGGAGATCCCAACGATTATGTTGCATGAGCGGGATCCACTGCTTGCACCACAGAGATTTAGCACTTCCCAGAGGAAGTCCTGAAATGAGCGGAAACACTCATTTCTCAATAGGAACTCCCTTGTGTGTGCTCTGCCCACCTGCTCCATTCCCGAAAGCAGTGTTTTTCACTCATTTCAGGTTGCCCTGGAAGCACTAAATCCTCCTCCTGCAAGTGGTGGTTCCCACTTGTGGATGGGGATTGGCAGGGCATAAGGGAATGAGCAGCGGCATAAATGCCCTGTTGGATTCTGCCCATTGGGATTCTGCTGAGCTGTTGATGCCTCCTCCTTTCGCATGAATGGTGCCAATTGGCTTTATAAGGATGAGCACTCAAGAATGGTTGCTTTTAGTATATAGGATAGACATGTCCTTCACAATTCTGTCCAATCCAGGAATGTACGAGCTTTCCTTAGTTTGGCCCAAAATTGGGTGAACTTCGGCGAGTGATCAGTTTGAGCACTCACAAAAGCCTGACCCTTCTTTGAATGCTCAGTGCAAGTTTTTTTTCAAAGGGTTCTATAGGCTTGCCTCCATTGCTGCTTACCCTGCCTCCCCAAGAGACCAGAAAGCTTAACTACTGCAGGGGAAGGGGGCAACAGATGGATCAAACCCACTACAATATGTGTTAGTTTTACAGACATCAATAATACATATTTATTTTCCACCCCCATTACAAGAATCATCATGCCCCATGGGAAAGCTACTAAAATGCCAGTTTCTTGGTGAATTAACTGCCTGTGCTAACCTTGTATGTTTCCTGTCTTTAATGTAACTGCCTTGTTTTTAGAACTATTTCAAGGACATTTCAAGTTATCCCATAGCCCACAGACAGCCAAAAGTAAGAGAGATTTGAAGTCATGGCCTGAATCTGTCTCTCATTACATTCTGGGTTTTTGTTGTTTTTTTTCAGGATAGAGAGAGAAAGATCTGCCTGCAGTGTAATGTGTGCATGCAAGAAAGACATGCATTTTTATGGATCTATGGTAGCAGCTCACAGCTAGCAGTTTGGTGTAAACACAAAGGTATGAGGAAGAAACCAGAACGTCTACAAACATCAGAAGTTAAGTTTGGCCATTCTGGAGATAGTGAGCAGAGTGGTACAATAAAAGATACTCTACAGTCTATCTTCTTGAGGAAATGCTAATCATTTCCTTGGCCGACTAAGGTTCTGAGGACCCAGCTTCAATGGCCAATTATTGTGGGCTGTGCATGGCAATCCTCCACAGGAGCAATCTGATGTTTTGTGCATTGTCATTCGCGCCTATCCATGTGCACAGAAAGCTAGATATCATTCTGTTTTCTTTCCATAAAATATTAACAACAACAACAGCAACAAAACAACCCCAAACCCATTCATACATTCAACTGGGTGTACATGTGTAATGCTGAAGTTAGATTCAGGAAGAAAATTGGAGGATAACGAATGCAGAAAGTTGTGGAGCTTCCCTCTATTCCGGAAACAAGAATCCAGCTTGATTATATTTTCCCTGCAAACGAGAATCCAGCTTGCTTCTTTATCCTCTCGAGGGGGGAAAGCATTCTTCTTCGAGCTAGCCGAGTTACTTGTGGCTGTTAAAGGTGACAACAACTGCTTTGAAACTGGGACACTATATAGTACAAATGCACCCCAGAGGGATTTGAACCTTGAAGAAATCTAGATATGCCTTCAGACGGTGGTGGCCTTTTATGTCACTGCAACACACCACTGATTGATGCCACCCAGCCAATCCACATCTTTCAGCACAAGGTTCTTTAGAGAGTAACCATCAGGTGTTGCCCAAATAGCAGAAAATCAAAAGCAAAAAGGATAACAGGGTCACTGTCTAGGCATCCCAAAACAGTCTGGAGAATAATAAATCAATGCAGAAGCAGCTCTTAAGAAAAGAAAAAGAAAAAGAGAGAGCAATAGTACTTAAGCATGAGATGTATTGCATTGCTGCATTTATCAGAAACCCCCAGAAGAAATGTAGAATAATTAACATAACTAAAACTGCCTAAAGACTGAGGCAGGGGATGAGGAGTGAGCATGAAGCAGACATTTTGGTCCCTTATCTTTTTCAAGCAGTGAAGTAATTTTAGGAGGTTTCAGCAAAACATTTGAAATTTTCAATCATTTAACATTCTTCAGCCTATTAACCAATAAAAAAAAACTACACACAGCAGAAGAGAAAAGAAAGGAAAACAAGTGAAATATACACCAGCTGACTGGCTTCTCACAAACCTCAGTGCAAGGTTTCCATGGGAACCAAACTAGGGCACCCATTTCAAAATAGACAAATAAGTAACCCGGTCCTTCAAGGACCTCTGTGAAGATGGATCCCTTAAACTGAACAACTTCCTGAGCTTCAGGAATGAGCTATGGCCTGCTGGTACCAACAGAACATTAAAAGGAGAGCTAAATTTAAAAACTAGCCACATTTGCTGGAACCAAAAGATTTGTATTTATGCCGGTTTAGTCCCATGATGATTTCATTAATGGTACTAAAACTGGGTTTCAAACTGAAGACTGAAGGTCAGTTGTTCAGACAGTTCCCTGCAATTCATGGAATGGTCAGTGTTTAGACAGAAGCATAGGAAATTTGTGGCACTTCTGGGCAGGAACAGCAGGACCCCTGACTATGCCACAGGACAGAATCAGACTCCTTCCTGTCTCTCCTATGCTGCACTGCTGGTTCACTATATTACAGGCAACCATTCGGGTCTATTATTGTAGTGTGAATTATAGAATCACAGTCTGTCATACTCTGTTCTTGACGTGCAATGCTGCATTTTGCATATATGGTAGAGCACTTAGGGGTACACTGCTCTGAGCAAATTAGTTTGAGGTGCCAGAAAAATCATTCCGGTGCAGTAAACATCGATCTACTGGTGGGAGTGAAGTCCTGTGTGTTAGTATCGGCAGGGCAATCACTCTGTGAGATCAATTTAATTTCTGATGTAATTGTTGTTAAAGTTACCGAGGTCACTCACAATACAAGTTCAATTGAGTCAATTTCATATATCACAAATGGCAAATGATAGTTCTGGTTCATTCCTTTATTGAAAGCCTCCAAGGAACTCTATAACTGGGTGTAAATCAGGGAGGGGGAATCTCTGGCCCGTGGGCCAAATTTGTCCTGCCATGCTGGCCCATCTAGCCCACGGGGCCCCACATGAAGCCCTCCCCCAAAGCCTTCCCTACTCTGAAGGGAAAGAGGAGAGGAGAGCAACTGAGCTGCAGCTCCTCCTCCAACTTCCTGAACATGGTGGAGGAGTGAACCTGGTGCCTTGATGGGCTCTCCTCCACATGGACTTTCCCTAGCCAAGGAAAACCATGGTGGGGTGAAGCTGGCCCCCCAACAGAGTTGACAGCTGGAGGAGCAGTACTGATACTGAATGATTCTCAAATCATGGAGCTGAATCAAGGGAAATACATCTCACAAGTCTATATCTGGTGCACCTCCAATGAAGTTTTTTTTTTAATGTTATATATTGATATAACAGCAGGTAAAATGGGGGGGGGGTTTATCCAGATAGCACATAGGAAGCTGCTTTAAAAGCCAAGTCAAACCATCTAGCTCAGTATTGGCTGCACTGGCAACGTTAAGGATCAAACCTTGGGCCCTTTCCATGGAAAGCATGTGGTCTACCACTGGGCTATGACTAAAGTCCACTCCATTCCATCTATGGTTTGGGGCTTTTCATGTCAGGCGCCTTTCATTCCATTGTCTGCTCATTGACAGAATTGGATTTTGCACAACTGCATTTGTACACATATGTGCAAATTTGCAGTTGTGCAAATTCGCACTCCAAAAAATGAACAAATCTCCTGAAAATCATCATCATCATCATCATCATCAGCAGCAGCAGCAGCAGCAGCAGCAGCAGGCGATCACTCGTGACCAAGTAAGATTGTCTTCCAGGATAAAAAAATTTTTTACAAAAAGAAAAATTTTAAAAGGACGAAATTCTAAAGAAAATTGTGTAGACTCTAGCGATGGGTCCGTAAGTGACTGTGGAGGCCAATTCTAGATCCACACAGCTTCCCACAGTGTGGACACAGGTTACCAGATGGAAGATGGTCCTGTAAAGGATTCGTTTGATGTGCTTTTTGCTTAGCACGTTTCTCCCTTTCGCCTTGCACTCGGGCTTCTTCAAAGTCCATGGAACCCTTGTGAGAGGCCAACCTCCATTTAGATCGTTCATGGGCCAGAGCTTCCCAGTTTTTCGATGTTTATATTGCATTTTTTTAGATTAGCCTTATGAACATCTTTAAACCTCTTATACTGACCACCGATATTCCGCTTTCCATCCTTGAGTTGGGAATAAAGTAACTGCTTTGGGAGACGGCAGTCAGACATTCGAACAACATGACCGGTCCACTGAAGTTGGCATTGAAGGATCATTGTTTCAACGCTAGTAGTCTTTGCTTCTTCCAGTACACTGACATTTGTTCGCCTATCTTCCCAAGTAATTCGCAGGATTTTCCGGAGGCAATGTTGATGAAATCTTTCAAGGAGGTGGAAATGACGTTTATAGATAGTCCATGTTTTGCAGGCATACAATAAACCAATACCAATAACATTGGTAATACATTGGTAATACAATGGCTTCATAAACCAGTGTTTTGGTATGCAAATATGTAAAATGTGTATTTTCATGCTTTAGCCTATGGGGGAAATGCACATTTTCCACTGGATTTTTAAAAAAGAAAATCATAATTTTCTATGATGAAATTTGTGTAAACTTAGTGTGTGTGTGTGTGTGTGTGTGTGTACACACATACATACAGGTCCACAGAATCTGTGTGACTCAGGAAAAGCTGCTTCGCTACGGAATCCACGGGCTGGATTCTTAGAAATTCAACCTAATTTGAGTCCATTGCAGATTTATCTGACATTCCTAGCTAGGACCTTTGTCTTAAAACAAAAAAAAAACACCAGGAGAACAGGGAGCTGCTTTATACTGTGTCAGAGCATTGGTCTATCTAGCTTAGTATTGTCTACTGACTGGTAGCAGCCCCCCAGCGTTTCAGACAGGTGTCTTTTCTAGCCCTACCAGGATATGCTAGGAATTGGACCTAGGACCTTTTGAATTCATACAATGCATGTGCTGTACTACTGAGCGACAGCCCTTTATCTTTGCAGGCTGTATGTTTGAGTACATATAATGGATCTTACCAATTACTTGAGTTCTATTGAAATCAAGGGGACTTGAGTTAAATAGGACGAGGAAGTCAAAAACTATTTCAGTCATCCTCAGGCTGGCGTAGCTGAGTTGCCTGAGAATCATGCCCCTCTGGGGATTCACAGGGCTTTGGAACCCAGCAGCTCCAAAACTGCTGGTGTCCCACACCTGGACCCCCAAAGAATAACCCCATTTGGGGGCTTTCCACTAGCTACCTCTGGCAGTGGTTTTCTGGCTGCCCAGGCACAGCGGTGTCTCTGCTGTGATGGAGCCCGTCCCGTCCCGTCCCGTCCCGTCCCCGCACAGACACTGGCAAAGCTTCTTTCCACAGACAGGTGGCCACCTCCACAACAATCTAGCCCCCTCAAAAGTGGGAGGGCATTAGCGCTGCACTGTTGAGTATGAATAAATTTAGTTTTATCAGAGCCTTTTAACATGCATTGCTGAAACTTGGAGATGCAGTTAGGATGAAATGGAGAGAGTGCAGACTGGTAATTATGAACTTTTAGAAAAACTGGCAACCACCTGTGACTGTTTGGAACGAATAATATAATAAGAATTTAAGACAGTCAGTGGATGTTTGTTAACCTAAATTGGGTACTTGAAATATTAAGTATTGCCTTGGCAATGTGGTTAAAAGATACCATTTTTCACCTTATCAAAAGCTGACTATTTCTTTCATACGAGAATGAACAGTTTCTAACATCAGTGTATTGATGTTTGTGCTGGAAAGTTCATCTAGAAATGAAACATAACAAGGGGGGAGAAAATGTGGCGCTGGTGATAAACACATTTAATAAAATGGCAGAATGTACCAAACCCAAAAGCGAGCCAGATGCTGTTATCAGCACCATTAGGTAGATGGCTCATTATAGCTTTTTGGAGCTCCATGGGGAAAAGCAGATGGTACAACAGGATTCTCAAAAACCAAACGGTATTGTATACTAGATAGGATAGCAAAGTGATGGATAAATTGAGTCTAGCCTACAAGTTGCCCTTTTATGTTAGTTCTGCAACGCCTACATGCAGTAGTTCAAGTAAGCATTATGGAAGATAATGTTTTATTATTAGCCCCATAGGTACAATAAAATGAGTTATGTGGCGGCAGGAACGTCTTTCTTCTGTCTTAAAGACACTGACTATGTTCTTTGGGCACATTGACACCAATCAAAAGCGAAGTTTAAAAAAATGTATGTAATAATTTGTTCCTAATATTATTATCCTGCCTGCCATTGTATCATAAGACACTCAAGTAGCATCTAAATTATAAAAATACAAAAGAACAAACAATTATCCAAATGTAGCCCCACTTTTCCTCCCAGCAAGGGAAGGAAGTATGGAGGGAATTACGGGACCTGGGTTCAATCCAGATAGCACATAGTCATGGGATGGGTGAAGGGAAAGAATTTCAGGAACTCCAGCCTTCCAGCCCCATGTTTCCTGAAAAGTATTTTCCATCCTGAATATGAAGAAATTTGCCAATTTTGGTAAACTGTTATGAAAAAACAAACTTAAATTAAACCCCTAACTTTGTACACCGATACTACTTGTGAAGCTAAACAGACCTTCTTTCTCCTTTGTGGAGAAGAGGCACTGATACCAATCATAGATGTTCAAGTTCACATGTTTCAAATGGAGATGCTCAGGATATAGGTTAGCTACTGACTTTATGGCTGTAAACTATTAAACAGCCAACGTGCTGATAGGAAGAGGTGTTTCGTTTGTTCTGATTTTGTACAGTCCTTTAAGGCATGCCATTAGCTCATCTTAGCACCAGCAGATAATGAGAATACTAATACTAATACTTCAACAAGAATATGCCCCTTTTCTCTAAGGTTTTAGGTTTAGCTAAAGTGGTACTTTAACAATGCTACTACTGTATTTATTACTTCTGTGCCAAAAGTTTCTTCTACATTTTTTAAAATATTCTCATTCAATTTGAGAGGAAAGAAATGGCATTTGTAAAGAAATTCAAAGGTGATGAAAATTTAGGAGAAATTCTCATGGGTTGGATTCAGGGTTCTTGTACTTACATTAGTGATGAGGTGGTTGAGAAGTGTGCACAAGTGCCCTGTCTTTCATTGTACAACCATCTCTCTGGCAGCCTGTAGCCTCCCCAGCTTCCCACACTTCAATAAAATTCCAGGGGAAGACATAAGGAGCGAATTCCTCCCATAGGGCTTTTTCAGATCATGAAGCCCAGGCAGCCTGGAAGGCTGCAGAGCAATGGAGTGATGTGTAATAGAAACATTTAGCACCCTTGGCCACCTTGCAGTGATTAGTAAGCTAAAAAAAACACACCACCGAAAGAAATTCAAAATGAATGATAAAATGTCCTGACAATGTGTAGGGATGTGCGCGAATCTCGATCGGGGGTGGAAGCGGGGGTGAACTCAGCCCGCTCGAGCCCCGCAGCACTTACCTTTTCCCCGGCTCGGCACATCTCCCCGGAGAGGAGCCAGGGAGAGGTACTTCTGGGTCCCCGATGCTGCTGCTTTTAACATAAATACCATAGAAAACCACCTTAAAACATCTGCAATTTGCTATTCGCAGCCGTTTTAAGGTGTTTTTCTATGGCATTTACATTAAAAACGCAGCTCCAGGGTCCCGTCGCGTCAGTTCCTGGCACAGCGCCGGGACCCGTCGTGTCACTTCCGGGTCCCCGGAAAGTCTGCTGGGAGCCTCGCTGTCGCTGTGTGAGGAATTGAGTGGCGGTGGTGCTTGCCGAGCACCCGGCGAGCACCAAACCAGGTACTCGAACATCCCTACAATGAGGCAGAAGCACGGAAGCATCTTTCATGGGGGAAGAAAACTTTCAGGAAGTTGGAGGGCAGATTTTGGCACAGCACTAGCTCCGCCTCTTCCCTGAAGCTGGACACAGCCCTGCACCCCCCCTCACACCTGCATTGTGGAGGATGCAAAATGGGGGCCAGCCTGCCCACACAGTTGATGCAGTGCAAAATCATCATCATCATCATCATCATCATCATCATCATCATCATCATCATCATCATCTAATTGTACATCGCCCAGGGTGGCCGGGTGACCGGCCAGATGGGCGATTAATAAATATAAGAAATAAATAAATAAATAAATAAATAAAACATCATCCTTAGGATATTTATCTAAGGCCCTACCTGTGAGAAACTGTTGGTGAACTTCTCCTTCCCCTGGAGAAATTCAGTGAAATTCCCCCCCCCCACACACACACACACAATTTCTCTGCCCACAAATAGGGTGCAGGAGTTTAAGAACACACAGCTCTAGGATTTATACCTCTTATGCCTCTTTGGTTTGCCTCTGCTGACACCGGGATAAATGGATCGGTGGAAATTGCAATCATCATTAACATTCCCATGGGGGGGGGAGAATTGGTGCTGAAGTTGCAGCTAAGATGATTGCTTGGAATTGATTTTGCCATATTAAAAGGCACTCTAATTACTAAGAAACAGGAAAAGCTGAAACACCCTTCATGTTAATAACCCTGATTAGAATAGATTTGCAACAAGCTTTAGCTACATAGATTAATAATTTGAATCATCATCAGAGATATATAAGAAAATAGTTCCTGGATTTCCTGGTAAAAAAAACACATCATATTAAATATGCAGGGTGCAGCTGAACCTGTCTTTGATGTTTGCTCTAAAGTAAGTGTGTGGTGGACGCAATCCATTGGTGCCAATGGAGGCTCCCCCTCCCCTTTAAAACCCCGTCTGTGAGGGATTTCAGGAAGGAAGCAGTGACAGATTTAAACCTCACCTCCCCATGTGCTGAGGTCCCAATCTGGATTGGGACCCACATGCTTACTGTAGAGTAAGAAACACAGAGAGTGTCAGCTGTATGGTACATACTTACCATAATGTGTAGTTTGACCGTTGTTCATACTCGAATATGACCAAGAAATGGAACTCAGAGAGGGGCTGCACAGATGAAGAAACCGGTCTCTGCATATAGAGTCAGGTTTGGTCCTCAGTGGTCCCAGTGGCTGCCATCTGGGGCAAAGTTAGTTGGGGGAGGCAAGCTTGCTCCTCAAAACTAGTCGGCCTAGCCTCCGCTAACAGGGATCTAGCAAGATAGAGGTATACAATGTATCTATGCACTTGGAGTGCACAGATGCACACTGTGGCTCCCAGGAGCCTTCCAATATATATAGCTCCTTCCTCTACCTACTTCTGACACAGTGCTGGCATTTTTGGTTATTATTTATTTATTTACTACATTTTTATCCTACTTTTCAGGCAATGATTGTCTCCCAAAGTGGCTCACATCAATCAAAAAGAGAGACAGGCCCTGCCAACGGGCTCACAAAGTAAAAAGACAAGACACACAAGGGAAGGGAAGGGGAGTGGAGGAGAAAGGAAGAGCAGGGAAATCAGTTGTTCAAGGCCAGAACAAGGTGGTGAGCTATAAGTGGGTATTTAAATGCATATTGGGCCAAGCTGATCTTGCTTGAATAGCAATTGGTGGCTCTTGTTCCTTTGGCAGATGCATGCATGGGGCCATAGCATTCTTTCCCTTTTCTTCTGCAGCCCCAGGGCTACAGGCAGTAGGAGCTGAGAGTTCTTTCTGGCACAGAAGGGGAAGCAAGCTTTGATAATACAGCATTTTGATAGTATATTAATAAGCCACCATTTTTCTTTATGTATTTACAACCCTTATATACCGCTCCACATCTAAACAGGTTCCAGAGTGGTTAACAATAAAAAGATTTAAAAAAGAATAAAAGACTATTTTAATACAGAATATCAACAAAAGCCATGGCTGGTCAGGCAAGGAAGGCTTCTTGGAATAAAGATGTTTTCATTCAGGAGATGCTGAAAACAACACAATGTTGGTGCCTGCCTAACCTCCAGAGGCAGGGAGTTCCACAGAAATGGAGCTGCCACAGTGAAGGCTCTTTTCTGAGTAGACTCCAATCAGGCCATAGGTCTATGTGGAACCACCAAGATCTTGCCATCTGATGACCTCAATGACAAGGCAGGTTGATAAGGGAGAAGGCGCTCTCTCAAGTTTTACCAATTTATTACCCATTCATTCATAGCTTTTCTACTTGACGGGCACAGCTAAGGCAATCCTCCTAAATCTTCTCCCATTCCAAATTCACCTTGATGATTCACCATAGGCATTACTAGTGTTCTTCCAAAGTGAGCACATGCTGTGGCCCAGTCAGAGCACCTGACTCATTTCTTTTGTCCCTCAGCAAAAGAAAATACTGAATAATGGCTAGATTTACCATTTGCCTTTGATTTCTTCCTGCTACACTTGGGCAGGCCTGAACAGCTGTTTTTTTGCCTTGAGGCATGAGGGAAGGGGCCACTGCACTATGTCAATGTAAGATAGTTTCTGAAAAGGAAGATATTTCACAGTACTGAGAGTGGCAGGCAGCATAGTTCTTTAAAATAGCTAATATAAGGCCTCCCTGTGTGAATTCAGCCAAGCAAGGTCATGAAAGATGATATACTGAAGGAGTGGACTGTGTGTGTGTGTGTGTGTGTGTGTGTGTATATGAACCTCAAGATTCAACAACTGGAATCTACTGCCAAAGACATACAGTTAGAATTAAAGAATGTGGAGCCCAAGAATTTGTTTGGAGTACCCCGATAGGAATGGGCGAGCAAGTGCAAGTGAAATTCTCATTGTCCCAAAGCAGATGAACAGGATGTGGACAAGATGGAGAATGAGAATATGATATGCAGAGCCGTAGGGGTGGGCGATCTGCCCACCACCCAACTCGCTGGGTGCTCAGTGAGCGCTGCTGTTGTGCCTGCCGAGCCGGGCTGAAAGTGAGCACCAGCCAAGGCTCTCGCCGAACTTCCGGGTTCCCAGCACTAATGTTTTTTATGTCGAAAATGGTGTAAGATATGTTAAAAGTGGCCACGATTTGCATAAATTGCACAAATTGCAGCCATTTTTAATGTAAACTTGCACTTACTGCCTCCTTAGGAGAGGATGTGGTTAGGGATACCGGAGGAATCTGCAACAGGTTTGAATGGTTTCAGATTTCTATGAATTCAACCTGCAGATTCTGCAGCAGACCAGCTTTTCCTGAGTCACATGGATTCCGTGGAATTTGTGGACTGGATTTTTTTACTTTCCAGTATTTTACATAAATCTAGTCATAGAAAAATATGAAAAATAAAAGAAATGAAAGAAAACGCACATTTCCCCTCATAGGCTAAAGCATGAAAATATGCATGGGGGGGCGGTGTGTGTTGCATTTTCAGAAGTGCAAATCTGTGCAAGTCAAAATTTGGGAAACTGCGAACGAAAGCAAGTTTGGGTAATTGAAAAAAATCCGATCCCATCAATGAGTGGACAATGGAATGGAAAGCACCTGACAATCTGCAAAGCGCAGATGGAATAGATTTAGCACAATACATACGTCCCTAGATGTGGTGTTAAGGCTTGTGACCCTTAGCTCACAATTTCCCATTTTCTAAGTAAAAAGACGTAGCACCGGGAACCTGGAAGTCGCTTCCCTAGCTTGGCTCGCAAGAATGCAAGTTGAGCCGGGGAAGCAGGTAGGCCGAATGGAGCTGGGGGGGGGGGGTTTGAGCCTGGCAAGCTTGCCAGACTTTCACCCCCCAATCAAGCTCTGCACACATCCCTATGCAGAGGTGACTGTGGGGTTGTGGGAAATCTGATGATGAACAACTTAGGACCGCCAATGTCTCTCTTCTTTTAGAGCAGCCTCCCCCAACCCTCCAGATGTTTGGACAGCAACTCCCATCATTCTAAATCAGCTGTGATGTGGGAGGGAGGGACTGAGAGAGCTATCGAGCATGCCTGGGATTATGGTTAGTGCCCTTGACTATGATTACATGTTTTCAAAAAGTTTCTTTTAAAGACTAAATAAAATTGAACTTGGGGAAAAATAGTATTCCACCAAGAGCAATATAAGAGAAATAGGAAACCATCAATGTCTTAGATGAAAAACTTCTTCAGAAACGGGGGACAAAAAATGGTTGCCAAACTTTGATTCAACATCACTTTTGACAGAGGGAGGGATTTGTTTGTTTGTTTTTGCTTTTTGTCTTTAAACTGGTCTTTCTCCATCTGAATCCCACCAATCACCCTGAATTTTCCAGGGTATGTAAAAATGGCACTTGATTGTGGCACCTGAAAATGTCAGAAATATTGGTTAAACCATTTCAATTTTATACAGATTAGAACAATTCACAGGTAAGTGAATTAGATAGAAGGACATTCAGCAAGTCATTCACCCAAGTTTGTCTTGATTTTTTACTAGGATTCCTAACTCTTTGCCCTTCTTGCTTTCTGTTCTGTCACATTGACAGAGGTGTTCATTCTCAAGAGGCGGCCAACCTGGTATCTTTCAAAAGTAATATATTCATTAAAAATAAGCACTTTGTTCTAGGAGATCAAAGGAATACATCAATTGCTTATGAAAGGAACTGAATGCACCTTTGTATGAAGTAAATATTTAAATATCAAGAGTTTTCTCCCTGGATGATTCCGCCCCCACCCCCCGTACAAGGTGGAAAGAGAAAATGAGTTTTTCAGTCAGTTTCAAGGAACTCTGTGTCAGTCTCAGTCAGCACAGAACTCCGAGCCTCTCTCAGCACGGAGGAAGGCAAAATGGGTGGGGAGGATGACATCAGTTGGTGGGGGCATGCTCACTGACATCACCTAGCCTATGGGTCCCCAATACAGCACCTGCGAAGGGGTCCCCAAAGTGGTTCCCACGGGCACCCAGAAAACTTATTTACTCATTTATTATTTTTATTTTTCTGTTTTTTAAATATATGTACGTGGATTTGTATGAAATATACATACAACTTTCTAGCGAGTATACATAAGCTTCAGCAAAAGCAGACCAAATATCCAAATCAGTGTCCATCTGGAGTTGGCGTCTATATGCCATCCGTTCATATACTGAAAGCATTGTGAGGTCCTCCATCCGTTGCATTATAGGAGGTGAGTGTTTATCTTTCCAATTTTGTAATATCAGTCTTTTAGCTGTCAAAAGGGCACAGAGAATCCATCTCCCCTTCCATCTGTTAATTTCCATGAAGCAGGTAAATAATTTTAAAGAGGTTGTTCCACCGGTACAAAATTTATCTGTGTAATAATCTCTTCCCAAAAGAAGTAACTACTGGACATTGCCAAAAGAAGCATTAGCTGTATTGCACCACCAGCAACTTACTGAATTACACAATCCCTTGTTAAAGAGATGTTGCGGTGTCCAACAGACAAGAAACAAACAAACAAAAAACTGCTGAATAAGATGCAGCCTAAGATCCATACACACAACAGGTAGACACCAAAGCAGCAATCCATTGATTTCGACATTTTGTGGTGGTGTCCACAGCAGCATCTCAAGTTCCCAAATGTGCCACCAGGTCCAAGAAGTTTGGGGACCCCTGACCTAGCCCATGAAGAGCCTGGTGGAGGGCAATTTAGGTCTATCCCATTCTGGTTCTGCACTCCTGGATTAGATCATAATTCTAGCAGCCATTGCGTGTGTAAAGGGGGAAATAATGAGTCAAGACAGTAAGTATGGTATAAAATTTGGGCCACATTTATTGTAGAAACAAAATCTGCGAAGGGAAGAAGTGTGGGTCACTAACTATACAGGCCAGTGGCTAGTAGAGGTCTTTCAGGTGACACATCCAACCCCAAGGGTTGGGACGGAGCGGAGAGCCTTCCTCCCTTGTCTGATGGGTCTCGTCGCGTCACTTCCGGCGTGGAGGAAGTGACGCGACGGGACCCTGCTCCGTCGCACTGGACCCCCGCGCTCTGTTTTTGGCTGGGGAAACCAGGGCAACAGGGCTGTTTAAGCCCTGTTGCCCTGGTTCCTCCCGCCAAAACAGAGCGTGGGCAGGGGTCCAGCGCGATGGAACAGTGGCTCTGGCGGAGGAGGAGGCGCGCAGGACCAGGTAGGCGGTGTGGGGTCCTGGCAGCAGCGGCGGGGGTGTGGGGGTCTGGTGGCAGCGGCGGGGGGGTCCGGTGGCAGTGGCGGGGGGTGGGGGGGTCCGGCGGCAGCAGGGGGGTTCTCCAGCGGCGGCGCGGACAACGCTCTGCGCCGCTCTGAAGAGTGGGATCGGGCCACTGCCGCTTGCAGAGGGCCGAGCCCGGAGCGAGCCTCCAGCCGACTCCAGGCTCGGCCCCACCACTACTTACCAGCCACGGTGAGAGGCAAGCCTCTGCTTAGTCTCTCAACCCCCACCTGTCTAGAATAAATCTAGCAGGGCCCTTCGCAGATCTGTGTCATGTGATCACCTACAGCGGGAAAGTGAATAAGCACCTGCCCGCCAGGCTCCCTCCAGGTGTGGGATGTCTCCTAACAAGAGACCATCCCTTTCCACATTAGCAATAGCCTGTAAACCAAGGCCATGCCCAATTAACAGGACGTGGACACCATTTGCAGCACCACACCTGCAAGGTAAATTATGTATTGCTCCCAGCAGCTACTGGATAATTTTAATTGGCCAAAGCTGCCACATCAGGGCAAGTTGTGACATCAGGGCCATGCCCATCAGTGAACCTGGTCATTGCTCCCCTCTGCAGTACCATAGGTGTGGGGTTGACCATGCATCGCACTTCCGGACACCACCGGATGATTTAAAGTTGGCCAAAGCCACAGCATCAGGGCTATGCCCATCTGTGAAGCAGGTCGTTGCCCACAGTTGCAGACCCAACTGCAGGGCAGCACACTCCAGACACCAGCAGATGATGTCAAGTCGGCCGAAGCCGCCACAGCAGGGCCATGCCCATCTGGAATCAGGTCATTGTTCCCACATGCAGACTGCAGCCATGGGGTAGACCATGTATCACACTCCCAGACACAGCCGGGTGATTTCAAGTCAGCTGAAGCCATTGCTGAGGACACGCATGCCATCTGCCCACCGCTCCAGTGATCTATGGGAGAAACGAAATGTGAGTCCACTGAATAATTACAGATACAGCAGCCTCGTAAAACGGATGATTGTAAAATGCTCTGGGCACATGGCCTGGACTTTACTATTGTCTGACAAGAGTTTCCTCAATGTACACCACACCTCCACAAAAGAGTGTGGATGAAGCAAGAGCAAGCTGGGCCTCCACAAATGCAGCTCTCCAAATCCCCAAATGCAAAAGCAGTCAAAGCCCTCACCGAAACACCGTCATCCTTGGAGGTGACTTAAAAGGTTCAAGACTTCAGTCTGAGCTGCCATCTAAAAAGGAGGCTGCAAAAGAAAGTTGTGCTAACGACAAAGCAGACCCCAACTAAATGTTGTGGATTACGTCCTGTGGGAAAGCAAAGACAAGGTTGGGCACTTCCCGCAAAGAATGGGAATAGGAGCCCCACCAACTTATCTGGTGCTCATTGGCTATCCCTGTACTCCAAGAATGCAGGGGAGAACAAGCTGCACCAGTACACGGGCTGCCGGTATAGGAGGCATTAATTATTCCCACACGCACAAAATTCTCCTCGCCCACAGCTACGTTTGGTCAGGGGTAGGTCATTCTAGATCCATTAATTCATATATTTATTGTTTAAAAGCTGAAAAATAGTGTTGGGGTGAGGAGGGGGTACTTCTTGAAAAACACCATCTTCAGGCGCAATCCTATGGCCTTCCGACCTTGCCTAGGGGACCATAGGAGAAGTCAGATTCCCCACTTCGACCTTGGAAATCCCTTCTGAGGTCACAGTGGGGAGTCTGAGCACCCCCACCTCGCAGCCAGCACAGCTCTTTCTGCGCCAGCTGGGAACTGGAGCTGGTGGACCGTCTTTGGTTCCCCCGTGGAGGAGAGGAGTGAGGCACTGCCAGTTTCTAAAGAGGTAAAACATTTAGATGGCTAAAATCGGAAGTCTAAATGTTTTTAGGGTAAAGGGAGCATGGTGTCAGTCCAATCTGCTGTGTTAAATAGTGCTGTGACATCATTCTGTTTATTCTGTCATTTCTGATCAGTTGGGATCATCCACATGACTAATCCAAGAAGCAGGTACAAGAATTAGAAGTGGGGAAAGGATGCCAAAGTTGCAACAAATAGAGGAAACAATAGCACCGAGCTCCCTCCTCTTTGGGGAGATTTGCCGAGCCGGGGAAAGGTAAATTCTGCGGGGCTTGGGGGGCGAGCATGGTGAGTTTGCCCCACTTCCACCCCCCAATCGAGTCATGTGCACATCCCTAGCTAGGGATGGGTGACCTGCCCTGCACTCGTCTCACAGCTCACGAGCCAAGCGCTCCTACCGAGTGAGCCGAGCCAAGCACGAGTGCCAAGGCGCTTGCCAGACTTCCAGGTCTGCGGCGCTACATTGTTTATGTAGAAAACTGCCTAATTTGTGCAAATTAGGCCGTAATTTGTGCAAATTTGGCCGTTTTCTATGTAAACAATGTAGCACCAGGAACCCAGAAGACACTTCCCTGGCTCGGCTCAAGAGAATGTGAGTCGAGCCGAGGAAAAGGTAGGGCAAGCGGAGCTTGTGGGGTCAAGCCCGGCAACTTTGCTGTACTTCCATCCCCCAATCAAGCTCCAGCCATTCAAATTTTGAAAGTGTTGCAAGGTCTTCAATCCATTGCATTATAGGAGGTGAGCGTTTATCCTTCCAGTGTTGTAAAATCAGTCTTTTAGCTGTCAGAAAGGTGCAGAAAATCAATTTGTGCTGACCATGTGTTAACTTCCAGGAAGCAGGCAGATAATTTAAAAGAGCATGTACATCAGTAAATATTAAGGAGTGTTCCAGTACAAAATTTAACCATATAATGACCTGTATTACATGAATTTGTATGCATGTGAATGGACACAGAAAAACACTGGAATCTGTAGTAACAAATATCAAAGAGAGAGAGTTAGTAGACAATAAATCTCAGAAGATTGGCTGGCCAGTGTGTGAGTAGAATGCTGGACTAGATGAATCCTTGGTCTGATCAAGCATGGCTCTTCTTCTGTTCTTAAGATCAGAAAAGGGGCAGTGCATGATGGGTATTTTGGCCTTGTGAAAGTCAGCACTTGAATCACAGAGGGGCCCCAGTCCCCGAGCTACTGCTTTTAGGCAGCTATGGGGGCAGTGCATGATTTTCCTTAAATTTGAATGAGTCAGGTGTGGTGCTTGTGGATTTTATTAAGCCCCCCCCCTCTCCCACCTAATTCAAGCACTGGTCAAAATGCATGGTGCATGGTCACTTTGAATCCAAGACCCAGTGGAGGTAGTGATTGTGTGCTCTGTGACTGTATACCCTGTTAATGGATTGGATGGGATTCCCAGTCTTTCCTCATTTTTTTTCATGATGATGCATACTCTTTGTACGTATGAAGATCCCCAGCACATTCATGCAACTGTTCAAGAAAAAGGGAATGGTCAAAACCGTGTGTGTGTGTGTGTGTGTGTGTGTGTTGGGGGGGCACTGTCTTTGTGTATTGGAGGCACTGAACTATGGCTAACTTGAGTGTGAGAAAGCAGATTCTAATTCAAAATGACAAATACTGTACCACAATGTGAACATCCATAGAAAAATCAGTTCCCTCAGGATAGCCCTAGCAATTAATATCACATATTAAAACCTTCTAAATTCAATCTGGGTCCTTCTGGTAATTTCTGATTGGAGGAATGCATGTTCTGTTCTGTCCCCACCGAACAGAGCAAAATAGCTACATCCAATTTGATGATTCCTAACTGATGGCAGTTCATCATCATCATCATCATCATCACTGTCATATTGGTGTTTTGGTTTTGTTTGTTGTTGCTTTAGATGCTTGTTTCAATGCATATATAAAGCAGGAGGAAATGTAGTGGGTACAGATTATTTCCAAGTTGCATACAATAACTGGTATTATATCAATTAGTTTAAATCAAATGTTATGGCTTAATTTCACAAACTACTGAATCCTCTTTAAGAATATCTTGTCATTGATATTCATCACTGATACACTGAATGAAAGATTTTTATATGCTGTTTTAAGCCTACGCAGTTTTGACTCTCTTGGCACAAGGATATCAAACAGGGGTTGTTGCTGCTTTCCTATGGTAATTTGATCATTAGCATTCATGAATGGAATTGTGTAAAGGTTGCAGGGAATGTTATGTTAATAAAAATGTGAAAACATTCGGGAAGGTATTGACAAGGAAATGGGGAAAAAAATATTCATCTTGTTTGTACCACTGCCTACAAGAGGTCAATGGCTTTTTTCCCCATTGTGGTTGATTTCAAGTTCAACATTAAAGATCAAAGTCCATTCTGGGTGAGTGTTATTTATGGTAGAATCAGGCAGCTGCTGAGGCCCAAGCTTTCTGAGATGATCTGCTGGGCTGGTGCTCAGCCCTAACCAGTTACAGGTAGGGTGGCCACTTATGAATCACTACAAAAGAGGACACTGATTTGCATAACATTTGCACATGCAAATGTATATGTATAGATGCATATTTAGAAATAATTATTATAATAATTTAAATAGAAATACAGCAAATCTCACTATCACATGGAAGACCAGGTGGCTGGTGTGCCTGCCTGTTCAGCCTGCTGTCCAGGCACACTAACTGTAATGGGTAATGGTTTGTATGGTTCTTTATCTTTAAACTGGAAGTGGACAAGACAGCCCTTCAAATAGACATTGCCTCCAAACAGAGAACTGTCCTCTGTAAAAGGGGACACTTCACCACCCTAGCTACTGCTGGGGTACAGCCACTAATGATTTTTTAAATATATATTTTTTTGGTTGTCACAGCATTAACTTCTGCACAAACCACAGCGTCAACAGCTAAAGTGAAGGATATAGGGCAAGGCTGCCCACCATTTTGTGTAAGTCCATTTCAAACTGCTCGTTCTCTTCATTGGTGGAAAGGGAGAGATTGGAGCATTGATGTGTTGACATATCCCTGCTCATCTCCAATTTTAAAGAGGTTGTGATGGCATGGATCAGCTTGAACAGGACTAATGCCTCTTTTTTCCACATTTCTCTCTTCTAGGTCCCTCCCATTGCACATTAATGAGGAATCAATTTTGATATTTGTCATTCAGGTTTCGGGCTCTCTCTTGCTCTGTCTACTATTTCCTGCTATTGTCACTGGGAATTACATTTCATCAAAATTTGGGAGTTGATCTTCTGCTCCCAGTTTGTATCGATTGCCCTCATGGCTTCCAAACCTGCACTCCTAGGGTTGCATCCAATGTCAATCCTACTTAGAGTAGACCCATTGAAATGAATGGGACTTAAGTTAGACTAACACTGGATACAACACCTGGTGCTTCTGTTGAACATATCAAAGGTTTGCAGATACCTGCATCCATCCCTGTGGAAATTCCCTGTTTCAACAATATTACTTAAATTGAAAATCCGATAGTACTGATGAGAACAAGTGCAAGATGATTTGAAGTTAAATCCTATACATTGTCTACTCAGAAGTAAGCCCCACTGAGTTCAATGGGTCTTACTCCCTGGCAAGTGACTATAGGATTGCAGCTTAACTTAGGAAACAGAAATCTACCTTCTGACTACAAATTACTGCAGACTATAAGCCCTTTAGCATCCCATATTTAATTCAGGGAAGTTTAGTAAAACATGATGTTTCCAAGAGATGACAATAATCAATAAGATATTCCAAGACAATATGTATGCACTTTGTAGAGCAGCTTTACATGTTGTGACTGTGCACCAGATTTAGGAAGGACTAGAGTCATTAAATAAAAACACCAAATTTGCTGTAAATATAACGTTCAGCTTCTGCTGTGCCTAGTATGTAGTGCCACCCCTTTTGACAGCTGCATTTAACCAATTTCCTAAAATAGTCACTGGTGTGTTTTCAGATTCAGTTAGATCACTAGGCTGAGATTGTGTCCTCCCATCTCATTGTTGCTTGTTCAAGAAGAGATGCTAATGAGAGCTGATGGGAACTAAAGGTGTCTGGGCTTGAAGACCCTGTGTGCGTTATTGTTGTTGTTGTTGTTGTTGCTATTGCTATAATCACTGCTTTTCCATGGTGGTTTCCTTTCCTCCCCTGCCATATGACAATCACAGTCACTCTCTCTTTGTCAATCTCAGCTCAAGCAAAGGTGATTTGCATTTGTTGTTTCTTTATCATGCATTCCACTCACAGGAGGAAATGTCATCTCTCCAAAATGAGGGGCTAACCATAAAAAGTGTTGTCATCTTTTATCAATGGTTACAACAGGTGGAAAAGGAAAAGAAAGCAATGCTCTTTACCTCCCCCCCAAAAAAAAGATTATTTGATGCATGTTGCAATTAAGTATGACAGACAAATACCTCGGGCTAGCACTGACCTTTCTCTTCTATACACAGCTCGAAAGTAAGAACTGTAGACATGGTGGTGTCTGATTTTGATTATGCATTTGTTAGGCCAATGGATGGGTTGTTTTCTTGTTTATGTGTTTGTTTTTGTGGATTTTTTTTTTAACAGCATAAGAATTTCAGAGACATGAGCAAAGCTGTGTTTTCCCAGTGATAAACCAATGAAAATTCTGCAAGCCCAATCCTATGGCAACAGAAGCTGAATTCTGCATCCTGTATAAAATATGCAAATCTGAATGTTCTTTGCTCATTTTTCTTTTCAACATGAGTAGCAGGGAGTTATACAATGCATTGAATCCTTACTTATTATACTTGGCCATTTCACTGTTTTAGGAGATGCATCAGAAATTAGCCACATGCTTGAGCATATATCTGCTACCATAAGAGCTAGAAATTTGGGTTGCTTAAAAAAAAAAGCATGGGGCGAGGGGGAAGAAAGATTAGGGTTTTTTTCCAGAGAGATAAAAATGGATTAGACAAATTCCAAGAAGATGAAACTATCAGTGACTACTAGTCATTATTATTATATTATTAATTTTAAAATTTCAATTTATATTCTGCTTTTCTATACATAGCATCCAAGATGACTAACAACAGTGATCAATAGCAATATTTTTAAAGTCAGTACAATTAAAAAAGAAGAGCAGATTTCATAGATCATAGAGTTGGAAGGAGCCTACAAGGCTATCGAGTCCAACCCCCCTGCTCAATGCAGGAAACTAGAGGAGGGGTCTCCCATCCAAGTAACAACCAGGCTTGACCCTGCTTAGCTTTCCACACTCAGACAAGCTGAGCCAGCGTAAGCCACAGGCCTTCACCAACCAAAAACCTTGGCCATCTACACACATATTCTGACAAACTGTAAATTTAAAAAATTAGCAGGCCAGGGGCATATCTAAAGAGGCCCAGCCCTAGTTTCCGCCACTGAGGGTGGAAGGACTTCAGAGAAGTGGCTAAACAAGCCTCCCTAGAGAGGAAGTTCCAACCTCAGGCACAGCCAGTGAGGAGGCCCCCTTCCATGTCCTAGCCAAATATCTTCATCTATTAGCAGGACTGAAGGTTTATGCAGCCATTCACCTGCAATACAACTAGGTCTAAACTGGGAAGGGGACATGGATACACATGTAAGCCCTGCCCTCCAACATACAGGCCTGTGGCTCACGCTGGCTCAGCTTGTTTGAGCGTGGAAAGCTAAGCAGGGTCAGGCCTGGTTATTACTTGGATGGGAGACCCCTCCTCTAGTTTCCTGCATTGAGCAGGGGGTTGGACTCGATAGCCTTGTAGGCTCCTTCCAGCTCTATGATCTATGAAAATCTATGAAATCCCTGTGTGTCTGACTGCCTTATAGATCTTTGCATGTTTAGTGTTTGCATGTTTAGTCTGAAAGGGGTTCTGTATGCTGCCTGTCTTATCAGGATTCTCAGTTGTGGGAGCTTTGTAAGCATGTCCAGCTGAATGCACTTCCAGAACCCTTCTCAGAACTTCATACTTAACATGCTGCAAAGATCTATAAGGCAGCTGGGCATGTACACACATTGCGGGTGGGGTCATTTGTGCACCCACATCCCCTTCCCAGTTTAGATCTACTGATGTTGCTGACAAATGTCTGCACAGACCTTGTGAGAAGGGCCTCTCTGCGAGATCTCAGGAGAGATGCCCCCAAGGCTCATCCCAGCTAGGCAATTCAGACAAATACTATGTTCAATAGTATAGTAAGCCACTGAGAGGTCCAACAGAACCAACAGCATCTCAGTCCCCTCATCTAATTCCCAGCATAAATCATCCACCATAGTGAGTAAAGCTATCTCTGTCCCCTAGCCAAGGGAGTTGCATACCATGAAATACCAGTTACAGGGGACCAACAGTGGGAGAAGACTATTGCCTTCATCCCAGAGGATCTGGTTGTCAACCATGGGGAACATTATGCTGGATGGACCATTGATGTGATTTAGCAGGAGCTCCTCCTATGAGGTTGAATTCTGTAGCTATTACCACATTCAGCATCTTTTTTTTTTTTTTTAACTCCTGCAAAATTGTGACATACACCCAAGCCTGGACAGAAGAATTTCCTTGCTGGATCAGATCGAGATGTATCTTATCCAGCATTCTGTTTCCATGAGCACCCAGCCTCTGGATATTCACAGGCAGAGCATGATGGTGATAGCTAATCTCTGTGCTTTGGCCCCATCAACTGGTAATCCGATCAACATTTCCTCTGGACATGGAGATTCCATTTAACTGTCATGGCCAATAGACTCTAACAGACCTCCACAGATTTGCCTAATCCTTATTAAAAAGCCATTTCAGGTAATGCTTGTAATCACATTTGGGTGGTAATGAATTCCATACCCAAGCTGCTGTTCATTGCTCTTTGGGATTTCATACAATGCTTCAACTTTATCACAGTCCAGTTATCATGGCTCTCATGTTTCATGGGACTGGACAACCAAACGCCATTGCTCCTCCATGTATCCCGCTCTTTGTTTGTTTTTTGGGGTAAACCCAGGCAGGCAGCAGAAACTTAAAGTTTATGGAGCAGAAACAGGATGGTTATGGAGCTCCCAGGGGTTCACTGTACATGGTGTGCTATGTTCAGCTTGGTGAGTTACAACTCATAGGGATGTATGAGAAATTTGTTTCCGTTCATTTTTTACCCAGTTCACACCTCCCGAAACCAAACATGAACCTGAATGCAATCTGTGGTCAAAGTCCATACATTTGTGAGCTCGCAATGCAATTGATGAAACAAACAAAAGAAAATAAGTTTTCAAAATGCATACATTTGAAAAATGTACATTAAAATATGTGTACTTCTGAAAAATACATAGAAACATGCTTTAATTAATGAAAGAAAAATGTGTGCATCTTAAAAAATGTACACAACTGACGCATACATTTGGGTAAATGCACATGAAAATATGCATGAATATTCATGCAAAAAAGAAAAGAAAAAAACAAAGCTCACAATCTGATATAGACCTGAGATAGAATGAGGATTGAGATGGACTTCGGAGAACCTCAAAGTTCTTGAGTTTGGCTGAATTGCACTACCCTAGTTACTACAAGTAGTGGGAGCCTGGTATGTTTTTAACCACTGTCATCTCAAATAGGTTTGCCAGTTTTTGAAGCATTAAACATACTTGCCAAACCTATTTGACCAGAGACAATAGTGATACAAAAATGTAATTGAATGTACACAATGAGAATAAACATTTACTATCTTACAGAAGTTGCCTTTGGACTGCAGCACTGACAGGAAGCACACTCTGGCTGCTGTCATTGTCCAGAAGGTACCACTGGGCCCTGCCTCCCAAGAAAAACATCACAGCAAAGGGGAGTCTAACCGGGCATCATCCATTGGCCAAAGAAGGAGCAGGTGCAGGGAGCTTGCTGCACTCCTTCCTGCCAGTAAGAATAAACAACTAGTGACACAACAAAACTGAAGAGCTGAAGGGAACCTTATTCTGTCTCCATCCGTTACACAAGGGACTAAGGGCTGTTGGGTGATATGAGTTTGGCATGTGTGTGCTCTCAGGGCTGGCCCATCCATGAAGCAGGGTGAGGTGCCTGCATGAGGTGGCGGAGCTGGAAGAGTGGCAAATTGTGCTGCTCCCCCAGCCCCAGCCCCAGTCCCAGCTGGAGAGGCCCTTGCCACCTGCCGTGGGCGTGAGTAGCAAATTACACCACTCCCCTGCCCCCAGCCCAGCCCCAACCTGGAGAGCTCACCACCATTCCAGTAGGCCACTTTCCTGCCGTGGCATTTGCTGCAGTAAGGAAGCAGCCAGTGGGGCTGTTCTGTAACAACTTGAAGTTGGTATCCCTAACTACTAGTTGCAGGGCCGGTGCTACCATTAGGCCAACTAGGCAGCTGCCTAGGGCGCAGGGCTAAAAGGGGCGCCAGAAACACCTTGAAAACAAATACAGCGCTCTCAAGTGGGGGGGGGGCGCTAAATATCTGATCTTGCCTAGGGCACCAAACTGCCTTGCACCAGTCCTGACTAGTTGCATCAACCCCACACTACTCCAAGAGGTGCTAGGATCTTTTGCTGGAGTCTAAAGTGTGTGGGTTGTGAGTGTAGGTTCTCTACTTATCTCTATACTAAAACAGATAGACACATTTAGGAGATACAAGGATACTTACATGAAGGATAGAACAGATACAGAGCCTTTGCTACTAATTCACTTGTGTTTAAGTTACAATTAAGTAGCAAGGCAGCAATTACACCCTCACTCACATTCATACTTTTGACAGCTAGAGGAAAGGAAAACCCTGTGCCTATAGAAAACAGTAAGGCATGGGGAGGGAAGAACCCCAAGCCCTATTCTAACAAGGAGGAAAAGGAAGCAAAACCTATAAGCCTTACCCATCATGAATTGTTGCATTCAATGTGGCTGATTCTTGTGATGTCATGTTGATGGCAAGGAGAAGCTTCAAGACAGAGCTAGCTTCCACATTGGTAGCAAGCATTTTTATACCTTTAATTCTCTTGTTTCTCTTATGGAGAGGGGAGAGGGGGTCTCCTCTAGTGATCAAGTGATTCTTGATGTATTTTGAACTAATCCCCCTATTGTTTTAGTGTTCTTTTACTAGACAGACATTTCTTCTTGCTTATCTCTTACTCTTTTCTTAATCTGTAAACCCATCATCACCTTGACTATAGACATAGCCTGTAGTCTGATTCCCCACTGGGCATGTCCCTCTTCAGATCAATATCTCCCATTTAAAGTACTTATTTGTATGTTATCTCTATTATTATTATTAGTATTAGTAGTAGTAGTAGTAGTAGTAGTAGTATTTTCATTTCTATACCGCCCAATAGCCAAAGCTCTCTGGGCGGTTTACAACTATTGTAAAATTTTACAATAAAATACCATTTTACAATAAAGTACAATATAAAAATACAAACAATAAAAACATCAAAAAATTTATACAATACATTTTAAAACAATTTTTAACATCAGCATTCATCCATCCCTCTGTTACGTATCCTTGCACTCTCAGTCCAGAGGTTACTGCAGTTCATACCTGACAATGTCCCAGAAACCAACGTTCCAGGCCTGCATTAACTCTTACTGCTCTTTACCAGAGCCATCAAAAATATGATTCATAACAGTTCGGAGCAGCCACCAGCCCTCTGTTGCTGCAGAGCTCTGGGGTCTCATGAGATCTTATCACACGGGCAACACCTCATGATACCTCAGCCATTTGCCAAGATCTTGGGAGAGCCCGGAGCCACCAAGATCTCAAGCCTCCCTGCCTCCATGCAACCCTCCCCCCTCGCGCCGCCAGCTCCAGCCCAGAGAGCCCACACAAAGTAGCCAAGGAAAGGCAGCGGGCTCTCTGGGCTGGAGCTGGCGGCGCGAGGGGGGAGGGTTGCACCAAGGCAGTGGCAGACAGGGAGGGATGGGGGGTCATGCTGTAGCAGTGTGGCGGCAAGAAGGGAGGGAGGGTTGGACAGCAGCAGCGACGCGCCGCGAGTTCTTCTTCTTCAGGCAGTAAGAGATCTTGCGCCAGGCCTGTGTGCTGTTATAATTTATTGTAAGCCATCTTGATGATCAATCGATCAAAATATGAGATAGAAATCTTCTAAATAAAATAAATACATAGGCAAGTTCTTATGGGCACTGCCTAACTTTTTTAAAAAGTAAAAGATAGTTCCCAATGGGTTAGAATGTAGCTTAAGGTGCAAGCCTATGCACGTTGAGACAGAAAAAAGTCCTACAACTCCCAGCTTGATCATTCAATCAAAAGAAAAGACTTCTGTCTTTCTAAAGATGTATAGGATAAGGATTGTGCCTTTAACTGCTTTAAATAGCAAGTCATAAATGATAACGGGCTTACTTTTGCTCATCTGGTCTGCCTGTGATTTGCTAGGTTTCCAATCAAAGCACTGACCAGCTAGATGTTGTGTGTAGGATTCCAACTTTTTTGCTCAACAAACACTGGTTGGCTGGTTGGTTGGTTTTCCTATTATGGCGATATTTGTAGCACTGATCCACAATATTATTGTTACTCCCCCAATCAAAAATCATGAATATTCATTGAATTCCCTGTTGAGCACTCTTTGTAATTGTAGTGAGTTCAGTGGGACTTATACCAAGTAAAAGTGATTAGCATTGCAGCCTCAGTGATACTATATGGCAAACATGAACTTCTCTTGGGGCCTAGAATTTATGGAAGCAATGCGAATGATGATGACAGCTGGAGGGTGAATGAATCCTGACATTATCAGACAGAGTCACATCATTCTGATGAAATAAGAACAATTGTCAGAGAGAATCAGCAAAGCAAGATCCAATTTGAGGTTTCAGAAAGTGAGTGCTGTGCACTGAGAAAGAATATTAATGTGGATGTGAAAGAAGTGTTTACAGTCAACATAATTTAATCCTGAGTGAAGGACTAGTGAGACACATGCTAATGGTAATGGAAAGGTTCACTGCTACAGTTCCATCAAACCACAGTCTGGTAGACTCTTTGACAGTATAACATATTAATTCCCAACCTTCATGGCTCTCAGTGAGCTCCATAGGCCTGCTCATACATGATGGCAACCCTAATGTGATCACTTTGAGAGGGTGCAAGAATCACCACCATTTTGGCTAATGAAAATTCCATGATGGATGATCATCAGTGGGATGTGGCTGGTTCACACAGAATTGGAGGCCTCCATGCATTTGCCATTGAAGCATGAAGAGGTGGGGTTGGGCAACAGAATAGGGACCAGCCACATCTCATTGGAGATTATCCATTGATTAGTATTCTTCAGGATGTCCAATCAAAGTGTTTTGATCAATCTCTCCATCTCCATTATGAACACATGGCCTGTCTGTTACGTATTACCTGAGAAACTAAGAATGTTTTGGGAGTTCCATTTCCTAACTGCTGAGGATGATCTAAAGGAGTATGGACTATCAGTGCACAAATAGTATAAGAACAAATGGATGTATTTTTATTATGGTCACAGACCAACACAGATACTATAAGGGATAAAACAGAAATTGCTCGATGTAAACATCTCTGCCTCCTCCTCATGCTCTCTGTATCATGGATAGCCACCAGATTTCACACTTCTTAAAATTGTCCAATGTTGTTTGAATATATCAGATATGGATTTAAGTATGTATTATTATTTTTTAGAAAATACATATTAAATGTATATTAAATTACATATTTAAATAGTATTTTGAGAAGGTTTTTTAAATTGCAGATTAATGAGAAAATGGAACAAAATGGTGTTATGGGAAAATATGTGTGAAAGTGATATGCATTGGAAATAGATCCACCCACCCCTACACTGGATATTTGTTTGTTTGTTTGTTGTTTTTTTCAGTGTTTGTTTTTTGATGACTTTAACACGTTTATTGCCGAGCCAAAATTTCTGAAAAGACATTTTCTGAGATTTTTCTTTTTCTCACTCCCCTAGAAAAATAAAACCCCTTTGCAGAATTTTCACTGCATATTGACCACCGCTTTTCTTTTGAGGTGACTGAATATGTTCAGTCAGCACCACTGATGCATGACCTGTAAACCAAGGATCTCTCAGAAGGCATCCAAAAAAGTGCAATCACCGCATCCAGGGGGTGTGTCAAACCACTCTCATGGATCAGAAGGCGGGATGGGAGTTTGTATGGTGGAGCAGTAGCACACTTTAAACATTGACATGGTCTTGGTCTGGGCCTCTGGCTTTTCCCTTCTTGTCATAGCAGAGGGGAAGGAACCTCAGGCCTGAGGGCCAAATCTGGCCCTCCTGGGATCCCAATCTGGCCCTTTGGGGTTCCCCTGCTAACCCCTTCCCCATGGCCCCATTTCTTTCCCTCCACTACCGATTGTCTGTCATTTTGGGGGTGGCTTCCCAGCTTTTGTGCAGTATTTCCCCCATTTCCAAAAGGTTGAAATGCCTCTCCTAAGGCTGAGTTACTGGCAGTGAGAGCGTTAAGCAAAAATATGTTGTCTTCCTAAGGGCATTTGCAGTTCCATTTCCAAAGCATGCAGGAGCTGGGCTGCCAGTGGGGGCCCAGCTGAACAGCTTTTAAAGGGTAGGAAAGAGGGGGGAAATAAGAAGCCCTCAAAACACCTCATTATTTAAAGTATAAGCACCACTTCCCTCACTCTCAAATGTCCCTGAATTGCCCCCTTCATTGTGAAGAAAGGTCCGACAGAGGTGGGGGGAGGGACCTTTGTCCAGCCATAATGTAAATACCACCAGCAGCATAACCAATGTCCCTTTCCTTTTGCTTAGATTCGGGTTCGGAAAGGGGTGATAGAAATGAATATTTTCTTCCATACCAGTCCCAGCCTTAGTTCCTTAAGCTTCATCTAGTAGTTGCTAGAATCGATGCTTACAAATTCAGTAACAATCCACTTACATTAGTATAAAGTGAACTAAGGGGGAAAGATGGGTTTCATGAGGCAAATTTAATTCTCACCCTACCAAAATAAATTTCTGCAGATGGCTTTTTCCCCCCTCCTCTGTATCTGTCCCAAGTTTTTTCTACATGGACACTTTTTTTCCTGCTGTAGGCAAATTAATAAAGGTTTTCTTAGGTCCAGCTTAAAATATAAAACAAAAGTGACAGCTGTAACATTGGTATGAGGCTTAGAGAAGTACCCTGAACAGATTTGTGTGAGCAGGTGAATGATGACTAGCTTGAAATCCCATTATCACCCCAATACTCATAACCTGTAGAAATGTCACTTACTGATGCACTCATTACTTAGAGGCCTTGAAATATTGCATGGATAGCAGTTGTAAAGGGAAATGTATTATCATTTTCCCCAGCACATATTCACACCTGTTCAGAAGCCATTTTTGGCTATTTTTTCCATTGGTTTACAACATCCTCTCAATTTTCTTAGTAGTCTTATTATTTTATCTCCATACCACCTAAAGGCTCAGCTGATGATTGCAGACGTAAGTCCTATTTTGATCAACAGAGTTTATCATTGGTTTCATTTCTATCCTGTCTTCTTCCATATCATGGACCCAAGGGAAGTTACAAATTTAGTAATACAATCTGTCAGTTAAAACAGCAAAAGCAATCACCAATGTAACCATCATAAAAATATGTAACTGCAGCACAAATTAAAACCATATTTCACACTGCTCCAAAAAAACACCTTTTAGAAAAGGAGAGTCTTCCTGTTACTCCAAAAGGTGTCCAAAGAATGAGTCAGATTGGCTTCCCAAGGAAAGGAGTACAACAACCACAGCCACCATAGATGAGCCCACAGACCTGAAGCCACCAACCTAACTTCCAAAGGATGGCTCATGGCATAGGGCTTCCCAAGATGATCGAAGGGGTCTAGGAAGTTCATGTGAGAGAAAGGAGCATGCATGTAATCACAGAACCATAGCCAGAGATTATTCTCTCCACTCCAAGTGTAATATAAATCTCAATTTATCAAACCACACAGACTAGAGGAGGTATATACCCCTGCTGTTGTTATTGCCAATAGTAGTGGTACAGTTGATGACGATGCCACCTAAAAAAGCTGAGGTAAGTAAGCGGAAGAAGTAAGGGTGGGTGGATCTGTCAAGTCCATTTCCATAGGCTTCCTCCTTTTTCCACCTCCAAGTCCATTATGTGCTGGTACCATGTGGATTTTTTTTTTAACAGTAAAAAAACCCTGTACATAATGTGCACATTTTTCAAATGGACATATTAATGGGTGCATACCCGCATTGGCTAAAACATGTTTGCACACATTTTTAGAAATGTATGCAGTGTTTTTTGCACTCAAATGAGTGCTTGCTGCTGAACATATTTTTTCTTTCACAGAATGCATTGCAAACCCAGAAATGTACAGATTTCCAGCCACAAATTGCATCCATTTCTGCATTCAGTTCTGCGAGGTGTGGATCAGGTAAATCTGTAGAAGGAGGAGGAGGAGGAGGAGGAGGAGGAGGAGGAACTTGATGGCGTGAATGTCTCAGCCACACATAGCTGTTTACCTGGGTTCACCACAAAGGATAGAATTATTTTCCTGCTACATTGGAAAATGTGCAATGGGCACCACTACAGCTGATCTCAGATCAACCCACAGGTGAGAAAATATTGCAGTAAGAAAAGCTCTAAGCAAGCACTAATTTTTGGAAGCTTACCAAAGCCTACCAGGTTATTATAGACAATAGAAAAATGCACAATTCGCACTACGTAGTGATGTGGTAGGCTTGTGTGCTCCACTGCTCCTAGCCTCCAGGCACTGTGTATAGTGTCTTCAAAATTCTTTCCACTTCTGTTAGATGTTTTGCCTGACAATGAAGCACAAATTTGCTTTGAATTTCACTGAACACAAACTGCCAGAGTTGATGTTAAACCTTAAAACTCTCCTTCCTTTTAAAAGATCTCACACAACAGCAAGTCTACAAGCCATTAGTGCAGAGCAGGGAAACCTCCTTCAGCCTGAGGCCTAATTCCATTTTGGAGAAGCTCTCAGGGACCACATTCCAGTTTCTTTCTCCTTTGAAATATTTTCAAAATTGATTGAGATTGGTTGAAAACAATATGGAAGAAATTTCCAGCACAGCACTATTAGGAAGGCCAAGTTACCACTGAAGGGCCTAGCAGGAATACATCTGGAAGAGCCCAGCCAGGCAGCTGAGTAGATGGGAGAAAGATTCATTACATTTTGCCATTTGCTTTTTTACATGTTTCAGCCAGGAACAACTTCGACTCCTGAGGCATTCATAACTCTGAGCTAACTATACTGTTGAATGAGTTCAGGAAAACAAATCCAATTCCTCTCTGACGCTATGGCAAACATGGAAGATATTCCTAGCTTCACTCCAGTGACATGGAACACAGTAATTTGAAGCATCACAGGAGCTGAAACGCAGATCCACTGATTATCAGTGCAAGGATTCCTTCCTTTAAAACAAACAAACAAACAAACAAACAAGAACCCTCATGAAATCCTATAATTAAAATTGCTGGGGCTGCGGAATTCAAGCCTTCAAACTGGCATGAATCACTGAATGGAGAAGCTGTGAAAGATGAGTGGGTTTATGATGTTTCCCTTTGTGCATCTTACTGCTCGGGTTCACTTGCATCTTCCCAGCTCCATTAAAATCACAGCTTACATTTTGTAGTAGCCAATGATAATTTAACAGCCCAGTTAAATTGCTCTGCTTCTGTATTTGAGAAAAAAAGAAAGAAAGAAAAGCAGCCAGTTAATGAGCTGGTACTAAACAGTTTTGTAGTATAATCCCTCTAGGTTTGAATTAATGCAGACCCAAAATGGGCGGGTGGGGAATTAAAATATATTAGACTATTTCAGCTGGTTTTAACAATATTGTTGTTGCTGGAAAGAATTCCCTTGTGTCCTAGCCACTGCCTGCCATACATGGTCACTTCGCCAGGCTATGTAGGCATAGAGAAGAGGTGATGCTTCTATGGTGGAGGGACCACAGCCCAGTGGTAGAGCACATGCTTTGCATCCATAAGGCTCCAAGGTCAATCCCCAGAATCTCCAATTAAAAAAAAAATCTCAAGTACCAGTGATGGGAAAGACCCCAAGACCATGAAGCGCCACTGGCTAGATGAACAAATAGGCTGACCTGGTTTCATAGATTTCATTTCATAGATCATAGAGTTGGAAGGGGCCTACAAGGCCATCGAGTCCAACCCCCTGCTCAATGCAGGAAACTAGAGGAGGGGTCTCCCATCCAAGTAATAACCAGGCCTGACCCTGCTTAGCTTTCCACGCTCAGACAAGCTGAGCCAGCGTAAACCACAGGCCTATATAAGGCTGGTTTCAAGCTTTCCCTTTAAACTCAATTACAGGCCATCCTAAAAGGTCTCCCTGAAACTCTTGGTGTCAGAAATAAAAATGCAGCCATATTCTAGGCATGTGCAAGACCTTCCCTATTACCTCTGTAGATACTTCTGCCTCATTGAAATGAGACATAACATATTCAGAATCATTCTCTATCAAAGTGGCTGTGCAATGTTCTGGAGGGTAGGGATTTTTGAGAAGGTTGTTTCACATATTATCTTTCACGTTCATGTAGATGCTGGCATTATTGTGCATTCACCACCACCACCACCACCACCACCCATTTTCTGGAGCAGAGGCCTCACTTCACTTGCACAGAGATGGACAAGCCATTGTGTATCCATTCAGTTTCAGCAGTGCTCGTTATGTGTTCCCCCATTGAAAGCAAAGACCAGCTAGCTTCTGTTGAGATTGAGAATCCCTCTAATCTAACAAAGTGCTCACCATCATAATCTCTAAACCTAAATGTTTAGAAGGACCTGGGAACTCAAAGGACTGCTTTCTCATGCATGAACCTTCCTATGTTTTAAGATTGTCCTTGGAGATCTTTCTCTAAATTCTCCTGCTTTCAGAAGTGCAGGGCCGGATTAAGATAGGGGCTATTGGAGCTGCAGCTCCAGGCCCCTACCCCAAAACAGGCCCACAATCAGGACCGGTGCAGGGCAGTTTGGCGCCCCAGGCGAAATAATATTTAGCGGGCCCCCCTCTCCAAAGCAGCCCTGCTCTGCAAAAAAAAACAAAACCCTGTGCCGCCCCCACCAACCTACCCTCCCCCCGCCCTGGCGGTGGCGGCGGCGGCTGCCGCCAAGGAGGAGGAAGTGACGCGACGGGACCCCCGCGCTGTTTTTTGCCGGGGAAACCATGGCAACAGGGCTGTTTAAGCCCTGTTGCCCTGGTTCCTCCCGCCAAAACAACGCGGGCGGGGCTCCGGAAGCGACACAACATGGAGAAGGTAAGTGGCGGGGGGGCCGGGGGTGGTGGTGATGGCGGCGGGAGGCGCAGCGGCAGCGAGCGGGAGGGCGGGGGGAGGCGCAGCGGCGAGCGGGACGGGAGGGTGCAGCGGCGGCGGCGGCGGCGGCGGGAGGGAGGGTGGGGAGGCGGAGGCCTGGTGGGGGCAGCGCAGCGGAGGCAGAGGCCTGGCGGGGGCGGCGCAGTGGCAGCAAAGAGGAGCGCAGCGTTTCTGCGCCCTCTTCAGCCGTGCGCCCTCTTCAGCCGCGCGCCCTCCTCAGCACCAGGCCCATAATGCTCTTAATCCGGCCCTGCAGAAGTGTGGCAGAGGGTGTTCTCTGCTGGGGTTGTGGGCTTCTCTTCGCAGGGAGACTTGATGGCTGGCAGTGGCACACCAACTCAAATGTCCTTTTGCCACCAGCAGAAAACCTTTTTATTTTCACAGGCCATTTAATATGCTAATATAAGTGGGGCTGGGGAGCAGCTGAGTGACATATCCACCGCCAGACCCCAAGCGCTACCAACTCTAAGTCGGCTAACTGTTGGAGGTGTAATACCGCTCATGTTTCCCTTACACACATGTTTTGGCAATGCTTCTTTTGGGGAGGAGGTCATAATATGGATAAACAGTGTTAGAATGCTCTTTATTTTTTACTGATGACACATTCTTCTAAATTATTTAGGTGCTGCATTGAAGTTAACACAAGGATAACTTAAATGGATTTTCTGTGCCCTTTTGACAGCTGAAAGACTGATCTTACAACACTGGAAAGATAAACACCCATGACCCACCTCCTATAACACAATGGATTGAGGACCTCAGGATGCTTTCAATATTTGAATGGGTGGTATTTAGATGCCACTTCAGAATGGATAAATGTATGGATATTTGGTCTGCCTTTTTTTTAGCTCATGCACAATTGTTTTTATTGATAGCTGTATTTTCATACCTTTATATATACTCACAGATGTACATTTGATACACATCTATTGTAAATGATTTAGGGTGCAATCCTGTGTCCCTCTGACCTTGTCTGGGGGGGACATAGGATTGGGGTTGGAACCCCTTCAACCCCAGAAATCTAGGACCTTGGAAAACCTCGGAGTGCCCGCCCCTCCTTCACCTCGTAGCTGGTGTGGCGCTTTCAGTGCTGGCAGGGAACCAAAGATGGTCTTCCATCTTTGGTCCCCCTGTGGGGAGGAGTTCCTGGGTCAGGGAGGGGAGGAGTGAGGCCCCACTGGATTCTGAGGAAAGGAAAAACATCTAAATGGCCAAAATCAGCTGTCTAGATGTTTCTGAGGGCAAGGGGAGTGCAGCGGATATCCTGTCCACAGCACTCCTCCCGCCATGCACAATCCTCCAGGTTCGGAGGGTTGCGGGCATCCTCATAGGATTGTGCTGTCAGTATATTTCTTGCAAGAAAACTGTATTTTTTATTATTTTGTTTTGTTGAAATTCTCATCATCATCATCATCATCATCATCATCATCATCATCATCATCATCCAATAAAGAACTATAGGCCAGGACAGAAGAGGGGGCTTTGTGTTTTTCACTGTACCAGCTTCAGACTAGCATAGCTGAGGGGCCCAAGAATTGGAGGTCTGTAGGACTTTGGAACTACCCCATTTTAATTTGGGACATTCCATCCCACTCCTATAATTCCAGGGCCTTCTGCCAGCTTCCATCACCATAAACTATGGTGGTAGTTCATTACCTGCAGAACTTTCCGTGGGTGGAATGGGGATGCTGATGTGAACAGAACTCTCTCTCACACACACACACACACACACCAGTGGAGGAGTGCATCTGTCCAATCCTAACTCTCTTCAGCAAGCTAGTTTCTTGGAGGGGTGTGTGTGTGTATGATTTTATTCCTAGTTATCCATTGGCCTTTGTGATTGCTCCTAAATGTTCTAACCCAGTTTCTTATCTGCAAAGCACATCAACATGGATTTAGGAATGTGCATTTTGAGAGGAAATAAGTTTTAAAATACATATTTAAATACATAGATAAATGCAAATTTCTTTGAGCATTAAAAACAACAACCACCAATAACCCACAGATTAATGTAGAAATAGGATGGAAGCAAACTTGTGCAAAAGTGCTATGGACTGGAAATAGATGGAATTGTTGATCCCTAGTTATTGATGCTTTCATTCTGTTAAATTGTAAGCTGCTCTGAAAGTCTCCAGACTAAAGAGCAGGATATAAATACGTGCAATCAATCAGTAATCCCCGCTCTGATGCTGACTGCCTTACTATTGTGCATCTTCCCCCGCTCTGTGTAATTGGCTTAATGCTCATCATCGCATACAACACCAATCCTTTTTTCATGGACCCATAAGAACTGTTTGGAAACCTGCTACTAACAATATTTCAGACACCTATCTGCCCCAGCTAATGAAACTCATAGATATCCAATGTAGCCCTACCTTATATCAGTCAGTCAGTCAGGCGATCACTCGTGACCAAGTAAGATTGTCTTCCAGGATAAAAAAGAAAATTTACAAAAAGGAGATTTTAAAAGGAGGAAAATTCTAAAGAAAATTGTGTAGACTCTAGCGATGGGTCCGTAAGTGACTGTGGAGGCCAATTCTAGATCCACACAGCTTGCCACAGTGAGGACACAGGTTACCAGATGGAAGATGGTCTTGTAAAGGATTCATTTGACGTGCTTTTCTCTTAGCACGTTTCTCCCTTTCACCTTGCACTCGAGCTTCTTCAAAGTCCATAGAACCTTTGTGAAAGGCCAACCTCCAGTTAGATCGTTCATGGGCCAGAGCTTCCCAGTTTTTGATGTTTATATTGCATTTTTTTAGATTAGCCTTAAGAACATCTTTAAAACTCTTATACTGACCACCGATATTCCGCTTTCCATCCTTGAGTAGTAATTTGAAAAAGAGATTTCTTCTGACAGATACAAGTCAGGGGAGCAAATTTTAGACCATGGTCCTCAGATAAAATAATCTGTGAGAAATACCTTCTGCTGTTAAAAGGGATGAGATCTTTTGTGCTAGATTTATTTATTGTTTTACTACATCAGGAAGCAGCATCACTCATCTCAATCAAACCAAAGCATCACTGGCTGAAAGTGAAGGCTTTTAATAGAAATTCTGCTGGCCAGGCAGCTGTGTGTGTGTGTGTGTGTGTGTGTGTGTGTATCTTACTTGACTTCCTTACAGTGTTTAAGGAGGCTTGCAAATGTACAAGTCAAAGAATGGTGGTGGCCAGAAGTGCACTGCTGCTTCTGCTGCGCTGTGATAGCCACTAACAGAGCCAGCACCTTTTAAAAATGGCAAAAGAATGGATCATAGTAGAAGAACATTTACATTACAATCGTAAGAGGGGTTGGACAGGATGGGAAGTGGTAGATTGATTGTAGGAATGGGAGAACGAGCGATATTCAAGGTAATCAAGGTTCTCTGTGTTCCACTTTGAAGCTCTCCTCGCCTCACTGCCTCACTCCTAAATGCGAGTTTCTTCCCCCCCAAAAAAATAGGAAAAGTGAGCATTTACAAAAATGAAAAATGTGCACCTTTCCACGCATGCACCCCAAATGTACACTTCCCCCTCATAGGCTAAAGCAGGAAACTGCATTTTTGGGGGAAATGCACATGTGTGCAAGTGTGCACTTTCAAACATGAACGCAAGCTCGGGAAATGGCAAAAACCATTTCCCGAGAATTATGCTCCTGCTCATGTCCACATTTGGGGTTGCAAATGGGACATTTTTGCATGATTTGTGAACAGGAACAAAACTTGTGCATCCATACAAAAGAGAGAGAGAGAGAGAGAGAGAGAAGAGTTAAGAACCACCGCCCTGCTCTTGTGGGCATGTTAAGCCCCCTCCTACCCCCCCAAACCCCACCAAATCATTTTGCATCACCCCCGTTTCTCCTCTCATTTTAGATCAGGGGTTCTTAACCTGTGGGGTACGCCTCCCCAGGGGAGGTTTGGACTGACTCCAGGGGAGGTGTGAGTCTGAGAATCCCCTCAACTATACATTGTTTATTTTACAAGTACATAGCAGCGCAGCTTGGCGGCTGGCCCAACCTTATTTCTTTCTACTAATCTTGGGAGCTACGCCGTTCATTTAATTGAATATGTATTTTTTTTTAGTCCAGAGACAGAGCATAAATTAAAAAAATGCAAACTCGTCCTGGCTAAGCCTAAATTTTGGGCCGTTAATACATGGGAGGCATGGGTCATAAGATTTTTCACAAGGGAGGTGTGACACCAAAAAGGTTAAGAACCACTGTTTTAGGGTTTTACCTGAAATCCCTCCGCCATTGGGCAAGCCCCAAAAACAAAACAAGACCAACCCAAATACAGACGGGAGAAGAGCCAATCCATGCTCTCTTTCTCACCCAGATACACACATTGAAAAGAAGGACAGAGGAGCCTGGCCTGCTGTGACACAGTGGCTGCTTCCCTGTTGCACTTCTCTGGTGCTGGCTGAGCAGCACCTCCACTGCTGCTGCTGCTGCTGCTGCTGCTTCAGTTCAGTTCATTTAATTACAGTCACAAACCAACCAATAGGAAAAACAGGATATACAATTCGAAATGAGGACTACAGATACAGACTGCAAGTGCAAAATTTACGTAAAATGGCAGATTCAATCAACTAACTTCAATGACACTATCTGTTAGTATCAGCTAGTACTAAGTGAATTATAATAAGATGTGACCATCTGATTCCTAATAGAACATGCCTGGGGACAAAACTTTGCCACCTTAAGAGTAAGTTCATTGGTAGAGTCTGAGAGAAGGAGGGAGGAATAAAACTTGCCAGATCTACCAGGGCATTTTATGAAAATTGGAGCAATATAATAGGAACGAATGTCCTTATAGTATAAGCAATATAATAAAGCATGTTCCACTGTTTCAACCATGCCTAATTGGCAGGAGCAAACACATTGAGAGTGAGGAATTCATAGGTATCTCCCTTCCAAGAGAGCTGATGGTAGTGTTAAAGCGGGCCAAGGTAAAAGCTCTACGGTATTTAGGAATTTCAAGAGCATAAAGATAGTCTGCGGGAACAAATTTTTATTATAATTACCAGCTGCCAGATAACACTGAGCCCTTGCTCTATCTTCCTGTAAGGCTACATCCCTTAATTATTTCTTTGGCTCTTAAAAATCCCAGGTGTAATAGAGCTGGGGGGGGGGAGAGTCCATATTACTGTAATTTCTTCTCAACAGCTCTCACCCAATTGGAGGGGAAATTATCTAGTAAGATCAGGGGAGCAAATCCAGAAGGGGCAAGGTTTAGTTTAAGCCAGTACCTAATTACATGAAACCAAGCATGTGCTTCAAGTGGAACCATACCAGATTCCACTCTAAGCAGGGCATTAGGAAGACAGGGTGGAACTCCAATGATAGTTTGCAGAAACTTGTGCTGTATTGCTTCCAGGGGGCGGGAATCCCCCTGGAAGCACAGGGGGATTTCACAGTTGTGATCCATACATGGCTTGAGGGATTACCTTGCCCTGGAAGACTTTTATCACAGATGGTATATGTGAGCCTCCTTTAGAAAAAAAAGAATCTAAGAATAGCGGCAACAGTTCTTTGGGCGTTCCCAGTAACATATGCAGACTGTGCTCTCCATGACCCAGGTGCCTGGAATGTTACACCTAAATATTTGTATAGCCTAACCTGTTCTATGTCATGGCCATTAATCTGCCACCTATGTTGTACAAACCTTTTCGAGAAGGCAAGAACTGTGGTGGTTTATCGTAACCTGCTCCTTGGTACAGTATATCAGTCAGTCAGGCGATCACTCGTGACCGAGTAAGATTGTCTTCCAGGATTAAAAAAAAAGAAAAGAAAATTTACAAAAATGAGATTTTAAAAGGAGGAAAATTCTAAAGAAAATTGTGTAGACTCTAGCGATGGGTCCGTAAGTGACTGTGGAGGCCAATTCTAGATCCACACAGCTTCCCACAGTGAGGACACAGGTTACCAGATGGAAGATGGTCTTGTAAAGGATTCATTTGACGTGCTTTTCTCTTAGCACGTTTCTCCCTTTCACCTTGCACTCGAGCTTCTTCAAAGTCCATAGAACCTTTGTGAAAGGCCAACCTCCAGTTACTAGATCATTCATGGGTCAGAGCTTCCCAGTTTTTGATGTTTATATTGCATTTTTTTAGATTAGCCTTAAGAACATATTTAAACCTTTTATATTGACCACCGGTATTCCGCTTTCCATCCTTGAGTTGGGAATAAAGGAACTGCTTTGGGAGACGGCAGTCAGGCATTCGGACAACATGACCAGTCCACTGAAGTTGGCGTTGAAGGATCATTTTTTCAATGCTAGTAGTCTTTGCTTCTTCCAGTACACTGACATTTGTTCGCCTATCTTCCCAAGTAATTCGCAGGATTTTCCGGAGGCAACGTTGATGAAATCTTTCAAGGAGTTGGAGGTGACGTTTATAGATAGTCCATGTTTCGCAGGCATACAATAAAGTTGGTAATACAATGGCTTCATAAACCAGTGTTTTGGTCTTCTTACAAATATCCCGATCCTCGAACACTCTATGTTTCATTCGAGAAAACGCGGCACTTGCGGAGCTCAGACGATGCTGGATTTCATTGTTGATGTTAGCTGTAACAGAAAGATAGCTGCCAAGATAGAGAAAATGATCGACATTTTCCAGTATTGTCCCGCCAAGCTGGATAGATGGCATCACCAAAGGGTTAGCTTGCACTTGCTGATGAAGCACTTTGGTTTTTTTGATGTTAAGTGAGAGACCAAGTTTTCCGTATGCTTCTGCAAAAGCATTTAGGATAGTTTGGAGATCATCCTCTGAATGTGCGGAGACCACATTATCATCAGCATACTGAAGTTCCACAACGGAGGTTGTAATTACCTTACTTTTTGCTTTCAGCCTGCTGAGATTAAAGAGCTTTCCATCTGTTCGATATATAATTCCCACACCGGTGGGAAGTTTCCCCTCGACAAGATGTAAAATCATGGCGACGAAAATAGCAAATAATGTTGGGGCAATAACACATCCCTGTTTAACACCTGATCCCACTTTAAATGGAGTATATAGAGAAAGACCGAAGGGTCCTTCTGACTCTCACTTCTGAAAATGACAAAATTACAGCATCATCCACATAAATGAAGGCAGGGATTGGTTGGTTTGATAATTTAGGTGAGTGGAAATCAAGGTTTGATAAGGATTGAACCAAGGAATTAATATAAAAATAAATTAATAAAAAGAGGGGCCAGAATACAACCCTGTTTTACTCTGCTCCTGACTTGGACTATGAGAGACAAATGTCCCTGCAGATTGCATCTTACCCTTAATTATTGTCATGTGACATGCGGATCAGAATAAATAATGTACGCTCCAAAGTAGAGGCTTCCAGTTTTGCCCATAGTCTATCCCGAGAAATGCTATCAAATGCTGATTTAAAATCGACGAAAGCACACTGCCGCTGCTTAAATTTCCCTGGGTAGGCGTTGAACCAGCACTTGAAGCAGGTGCTCCCAATTTGTCATTGTGAATGGGATGTGTGATGTAGGCTGCAGGGGCAAGCAACCCTTTTGGGCCCATGGGCACATTTGGCAATTTGAGAAACTGTCCTGGGCACCACCACAAAATGGCTGCAATGGGAGGCATGGCTAGTATATAGGCTTACCTGGGAAGTAGGTCTTACTCAATGGGACATACTTCTGAGTGGATATGCAAAGGATTGCACTGTTAATCAGTACTCTGCGGCTTGGCTCACTTTCTTGAATTAGCTGCTGTCTATGTGCCTAGAGTTTGCTACCATGGATAGATTCCAGATTTGGTTATCTTTCATTTTACACCTCTTATCTTTGTGTCTGCTACCCACAGTGAGACATGTGGGACCCTTATGAAATTGTGCTTCTTGAAAGCCCTTCGGTTTCTCTGAAAGCTCCTCAGCATTTCAGCCAAGAAGGAACTTCCACCACCCACTAAAAAAAAAAAAAAGCGTCAGTGAATCCCGGAGGCAACTGGGAATACGTGGATCTTCCACGAGAAGTTTCACTCCTTTTATTGAAATTATTTTTTCTTCCCTCAATATTGTCCAACAATTTCTGCAAAGCAGAAACCTTCAAATTCACCTAAACCTTTTGTTAACCTCATCAGAACTTGTTTTCACCCAAGCCTCAAAACATCACTTTTGGCAACATTTGGTGGTAGCTCTACTACTTGGATCTTCTATACATTTCTGAGATCTTCAGAATGCCTTTCCTCCTGTCAAAATGAATGGCTGGATATGGCCCTGCTTCACCCTAATTATCCAAAGACTACTTCCCTTGATGATCTTTTAAAGACATTTCAGGATGTACTTGCTTCCCCTTGTTTTTTCAAACTAAAATAAAAATCCACATTATATAGAACATGGGTAGGCAACCTATTGGGGCCTGTGGGCACATTAGGCGATTTGAGAAACTGTCCTGGGCACCACCACAAAATGCTTGCCATGGGAGGTGTGGCTAATCAAAAAGACAGGTGGCCTGTCCATAGGCGAGCTCACTTGCCCAGTTGCCACTATTACTTCTGCTGCTGCTGCTGCTGCTTAGGTTTCCTCTTCCGCATGCTGCAAAACGAAGTGTCCTGTAGTAAAAGAGCATATAATTTAGAGATATCTCCTTAAATGAGACACTAGTTTACAATATGTAATTTAAGGACATGATCTAACAAGATTACCTGGGGCTGCCACAGCACAGCAAGGCTTGAAACTGCGGGTTGAACTGGAGTCTCTCCATATATACACAGTCTTACCCAGAGACTTTTATATGCCCTACCCTTGGGTACCTGAGATGGGAGAAAACTGCATCATTCCCATCTCAGGGAGGAACCTGGCAGACAGCAAGGTACTTTGTTTCCTATCCAAAAAAGGTGGCAACACTAGTAACTGGGTAGGTGAGTGAGTAAGTGTGTGTTACTGACAGGGATGGGGACTCGGACTCGGGGACTCGACTCGTGAGTCGGACTGAGTCCCCCCTCTGACTCGAGTCAGACTCAAGTCCCAATATTTTCTATGGGACTCGAGACTCGACTCGGGACTCGAGCCTACTCTGCCACCGCTGCCCGCCACCGCTCACCTCCCCTCAACTCACCTTGCTGCCGTCGCACGACGCACGACGACGACGCCTCGCCGACGCCACCATCGCACGCCGCCTCATCACACCGCCTCATGCCACCACCACCATCACCCGCCACCTCATCACGCCGCCTCATGCCGCCGCCCGCCCTCCTGCTGCACGCACGCACGCCGGCAGCAGCGCCTTGCCTCGCCGCATGCACGCACCCCACCGCCGCCACCGCTGCCATCGCTCTGCTTTTGGTGGGGGGAACCATGGCAACAGGGCTTAAACAGCCCTGTTGCCGTGGTTCCCCGTGCCAAAAACAGAGCGCCGGCGGCGTGTGTGCATGCGGCGAGGCGGCGGGCAACGGCATGAGGTGGTGTGCGACAGCGACAGCATGAGGTGGCGTGATGAGGCGGCGTGCGACGGTGGCGGCGGCGTGAGGCGGCGTGCGACGGTGGCAGCGGTGAGGGCGGCGGCGGCGGCATGCAGCGGCGGCAAGGTGAGTTGAGGGGAGGTGAGCCATGAACTTGTAAGTGCAGCATGTCTAAAGATGTAGCCGAGAGTATCATGTCTGAACTTTTCCCAAGTTCAGAACACATTGACTACCAAATGATTCCTGCACAACTGTAAATACATTCCTAAGCCTGCCTGTATCCAATCTGCAAGATCTGAGTGAGTAAACTTTGTTTTTAACCTCCAAAAGACTGTTTGTCTTATTGGTAATATAAGGGGGAAGCCAGGTGAAGATCCAGCCTGTCCAAAGGGGCAGTCTGTACCAACTAAATGCTGGTTCTGCTCTAACCAGCAGCTCCGCACGCTCACGTTTTTCCACTGTAGTTGGGGTCTGCTCTGCTGTGCTTGCAAACACATGAGGGGAGAGATAATATGTCATAATATCCTCTCCCAGCTCTTTTGGCAATCCCCAACAGTTTTCTATTAAAATTGTTATCTCCACCACAACTCATTCCCTCACTCATGATTCCACATTCTCTCCCTGTACCAAAAGTTACTCCATTTCATATTTGTTCACTTTCCCCATGAATCCTAGCAACTCCAGGTCTTCATTGATGCTCTAACCCTTTGTAGCTATGACCCTTTTCCCAGGCCAAGCTATACCCGAAAGATCATAAAATCACAAAACACATCTCATCATAACAAGTGCAGGGGTGGATTATAGCCAGCATTGGCTCCAATTGGACCCTCTCCATCCCCCTAAGTGTGGCCGACCTGCAAGCTTCACCTGCAAGCCTGGAGCTGATACAGGAGGAAATTCCCTTCTAGTTGTAACCAACTGAAATGAAACTCATAACAAAAACAGAAGCAAAACACCCTGCTCCCCCCAAGGAGAAAAACTCCTCCACCCGATTACTCCCCCTCAACCCACTTAGGATTGCTGTGTTAATTTTCTGTTTCTCTACTCTCTTCCTTCAGCCATTGGCCTTCCGACCTTTCACATGTGCAGTTCAACTTCGTAGGTTACAAGAGGAAGTTTAATTAATTTAAGTATCAAACATAGCTCTAAATTTTGTGAAGAGGACCTCTTTAAACCCAGTATGTGGAGAACATAAGCTAAAATTGTGTTGTTTCTGGCTTTGATAGATTACTGTGTCTCCTTTTTTTTTGTCTTGCTTGGTGCTGGCGCATTGTAAAAATATGCAATAGGACAATTTTGCGATGATCTTTGGAAAAATGTATGTTTCTTTCCTTACCATTCATTTTCAGATAAGACATTTGCATAAGAATTATGTTGCACATTTTACATACGTATCTCCTCCAGAGACAAGTTTAATTCAGAGTTGCCAAGGCAGAATAAATGTAGGTTCGTCCCAAATATCTGTAATAATTTGAATGAAAAATTGATGGCTGTCTGGTAAGAAGTTACTTGAGTTATATAAATTACCAGGAAAGAAATGTAGGTTATCCCAGGCTGCTAAGCAATCTACTTCTTCTGAGCTAGTAGATTCATGTTCAACGGCATGTTTTCCCCCCTCAAAATGAATTATTTATATTAAAATGATTGCATTAGAAAAGAAAAGGTTTACCACCCAAGGAACATAAGGCTAACCTTCCTGGTAACAAAAAGGAATGAGAAAACTGTGCTAAGAAGAGATGCTGATCAAGATTCAAAGAAGGAATATGTGCATGTTGGAGAGTTTGTATGCATGGCCAAAACTTTACATGCTGTTTTTTGCTGCAGAAAGTTTGCATTGCCAAAGACATTAGACAAGCCATGTTTTATACTTAACAACAGCTTGTCTCTTCAGCTGCTTTTACTTCAGAAGTCTCAAATAAAACAACATGCAAGCCTCTGAGAATACATCTAACCTTCTTTGAAACCCCCAAAGAAGCTACTATTCAGTGTTAAAAGTGGCTTCTTTTTTCAGTGAGAAATGCTGCAGTGAAAACAAGGTGCCCAGGCTCTTACTGAGCATGTCGTTATCTCATACACATACATGTTTGCTTTTTGGATCCCAGCCATTCATGCTGTTTTCTTCCATGGCAATTAGTGTTCTGAGTGTTGGATTCTATTTTATTTTTAAATGCACCTCTGGGCAGGATTATGGGGTCAAGCCGGGGCGAAGCCTAGAGGGTCTGGAGTTGGGTTTGGTAAGTCTGGGAATAGGGTCAATATCAAAACACATTTATCATGAACCGATACTGACAATTTGTCATGACACATTTTAATATATATTATTAATTTACGTTTATAGAAACAAGTCCAAAATAATTTAATATCACAGATTCAGTGAACAGAACAAAAACTAAACAATCCATACAAAGTTTTAAATTCATTTGAAAATTCATATCTATTCCCCCCACCCCCCCAGAGCAATATTAAAAAAAGTGATGAAAACCATACATCTATGGGCTATTCACACACTGCCTGAAGAAATTAATACTGCTTCTAGATCCAATACAAGTTTATGGATAGACACAAGAGTTGATACCACTTGTATGGCCACTGTAGTACTACACACAATCACCAACTGGGTGAAGGTGATACAAGCAGAAGGTCAGAGTGCCTTGTCTTAATGGCAACCCCAAAATTCTGTGTAGAAACATCAAGTGTGCTTGCTCCAAGAACCATCGTCTGGTCAAACATTGGAGAGCCCTGATAAAGTTGGAATCTGGCAGTCACATTTCATAGATTTCATAGAAATCTTGTGATGACCCATGGGCCGGTCCCCAGCATCATTTATCTTCTAGACATGGGACCAAGTTCTACAGGGGAGGAGCATGACCAGATGGTAAAGACCCAAGCAATATTAGGCTAGGGATTGAAATTAGGCTGGGGATTGAAATGCCCCCTAGAAATTAGGCTAGGGATTGAAATGCCTCCTTTGTCTCCTCCCTCTGCTTGCCTGTTGCCCTTTTCCTCCACTTGGTTCTACTTTCTCACTCTCCTCCAACTCCCTGGCATCTCCTCCTCCTCCTGTCTTCCTTTGTCTCTCTCTCGCTTTTACAATTCCCGTCTCTGTCTTGCTTTCTCCATCCTCTCCCTGTCCTCCTCCTGTTGCCTAAATGCTGTCTCATTAAGTAGCATTTCTTGTTGCTGCTCCACCCCCCACCCCCAGGACTCTGGCCAGCTGAGTGGCGTCTCTGTGCTACTTCTAGGATGTGCAGCATAGAGGCAACAACTGCTTGCCTGGGCTTTCCCATTTGCTGTTGACCTCAGATGGTCTGTCCACACTTTCTCCTCACTGCCTCGGTTGTGAGACATTAGGGGTGAAACATCAGCAATGAAGTTCCTTAGGGCAGGGTATGCCTTGACGATCCCCGATGTGACATCATACAGCTACAGACACATTTTTTCCCTTAAATAAAGTGGGGGTTGCCCCACAGTCAGCAAATCGGGGTGTGTGTGGCAAAAATGGCTGCTGGGCCTCCCAAAGTTGCCCACCCCTGTTCAATACCATGTTATTTTTCAGCCACCCCAGAAAACCCAGCTAATCAGTTTAACTTCTTCTACAATGAGTCTTTTTGTGACCAGTTTTGCAAAGGCCTATGCAGATAAAAGCAATATAAAAGAATCTGGGGAATACACACACACACACACACACATTCCTTTCAAGCATGCATATGGAATGTCTGCTGATCTAGTGTAGGTATAGCTTAGCAATTCGATTAAAGTGTGATTTCTAGACATTCTAGCACCTGCTGGTTTCTATTTATATTTAGGGATAATTAATAGACTAACCTGCAGAGAATGTCTGTCACAGATGGAAAGTAAAAAGAGGCTGAGATTTTATCAGATGGGCAAGGATAGGTAAAACCATACCGAGCATTCCATTTTCATTCTAAAACCAGCCTGATACCAGGATAAAGATAGTAGGTGAGGAAATATGGTCCCCATAGTCCTTTCTATTGGTGAGAAATCTTACCATGGACAGTTCCGCTTTGCACCATATACGTTTGGAAAGGGTACAAGGAATTTAATGAGCTCTCTCTAAATGAACAGAAATACAGAGGAGAATAGCTGTGCCAACCAGACAGGGGGAAATATCCCAATATTAGCACATACAGTAATACCTTGGATTGCAAGTAACTTGGTTTGAGAGCGTTTTGCAAGACAAGCAAATGTTTAAATATTTATTTATTTATTTATTACTTGATATACAAGCGACGTCTTGCAATACAAGTACTGTAGTACGGCTTAAATTAAAAATCTCTGTACAAATTTTTTTGGGGGGATTTCGTTTTGATATAAGAGTGTTTTGGATTACAAGCACGTTTCCGGACCGAATTATGCTCTCAATCCAAGGGATGACTGTACTGAAGTCCCTAGGGCAGGGCTGGGCAACCTGTTGCTCTCCAGCTGTTGATAAACTACTACACCCATCATGCCTCACCATTAGCTAGGCTGGCTGGGGATAATGGGATTAGTAGTTCATCTATGTCTAGAGGGCCACAGGTTCCCCAGCCCTGCCCTAGAAGACTGAACCATCCCAGAGTGCCACTGCTGTGTACTGGTTAGTGTTGGACTGTGACTTGGGAGATCCAGGTTCTAGTTCCTGCTCAGCCATAAAGTTCACTGGGTGACTTTGGGCCAGTCACTGACTCTCAGCCTAACCTACCTCACAGGGTGGTTGTGAGGATAAAATGGAGAGGAGGAGGACAATGTAAGTCACCTTGGGTTCCTTGGAAGAGGAAAAAGGGTGGGACACATATGTAGTAGTAGTAGTAGTAGTAGTAGTAGTAGTAGTAGTAGTAGTAGTAGTAGTAGTAGTAATAATAATAATAATAATAATAATAATAATAATAATAATAATAATATGCCTTGACATGGTCTTGCTGCCACTGGTAGGGGTGGATAAATCTGTCAATTTTTGTTTCTCTCAGTTTCTCAGTTTTCCAATCTTAAGTTCATTTTGCCCCCTTTCCACATCAGTTTATACAGACAGATATACATATAGATATATGCATAAAAATTTGTACATGCTTGTGCACAGTTCTCCTAATATACAGATTTTTATATGCAACTTTGCCTAATATACGTTTGTTTGTTTGTTTGTTTTGCAATTTCACAAATTTGCACATTTATGTATGCATTTTTTTTATTAGAGAACTGCAGCACAAAATTCAGAAAAACGTGGATATTGAAGTATAGCTGTGTTTCAGTTTGTGTGTTGGTTGATGCCAATTAGTTTGCATTAAGCTGTGAACAAATTTCTCCCTCCTCCCTACTCGAAGGAGCATTTCGGAGCCTTCGCGGGACTAGGAAAATTGGGTTTGGGAACAATGCTTCAGTGTCTTTCCTTTTCAACATGCTTCATTGTGAATGCAACCAAGAAGACAGGCCGAGCCCCCCCCCCCATGAGTTAGCTCCTTTCCTATGCTTTAAAAGTAACATGAAAAGGCCTGGGTCACATGGGAGAAAGCCATAATATGGCTCCATCCCATGCCAACACCACTGGCTTCAGAAACTGTGACATAACTGGTGTAGAGGGGACTCAGAGCATGAGCTCCTCTTATGTAGCTTGGGGCTTCTGGTGTTACCTGGTCAACATGGGAATAGGGAGGGGACTAAGATTTCCATGCATTTCACTGATCTGCATTTGCTATCCATGAGGTACACCCTAAACATTATTTTCACCCTAAACCACAATGTTGTGTTTTTTAAATGACAAATAACTTAAATTTGTACAAATACATCAGGGTGGGCAACATGCTGCCTGTGAGCCACATATGCTTCTTCTGGGTTTTTTGTGGCTCCCACCACCTCCAAGTTGCTGCCAGCCACCAAATTGTAGCATTGCAGCAGTGAAAAAGCCACTTTTTTGCCACTGCCAAATTGCTGCCAAAACTCAGTGGTGGTGATTTCAGTGGTGGTGGTGGGTATTATTATTATTATTATTATTATTATTATTATTATTATTTGTATCCCGCCTTTCTCCCAACACTGGGACCCAAGGCGGCTTACAGCCTTTAAAACTCATACAATTAAAACAAAATAGAAAAATACAAAAGTTAAAAATAGAATTAAATCATCAATAATATTATATATATATATATATATATATATATATATATATATATATATATCTCACGTTAAAAACAGTACAATATACATAACAGTAAAAACAGCATTCCATCACATCACAGGCTAGTCCCAAATGCCTTCTGAAACAGGAAGGTCTTTGCCTGTCTCTAGAAGCTTACCAGGGAGGGCGCCACTCTAGCCTCCCTGGGGAGGGAATTCCAGAGCACTGGGGCAGCCACCAAGAAGGCCCTCTCCCGTGTTCCCACCAGGCGGTGGCGGAACTGAGAGAAGGAAGGGGCTCCCCTGAGGATCTCAAATTGCGGGCAGGCTCGTAGGGGAGAATACGGTCTTTCAGATAATCTGGACCCAAGCTGTATAGAGCTTTAAAGGTCATAACCAGCACTTTGAATTGTGCCCAGAACAGACTGGGAGCCAGTGAAGCTGTTGTAATAGAGGAGTTGTATGCTCCCAGTAACCAGCCTCCAGTGGGCTATGGAGGTTGGAAATTGGCCCCTGGACCCTCTGAAGTTGCCCTCCCCTGAAATACATCAAATCAAGCACTGAATGATTTTCTAAAGTTTAACTTTAATATTGAGGTGTCCATGGACTAAAGAAGAGAGGATTCCATTAATCTTATTAAACTAGTCTGTGGAATTGTAGTCTGAAGTACTTAAGACTATGGAATAGGAAAAGCTCCCCAATCCATCAGTGTTCATGGAGAGACATATCTTTATCACCAAGTCACTTCCCCAGGAGTAGTCCCATTGATTTCAGTGGTGCTACCCTTACATAAGCATTCTATGGACAGCAGCCTATAGTGCCACCTGCAGCGCATTATTAAGCCAGGATCCCTTATCAGTATTCCTTCCTATGATTGTTCCTCCTTATAACAGTTTCTTGGAAGTCTTCACAAAGGACAAGTTCCATAGTGTGCAGACAGCTTGTTTGACTTCTTTGGATTCTGTCCACCTGGGCTCCTTTTTTCCGCACAATGGAAACTGCACAAGTTCTGCTTTTCAAAGCATTCTGCTATCTGTGAAAGAGGAAGTCGGATTTGCCAATGTTCCATTTCATTCTCTGTCTCACAACAACCTCCCTTCCTCTCCCCTTCTCTCCCTCCCTCCCTCTCTCTATTTCACCTGCTGCTGCTGCTTAGCCACATATTTCTGAAGTTCTTCCTCTCTCCCTCTCCCTTGCTACACTTTTGGTTTTTCAAGATAAGGCTGCCTTCTGAAGTGCAGTATCCCATTTGCAGGAGAGTGCCTTGTGGAAGTGCACACAGTCTTGCAATCATATTCACCCAGCTGTACACTCATGAACAGAGAGAGTTTGAGAGGTCACTTGACAAAGCTAACAAACAAATAGCTACACACTATTTCTTCCCATCCACTGTATTCTTGTTCTTCAAAAGATGTGTGTGTGTGTGTGCGTGCGCATGTGTATGTTATTCCTGCCACTCCGTGGTTCAAATGATTGACCTAATCATGACAATACAGAGAGAACGTCAATCTTCTCTTTCCACATTCAGGACCATCCTGAGTAAGAAACAGCAACAACACTTGATAGTTGGAACAGCTCATGAAGAACTCAGGCCCCAAGTGTGGCCTACAAAAGCTTCTCAACATTATTGTGTCTAAACATTTAGAAATCGGCCTCATAGCTTAACCACATGGGGCAGTATCAATCGGGCCGCTCCACTGTGGTAAGGAAGCGAGAGCCACTTCCCAAGTTCATTCCCAGCTGACTTGTGGTCAATAATCAGCCAGAGCGGGTAAAAAAGAATTCCTTTATTGAAAATACAGCACTGTATGGTGTCACTCAAAGAAAGAAGAGTGAGACCCCTAACACAAGAAATGCATCCCTCTTTATACCTTTTTGTTAAGCATTTGTCTCTACACATGTGTACTAGCAATTTCGCTGTTGTCACCGTTTGCTTATTTATCTACAAGATTTATGCTCTTTGCAACATTTGGTTTCTTCTCTCCTTGGCCAGTGCCCAGCTGTAAATAATGCAATCACTGACCAGGTGATAGGGAGTGGGGATAGGGAGAAGGAAGAACAGTTTACACTTCTTTGATAGTTACAGACATGCGCATGCCCTTGTAAATCAGTCTTGTTAGGATAATCTTGCATGATTTGAAGCAACTTCTACCACTTTATCTCATATGCAATTAACTCCAGTAGTTCAAAGAATCTCACAAGGCTGCTTACAGAGGCTGCTCTCAGCCTTTAGTGAAAGGGAGAGCTTCCGGCCTTCCAAAAGTCAGGACATGAAATTCTAGTTTAAGAAAGTTCTGGGATTACATTTAATACAGAATAATACTTATGTTCATATTACAAAATAATACTTGTTACATTTCATATGCATACATATTACATAGGATTTTTATACTTTCCACACCACCTCCACTGGTTCCATTGTGCTCGTGGGACCCACCACTTCAGGAATGAAACGTCTAAAAAATAACCCTGTTCCCACTAATTTCTGGATTGGGACAGTTCAGCGGAGCTCCCTTCTGTGACCTCCACCGACCTGCCCCATTTGAGAATTGACCACTGCTCATGCAACAAGGCTCTAGTGCTTCTAAAAATAACCCAAAATGAGCAGAAATGCTCATTTCTGGGATGGGGCAGGTCAGCAGAACTCACAGAAGGGAGCTCCGCTGAACTGTCCTGATCTGGAAACGAATGTTTCCACTAATTTCTGGTATTTTTTTTAGAATCACCAAAGCCCTGTTGTACAAGCAGTGGGTCCCACAAGTGCAACAGAACCAGTGGAAGAGGAGGAGCTGTGTTGGATACTGCCCAATGGTTCTAGTCTAAACATGACTAAATCTGGATCAACTCTGTATGTCAGGGGTGGGCAACTTGAGAACTTCCAGATGTTGTGGCCTACATTTCTTATTACCCCTCACCATTAGCTATGCTGGCTAGTAATGGTGTTCACAAACCTGGGGGGGGGGTCGCCTCTCTGCCGCCTCGCCTCTCCGCGGCAGCGCCCCCCCCGCCTCGATCTTCTGAGCGGCGCGGAGCAGTTCTCCGCGCCGCTCGAGCCGCCGGCGCTGGTCCCATCGCGTCACAACTGGCCCCGGAAGTGACGCGATGGGACCCTGCGCAGGCGCACTGGACCCCCGCGCGACGTATTGCGCCTGCGCAGGGTTCCATCGCATCACTTCCGGGACTGGATGTGACGCCACGGGACCAGTGCGGGCGGCTCGCCACAGAGAGGCGAGCCGCCACTGGAAAAAGGTAGTCCCGCGCGGACATGAGCGGGGCCGATTTCGGCCCGCTACACCCACGCGAGGCGAGTGGTTACATCCCTATCAGCTAGGTCTGATGGGAGTTGTAGGCCAAAATGTCTGGAGGGCCACAAGTTGCCCACCCTGATCTAAAACTTTTGTAGTTTAGGAAAGTTCCTGAAAATGTTTCAACTTTCCCTTTCTAAAAATGTCTATTATATGTTATAATCATGTACCATATTAGTAATTCAAAATATGTTTAAATAGGATTAGAAAGTACATGTTTGTCTTTGTTATTTGGCTATATTTCTTTGAAATGTGTAGTATTGATTCAACTTTATTGCAGAATATATCTGAGGCTGCAGCTATGGATTTTTGATATTTGTTTAATTTGGGGGGGGGTGAATTGAGAAAGGTGTTTAAGCAAGGCATTCTTCCATAGCTTTTCCACACACAAAAATTAATCTTACTAAAGCAAATGGAAATTAGCATTTTTGTTTGGTTCAGACTAGTAATTTTCCAGTCATTTTGAAATGATGGTGCGAGACTGCTTTTGCATGGTGTCCCTTGAAAAGAAATGTCCCTGCTCCTGCGATAAGTCAGTATTTAAAACTTTGCTTCTGCAGCATGTTCGCAGACAGCTCGGTTACAGTTGAACCAATACTCTTTTGTCTCAACGTGTTAAATTAAATGTTTTGGCTCTCCCATTATCTCCTGCAGATTATTTATTTATTTGTTTATTATATTTATACCCCGCCTTTTTTCCTGCAAGGAACCCAAGCGGGCTTACATAATCCTCCTCCATCTTTACAACAACCCTGTGAGATAGGTTAGGCTGAGAATCAGTGACTGGATAACAAAGAAGGATGGAACATGGTTTTTGGACATAATGTTACCCCTGCATAACAAGTTACATGTGCCCAAATTCCCTCTTGTATTAAAGGTACATGAGCCTTCTCCAAAACTGGTCACCCTATTTCCAAGGGAGGCATGGGAAGAGATTAGCAATGGGTTCTCAGCCTCTTGTTCACTCCAAAAGGGGTTCCAGGCCTTCTGTGTGTTCCAACTGAACACTTGAAAAAGCCTCTTCATACCCTCCACCTCCTTCTGCCTGAAGAGTCTACAAATTTTCCACAGGTAAGAAGAGCCAGCGGGCACTTCGAATCCACAGCAGAGATGTGGTGTGGGGGGATCCCCTAAAATTGGGTAGACTAGAGAGCAGAGCCCATCCTGTCACAGAAGGTCCCTTCCTCTCACAGAAGGCAGATCCTGGATCCAACGCTTGATGTCAATGTGTACAATGTGTACAGGAGGAACATGTGTCAATAAGGTCTTTATCCTAGAGTCACAGGCACACAGCATAAGGAATTAGAATGCCTGAGTGGGAAAAGAAAATAGCTCTAAAACGGAGATAACCAGAGCCTGAGGTTAGAATAATCAAGTACCGTATTTTTTGCTCCATAACACACACTTCCCCCCCGCAAATAGGGGGAAATGTCTGTGCGTGTTATGGAGTGAATATTGTAAAAAATAAGTATTTTTATTTTTTTTACATACCTCCCTCTGGGCTCCTGGGCTGAGTGGGGCAAGCCCCTGCCTCTCAGCTGACTTGGCTGCAGCGCCCCCCCACCTGGCAGCAGGGACGCGGGTGCAGGGACGCGGAGTGGGTGGGTGCAGGGCCAGCTCTGCTCTGCGCAGCGACCTCCGGAGCCCACCGGCCGGCAGAAGAGAGGAGGGCTCTTGCGCGGAGCTGGACAAGGCCACCCGTGCCCACCACAAACTTTACCGCCGTGGCGGTGGCGGCGCAGCGGTGGTGGCGCGGTGATGGCGGCAACAAACTGCTCCATAGCGCTACAAGTGTTTTGGGGGCTCAATAGCAGCTACGGAGCCGCCAAATTTAGTTGTTTGCAAGCTAAATTTGGTCCTTTTGCTGCTCCGCAACTCCTACAGATACCATTAAGGAAAGTAATTGGGGGGGCAGCAGGGACGCGGGCAGGCGGGTGCAGGGCCAGCTCTGCTCCACGTGGCGACCTCTGGAGCCCGCCGGCCCTGCCCACCGGCGAAAGTGACGCAACGGGACCAGCGCGCCTCGCCCAGCCTGCTGATCCACCCCTCGGCCGCGGCGCCTCCAATGAGAGCGCAGCAGGCCGGGCGAGGCGCGCTGGTCCCATCGTGTCACTTTCGCCGCGCCAGAAGTGACACGACGGGACCAAGAACACTTCCTTTGTCCTGGTTTGTTTACTTCCAGGGACACTCTGGAAAATGGAGCATCTATGGCAGGAACCATACAGTAGCATCTCTCATGAGTGTTGTTTGGCAGCCAGACAGTGAGAAGTCACTAGTGCTGCTGCTGAGAAGTTTACTTTTGGAACAGTAAAAGTAAGCAGATGCTTTGAAATGGGGGGGGGGACTGGGTCTGACTGAGTGAGGAGGAGGAGTGAGCCTGGACCACTTCAAGCATGCAATATAGCAGGGAAAGGTGCTTACTAGCAGCGAGGGCAGCAGCAGCGAGGGTGGGGAGGAAGGTCCAATATTGCCCTTCTACTCAGACTACCGTAATTTGCGTCTAGTAAGTGCACTGAAATACGAACGGAACAACTTTCTGGACAGTTCACAAAACTTAAAACCATAAAATACAACAGTTTAATAAAATGCAATATAAAAATCTCTAAATGTTTAAAACAGAATAAAACCAAAGTAAAAGCCAGCAGCAGTGTATACATCTAAGATCACAACATTTTTTTTTTAACTGAAGGACTAAACATCGCACATGATCCCCCCCCCCCTGTTTTCTTCTTCTAAGATCTAAGTGCGTGTTATGGGCAGGTGCATGGTATGGAGCGAAAAATACGTATATCGGTTTATATTGGGAAGATGATATGGATCTGAATGCAGATAACTTGATCCATGGAGATATGGGTAAACCTATTAGCATTAATGTGGGGAGAAGGAAGGAAAGATGAAAGGGAAAGAAAGGAAGGATTGAGACACAATTATTCCTAGGTGAAGAGGGTGGGGGGGGGCATTTCCTTAAATGTCTACTATGATCCAGGGATGGGGACTCGGACTCAAGGACTCGACTCGTGAGTCGGACTGAGTCCCCCCTCTGACTCGACTCGGACTCGAGTCCCAATATTTTTAATGGGACTCGAGACTCGACTCGGGACTCGAGACCAAGGACTCGTCAACATCCCTGGGCTGTTGACGAGTCTTCTGGCTGTGCCAGAAGGAGCGTGATCACCGGTGAAGAGCGCATGGAAGTGAGGCGCGCCGCTACTCAGCCACTATGGACAGCTACCAGGAGCGCAGCCCTAACGATGTGTTGAGATTTATTTTGATTGATGTGTTGTTGTGGGGGGTTTGGGTTAGGGTCAGACATTTTGGGTTTGGCTGCCTCTGCCTGCCTGTTTGAGGTTCCCAGCCTCCTCTGCCTGCCTGGTCTCTTCTTGACCTGTTCAACAGTTGAATTGTCCAAGACAAAGGCCTCTGCCTGCCTGCTTTGGGGTTCCCTGCCTCCTCTGCCTGCCTGGTTATTTTGGGTTTGTCTGCCTGGTCTGTTCTTGCCAAAATCAGTTGCAGAGTTTTGAAATAAAAAGGCACACTTGTGCCTAGAATTTATTTAAACCACACATCTGAAGTAGCCTTATTTTGTTGGGGGGAAACCCCATTGATTTTAATAGGGACTCGTGGAGTCAGTTTTGGGAGTGACTCAGGACTCGTGACTCGTGAGTCACCATTTTGGACCAAGGACTTGGACTCGGACTCGAGACTCGGGTCCAAAGACTCGTGACTCGACTCGTGACTCGAGACCAAGGACTCTTCAACATCCCTGCTATGATCCAGGAGTTCATTTTGCAGACTGGATGATCAGAGTTATGGGGACTGTTCATTTCATTTATTACATTTCTGTACCACCCAATGGGGGACAAACTTGCTGGAGGTGGTAGCATGAATTGAACTTTTACTAGAAGGAATTCCATTTTAAGAACTTTGTTTATGGGATGGATTTTCCCCTAAGAACAAAAGAAGGGGGTGGGCGCATCTAGGATTCTACTGAGCTTGTCTTAGGGGTTGAGTGCAGAAGTGCAGAGTGCAAAGGGGGAGTTCTGTGTGCAAATGGTGTGTGTAAGTCCTTAACTGTAACAGATGCTAATGAGCGTTAATGTATATGCCAGTGGTGACAGTGCTTTGCCATGGAGCTTTCCCCCTTTGGGCTATGGATGTCCAGTCAGGAGTGTGCCTTGGATGGCTTGCTGGGTTAGAGACCGGGTAGGCAGAAAGGCTATGCATATTCCAGAGATTCCATCCACACCCCTTACATAAGAGCAGAAACCGCACCTGTTGTGTACCCCAAAAGAAGACAGCCCATGTGCACTTCCTCCATTGCCCTGTCTGTCCAAGCTTTTAGCTAACAACAGGGACATTTCTAGAGTCAAGGCACTAGGAGTATACTTGAAATGGCAGTGAGGCTGAGCTCCTTAGTAAAAGTAGACAGCTTTTGAGCTGAAATGGGAGTTCTGTCTCTATCAGTGTTGGCTCATTCACATATGCAGGCTCATTCCACTTGAATTTGCAGTCATCCAGCAACACATTATGTGTGAATGGGCCCTAACAGCCCAACCCCACTGAGTTCAATTCAAATGCACTCGATATGAGTGTGCAATGCATAGTTACCTGCAGGATCGCCTTCTCCCGTACAATCCGCCCCGCACACTTAGGTCCTCTGGGAGGAATTTACTCCAGTCAGCCAAGACTAGGCTGGCGAGTACTACCCAGAGGACCTTCTCTTCTGCTGCTCCCAGACTGTGGAATGGCCTGTTGGAGGAGACTCGTCAACTAGATAGTCTCTTGGCTTTTAAAAAGGCCATAAAGACTGACCCCTTCTGACAGGCCTACCCAGTGCAATTTTAAGAGTTTTTAGGATACTTTTAAAGGTTTTTAAGATTATTTTAATAATATTTACTATGTTTTTAATTAGTTATGTATTTTATATTTATGGTTGTTCCCCGCCTCTATCTGAGTGGAGAGGTGGGTATGAAATAAATATATTATTATTATTATTATTATTATTATTATTATTATTATTATTGCCTAGAAATCTAGTTAGTAGCTCTAGCAGTAAGTAACCAAGTGGAAATGCGCTCGGTGAATGCAGCTAGAATACATAAAAAGAGTGTAATTCTTTATTTTAAAAGTCAAAAAGACACTCTCTTTTATTTAAGAAGTGAGAATTATTTTTCAGCTATGGAATGCTTCAAACAACTCTACCTATTAAAAAGCCATTAAACCCAGGGAAGCAGAGAAGCATATCCACAACAGCTGTTCTCAGGAAGTACTTTGTGTTAGGAACTATTATTGGAAACTGAAGGTCAAGGCACACAACAGTGTTCATTTGAAGATGTTTTCTTCTTTTCATTTTTGCCCCTCTCAAAAAAAAAATGAACAAGACTTTATTCTTTTAAAATGGATCAGATGAAGGGGAACATTTGGGAATACTACACTGTTGAGTCAAAGTCAGTGTGACTATAATTTTGATGATTGATGGCTAAATAGAAAATGACTTAACATAAATCCATATAACACACTTCCCTATGGATGTACATCATCTGTGAAAAGGGGGGGGGGATGAGATTCTGATCGTTCAATATGAAGAGGACAACTTTTGAAGGAAAATACTGTAGTTTAAGTTCATAAGTTATATACTTAACACCTTCAAGATTTCAGTTTTAGAGCTGAGATCATGAAGCCTATGGATCTGGGTAAGGAAACACTCGTGATCATAATTCAAGAGATCACCTGACTCTCTTCAGGTGTAGGCCAACCCGGACTGAACACTGGATGAACATAAGTGCATTAAGGCAATCCCTTCTCCTTCTCACTGCATATAAGGTAATATTGACCTTGGGAGTTATAGATAGCCCTAAATCAGAAACAGAGAGATTTGTCTCTCCCAGACAATAGCTGGGAGAGGCTCCTTCAAGGTAGCCCCACACTGTTCAAACAAAGTTTCTGTTAGCTTGTTGTATGCCACAACTCCAACCTTCTTCAGCATCTCTTAAGCTATAGCAGCTGGGAGCATCAGATCACCTTCACCCATGAACCAACCTCAGCATTGTGGGGTGAGATTTAACTTCACTTGTGAACCAGCCCTGGAGTATTGTGTGTGCATGTGTGGGGGGGATTACACTTTATTTATTTATTTTATTATATTTGTTAATCGCCCATCTGGCCGGTCACCTGGCCACCCTATATATGAAATGGAGGTGGTGCTGAATCTCTCTCTCTCTCTCTCTCTCTCTCTCTCACTCACACACACACACACACACACACACACGTACATTTTGGGACTGAAGATGTATGTGTCCCAGCAACTTTATGATCTATGCATCTATGAAATCTAAACATCTTTCTAGAATCACAAGAGCATGGGAAAATAAGGTGTGAAGAAATTACTATTTCTTGGTGGCACCCCTTATCCTCCCCACCCCATTTACCTACTCTTTTGCACCTAACTGGTCTGCCAACAAAGATCTCATCCTGCAAGTTTCCCTCAATTTCACTTCTCTTGGAAGAAAGATCAGCCCAGACATTTATAGGGGTTCCTCTAGGAGAAGCTACAGCAACACTGCAGCTACATATTTACGTGTATTTATATTGTTTTGCACATGCACCCACATTCCATGAGGTGAGAAATTTCGGGAGTTTCAGCGCTTATCAGGGTTCAGTTTGCTTAGTATGGAGGTTACTGGAGACTTATGGAATTTATGTGGTATAAGATTTATTTGCACATATGTACAGGCTGAACATAAGATGTGGGTTTCAGAGCATTAACACTCCAGGAAACTCCTGTTCCCCACATAGGATTTTTAGGGGAACCCATAGTAGTGCCATAGTTTTTTCCTGCAGAGAGCAAAGTCAGTTCACTGCCTCCTTTCAGATCCAAGTTGCAGCACAGACTAAAGGCTTAAATAACAGGATAAACTGGTCCCCTCCCCCTTGGCCTAGTAGGACTAAAGGATGAGATCTTCTATTCAGGTAGTTCTCAGAGATATCTCCAGGCAATTCTGGCCACATCACATGCCTTAGGAGGTGGGGGAGAGAGGCTTCCCAGTAAAATCCTGAAACCTTTTATAGTCAGAGCCAATGGGGCCATAAGGGATCCTTGAAGGGTCAATTAGAATAACCCCACCCCATCACACAATGTATAGCCCATCCTAAATGTCTGGATGGGCTTTTCTCTGCTACACTTTCCCCTTTTCTCAATTCATTTTTAAATCTTATATCGAGAGGAGGGGGTGGAGGAAGTGAAAAGGAGCAAAACCTTATCCTGGGTTTTGATGTGTGTGTATATAAAGCAATTCGACTTGTTTAGCACTACAACCAAGTTATCAGTTATGACCACCGAAGCATGATTTAGCTGCTGTCTGTCAAAATGCCTTTCCTGGCTTGCATGTGTTGCTACTGACAGCTTCGGCGCCTAACAAAAGACAAGTCGGCAAGCTTCAAATTAGACCATTTGTTCCCCTTTATTAACAAAGCAAAATAACAGCCCCACTGGCAGGCTGCCTGTATAAGCCGTCCCTTCAGCATTAATTAAAGCAGTGACTTCCCCCTACCCTCTCTCCATAGTAAGATGCAATCATGCAAGTTAAAGTGAGTTTTCTATAAAGCTGACCTCACATTGGTATTTCTAAGACACCAGTATTTCCATTATTGATTTCCTCTTTTCTTTTTCTTTTTCTTTAAAAAAAGAAAAAAAGTTAGCTGCTTTTGGTCACCTTGACTAAATGTCAAAGTCATTAGAATGCCACCAACAGAGGGTGAGAGTTTGTTTCTAATTCTGTATGCATATGTGTCACCGAGAGCTAAACTGAACACTTTGAATGAAACCTAGGTCCTAGCTTGGATCACAGGGCTATGTGCTACTGTGTGTCTATCTACACCAGAGGCTGGTTTAACTGCTATTTCTCTTTCCCCAGAAAACTACAGTGAAGGCAAGTGAAGTCAACCAAGAACGAAAGCAAAAAAGGGAAACTTAGATGAATCAGTGAACATTTTTGTAAGGCATCTCAAAAAATATCAAAAAAGGGAGAACATTCTTGATGCTGCCCAGTGCCCAGCCCCAAATTAGTGAAAGAAGAAGTAGCTTTGGCTCAGCCCTAATAGCCAGTCTGTTCACAAATTCAGAATTTATTTCAGCTTCTGTTCAAAGCCTTCCTTCCGGAGAAAGCATGGTGTGCTGCAATCCCAGCCTTATACACTTACGAGAATAGCACCCATTTTAATTCTAATCTTAAAAGGCCTTTGAGTTTAATCAAGTAATACAAGCTTCAAACTGCAGCCATAATCTTTCCTTTGGGGAGCCCTTTCCACGCTACAGATGTACTATTGCCTGGTGACTGAAAGAGGATCATGCCACCTCCTGTGTGGAAGGAATATATCATTTGATAGCTGAAGTGTTTACAATAAGCTGAACAGCAGGGAGGTTGAACTATCACCAAGCTTCTGAAACAGAAAGTTGACTTCTTTGTTCTTTTGTGTCTGTCCCCTGGAGGTAGCACCTAAATCCTACTGTTATTTCTTTGGGAAACCTTTTCTATGCCGAGCAAAGCCTTCTTTCTCTTCAGTTTGGTTCCAGCTGTGATAATTCTCATGGAGAAACTAATTCAACTCCTAGTGGTCATGTTCCTCTGGCATGTGAAGGTGTTGTTGTTGTTAAATAAAAAGCAAAGAGAAAACCTACTTTGATCTGGCTTAGAGTTCAATCATGAACACATTTCTTTGGCATTTGTGCAGGGAAAATGTGTACAAAAACATGTACACCTCCATCATCGCATGAAAAAGTATTTATTTTTATTTACAGGCAGTCCCCAAGTTAAGAACGTCTGACTTACAGACAACCCATACTTAAGAACGGACTTCTGGGTTCCCTGGCGCTACGTCATTTACGTAGAGTACATAGTGTAGTATACTACGCAATTTGCGTAATTTACGCAATTTGCGTAAATGCCGATTTTAACGTATAGAACGCTATGCTGTTCCGACTTACATACAAATTTGACTTAAAGACATTCTTAAGATCGGAACTCGTTCATAACCTGGCGACTGCCTGTATTTATAATACTTTTATACTGCTTAATTTATTGAAATCCTTAAGTGGTGCAATGTCAATCTTGCTACAGTTCCTTATCTGCTTGGAAGCCACTCTGCTATCCTTTCTAACACTGCTTTTCATGTGTCACTACAAAGGGAGACCTGTTGATTGACAGCTGGTCCACACAGGCAGCCTTACAATGGCAAGACATACATTACAGATCGAAGACCACAGATCATACCATCTCCAACCCAATGTTTTCCAGTGGACATGTACAATATTCCTCCAGGGACGCAGACACAGATCTGCATAAGATTTGCATCTCCTAATTAATATGCAGAGATGCCAATTAGAAATAATTACTATAACTTAAACAGAAATGCAATACATTACACCATTGCAGGGAAGACGGTGACCTGTGTGCCTGCCTGCTGCCAGGTGCAAAAATAGGGATGTGACATGAACCTGTGGGGGGCTCGCCTCTCCGCCAGCTCGCCTCTCCGCGGCGGCGGGGCCCCCCGCCTCGATCTTCTGAGCAGCGCAGAGCAGTTCTCCGCGCCGCTCGAGCCGCTCGCGCTGGTCCCGTCCCGTCACATCCGGGCCCGGAAATGACTGCAACAGGACATTGCGCTGGTGTGCTGGACCCCCGTGTGACGTATTGCACCTGCGCAGGGTCACTTCCGGGGCTGGATGTGACGCGATGGGAATGGCGCGGGCTGCTCACCGTGGAGAGGCAAGCCGCCACTGGGCAAGGTAGGCCCGTAGGCCCGCATGAGCCCCGCGTGGATGTGAGTGGGACTGATTTCAGCCCGCTACGCCTGCGCGGGGCGAACGGTTACATCCCTAACTGTGGATGGGCAACTCCAAGGCCCGTTTCCTGCTCTCCCTTCTTAGGATTCTTTCCCTTTAAACTGGACTTGGACTGGACAGCTCTTCAAATAGAGGATGTCTTCAAATAGAGGACCATCCTCTGTAAAGCAGGACACACAGCCACTGTATTTGCCTCCTTCCCATGCCCCAACGTAAGTGTCTGAGCCCTTAAAACAGGGAATAGGGGTGGCAGCAGCGCTCATAGGGTCATCCTGCCCGAAAGTATTCAAGTGCTTGCAGCGGCATCCCTGATTGAATCAGGTCACGTATTCAGTGCTTTTGAATGGATCCAGTGACAATCAGTCCACAATCATACACATGTAAACTAGCTATTTGCATAAAGGGACAGACATCTAAATCATCTGCAGTCCTTAGAGGTGCCTCGGCAGGTAGTAGTGGCTCCATATTGTGATTCACACACGCTCCTGTGTAAAATAGTAATTGCACTTATGATGTGGTGGCTTGGCAGCGACCTCTGCTCAGTGATCAGAACATGGATAGCACCTTCTCAGAGGTGAATATAATGCAGTTCCCAGAGAACTGCAACAGTTGGTGAACAGGATTCCTTTTTTAAATGCTATGTACCAGATATTTTTTAAATTATTATTTTTTTATTTTTTTATTTTTTTATTTAATACATTTTTATACCGCCCAATAGCCGAAGCTCTCTGGGCGGTTTACAAGTTAAAACCATAAAATACAATATAAAATAAATATAAAATTTAAAACCACAGATTAAAAACAAACAGCAGAGCTAGCAGTTACAATAACGGAGTTAAAAACAACTACAAGATTAAAATGATTAAGATGATTAAAATGATTACAATGCCTGGGACAATAGAAAGGTCTTCACCTGGCACCGGAAAGAATACAAAGTAGGTGCCAGGCGAACCTCTTTGGGCAGCTCATTCCATAACCGGAGTGCCACAGCAGAAAAGGCCCTCCTCCTAGTAGCCACCTGCCTCACTTCCTTTGGCAGGGGCTCTCAGAGAAGGACTGCTGATGCAGATCTTAGTGTCCAGGCAGGTACATATGGGAGGAGACGATCCTTTAGATACCCTGCCCCCAAGCCATTTAGGGCTTTGAATGTTAGTACCAGCACTTTGAATCGGGCCCGGAAACAGACTGGCAGCCAGTGCAGATGAGAAAGCACTGGCATGATCAGTTCATGTCGGCCAGTCTCCATTAACAATCTCGCTGCCCTATTTTGGACCAGCTGAAGTTTCCGGACTGTTTTCAAAGGCAGCCCCACGTATAACACATTGCAGTAATCCAAACGAGAGGTTACCAGAGCATGGATAACTGTAGCTAGGCTATCTCTGTCCAGATAAGGACTTAGTTGGTATATCAGCCTAAGCTGATAAGAGGTGCTCCGTGTCACCGAGTTCACCTGTGCCTCGACTCGAGTGACAGTTGTGGATCCAGGAGCACCCCCAAACTACAAACCTGATCCTTCAGGGGGAGTGCAACCCCATCCAGAACTGGTTGAATATCACTTAGCCAGGCAGACAAACCACCCACTAATGGTACCTCCGTCTTATCTGGATTGAGTCTCAGTTTATTAGCCCTCATCCAGTCCATTACTGTGCCCAGGCACTGATTCAGAACAGCCACTGCCTCACCTGGATTGGATGAAAAGGATAGATAGAACTGGATGTCATCTGCATATTTCATAGATCATAGAGCTGGAAGGAGCCTACAAGGCTATCGAGTCCAACCCCCTGCTCAATGCCGGAAACCAAAGGAGGGGTCTCCCATCCAAGTAATAACCAGGCCTGACCCTGCTTAGCTTTCTACGCTCAGACAAGCTGAGCCAGCGTAAGCCACAGGCCTGTTCCATTTTGGTGGGCAATGATAACGAGGGGATTAAATAATGGAAGAGGTGGCATTGAGCTGGGGTGTGAAGAAGAGAGAGGCATGGCCTATTTAGGTGTTCAGGATGCAGCTCCAGGCATAAGGGGCAGCAAGGGAGATGGGCAGCATAATTCAAAAGTGCACGGGAAATTTAGGTAGAATGAGAAGAGCAACGGTCACAGGCCAAATAAGGGTGGAAATATGAAAGTAGCAAAGACATGGAGGGCTTTAAGGTCATGACATTAACTTGTATTGCTAAGGTTGTAAAGTGCTTTCAAATATCTTTGACTATTAAGTTCTCTTATCCCTCAAGGGAAGAAGCTGTCTAGCTCAGTTTGCACATTAAACTCTGGCTCTGGTCCATGGAAAAGCTGGAAGAGAGCTTTCATAATATCCCATATAAACCATATTCAGAGGAGAGCATTCATAATTCAGGATGTGACAACCTGGCAACTAAGGGAGAGGAAAAGCTAACTTTGTGCAACATGAAGATTGCTTGGACAGCCCAGAACTATTGGGCTTGGTGTCAGTGCTATTGTTCATATCTATCCAGATGCAGATTCAAGAATACAACAGCGCATCTGCTTTCCTAACCAAAGGGCAAGGAAGAAGATGGGGAAAAGTCCACTAATTATGCTAAAGAAAGATTAAATTCAGGAAAATAGGGGGGAAATGTGAAGCACAGTCTGTGCATGGACCAAATGTTCCAAAATCTGCAAACTCTAATTGTCCAGCTGAAGGCACTTATTCAAAATCCCGTTGTAAGGCTCTTGTGTTTCCTTCTTTTCATGGTGCTATGCGAATGCCTTCCACGTTTAGAAAGTTCTATTTGGGGCCTGGCCAGTGGGAAGTTGGGTTTGACGATGTTGTTGAAATGAGGAGGGGAAGAACAAGGCGTCCATAGCAAATGGCCTTCCTTTCAGCATGGTCAAAAAAGAACATGTTCTGCTGGAGTGAATGATCTTTTCGTAGAGATGTAGGAGAAATTTGTTCTTGTTTGCAAACCATGCAACCATGTCCCATTTGCAACCCCAAACACAAACGTGAGTGGGCACGCAATTCTTGGGAATTTTTCTGCAATTTCCTGAACTTCAGGTTCGCATTTGAAACCGCATATTTTTCATGGTTGGGAAAGGGGGGAAGGTGCTCACATTCGGGAACACAAATGAGACAAAATGAGCTTTGGGGAAGAATTCAAAGAACATCAATGAGCTCCAACGTCACATGTTCACCCATCTGTGAAAACTTGGCACAGCCATAACAAATTAATCACAATTAAACTAGAGACAAACTAGTGTTGTTGTTGTTGTTTTCCCTCAGAGAGTTGATGATCGTATGAAAGAGCATTGACTCCTGTTGTGTTGCACACACATTTACCGGTATTTATTTTCACAATTAAAAACTGTCAGGCTGGTGTGCAATGAATAAAATCATCTTAAGGATCCTGAGTTGCCATTCTATGAATATAAGGAACTCCAATCCAACAGAGAAGGGAAAAGTGGGGAAGAAGAGATTTTCACCAATTCCCCATGCAGTTCCTAGCACTTCTGCCCACACTGTTCCAGAAGCCCCCAGATTGGGGACGGACGGACAGATGGCTGCAGGTGGAAGAGGGAAATGGCAAAAATCCCCTCCCCCACTTTGGCTACTGGGGAACATTCTGTGAGTGGAGCTCTGCTCGGGGGAGGGATCTTGAGATCTAAGCCATTAAATATATAAAACACTGCAAAAATAGAAGCAGCAATGAAAAAGAATGCGATAAAGATTCAGCAGAATGGATAGAACCATAACCAAGGCAACTTTTGTTACATGCTGAAATGCCTCAGCAAATGAAAAGGGCTTCAGGACCTGGTACTGAAACGGCATCAGATGACATCAAGCCTCTCTGGGGAGGCCATTCACAGATGGGGCAACAGGAAAATGTCCTCTGACCAGCAATCACCCACTTTACTTTAGATGGCGGTGGAGGAGGGCTTTAGGTAAAGATCACAGAGTTCAGGTAAATTGTTTTTGAAGAGTTTTCAAGTGCTTTGAAAAACCTGCAAAACTTGATTGACCAGAGGATGATAGTGGGACAAAGGAAATGAGTGTTTACATTATGGGAAAGGTTTCCTTTGCCAGGCCAGCTTCAACTACCTGGGGAAAAACAGCATCTTTCTCCAAATATAGGGCTGGATCCAGATTTACACTGGATCAACTGTGCTGGCAGTGGTGGACTTCCCTGCCCCCTCCTTCCCATGGCAGCTCCTGCAACCCTTTGAAAATATTAAACAGAATTAGGAAACCCTACTGAATTGGGTGAGCTGTGGTGTGTGGGGGGAAGGTGGATCCCCCAAAATTTGACAGAGGAACTAGCGGATCCTGGATCCAGCCCATATATTCCAACCCACAGTTCCTATGCAGAGTGAAGTGAAGTAGATTCATATGAGCAGCTCTTGCACCTGACTGTATACTTCTGTGGTGGGGGTGTAGAAAAATTTTGTTTATGTCTGCAAATCATGCAGAGATGTTCCATTCACAGTCCTAAGAGCGTGTGAGCAAGAACGTCTTTTTGGGGAAAATCTTGCAATTTCCCAAACTTGCATTCATGTTTGAAAAATGCACGCATTAAAAAAAATCCACACTGAAAATGCGCATTTTTTTAAAAAAATGCACATTTTCATGCTTTACTGTATAGGGGAAAGTGCACATTTGGGTGCACTCTTTTTAAAAAATATGCAATTTTCCCTTTCAAACAAAACAAAAGCAGAGCACAATTGAGCACAAGAAACAAAGCAAGCTTCAAGGTGGTGTTTGGAGAATCTCAGTGATCGTGAAAATCACTTGTTGTTTGCCTCTGCACTCCTCCAGTGCTGCTGAGGGTCATGCAAATGTATCTGAATGAAGTAGTTTTGGATTTATAAAAAACTATTTCTCAACTCTATTGGGAACAACACTAATGTTAACAAAATTGCTTCATTAACTAGAAGCACTTTCCAGGTTGAAACTGCTACATCAGAAGACTAAAGATTTTTGACATTACAGCTTACTGACGATATGGAGAGAGAGAATGAAATAGAAAGAGATTTAGAAGTATTATGCTCTGCAAATAACCTGAGCAGGGTGGGTAGCGAAAAGCCAATGAATCAAGCTAGGCATGGATTTTTCTTTTTCCCAATGACCTTTCTTAATGGATCTGCAAAAATTCCGACAAGGCGCAGAAATGTGTATATTGTGTCACATCATTCTAAAAGCTGATGTACTGCAATGTAACGATAGGAGGAAAAGCAATAATAAATGGAACAGGTTCTTTCAGATGTGTAGCCTGAATGCGATAGTTGTTATCTATATAAATGTACTCTGGTCAATAGAAAAGCAGAAGCATTATGAATTTCCCCAGCATCTGCAAATTCAGCAGACACCCGATTTCATCACTTCCTTTGCATGCACTGAAAGATTATGTTCCCAACCATGAGGGTGGGGGGGAATGAAAATTATGTACATTTAGGGAGCAGAGCATATTTTTAATGCTAACTTGTCAGAAGGAACATAATTACCACTTCCAGTGAGTCATGATCTTTCAGCAAGACACATTTCCATTCCCCATACAAAAAGGGAATTTGCAGAGGCACCACATCTGAATTTTATGCAGTGGTTGACAGTAAAACCTGTTTGGATTATTGCCATATGAATAAACAAGCTCCTGTAGAACCTCACGTGGCTTCAGAAGCATATTGCACACTCTTACTCCTGTTGAGGGGGAGAACTGCTATTAAAAGCAATTGGAAAGATGTGATTCTAGGAATTCTATCAAAAGCACATACCGGTAATCTAAACTGGATGCAAAATTGGAAAGAAATGAAAAATAATAATCAGCGCCAATACAGAAAATGTACTAAGCAAAATGAGATATTGGAACATTATCTAACGTATCAAACATGCTACTCAGGCGCGGTACTATATTCATGTATTTCACCCACCTTCTTCCTACATGGAGAACAATCCAGCAACCACAATTAAATGCACTTGAGTTCCATCAATCTGAATGGAAGATCTAAGCACATGTGTGTTCATTTATTCATTTAGGACATGATGTTACTGAATGTGCTTCTCTAGACATGTAACTTGTGCACTGTCGCAGGACGTCCATTCGTACAGGGACCTTTTGAACCTTGGCAATGTTGGAAATTGTAACATTGCCTGCTTAAAATCAACGAGGTAATGTAACCACTAATTAGAGTGGGAGGAAAGGGTTAATTGAAGATTCCCAGGGTGCATGTCTTTGTAACCCCTCCTCCCTACTTCCGGCCGCCCTGGCCAGTGCTCTCTGCTCTCTCTCAGTCCTCTCTCCAACCCTGATGGACGCACGGTCTGAGCTGGCTTCCAGCCAGCGACCCCCAATGAATAAAATTGACTGTAAGTAAAACTAATAAATGTCTTTATTAGTTTTAAACCTTGTATGTGCTGTTCCTTTAAAGAGCCTTTTACCAGGGTTTAGCAACCCACATGGTGATTACCAGTTTCAGTACCCAGGCTGCGCATAAGGGGGAAACTCTGCTTTGTCCTAACCTTGAGTGCCATTGTTCTTGGTAGGAAGGCATGCTAATAATCCAATCAATCAATCAATACATGCCTATGAATGCCAGACATTTTGTTAATTTATAAATAAAGGGGATCACAATCAAACCAAAATTAAGGGGTTGGATCCAGGATCTGCCTTCCTCAACAGGATGCGCTCCACTCACAGGATTCCTCCTCCCTCACTCCCACACACACCACAGCTCATACCGTTCAGCAGAGAATTTTTGGGGTGTTTGAGAGCTGCCACAGGAAGGGGTGGGGCAAGGATGTTCCACCAGTGCAATTGATTCAGCTTAAATCTGGATCCAACTCAATATCTTTTAAGTCCCATTTATTTCAATGGCCAGATTTCTGCACATACTTAACTATCCCACTGAAATCAATGGCATTTAAAAATAGAGCTGAACTAAAATCCCCCACACCCTCAATGTCAGCATCCCATTAGTCATCTCACAGATTTCAGTGGGGAGTACTAGGACTGGCAAGACTTCTGGTGCCCCCTTCACTTTTTTTTCTTTTCTTTTTTTAACCAGCATTGCACTAGAAGCACTGCCAAGAACGATGCTGCATGATACTTCCTTCCCTCACTCTAAGGAATGTCGATATGGTGGTGACATTTAGCAGCAACTGCAGATATACAAATTCCCTCCTGCCCACAAAGTTTTGTTCAGCTTGCTGAAGCTCTTTTAATTTTTCTTGAAATACTTACAGAAGTTTCGCCATGGCAGAGCACTCCAAATTTGTCTCAAAGTTTAATTTGGAGGGGAATTCATGCCCAACTCTGCCCAACTTCCAATTCATGGTCTCAGCACCCGTAACAGAAGTTCACAAACCATGACTCCATCACAGGGTTTTGTACGGTTAGCTTTTTTTTCTTCTGGTTTTGTTTTTGTTTGCAGGCTGTATCTGGTGTTCTGTGCCTATTTTCCTGGCTTCTGTATACAGAGTGAGTACTTTTAAGGGCTTCCTGTTGCAGCTAACTGCAGCAGCCCATTGATTGTGTCTTCAATTGTGCCTTATCAACCAGCAGTTTCCACCATGTCTAAGAGCACTACAATAAGTTTATCCATGGGAAGTCTACTGATATATATATTTTTAATACCTGGCTGTATGTTAACAGGACAGACATCTCTTATAAGTACCAAGGTGTCTTGAGTGGTAATTTCACGACACTGGCTAATACTTCAGCCTCTGTTTTATATATATCCATATTCAGTCAACTTCAACATTTCTCTGTGGGATCAGGAGGTGGGTGTGAACCAACTGCATGGAGCCTTTTGCCTGATTCATCTGTATTCTAGGCAGAAGAAGGAATATTAGGTTGTCCTCAAGTCCTCTTCCCCTTAAAGGCAAATGTTCTGCACGAACAATAGTAAACAGCTTTGTTTGACAGCTCCCAGGCTGCGAGAACATAGTGTGCCACACATTAATTAACTGGAGCTGAAAGAATGGGAAGTGGAAGAAGATTAAATCCAGCCAAGTGAATAAATTGATTGAAGGAGAGGACTTTGCTGTCAAAGGCTCCACTTAATGATGTTTAATTATGTATTGTTAACAAGTTGTGTTTGATTCCCTTGAACACAGGATCATTAAGGAAAATTTGGTTCCTGGCCATTGGTGTCCTCAATTAAGCCACCCTTAAGCATAAGTCATCCAGTTGCCAGCACTGGGTTGTCTTCTTGGCCAATACTTCTTAATTTGCAATGGTTACATGAAAGTAGTAGTAATGGACTAATATTAAAATAACTTAGTCCTTCTGCTGGAGGAATTCCACTTAGCATTAGAGGAAACTATGGCAAGTCTTTGTCATACATATCAAAATGGATTCAGATGAGCTGGCTGGAATTTAGTGCAAGCTGAATTGCCCGTGCCAACCCAGAGACCCCCAATAAAATCAGTTTAGCCAAAAAACAAGTATTGATTATTTACGGTCACTGAACTTTATTCTAACAAGGTGTTTATTCAGCCCCAAACTATGCTGAGGTGGTAGTGACAAACTTATGGATCAGAGGCATGGTTTTTGCATTATGAGAACTACTTTCCTATTATTCTTTCCTGAGTCTTTAGGACTGAGAAAGGTATAAGTAAATTAGATCAGATCAGATTTGTGTATTTGTATGTGGTTGTCAGATCATCACAAAACGAATGTTTAACAAAAGATACTAGCTATCAATACAAAGATAATATATTTACATAAAGTTAACACTAACCCAGGTCATAGAGAATCTACTTATAATTCTGGACCACTAGGTAAAATAAGTACAATTTATGCAAACCTGTATAATATATAAAATCACTCCTAAAGTTTAAGTTCTGAATCTTCCTGACAAGGCACAGCATTTGCCTTTTCAGAATTTCTCCCTAATACCAATTACTGTTGATAGAAAAGGTGGAGTCCATTGCATTTAGATATTGAACTTGCCCACAAAGTAGATAGATTACAGTCCCATAAAGATACCTCCCCAAATTTTTCTCTAAAATCAATTCCCAATGTCGTTTCATTAGAACATTATACACAGGACAATATATAATAATATGTACAATTCAGCGCGCGCACACGCATTGCCTTTGGTTGGAAACTGAAAAGTCAGCTGGATTTTTAAACTGATGCTAGTTGTCACTGTGGGGGAAAAAACAACAGTGACATTGAAAAGGCACTCTTGGCTAGCATACCAGAAGATAGCTTTCCGCATGTCACTAGTTAATGGCACAACAGCGGTCCCAAGTACTTTTTGTTCCTGAGAATTTCACATGGGAAGGATAAATTCACACAACTAGCTTACTCATCGTGTCTACATTTCAGCCATGCTGTGATGTTCTCTACTCCTGATTCTTTCATTATAATGCTCCCATTTCCATCCCAACTGTTCCTTTAGAAATATCAGAATGGCTTACATGGGACTCATAGTGCTGGGCTGCCACTGAGGCATCGATCTGCCCAACATCACTTAGCTTCAGCAAAGTTATAGCATGGAGTTCTCACAGACCATTCACTGTTCAGTTGAATGATCCAGCAAGAGCACAAGCAAAAACATGGCTATCATTCTCGCTGTCTCTTCTCCTTCACGACAGTGATTTTATATCAGTTATGTAATTAGTTAATCTCTCAAATGGAATTGTACTGTACCTATGCCCCCCCCCCAAAAAAAAACATTGTTATAGGGTATGGGGAAAGGACAGGAGGAGGGAAGGAACAGTGTTCAAATTACAAGATTCCAGTTGGGGCTGCCACCCCCGCCACCAAGTCACTGTGGGCCAGACTAGATGAAATCCTAAATGTGGTGTAATGAATCATATTTGTGTGTGTGTGTTTTATTTAAAAAATAATAATAGCAAATGCGAGAGAGACCATGACGTTTCCCTCCCTCATTATGATTCCAACAGAAATGACCCCCTTCTGCTTGCTGTTAGCCCAGAAGAGAAGCTCCTATTGGATCCAACATGAGCACCCCTCCCTGGGCTAATAGCAGCCACAAGGAGGTGATTTTTGTTGTTGTTGTTGTTGGAACCATGGTGTGAGAGGAAATGGTTAAAAAAAAACACCCTCCCATGTGCTGTGGTCCTGAAGAAAATTCCCCATCATCATCATCATCATCATCATCATCATCATCATCATCATCATCTAATTAAATACTGACGAGATTCCCAATTTTGTGTTTAGCATCATACTTTGGTCCTTGGTTTAGAAGGCTACGGGGTATTTTTGTGTCAACCAGAGCAGAGATGGGTGAGAAATCCGTTCCATCAAGGTTTTTGTATTTGTTTGTTTTATTTTGTTTTGTTTTTACAGATTTACCTGATCCATACCTCCTGGAACCAAATGCGGAAACAGATTATTTTGCATTTGGAAATCCATACATTTCTGGACTTGTGATGCATTTTCCGGGTGGGGAGGAATGTTCAACATGTGCACATTTGAAAAATGCACACAAACATGCATTAGTCAATGGGGGCAAATAGTCAATGGGGACATTTGAAAAATGTGCACAGAAATACATATGGATTCTATCTATCTATCTATCTATCTATCTTTAAAAGATCTGCACAGAACTGGCACAGAACAGACTTGGAGGTGTGGAAACAGACTTGTCAGATCTGCCCATCGTTAGTCCAGCAATGAGGCTTGCAGATTTCATTATGCCCCCTCCTCTTGCCCTCAAAATCTGAACACTGGGGAAAGGAGCCTATTTTACAGACTGCTCCTTTCATAGTTAATTCCCTGTGTTTCTTCCCTTCCTTCTATTATCTTCCGAGGGATGAGGCAGAGAAAGTCCCCAGCATTGCACACATGGACCCGCTTCAGATCACTGCTGCGTAGGGATGTATGAGAATTTCATTTTTGCTCACAAAACATGTGACTGTGAGCATACCTTGTCCAGAGCCCCAAATGTGAGTGCAAGCACAAGCATGTGTGTCCTCCGAAAATGTTTGCAAATTGCCAGGCAAGTGCTCACATTTGATTTGCGCAAATTTCCCTGTAGAATGAAACAGCCTGGCTTTCGTCTATGGAGGAAAGTTGCAAAAATTTGTGGAAATTTGCACAGTTTTCATGGTCGATCACACGGCTCGATTTGCACAATTCTTCCATTCACACAGAGAGAGCAGTGATCGCAAACATGAGCAGGAATTGGGCACGAGATGAGCAACAGGATGATCTTCAGAGAATCCCAGCAATCTTGAACATTGCTCATTCACCCATCCCTAGGTAGGGGGATCATTTTTGCCAGCCTCAAAGGTCTCTAGACACCCCTAGAGCAAGCAGGCCTGTCCACATGTGTAGGCCTCATGTACCTTCTCTCCACTGGATATGATGTGTGCTACGCTCAAAGAAGTGCCTTAACCACCACCCTTCTGCACAATTATCATCAGATATAGCCTCAGTTTAAAATTAGGCATTCCTCTCCCCAGGGAATTCCATTTCATTCAAAAACAGTCTGATTGATTTAAAGAGGGAGCCGTATTTTAATGAATGCCTCAGCATAAGTGGCAGTACTGTATTTCCTGTATCTGAGTAGCCTGATCAAGCCTTCCCAGGAAGAGAATATTTTCTCTGGCTTGCACTGGTTGTAAAGTGAGCCATGATTGATCGTGTGTCTGAATATGCAGCACATCAAGGAATTCAGAAACTGTGGAGAGCAATTACTTGATCTAGTGCAGGTAACTATTTCTGATGCTCTCTACAAAACATGACCCAGTGCCCATGAATGACAGGCTATCCATCATCAAATCTAGGAACAGTCCACTGCAGGGTAAAGGCAAGGCATCACACTTTTAGCCCAGACTTGCAACCAGATTGAATCTGCAAAGGGATTCCCATCCCAGCAGCCATACTGAACATCAGCACTTTGTCACATTCTTTGCTTTTAACCCATTGGCTGCAAGATAACCAATTGCACTAAATTATTTCAGACTCTCAACAGCAGATGTATCTGCATTTGCTTACTGGAAGCTCTCAGGAAATTAATCGTGAGCATCAAGATGAAAACAATGAATGTATTATTTGGTCACCAGAAGGACTGTCAGTATTCTGTCTTCCAATTCACCATGCTAGAGTTGGATCTAGCACATTTAATTTAAGATCTTATATCGAGCAAATGGCTAGCCCTCATAAATGTAGAAATAGAGAGCTGCTGGAAATACATGCCAAGAGCTATTAGGTTGGTGAGTACACAGGGCCTTTTTGGTAGCAGCCACACATCTCTGGAATGAACTTGCACCAGGGGTCATCAGACCTCTTCTTTGCAGACCTCAGGAAAGCTCTTGCTGGCCTTTTCATAATTGTATTTTTGGGCTGCTGGTTTTATTTGCAGTTGTTGTTTTTATGGATTTTTTTTTAAAAAAAATGCTTTGTATTAATTCTTTTATTGTGTATGCCTACTTGGGAGGGTTCTACCTTTAAAGGCAGCCTAAAGTAATTGTAAATAAATAGATCCTTCAATAAATAAATGTAGAAATACTTCATGGAAAGAGCTTGGATCCAGTGAAGTTTCTGCAAATAGAAGGTACTTTTTTGGCCAGTTCCCGCCTTCATCCTGCAGCTCCGCATGCCACCTGCCATGTTATTCTGGAGGGTCCCCCAACTCTCCAGGGCAGATTTTCAGGGGCTTCAGGGAGGAAAGAGAGCCAAGACCTGGGAGTGGCCTGTTCTGTTCTGTGAGCAGAACTGCACTCATAGAAGTCTGGATCCAATCCTATGTTTCCATCCCCATCACACACACCCCACACACAAACACACAGATATACACTTTCCTGGCTGCTCTAGACATTGGCTGGCTTTCTTCCTCCAGGATGTATCTGTGCTTCCCTCTCATCATAGAAAGTTTCCCCCCAGTTTCTCCCACTACCAACTGTTTGAGAAGGTTAGCTAGGGAAATGGAGAGAAATAGCAGAAGGGAGAAAAACAACCAGTGTCTTATCCTTTCTTGACAGGGTGATTCAAGCCCTTCCAACATTCATTTCCTGTCAGAAGAAAGTCTTCAAAGTATTGGAGGCTACCTTTCATGTGTAAGTGTAATGTTTTGCCCAGTTCTTAAACTAGTTGTGTTGGTTAATTTAAACTTACCTTTATCTCTCTTCGCTGTCCAACATGCACGCCTGTTATGGTACAACTTTGTTTTCTCTTGCTTTCTGTTTTATCACAGCCTATTTAAAATACAAGCCTTTGGTTCTTTATTATCGAACCAAAGCTGCTAAAAATCTATTTCCGCTCCCTATGCTCATGTCGTTGATGTTTTGACAAAACAACTACTTCTTATTTATTCGTCCTTATTTTTACTCACCCTCTTGGGTGTGCAATTAGAACACGATGCATGTGGGGAGGGGGTGACACCTGCAGCTCTGTCCAAATTTCACACCCAAATGAGGCAATAAAAGAAAGTCAATAACATAAAGAAATAAAGCCATCCAGATGTGAAGCTAGTGTGTGAACAGCGGCAGGACACTTAGAGCATCATAAATATGCTTATTAGTGCTTGTTAGTGTCCAAAATCTTGCCAAATCTTACTAATTTGACAAAGTCCCTCTCATTATGGAATCTGTTTTAAAGGCATTTTAAAACCTGTTTTTTTTTTTTCCTTTTCAAAAAGGATCCGACTGGGAATTAAACTCTCACTCCTCCTTTTGAGGAATCTTATCTATCTAGGTCAGGGGTAGGCAACCTGGTGCCTTCCAGATGTTTTGGATGACAACTCCCATAATCATTGACCATTGGCAATGCTAGCTGAGGCTGATGGGAATTGTACTCAGTTTGCCTACCCCTGACCAGAGCCTAAGGACACACACACATACACACCATGCATATATCCAACATTGCAACATTGGATTGTATGCAACCTGAAATGACAACATTTGTGAGGTGCTTTTGCACTGGTTTCCACTTGTGGCCTACGTACTCAGGAAAAGGAGAAAGGTCAGTGAGACATGCTCCATGGTTTTAAAACCTGATTTAATGCCTCCTCAGTTCAATGGGACATTTTCCACAGACTTCAAAAGACTGTGGAGCAGCAGTCCCTTTAATTTGTCATAATGCAAGTGAATCCTCTTTTCTTTTGTTTTCATTACTTTGCCTTCCATTACATCATTTCTTTCCAAATCGGCAGAAGATAAAAGCACCTGTAAAGCTGTATCTAATGTGTGAGTAAGGCAATTTGTCCAATACCCCTAATGATTCTCTCTGATGTTTAACTATGTAAGTGGTTTAATGTACTTAATACACAGTGGAAAAAAATGGGGCCAAATGTTGCTCCTGCTTTTAGAAACCAGGGCACAGAGTCCATTTCAATGTCATACTGATAAAATGCCCCAAATATTGGCCATCTCTCACAGATAAACCAGTTACTTTCCAAACTTTGCTTTATTGTTTGTTTAACCCTTATGCATCATGTTCTTTGCCTTAGAGTGACACACAGCAATAACTGAAAGAGTAAAATCCATAAAATGATGGCAACAACAACATAATAATAAACACTTTAAACAGTGGCCTTAAAGCAGCATCCACATGGTCCACATCAAATTGTCCACTAAGTGCCTTTTTGGTGGAAAGGCAGGAGAAAAATGTAGTCAATAAATAAATTATATGGTTTGAAAATACCATTAAAATTGCTCAATAAAGTTCAGTAGAGTAAATGGCTTGATGGCTAGGAATTACCTTCCTATATCAAAAAGTCTTTACTTAACAATATAAGGGAATGATCCTATGGCCCCTGACAATGCCTCAGAAAAGGCATGAATCTGAGGCAAATGTTTCCACTTCACAAATAGTTGGACCACTCCTGAATCTGAGGCAACTTGGATCCAAAGCCATCTGAAGTGAAAAGGGCTGGTCCCAAGGCTCTCGATCTACCTCAAAGGATGGGTTTAAATTTTTTTCCCCCAATTTGATACATTTTTGAACCTACAGCTCTCCATAAATAGAAAATGCCAGGCAGAGGGAGGGGGAAGGCAGAGGCGTGGGTGTAGTTTTGTGACTGACAGCTCTAAGCTTCCAATCAGATAATAACTTCACTACAGAATTCTTCTTTTACATCTAATAAGACTGCTTTTTGCGAGGGATGTAGAAAGATATATCAGAAGCACTTTCAGTGACTCTGTGCTCTTTGTTATTTGACAGTTTCTTTCCAGCAACATAACCAAAAGAGTTCTTGGTTATATTTCTTTTCCCTGTGTGACATTATTCCAGACAAATCCTTTCCTAAAATCCCACCAATCCCTTTCATCCTTAAAAACAAACAAACAAACAAACACAAACAACTATGGCTGTTGTTGGTGTCTGTCTTGAGTATAATCTTTGTTCTTAGTTATTAGGCAAGGCACTTCCCCATACCCATTCTTCCCTAGTAGGCAATATAAAGTGCCACGCCCCATCCATCTACTCCACCAAGCCTCAAATGCTATTTTTATTCCTAACCCCTGAATTTATTTGCCTGCAATTTCTCAGGATTCCTCCTTAGAAGGGGAGACCATACCTTCAAAGTCTGTCCAATTCTACCCCAAAACAAAGAAGTTGTAGGCACTAGCTGATTTCCCCATTATAATCAATACGGAAGAGATTGGAGCCTTCAAGGAGTGAGGTGAGGTGAGGCAGCAGGCCTGTGCTTCAGATTTGAGATGAGGCACAATGTCATTCCAAGGTTTAGACTTCCTAAGGTTTCCCTATCCTAGACAACGAGGCAAATTCTGAGGCACTTCTTTATTTATTTGCACAGCCCTAGTAAGTGCCAGCACTTTAAATTGGGTCTAGAAGCTCATAAGCAGCTAGTGCCATTGAATTAAAACAGAGGAAATATCCTTACTTTAGCTTTAGCTTAAAAGACAAGCTAAAGAATATTCTGCTCTAACCGCAGCTTTCCGTTTTCCAAGGCAGCTCTGTATAGAGCACAGTCCTCTTACACAAGCCTGAGACAAAGGACAAGATGCTGTTTCTTCTCCCTCATACAGAAGCAGACTGGACTGGCTGTTGAATCTGACTTCAACACTGGTGACAGGATAGCATCTTCCACCACACCTAAGGCCGTGGGCTACTTTTTGGAGCCCAGGACAGGGCATGTGGCATACGCAGCCCTCTCCTCTAACAGAGGAGAACAGTGGGGAGAGCTAGTACTCATGCTGCCAGCCAGCATATGCTGCCCGAGGCAATCGCCCCACCCTGCCAGTTGTAGGGCCAGCCCTACCAATGACCAACCAGCCACCCAGTCCTGAGTGGCTAGTTCTGTGACATGCACACTTAACACATGAAATCATGCATTGCATGTATTCATCATGTACCTATTCATCTGAATAAACTGCTTAATCAGATCTCTTCGGATTTAGATAGATGGGCATCTTAAAAGCTGAGCTTGTGGGGCAAGGATGAATATTATACCTTGGATACCTTGGATATTCAGTCAGGATGAATATTATACCTTGGACTGTTTATGTTATATGTAGGATTCCTCTATCTATACCTGGCAATTTTTCTTTCAAAAGATTAATGCTTTGTTTTGTAAATTCGGGGGTGGTGGTTCCTCACCACCATGATTATCTTTGAAAAGGAGATAATTAAAGCAGGTGGGTTTGGTTTTCCGGATCTTGCTTTATATTATCAGGCTTATTTGTTGACTTGTACTAAAAAAAAATAATTTTTTCATTTAGATCAGATTTTCCACCTTGGTCAGTTTTGGAATCTTCCTGTCTGGATCCTCTCTCTAAATGGATGGCATTAAGTTCTAGGCATGGTAGAATGGATAGGATTCCTCCCACAGTTACAGACATGTGTGACATATAATGTCACACCAATTACATTCTAGCCATGATGATCCCCAACCTCTGGTAGGAGAGGAATAATAATAAGAAGAATTACATTTTGATCTATTTTCTATTTTCTCATCCTAAATTGATGCTAGGGGAAAATCCAGATTTAGACATCAGTAAGAATCTTTTTTAAAAAAATGTGTGGTGAACATGGACAGAAAAGGTGATTTTTACCTTGGATCAACTGGTGGATGCTGATGATGAGTTTCTGTCATTCTCTATTTTGTGTGCTAAATATGAGTTGTCAGCTATGAATGGCAATACTTGCAATACTGGCAACTCATAGCTGGCAATATTTATTTTTATTTATTTATTATATTTATACCCCGCCTTTTTTCCTGCAAGGAACCCAAGGCGGCTTACATAATCCTCCTCCTCTCCATTTTATCCTCACAACAACCCTGTGAGGTTGTGAAGGATTGAGGCCTACACAGGCTTGAGTTGAAGCCTGTAGGCCCAAACATCTCCTAATGGGAGGTGGCATTCGTGAGTTTCATTTCCCCCTAATAGAGTTAAGTTTCATTTCCCCAGTTTTAGGTCACATGATTGTAACTTTCTAATTCTGTGGGAGTGTATATAAGGAGCTGCAGTGTGTGGCAGAGGAGAAGAGCAAAATTGGAGAGAGAGAGGTGTGGAGGTTTTGCAGGCACCAAGAAGCAGTGAGCAGCCAGAGGAGCAGAGTTTGCATATCACTGAGGAATGCAGAACAGCCAGAGCTAGGCTGAGAAGGAATCTCTACTAAGCCTACAGGTGACATTGTACCTAGATTAGAGAACCTTGCGTTATTTTTCATTTTATTTCCATTATACTTGCTTTTTGTAATCTTACAGCTCTGTTTGTGTAATTACCCTAAGTTAATGTGAATCTACTTTACCAATAATAACTACAGTAAACAGTTATTGTTAACCTTCAGTTGTTGGAGTGTCTTTTGTACCACACCTAAGGCCTAATACCATGTGACTGGGAACAGGGGGTAAAAAGGCAGAGAATTGGCATCCTGATACAGGAGTGGCTCTTAAAGAGGCAGATATCTTTAAGGAGCTGATCAAGGTGTCCTGGTACAGGTGGAACCTTGACAGAGGGAGGTTAGGCTGAGAGTCAGTGACTGGCCCAAAGTCACCCAGTGAGTTTCATGGCCGAGTGGGGACTAGAACCCGGATCTCCCGAGTCCCAGTCCAACACTCTCACCACTACGTTAGTATCTAGGTTTGACCCTGCCGCTTTTACAGCTTCAGCATCTCCTTCACTTATTGAGGCCTATCAGGCAAATCGACCTATGACCCATGTCTATAAATACTTATTATTGGTGAATAAATATGATATACACTGCATTGTGCATGCAATGTGCAACAATAGTATTGAACTGTATTGCCATCTGCTTTTGAATGAGGAACATTAATATACATATTAATTTGCCTCTGCTCAAAACTTCCACTACTTTAGTTTGTATGACCTACAAATGTAAATCAGAATGTATTTAAAAGCAGCTGCTAATGAGGAATTGTTCACACCAGTTCCACTGTGAAAATTTAAGTGTGAAGATTTAAAATGAGAGAATGAGTTTCCCATCCATCCAGCTGGGGGGTGGGCAGGAGGGCTGTGTGCTTGTATGTCTGATCGTAGGGGGGTTGCATCTGTGTGACAAAGAGAGAGGGCAGGAGAAAGGGGTTAGGAGTCATCCAGAGAGAGGGGGATTTGGAAGGGATTCTAAAAAAACAACCCAGTGGTTATTTATTTATTTGTTACATTTATGGATTGCCCATCTGGCTGGCAGACCGGCCACACGATAAAATACAGAATAAAATACATTTAAAACAGTATAAAATTTTAAAATCTTAGCCCATCCCATATTTACGTCTGAACAGCCATGTGCTTGCAGTGAGGAGGAAAAGGGAGGGATGTGTGTGTGTGCGCGTGTGTGCACACGTGTGTGTGTATGTGTATGTATGCATGCATATGTGATGGGATGCTTGCTTATGTGTGTATGTGGATGGGTATGTGTGTGTTGTGTGTGTGAGAGAGAGAGAGAGAGAGAGAGAGAGAAGAGGGAGAGAAAGAGGGAGAGAGAGAAAGTATGCATACTGAGCCAGGGTGAAAGAGAGTGTACAGTGGTGATCCAAAGTGTGAGAGAAAAAGAGATGAGGGGGGAATCAGTTGGCCGGCAGGGAGCAGGAGGAGAGAAAAATAGTTTGCCTTCAATGAAATAGGTTTCTATTCATGCAGAAACCTGTGGGTTCAAAGGAGTGGTTTTGTGTGTTGGGGCTCAGACCCCACCTCTGCCTTATATTTAGATACTTGGGCAAGTTACTTTTATTTTAGCCTCACCAGTTTGCCTTCTGGGAAATGGGAAATGGGTGGGCCACACATGCCATGGCAACCATTTTGTGAATGGGCAAGAATGTCCCCTCCCAACACACAATGTCACCCATTTTATGAGTGTGCCCATGGCACTCTCTCATAATTCCATATGTGCCCACTGGCCTCAGGAGGTTGGGGACTCTTGGCTTAAAGTATCCTGGAATGAAAGGTGAAATTAAGGCTGGAGCTTCAGAGTCTTCAAATATTCTTCCTCTTGTGTCAATGAGGATCATTCTAACTGGGGTATAATATTATGTTGTTTGAACATTGCACAAACAAGAATAACATATTCATGAAACAGAGGTGCAATAAGTGGACAAACACTACGGGAAACTGATATAATTAATAAGAATATAATTATCTCTGTGTGTATATTAAATGTGTGTGTGCACGCATGGGTGCACGCAGACCCCTAAATTGTAGAATGATACAAATTATGATCGTCCATAGTCCAGTGGTACAAGAAAACAGTAATATGAAAAATAACAGTCCAATATTCAGTGATTCAAGACCAACCGGTACCCAGTACAGTCCCATTTCAAATGATCTTTTCAACAAGTATTGTTTTTGTTTGTTTGATTGTTTGTTTTAGAATCACACTATTGAATGAATATTTTAGTCATAACATTGGGCAACCTCAGGGTGCCTCAGAAACATTTCAGGGGTTCTTCAATGAGAAGTTCAGTCAGGGCAGACAAGCACAGCCCCCACCTCTGCCTTTACTCGGTCTTTGCAGCAGGTGACTTGTCCTTTGTGACTAGCCATGCCTCCTGTGGCAGCTGTTTTGTGGTGGTGTCCAGGATAGTTTCTCAAATAGCCAACTGTGCCCATTGCCCAAAAAGTTTGGGGACCTCTGTTCTAAATAGTTTGGGTCCTGGGAGCACTGGCTCCCATATAGACTTCCCCATTGTGCCAGATCAGCTGAGCAGGCCCTGGCTCAGGTTCATATGCAGAGTCTAGACAGGCCTCCACAAGAAGCAGGACTTGCTTCTTGCCCAAGTTGTGTGTTTGGCTCTTTTCTTTCCTGCACTCCACAGACTGGTTAAAACACTGGGCAGCATCCAACTGTATCATTCCACTAGCAAAAATGACATTGCCCTAGTGGAAATTTGAGCTGTGCACCAACGGCCTCAAAATTCTCCATCCTATTTGTGGGCAGAGAAATTGTGCGTGGGGGGGGGGAGAGGGACAATTTCACCAAATTTCTACAGTGAGAGAAGAAATTCTCAACAGTTTTTCACAGGTAGAGCTCCCCGGTGACAGAGGTTATAGCACAGCTTCTTCTACTTTTTGAATAAGGGTTTGGGGGTTGTTCTTTTGAGCTGCTACTGCAAGTGCCAACAGCATCAACTGTGTTGGCAGGCTGGCCCTCATTTTGCATCCAACACAATGCAAGTGTGAGGGGAGCAGCATTGTGTCCAGCTCCAGGGAAGAGGTGGAGCTAGTGCTGTGCCAAAATCTGTCCTCCAATTTCCCTGAAGGCTTCTGTTTTTTCTGATTTTTTTTTCTCAGGGTATTTTATATTTTATTTTGGTGGTGTTTTCTAAGAACTGTGTGGTTGCGAAGAATGCTGTCCCCCCCCCCTTTCTATTACACATCTCTCCATTGCTTTGTAGCCTCCCAGGCTATTTGTGCTTCATGATTTGATTTGAAAATTACCTCATGATGCCTTCCCCTCCGCTTTAATTGAAGTGTGGGAAGCTGAGGAGGCAACAGGCTGCCGGAAAGATAACCATACAATGAAAACACAGACACTTGTGCACTTCTCCTAAGGAAGGTAAGCACAAGAAACTCAAGCCCAAGCCATGAGAATTTCTCTGAAATATTCTTCACCATTTAATTTCTTTTTAAAAACAATTTCTTTTCTATCAAATTAAATGAAAATGGTGGGGGGGGGAAGTGTGGGAGAAATTTTCGACATAGCATTAGTGGAAAAAACTAGGTTCCAAACTATGTGCTAGAGCAGAATCCAACTAAACATACATTTGTGCAAGTGCAGTTGCACAAGCACTTGTGCATCTGGCTGTGCAATCTGTTGCACAGGTGTATAGCGCAAGTGCTAAAATAACAGAAAGATTTGGTGGAGTGACACCATTGTGGAATGGCACCATTGATTGGATACTGCCCACTCGTTTCATCATGCTTTTAGTCACTAGTTTATGTCCCACTGATGTCGCATTATAGTAGGGATGTCACCGCAAATATCGGGGGGGGGGCTGGAGTGAGCCGAAATCAGCCCCGCTTGGAGCCCCCCGATATTCACGGCGATTCGCGGGCCTACCTTGCTGCCCGCTCGGTCTGCCGCGCCACCCGTGTGGGCTCCCGGCGCATAATTTCTGGCTGTGACACGATGGGCCCTGCCTGACACGGCTGAAGCTGAACCCTGCGCCATGGTTTTGGCGTAGAAACCAGGGCAACAGGGCTTAAAATGGCCCAAGCCCTGTTGCCCTGGTTTCTACGCCAAAACCACAGTGCAGGGTTTAGCCGCGTCGGCGCAGGGCCCGTCGTGTCACTTCCGGCCAGCCGGAAGTGATGCGACGGGAACCCGTGGGAGCGGCGCGGAGAGTGGCCGGAGAGCCCCTCCACTCTGCAGAGAATCGGAGAATTTGGGGGCGCCTGCTCGCCGAGGAGAGGCAATACGGGCCCCCCCAAAAGCTATGAAATTCACCACTACATTATAATGGTGTGTGCGGATTCTGTTCGGGGGGGTGTAAATCTGGTGAACTGGCTGGGCTCAAACCCCCCCCCCCCAAACTCTGTCCTCCTTACCTGCTTCCCCAGGTCAACTCGCATTCTCCCTAGTCGAGCTGGGGAAGCGACTTCCAGGTTACTTCCTGGCGGGCCACTTTTTACATAGAAAATGCCGTAAGATACGATAAAAGCGGATGCGATTTGCGTAACTTGTGCAAATTGTGGCTGCTTTTAACATATCCTATGCCATTTTCTATGTAAAAAGCAGCCTGCCAGGAACCCGGAAGTCTGCTGAGCGGCTCAGCCAGCACACATCCGCTTTCGGCCTGGCTCGGCAGGCACAGCAGTGGCATTTGCCGAGCCGGCAGCAGGTCGGGTCACCAGCTGGTCGCCCACCACTAGTTGCATATTTTTCTTGTCTTTTGCTGTTCTTGATTTCATTTGGATTATGTGTGCTTTATAGTGTTGCTGCTGTTATTTTGAGTTATCTTTCTATAGGCCACCTTGTAAACCTTTGCGGATTAAAGGTGATACACACATTTACTACAATAATGACAACAACAGCAACATGCCAGTCTGAATGAATCTGAAGGTTCAGGGCCAGGGTATAAACTTGAGCAGTATGTGTGCCTCTGCTGTTCTGCAGCTTTCGCGCTAAGTGGTTCTTCTAACTAGATTAAAGTTCACAATAGTGTGAGAAGGAAGGGGGAATCAAGATCACGTTGCCTCTGCATTGTGGAGCATGAATCATGGCCTGTCTTAAAAAATACAACTTCTCCAAGGCTATGATGCTCTGACGTTCATAAGCATAAATGCTTGTTTAAATTAGAAAATCAATAGATTTTCTTCTTATGTGCAAGCTATGGCTCTGCACTGTCTTTATTGCCCTTTCTATGAGGCCAGGTGATGTGATGCTCAATCTTCACTTCATCATGCTGAAAATCTGCCCAATAAAACCCATCCCTCACTATACTTTAGCAGTATATCATGGCAGCACATTAACTGAGACCTGCATTTGCAGTCTCTGCGCACTCATCATCAGGCAAGCCAAAGTACAGAGTGGTTCCTTCCTATACTTTGGCAGCATGTATAAAATAGATTGAAATCAGCCAAATGGGTGCGTTTCATTCTGCCTTTTGCTCCAGTGAGCATTTCAGGGGATAGACACAAAGGTTGTTCCAGTGCTGTGGATAAGGAAATATTATTCTGAGCATTTTACTCTGCCTTTCCTCCCCCCCCTCCAGCATTTTCAGTTGGATTCTACTTTGACCGTATCAATTAATTAGAAGCAGGAATGCAACTTATTCTTCCCAGAGGGTCGTATCAGGAATTCATAGCAAGCGGGATGCTCAGAACAAATATCTGAGCTTTTTGCATATTAAATTCATGATACATGAGGATGCCAAGCTGCAGTTCATGGTCATGATGGGTAGTGTTACTATATATATATATATATATATATATCCTGACATTGTCACCCACAGATGCAAATATATATATTCAGTTGTTCAAAAAAAAAAACAACAACAGCAAATCAAAACCTGAAACTCATGGAAATCATGAAAGGGGATAAATGCCATTCCCTTTCAAGCACAATGATATCTGGCTTTACCTCTGACCGGGTCAAACTAGCTCATATGGCCAACTTCATATTGTAAAGGGCTATGGTTATAATGTGTCCCTTCCAAATTATTCCAGTCCCAGTAGATGGGTTTTCCTGATACAGAACGTTGGATATCTGAAGCCATCTTCAGTTGATTTAAAGTGTGGATGCTCTACATGTGATGACAGGTGTGGGGATGAGCATATGCTAGCTCCACCCCTTCCATTATTGTTCCTGTTGCCTTCTATGCATGGAGGGTGACTGTGTACAGTGCAGAGCTTTCTCTGTCCATTGAGGCACACAATTACCCTCTACATGTAGAGGGCAGTGAAAACAATAAAGGGGGGATCTTAGTGGTTCCACTCCCCCTCCTCATGTATAGAGTATACATGCTTTAAAATGACTTAATATGGCTTGTGACACAGAACAAAATGCACTCAACCCTCAATATTGATAACCGTTTCCCCATAGAGTTATGCCTTCCACTTTGCTGTCCATTTGATGATTTGTATCCTTACTTATACTATATTTTTCTGCTACCCATTCTCTCAGTTCCTGTCGGTGCACAGCGATCAGCATAGAGTTCGACTGCACCCTTTCCCCTTCTTGCTTTCAGGATGATTAGATGCAACGGGAGGCTCTCAAATACCTTCCCTTTCCATCCCAGGGTTCTCCAATGGCAGATTTATTTATTTTTATTTATTCATTCATTTTCTATACCACCTAATAGCCAAAGCTCTCTGGGCAGTTTACAACAATCAATTAAAAAAATACAATAAAATACAATTAAAAATATAAACAATAAAAACATTACAAAAATTTGAAACCAATTTTTAAAATATCACTAAAACCAGTTACTAAAACACGACTGCTAAAAACAATTTACCACCCCACCATATACCATTTAATTATTAAAAGCCTCAACGTAGAGGGCAGTCTTAACCTGGTGCCGAAAAGATAATAGAGTTGGCGCCAGGTGGGCCTTGGAGAGGGGCTTGTTCCACAGTTGGGGGGCTACCACAGAAAAGGCCCTCCCCCTGGTTGCTGCCCTCCGAGCCTCATGTGGAGGTGGCAGTCGGAGGAAGGCCCCAGATGTTGAACGTACTGTAACATTGTGGTTGGGAGAGGCGTTCCATCAGGTATTGTGGTCCCAAGCCGTGTAGGACTTTATAGGTCAAAAACAGCACCTTGAATTGGGCTCGGAAACATATAGGCAGCTAGTGCAAGCAGGCCAGAACAGGTGTTATATGTTCGGCCCTTTTGGTCCCAGTGATTAGTCTGGCTGCTGCGTTTTGCACAAACTGCAACTTCTGAACAGTCTTCAAGGGCAGCCCCACGTAGAGTGCATTGCAGTAATCTAACTTTGAGATTACCAGAGTGTGGATTACTGAAACCAGGCTAACCCTGTCCAGATATGGGCGTAGCTGGGCCACCAGCCAAAGCTGCTAGAAGGCACTCCGTGCCACTGAGGCAACCTGAGCCTCAAGTGACAAAGATTATTACTTCTGCTCAGAACAGTTGGGACAGTTGGTTAAGTATATGGGAAGTGCACACAGGTTGGAGAGAAAGAGTCAGTGTACTTCTATGGATGTACAGAAAGGGCTGGTGTGTGGGGCAGAAGCAGGAGAAAGCTCTGTTGAAACATCCCTTCCTCCCTTGTGATGCACATAGCTGAACCCACATAGAGATCAGAAACAGATGGTCTTCTTATTTATTTTCTTTATATCCCACTTTTCAAGAGCTCTTGTAGTATCCCATCCATGCTCTAATCAGGCCCAGAGCTCCTTAGCATCACCATTGATATAGGATTGGTGCTCCCAGATGAGTTAGTTAAACTTCATTAATTACACTTACTTAATTAAATGTAAACAGATCTGACTAGATTTGTTTTTGGTCTTCTGAATGTTTATTTTGTTTTGTTTGTTTTTAAAAGGACTTTATTGGCAATCAATGGGGAACCTTAATTTGGTGGTAGTCAAGGGGCAACTTGAATTTGACATGCCTTTAAATATATTTTATATTCCCACAACACCACCTTATCTATTGCGAAACACAGCAGAGCAAACATATAATTAATTACCAACAGAAGCAAAAGGCAAGGAAGAGCTAAACAATAAGATAGCGGCATTTTTTTTAATATATCCTACCTTTCCTCCAAAAAGGTCAAGGTGGTATACATGGTTCCCTCCTCCACCCATTTTTTCTTCACAGCCACCTGTGAGGCAGGTGAAGCGGAGAGGCAGTGACTGGTCCAAGGTCACCAAATGGTTTTAATGGCTGAGTGGGGATTTGAAACTTGGTTCCAGTCCAACACTCAAATAATTCCATCACACTAGTCCTATTGAAGCATTCTCCTTGTGTGTAAGTTCTACATGTGAGAATGGGGAGCAGGGATCAGCACACTAGCCCCACCCCTTCCTGTGCCATTCTCATAGCCTTCTACACACGGAGAGCAACTGCCTGCATAAAATATCTTCCCCTACCCATGGAGGCTCTCCCCAATATTTTAGTAATTGGACAATCAGAATTTAAACATCTTGGTGAGAGTCTCCACAGATAGAGGAGGCTCTACTTTGAGGACAGTCACCATCCACACAAAAATGGTGAGGGAAGGAACAGGACTACCCTTCTTGTCACCGCTCACCCCCCTCCTGTCCTCAACACACAAGGAGAATGCCTGCATAATGCTACTGGCTTTATCTCCATCAGATACTCCATCTGTGAAATACATCAGAAATGGGAAACCTCTTTCTAGAGCTAGCCCTGACAGGTTTATTTACTTGGCAGGCAAGGGCAACACCCCAGCGGGGTAGAGTTAATTTATTTATAGTCCATTTAGGATGGCACTCACTTGAGACCCTGTTTGCCTGGGGAAAAGAGAAGCTTCCCAACCTCCTGTCATTAACCTTGCTTGGCAGGACTGACTGAGTGACCCAGTGGCTCAACTACTGGGGACTGGAGAAGGTGGGGGCTTGGGCAGGATTGCATATTAGAGGAAAAGCAATTAGAGCATTTGTCTGAGGAGGGCTTGGCAGCCCTAGGCCTAGTGCAGTTCCCTTCTTCGGATACCACTCTGTGTGTGGACTGTTTTACTGGGTGGAGAAGTTCCATTCCTTGGATACTGTTCTGTTATTCTTTATGGAGAGCTAATCCATTTTGTGTTATAGTTTAAACTATATACTACCTCCAGTATCAGAGACAGTACGCCTATGTACACCAGTTGCTGGAGAACATGAGTGGGAGGGTGCTATTGCCCTCCATGTCCTACTGTGGGCTTCCCACAGGCAGCTGGTTGGCCACTGTGTGAACAGAATCCTGGACTAGATGGACCCTTGGTTTGATGCAGCATGGCTCTTCTTATGTTCTTTACATTCATGTTCAATGCAACGATGTGTAAATAGCAGGGCCAGTGGCATATGTGACATCAGTGACCATGCCCTGAGTCTTGATACCATATACCATATAAACAGAGCAATCCTTCTCCCTTTTTTCTATTTGTAATGGACAGATATGAATTAGATTCTTTATGTGGAACAAGCCAAGTCAGTGCATTCTTCACCTGCAAATCAATCAGCCAGTTTCTTAAAAGTATCCTTCTGTTATACTGAAATAATTTTGTTAGGGCCCTTCCCTCCTATTCTCCATTCAATGCATAATGCCTTTCTCGCAGGCCTTATCTCTCTGAAAGGATTTTTATATAGTAGTTTTAGAACTTGAAATGCAATTTACTACTCTGGGAAGCTCCTTTAAAAAGAGAAGGAAGATAACTGCATTAGAAATGAGAATCTAAATTGTGAAACTGTGAAATTAGGTTTTCAGAGACAGCTGCTAATTGAAAAGTAGTCGCATCTCTCATGGAATTTCCATTGCTGCAAACTTGCAAATAATTCAGCATTTATCAGATAAGCATCTTGGCTCAACTGAGATATTAAATTACTCCCCCCCCCCCAACATACACACACAACCTCATCTAGAAACTCATGATATTAGGAGCAATTAAACAAGTCAAATTGTATGCATTATACCCAGGAGTTAGTGCAACTTTGAACACATATTTTCAACACCGGAGATGGCAGTTGTTTATGTGATGCTCCCCAGCAGGTACAGACATTCAAATCCAAAGTGCATATTTCAGGTTTTTAAACATAGTATAGCTCCACATTTTGTGGTGTTATGTTTTTCATACAATCATCACTCTTTCACAGGGGTAAACATTTGCAGTGATCCTTTAAAAAAAGAAACACACACACACTTGTGTAAAAAATAAATCATTTTAAGCAGTTGCCACCCTTTGTTGGCACTCCATTTCCCGAAATATTCCAGGCCTACTTTTCACACTACAGTACCCACAGTGTTCTGGATTCTTCATCAGCATTACAGGATCTCCAGTTCTTACAAACTGCCATTTCCAGGAATGCACTCTATCAAAAGGTGTACATAGGTACTTTTACCCCCCTGCCTTGCCTCCTTTCATGTCAGTGAGTGCATGCTATAAAGTTCAAAGGTGGAAACAAAATTAAATTAGCCAGAACATTAAATCTTGTAGAGGAGACCACAATAACCTTTAGAACAGAATGGAACATTACCGTTTGGGCTGTTATATGTGAAAGACCTCTTCCCAGAAACAATTACCGTAAAATTGTGAAACAGTATTAAAACTAGCAAACACTTTATCGATGAATATTAAAGGCTTCCAATTAGGAATTGAATGAATATTCTATGGAGGATTTCTTTAAATCTGATCTAATCTTTAGGACAGATCAAGGTTCGTATTGACAACATGAAAGAGCTCTTTGCTCTTTTTGGGGGGTTCTTTTTCCTCTCATTCTGGAAAGGATAATAATTATCACTTCTCAAAGATGTCTAATTGGAAATTGTGAAACTTTTCCCACCATCATCTTCTTCATCATCATCATCATCATCATCATCATCATCATCTGTGCATTGAAGTTATACTTGCTCTCTACCTAGCAGTCAGAATAAAGACACTTCAGTATGTGACTTTCAGGTCCTAGTACTGCCCTGGAGGAGGATGACATCATGTAAAGCACCCACAAACTACCCGAACCAGGCCCAAGGGCAGCCCCACATAGAGTGTATTATACATATACATGAAACCACTGGGAGAGATAGTCCAGAGTTTTGAGGTTCGGTGGCACCAGTATGCTGATGACAGCCAAGTCTATCCTTTCCATCAAAATCCAAGTAAGCTCTTCTAGTTCTAAATCGGTGTCTGTTGTCGGTAATGGACTGGATGAGGGCAAACAAATTGAAGCTTAAGCCAGACAAGACAGAAGTGTTCCTAGTCAGTCAAAAGGCAGATCATGGAATATAGACTCAACCTGTGCTGGATGGGGTTACCCTCTCCCTGAAAACTCAGGCTCACACTTTAGGTGTACTTCTGGACTTGGCCCAGAACCTGGATGCAGCTCCATGATGTTACCATTTGTTTATGGTTTATTGCTTGCAAAAAATCTGTATGGTGAGCAAAAATGCATGAAAAAATTCAGGGAAAAGGAGAAATGTACACAAAAATACTCATGGATTTTCGTGCAAAGCAAAAAAAAAAATTCTCAAAGTTCAAGATGAAATGAAGTTAAGACTGGAAAAATGAGAAACTGAGAGAAACTGAAATTGACAGATACATCCATCCGTAGTCATGCTATATAGGCCATAGAAATGAACATTCATTAACCATTCCACTTGGTTGTCTGGACCTGGTTGAAACAATCATCTATGGAAACATGCTACTGGTTCATGCATTTAGTCAGGGACAGTACATGGTGGGGAAGAAGTGTGTTCCCCTTCTTTATTATATTTATTTATGATATTTATTTGTATCCTGCCTTTTCCCAACACTGGGACCCAAGACGGCACATAACCTTTAAAACTCATACAATTAAAACAGAAATAGAAAAATACAAAAGTTAAAAAATAGAATTAAATCATCAATAATATTAAAAATTATATCTATATCTATCTATATCTATATCTATATATCATTAATATCTATATATTTTATATATATGAATTAAAAACATAGCATTCAATCGCATCACAGGCTAGTCCCAAATGCCTGCCGGAACAGGAAGGTATTTTCCTGCCTCCAGAAGCTTACCAGGGAGGGCGCCACCCTAGCCTCCCTGGGGAGGGAAATCCAGAGTACTGGGGCAGCCACTGAGAAGGCCCTCTTCCGTGTTCCCACCAGGCGTGTCTGTGATGGTGGTGGAACCGAGAGAGAAGGGCCTCCCCTGAGGATCTCAAAGTGCAGGCAGGCTCGTAGGGGAGAATACAGTCTTTCAGATAACCTGGAACACCAAAGACTCCCTACCCCTGTTCTACAACAACAACACAAAGCAAAACTGCAAACACATTTGCTTACATTGGCTTTAGGCGAGGACATGGCTAGCACCTTCCTATGTCAGCACCTCTGTTTTTTCTGCAAGTGAAAGGGGCCGTCTCTCCATACTGTCTTTGTATTGTAGAAGATATGTGTCCTTCTAGTCATGAATGAATCAGACTTTTTGTCTTTAAAGCCATTCCAAGGACTGATCCACTATACTTTGTGATTCCTAAACATATGCAGCTTACTTACTTTGTGGGAGCCAATCTCAACAATCATTCACTGTAATTAATTAATCACTGTAATAATTATCTAACACTTGATGCCTACATATAGACATAACCATTTCTAGAAAGACAGACACGAAGAAATCAAACTGAAACAATGTCACCATCACAACCCATGAAAAATGGAACCCTCAACATTTAATACATTTCTTCCCCAGTAAAAGCCTGGGAAATAAATCAGATCTGAAACATGCCCTGAAGGTTAACGGAAAGGTGGGTGTGTGAGTTCTACAGCTGATGGCCCTTCTCTGAAAAATACCCTACAATCAACAATTCTGTAAGGCTATAATTCAACAAAGTACTTGGTTTGTTGAATCACAACCTACATGGCTTTTCTAAAGCATGGTCAAGGGAAATCTTTCTATTGATGTTCATGGACTTTGGTACACAGCCTCTATCAAAAGCCAACTGACTTGATTATCAAAAGCCAATCACTTCCACTGATTTCAACTTGAAGAAATTATTTGATTTTTATTTATTTTTTTAGAAATGCCACTGAAGTTGAGAAACCCCAGGCTTGGATATTGATGGCTCATAATGCTCATCTCAAATGAAAGGTGCTCATTAAGACACCATGCCAACAGTTCTTTTCCAGCTTTGATCTTAATCTGAGCTAGAGAAGAAATTGACTGCTGCTTCCCTTTCACCCATTTGTGCATATCCAATCTCCCTTTCCAGCCTGCTTCTCTTGCTGCTACACCTGCCCTAATCTATGCTAACGAACCTATGAAAGTCACTTTCAGCTGCAAACAGTGTAGCACAGTAGTGGGCAATCTGGTACCCTCCAGATGGGAGCTGTGTTTTGTACTACAGCTCCCATAATCCCTTACCAGATGTTTTGAATCTACAACTCCCATAATCCCTTATCATTGACTACACTTGCTGGGGCTGATAGCAGTTGTATTCCAAAAAATCTGGGGGGCACCACCAGGTTGCTTCCCCTGGTGTAGCAGGGACTGGCTAGCATCTTTTGATGTTCAGCAGTTAACTGTTCAACTTTCAGGGCTCCACAATTTTGCTTGCCATATCCCCCATGAGTGCACTACTACCCTCTGGTGAGTATGACAAGCCACACAGCCTTCCTCCTGAGCTTGAAGCTGGAGAGCGGGAGGGGATTCAGACATGACCTGAACAAATCTTTCATTGATTTTTTTTCCCTGGGTGCTAGATAACACAGGGGAAAATGATTCTGTTGTGTCTTACTGCATTTTTCAGCAGTAATGCTTTATGGCAAAATGCCTCATGCCAAGCAGGTTTATTGCAGTTTTGCAGTGACTAGATTTCGTCAATATACAGGCTCTCACCCATCTGTGAATATCCAATCCCCACTCTCTCTTCCCAACCTGCATATTGATGTTCTTGCACTACTCCAGGGGAGAAAGGGTGAGGGAGGGGGGGAGAGAGAGAGACCTCCTTAGCTTCTTCCACACCATCCGAGGTGGAGCAGCAGCAGCAATTATGAAATTAGAGGACTATTATGGCTACCAGATTTTAAGCACCAGTATTGAAGGCAAAAGCCATCAAGGTTGTGATGTACCATAGATGATGAGAGAGCCAGGGGGAGGAAATAGGACACAGCGGCAATTACTTCAATGTTTAAATTACTTGGAACATGGTCATGTTTGTTTAGTCCACATCCAAAACAGTTTTAAAAAATAAACTTTCAGGATGTATCAGGATTCCAATGAATCAGTGGAGGTAGTCCTTTTTATTAGCCATGATAAAGAATATTTGGGAGGATCATTTCCCCCCCTCTGAAATCATGGGTGGGAGGAGGGATTAAAAGGAGGCTGAAAACCCCTGACTAATTCCAGGGGAGGATTCTTTGTGACTTTGGGGGGGGGGACAGGATTTATTTTCTAAAAATGTTTTGTTGTTGAAAGCAGCAGGGACAGCTTACCTATGCCCTTCCCAACCAGAATGCCACAGTGTCTGTTTTAATGACATTATGACATGATACAGAATCTTTCTAGGGCTGCTGTGTGGGGGGGGCGGAGCTGCCCCCCACTGGCTGGATTTGAACCTGTTGTATTTTTTATCTAATATGAGTCATTTTTACCAGCATTTACACTTGCTCATTTGCAGCCAGTGGCCAGAACATTTCTATTGAACATAAGGAAATTACCCCTCCCCAATAGATTCAGCTTCAAAATTCAACATATCTGGTAGCACAGCCACTAGTGATGGGGGGGGGGGCATTACTCACATTTTAAAATATGACTGGGAGAAACCAGCAGGGGGCACCGAACAATCCCTTAAGTTTCCAGCTTGCCCAGCAGCAGTAGTCAGTCACAAGTAGGTGACGATCAGGATAAAACAAAGGAAAGAGACAAGGGCTTGCATCACTACATAGGCATTCTATCTGATCCTGAAGCTACTTACCTGCAGCATTAGTATTCACCTTGCTCCTGCAGCTACTTACCCAGTCTGTGGGCATTCATTCTGATTCTACAGCAGGGCTCTCCAACCTTGGGTCCCCAGATGTTGCTGGCCTACAGCTCCCAGCATACCCAGCCAGCATGGCTAATGGCAAAGGATTCTGGGAGCTGTAGTCCAGCAACATCTGGGGACCCAAGGTTGGAGAGCCCTGTTCTACAGATATTTAGCCATATCACCCTGTAGGTGTTCATCCCGGTTTTGCAGCTACTTACCTCACTCCATGAGCCTTCATCCTGGTTCCGCATCTACTTACCAGTATTGCTCTGCAGGTATTCCACCTTATCCTGCAGCTACTTACTTTGGACCCTAAGAAGGGATCCTGCTCCTGCAACTACTAACTTGAATACTCTTGTCCTGTAACAGGGATTAATAAAGTCTAGAGTTGCTGTATTGATGTTGTCACATCATTCCTTCTGGTGGAAAACAAGGACAGTGACATGTTCCCCCCACCTGATGGAAGGGGCACCCCTTGTGACAGTGACATAACATCCTTGTTTGATGTCCTTAAGAGAACTTCAAATTGCAAATAGACAGTAAACACAGTCGGGAAGAAGCTGGCCTTCTGAAAAACAAAACAGCTCTCAAGTACATATCACAATGGAATTGGCAGACATTCACAAAAAGAATCTATAATTTGTAAATATCTGCTCCCCATCTTCAAAATAAAATGCTGCAGCTTGTAACTCCTGCTCAGTTCTTTTTCCCTCTGGTATATACTGTGTCATTATTAACCTGGAGAGATGATTGCGAACAATGGAAAAGAGTGTTATACATTTCAAACAGGCTTCAGAGGGGGAAAGTAGACAGAGAGCTGTGGATTATTGTCTCGTCCATCTCTACATCCTGGCAACCTGAAAAAGCAGCCCATGTTTTCAAGCCAGCTTCCCCTTTCATCATCTCAGATTAAAATCACATGGAAATTGATAGTTTACATAGAGTAGGTGCAGAGAATGATTTCTTTTTATTAAAAAGATGGATCTGTGAGCATTAACTTTTGGGTTTGCAGGCATGCTCTGCTTTCTCAATGAACCTCTACAATCTGCTGTTATTTTCATCAAGTACAATGAGAGATTTTTACTGGACTTTTTGAAATCCCACCACCACCACCACCACCACCAAATGAAGATGCATTTCTCACCCACAGTCACCCCTCGCCTATGGCTCTCTGTTTTCATTTGTGGGTTTTGTGAATTACCCATTTGCTTCTCAAATGCAGTTCTAGTGAAGGAGCACTAATTGAGGCCAGGAATGCTCAGTTTGCAATATCTTGACAACAAGGGGATTTGGGATGAGGAAAATGACTCCCCACACTTTTGCAGCCCCATGCAGAAAGAGCGTGCATTGCAGGACAGTGTGCATCACAGCTATTTGTGTGTGTGCGCACGCGGGTGGGTGAATTTTGAGGAATTCCAGAACTCCTCATGGTTCCTCAGAGTGGTGATGGCCATTTTTACTTTCTAATAATGCCATGGAATAATGCTGCATGGGCCCCACCATTCTATCCATGGACCCACCCACCCAGAATGCTGCTTGGAATGGCACTATGTCATGACATAAGGCTTTTCTCCTTGTCATTCTCTACTCATGGTTCTTTACATGACATTGTGACCATCCAGTTTTGCTTCTGTGTCTAACCAGAATTTTTGGTGAGTTTCTTTTTTTAGAGCAGGGAAAATGCAGCATTTAACTGTGAAAGCGAAAGAAAGTGTGATTCTTCTTGCGTTTTTGTGCAATTCCACTATACCACCATGTCACCTAGAGGCAGGGCCGGTGCTACCATTAGGCCAACTAGGCAGCTGCCTAGGGCGCAGGGCTAAAGGGGGCGCCAGAAACGCCATGAAAAAAAACACAGCGCTCTCAAGTGGGAGGGGGGGCGCTAAATATCTGATCTTGCCTAGGGCACCAAACTGCCTTGCACTGGTCCTGCCTAGAGGTCATGTAGCAGAAAAGCAGGAAAGGAAACACTCCTTGTGTAGTTCTTGGATCTCAATTCTGCCATGAAACCAAAAGTAGATACAGCGGATTAACAGCCTTCTGTAGAAAACCCTGTAGTGTCATATTCAAGGGCATTATTGGAAAATTAAAATGGAAGCTGCTAACTGATGGGGGGTTGCAGGAGTGATGCTGAGTCTTGCCCCCTCACCTCCTCAATATGCCCCGTCCCAAAAGGGAAAGAGAGAAGTCATCTTTGCCCCCTTGTTTACTACATTCCATTGAAAACAGTACAGTGCAGATATCTGGCCCATCAGGGAATGATGTCAAAGATTCCGTCCTCAAACAGCGACTGTAACCCTACATTTCTTAAAAGTTGTGTGTTGCCTTCTGCTTCATCCATAACTTAGGCTGGGAGGAGGGAGGGAGGTCTTAAATACCATGCACCCCAAAGTTTCCCCATTGGCTAGCCAACATCAGGCAATTGTGGCTGGCTCCACCCTTCTGCCTCTGGCTTCCTCCAAAGAAGTGGTGGAGGCAAACAGGGCCGGTGCTACCATTAGGCCAACTAGGCGGCTGCCTAGGGCGCCGGGCTAAAGGGGGCGCCAGGAGCATAGGGCTGGAGGGAGGGAGGGCTCAAGTGGGAAGAGGGGGGCGCTAAATATCTGATCTTGCCTAGGGCACCAAACTGCCTTGCACCGACCCTGGAGGCAAAGCCACCCCCTCTCATATGCAGCAGGGTTGGGGCGTGTTGTAGCTATCACAACTTGGGTCACAAGATGCTTAATAACAATGTGGTCTATTTATGTCTTAGCCTTGGGTGTCAGCTGTCGTCTTCTTCCTTCCTTCTCCCACTAAGAGCGCAAAATATTGTGCAGAAAGCAGAGTGACCACCTACACAATTATTCTGGATACTTTTAGTAGAACTTACTTTACAGAAAATTTCTCATGACAGTAACATTTACTAGTGCAAATGGAAAGTAAACAATGAGAGCTGCAAATACCCTGAAAGCACATTTCTGCTAAAGTCAGCAGCTACTGGGGAGAAGAAGAAAAATGAATAACCGTTTCCAATACCAACACCCCTTTTTGTCTATTGTACGATATGGTTGGTTTTCTTTCAGGACAATATACTTGCCGCTATACAGACACGGCAGGGTGTTAATTCAAAACCATTTGGGGGTTATCTGACTGTACAGGAACCTGAGAAAACAAAACTTCAGAGCTGATAATAAAGGAACAGCTGAAATCTCTGAAAAAGATTTACCGTACTTGTTCAAAAATAGGAGCTTAGCTTAGGAGAGTTACTGTAACAATAAATAGCAGATTCATTCTAAAGTATTTTTTTTCCCCCACAGCAAGTATGTTGTGTTGGGTTTGTTTGTTTTTGTAAACTGTTTATAAGTTGCTTACTAAAATAGTGAATATTTGGAATGGCTGCTGGGACCTTATTGCATATAAATCCTATTGAAATCAATGGGCTGGATCCAGACTTAGCCACTAGCCAGTTGCACATGAATCCCATTGATTTAAGTCATTCCTATAACTTGCCACATTGATTTAAATGGGACCTAAGTTTAACTAAATTACACTGCATATTTAGTTTCCACTGAGTATACATGTATATTCAAATGTAAGCCCCACTGAGTATTAGTAATACTAGTTATTAAGTGCCTGAAACAAGACTTGTAGTGATGTGGAAGAATTTCACCCCCACTGTAATCTTCCTGAACAGAACAGCAACTTACTTCCTGTGTGTACCGGTAATCATTTCTATGGAACTAATACTAAGGAATGGATTCAGGGCCCATGGCTTTCAAGTGGGTTCTGCATTGATCCAGAAAATATAGGAAAACCTCCACTGCAAGGAGTGGCTGGTATTGTGTGCCTACCCACAGAGATTTTGGAACATATTCTCTCTTAGGTGGGGGAAGGGAGGAAACAGGGGAGGGAAAGAATTAGCCTGCTCAAGCTATTAATAGCTTCTAGTGGTGGGGTGGGTGGGTGCTTTTTCAACCTGAGAGCTAGGTTGCCACTTAAAAAACTTCCTGAGAGCTGCATGCTGGCAGTCAGTGTGGCCAGAGCCCAGAATAAGCATGGTCACACACTCTTTCTCACACACCCTCCCTAGCCCATCTTCCTCAGCTGATCCATGCAGATCAACTGAGGAGAGGGCAGAGGCAGTGTTTGAGGGTAGCCCACTAGGGCTGGAGCCCCAAATCTTTCACTTGGAGCCCGAAATCTCTGGGAAGCCATTTTCCCCACCACCCTGCTGTCCATGGGCACTTGCTGAAAGAAAGGTACAGGAGCCCTGATGATCTCTGGTGCATCTGATTCCCCTGGATGAACTGGCTTTTTGCCCACATCTGCTTCACCTCCTGCTGCCCCCCCTTGAATCTTTCTGCCTGAGGTTTTTTTCTGAAATCAAATGCCCACTTCTCCCCTGTCCATACATCCCTTTTTACAAGTAGAGGTGTCCTTAGGAGACAGGGTCCTAAGACACACACACGCGTGTGTGTGTGCGCGCACACACACACACACACACACACAGAGCAGGGCTCTTGCTGGATTACAGCTCCCAGAATCCCTTGCCATTAGCCATGCTGGCTGGGTATACTGGGAGCTGTAGGTCAGCAACATCTGGGGACCCAAGGTTGGAGAGCCCTGCTTTAGAGCATATGCAAATAAGTATATGCAAATCTGTGCATTTTTTTGTCCTGTGGAACTGAGACCTGGATATTTTTGGTACCTAGAACTGCCCCAGGAGAGGACATTTTCTTCCTCGTTGTGGCACACTAGGAGGGAAGGTTTAAATTTCCCAGCTCATGATGCCATAATGGAGAAGAAAATCCCTGCTGATCTCTGAAAAGCTCTGTTCTTTGATCAGCTGTGAACTGGAGATAAGTGCTTTCCCCTTGATCAGGCAGATGAACTTTTCCCTGCTCAGCACTGAGAAAAGCCCCCTTTCTTGCTGTGCAGCCAGGAAAAGCTTTTATCTCCAATCAGCAGCTGATCAGAGATGAGAGCTTTTCCCTCTCTGGGGAGAGGGGGTGGATCCTCTGGAAGAAGCTGGCAGACCAAATGGGCCAGATACATGGTGTGGAGAAAGTGGATAGGGAGCCATTTTTCTCCCTCTCCCATAATACTAGAATCCGAGGTCATCCCATGAAGCTGATTGGTGGGAGATTCAGGACAGAGAAAAGGAAGCACTTCTTCACACAGCGCAGAGTTAAACTATGGAATTCACTTCTACAAGATGTAGTGATGGCCACCAATCTGGATGGCTTTAAGTCCTGATGGCTATATACTACCTCCACTATCAGAGGCAGTATGCCTCTGGGAATCATGGCTGGGAGGGTTCTGTTGCACTCATGTCCTATGTGTGTGTTTCTCACAGGCAGCTGTTTGGCCACTGCTTGAACCAAATGGTGGACTAGATGGACCCTTGGTCTGATCCAGCCGGGCTCTTCTTATGTTCTTATGACCCCCACCCACCCACTGAGCCTGTATCCAGCCTGCAGGCCAGAGGTTCCCCCATGCCTGGTTTACAGAAGCTATCCTGGAGGAGGGATTAGGGTTGGGTGGGATGTGTTTTGGAAGTTTAAAATAACTCCCCTTTTTGCACTGTGTGTTCTGAGGTTGTTTCAGGAGAAAGGAAAGGAAAAGGGTCAGTTTACCCTTCATGATTCTTGAGAACCACCTGCTGTATAACTATACAATGCTCAGGTTTTAGGCTGGCAGACCCAAACCTGAGCCTTCTAGTGCTAGAGGGACAGAAGAAGCTGCCTAATCCCAGGTCAGGCTATTTATCCCTCCAGCCCAGTATTGACTACTCTGACTGCCAGTGACTCTCCAGGGTCTCAGGTAGAGGTCTTTCCCAACAGCAGGGTAAGGTCTTTGAGGGGTAGGAAAAGAAGAACAGTCCTTTTCTCTTTCCCTTATACTGAAACTTTGCCCCCACCCTACACAAACAATGCCTGAACAAGAAGGCTCCTGCTCAAGTCTGTCTGGAGCCCTGGACAGTGGATGGAGATACACTGCAATGCTTTGTAGCAGGTCCCACTTGATCATTTATCACAGCACATAGAGAAATGTGAAGTAAGGCTAGAAGGCCCCTTCGAACTCTATGATCTATGAAATCTATGAAATGGGGCCAGGCCGGTCCATAGCTCAGTGCTAGAGCACATGCTTTGTTTGCAGAAGGTCCCAGCTTCAATCCTTGACATCTCCAGACAGCTGGGAAAGAATCCTGCCTGAAACCCAAGAGAGCTGCTAACAGTTAATGTAGAGATACTACTGAGATACGTAGTTGGACCAATACACAGCTTCCCATGACTTTTTCCGATCTAGGTGGTGCTGAAGACACGGAAGCAGGCTGGGCCATTTTTTATTTTTTTTTAATTAGAGGCAGTATGCCTCTGAATACCATTTGCTGGGGAACATGAGTAGGAGGGTGCTATTGCACTAATGATGTGCTTGTGGACTTCCCACAGGCACCTGGTTGGCCACTGTGGGAAGAGAATGCTGGACTAGATAGGCCTCTGGGCAGTTCTGATGGTCTTAAAACAGCTTAGTTTTGACATTTCCTTGTTATCTGCATTTATTTGTGGAGGGGGGGCATAGTTAGGTGCCTCAAGATAGCATAGCAAACCAAACAGGTTTGTTGAGGTCTTCCAGCCTCTCACTAGACATCTCGGCCCTGGGAGGGCATCAGGGTCCGGATTAAGAGCATTATGGGCCTGGTGCTGAGGAGGGCGCGCGGCTGAAGAGGGCGCAGAAACGCTGCGCTCCTCTTCGCTGCTGCTGCGCCGCCCCCGCCAGGCCTCTGCCTCTGCTGCGCTGCCCCCGCCAGGCCTCCATCTCCCCACCCTCCCTCCCTCCCGCCCGTCCGCCGCCGCCGTCGCGCCCTCCCATCCTGCTCACCACTGCGCCTCCCCCCGCCCTCCCGCTCGCTGCCGCTGCGCCTCCCGCCGCCGCCGCCGCCGCCATCACCACCACCCCGACCCCCTCCCCGCCACTTACCTTCTCCGCATTGTGTTGCTTCCAGAGCCCCGCCCACGTTGTTTTGGCGGGAGGAACCAGGGCAACAGGGCTTAAATAGCCCTGTTGCCATGGTTTCCCCGGCAAAAAACAGCGCGGGGGTCCCGTCGCGTCACTTCCTCCTCCTCGGCGACGGCAGCAGCAGCCAAGGCGGGGGGAAGGTAGGTTGGTGGTGGCGGCGCAGGGTTTTTTTTTTTGCAGAGCAGGGCTGCTTTGGAGAGGGGGGGGCACTAAATATTATTTCGCCTGGGGCGCCAAACTGCCCTGCACCGGTCCTGATTGTGGGCCTATTTTCTGGTAGGGGCCTGGAGCTGCAGCTCCAATAGCCCCTATCTTAATCCGGCCCTGGAGGGCATGAGCATTGGTCCCATCATCTTAGTAACTCTGCTGGCATAATCAGCCCTTGACATGGCTATTTTTTTTTTACTCAAAATAAAATGAATCTCACTCATTTTGCAATAGGCACAAGGGGGTTGACTGGGAGATGGGTGCATGACGCAGATATTTGTGGTGCCTACGTTTAGTCAAATGTAATCTCCTATGGTTTTTTTGTTTTGATCGTTTAAATAGTCTCAATTATATTCTATAAATAAACATAAACCAATCCAGATGAGGTGGCATGTACAGTGGCTAAAATATTGTATCTGAGTGTGGTAGATCCAGTCTCAAAATCCCTTCTCATATATGAAGCTCACCGGACAAACTTGGACTGTGCACTACTTCCAAGTCTAATTTTAACACAGAAAATGAAAAATGATTTTAAGTGTATATTATAGCCTCCACGTTCTGGTGTTAAGGTGGGAATTGTGAGTGAATACATACCATTTCTGAACTATTACTGGAATTGAAACAATGTAATACATACAGTGGTGTTTCAACACAGCATGGAATATTAATCTGTGATACAGTCAGAGTACACAGTAGCAAGGGGAAATCTGAGAGGATAGTAGGGCCCAAACCAGAATGTCTTACCTGCTTCTTCGATAAGCTGATGGGCAAACTTGTACATTTTCTGACATACCCATAGCTTAGGGCCAAGTTCCATATAGCAGTGTGCCTGTGGGACCGGTTGTGGGGCGGGCGGGTGAGCCCTACATCATACAGTAGGGTCCTATTTCAGCTACCACAAATTAAAGCTGACTCTGGTTTCATCGGAAAGACTCCTCTGTGTACATAAATATAGGCAAAGAGAGCTCGTACACCCAAGGATGGGCCCTGGCCAATCAGGGTCCCTTCTTGGATATAGGAGCTCTCTATGTGTACATACGTACATGCAAAAAATTCTGTCTTACAATGTCAAATAGACATTTGTCAGGGATCTTGATGGCAGTGCATAGCAGTGGGTGGGGCAAGCCCATGTGGCCCCCATGCCCCGCTCCACATATCCATTCCATGTCTGGAGGGGGGACCATATGTGCTCTCTAATATCCCTCTGACCTTATGGTGATGGGAACTATGGAGAAAGGATCCTTTGTACTGAGATGGGTGCAATGTGCAAAAACGGCCTGGCCTCATGACATGTTTCGGAAGAGCGTATTGCTAACACTTGTCTTCTCAGACAGTGCCTGTTACCATGCCGCAGCAATCCAGACACAACCACCCAGCTGCTGCCCCCACTCCACTAATTACAAATGGGGGTGCTAGGACAAAAGTGACATCAAAGGGGCGTTTTCCATTACTGTGTGTGGATTGATTCAGTTCATACTTGGCTAACACAGGGGTGTCATCAGCATGCTGTGCTGCGATTGCTATGCTACTGGTGCTGTTGACATGGGTGCTGAGGCAGTGGCTGCAGTGTTGCTATCTCTCTGATGTAGTTTGTGCTGCTGTTATTCTCTTCCCCTGAACGCGCGCAGCTGTGGGTGGGGAGAATTTTGCGGGTGGGGGGAATGAGAGAGGGACTATTCACCTGACCTCTTTGCACCAATGCCTGCATCAAGGGGTGGGGCGACCGGGGCCAATTTTAGGCCTGGCAGCCCCGCCCTCAGCCTCTTTTGCCTCTCACAGCTCCCTTCCTCCCTGTTTTTCAGTGTGGGCTCCTCTGGTTGCCTGTTAGGGGGGCGAGTAGGGATTTTGGCTCATTGCCCAGATTGCCCTTATTGGGCAGTGTGTGTGTTTCGCCTACTCCACACTGAGGCAGGGTCAGGGTGTTTTTTCTTTTGTTCTCTGACAATTGGCTATTCAATTTGGTCACATTTGGCATGTAAGTGCGGGTTTAGGCAAATGGGTAGGGTTTGGTGAGCATCCATTGGCACCTTTTAGGTGACTGGCGATAATCTGAGGCTCCCCGTTGCTGAGTCCTGCAACTCAGTCTGACTCTATGGGAGATAAAGACTGCCCTTGAGGCCTTCTTACCTCACCCACTTGTTGTCATGTGACTCTGAGTGGAGGTGACATTAGGAAGGCCTCCCAGCACCCTGGTGGTGTAAAACTGGGAGGCGGCGAGATGCAGTGCCACCCTGCGGCTTGGGATGCTTCACCCAAAGACTGCAGTACCGGCCAATGGGCCAGACTAATTTGACCCGCACTTCATCCCTTCACAGGTCTTTGATTATTAATAAATGTGGCCCAATTTTACCCCACCTTTGTGTCTCGACTCTTTATTTCCCCCTTTACACCCGCAATATTCTTCTCAATGCTACAGTGGGGAGTGCACAGGATTCCACTGACGTGGAGCTGGGATCGTTAAGATTGCTCTCCTCCCCATATCGTATTCTAAAATCTGCTAAGTGGGCAACCTTTTTTTTTCTATTGAGAGGCATTGACCCACAAAAGAAAGCAATTGGTGGTCACATTAATTTATTTATTATTTATTGGTTTATTTATTGCATTAATGAATGATATAAAATCTTCTGAACTGCATTATGAATACTAGAAATACATCAAAAATATTGTAATGCCTAGAAAGATAGTGCTGGGGTGCTGTCATCTCCTGAAGTTCTGACTGCTCAGATTGAGATCCACTGAATAACAGGAACAGTATCCATGGAGGGGGGCAGGTGAAAGAAGGTCAGCCCTATCGTTAGGCAGAGCGAGGCAGTCACCTCAGGCAGCAGATGATGAGGGATGGGGAGCAAGTCTGTATCACATGACTGGCTCTGTGCCTGCTGTACTGGGAGCACTCAATCTTGTCCATTGCCTCAGGCATCCAAATGCTCCTTCCGTCAGGAAATATTTCTGGCAGACCAGGAAAGCTGGGCAGGGAGGATTGGATGCCTTTGCCGGAAGACGCTCAGAGTGCCATCCAGGAGCAGCACCCAACCAGCTGCTCTCCTCACCAGCCCTCCCTGAGGAAGAGCTCCATGGAAATGCCAGGGGGCTGGATGAAATTAAGGGGGGATCTCACCATTGGGCTGGGTGTTGCATTTAGACATATGGCTACATGAACCTACCTGTACACCAAGAACATCATCAGAGGTCCATCTCCACATGTTCTTGGCAGGGATGGGGACTCGGACTCCAGGCAGGACTCGACTTGTGAGTCGGACTGAGTCCCCCCTCTGACTCGAGTCAGACTCAAGTCCCAATATTTTTAATGGGACTCGAGACTCGACTCGGGACTTGAGACCAAGGACTCTTCAACATCCCTGGGCTGTGCCAGAAGGAGTGGAGAGGAGCGCGATCGCCGGCGAAGAGCGCATGGAAGCGAGGCGCGCCGCTGTTCGGCCACTATGGATGGCTACCAGGAGCGCAGCCCCAACGGTGTGTCGAGATTTATTTTGATTGATGTGTTGTGTACTTGGGAGAGACAGAGGAAGGACCTGAGATTACTCTGTGCGGCTGCTCTGAGTGTGTTTCTGGTTCCAGCAAGTTCAGCACCAGCGGAGCGGGTGTTCAGTGAGGGTGGAATTGTGATGAGACCTCACTGCTCCAGAATAGGGGTCAAACATTTAGAAAAAATCATGTTCCTCAAATGCAACATGGATGAGTTTTAGGAAGTACAGCAAGTTTATTTTTAAAAATCATTTCCCTAAAATGCAACCTTTCAGACATTTTGGGTTTGGCTGCCTCTGCCTGCCTGTTTGGGGTTCCCAGCCTCCTCTGCCTGCCTGGTCTCTTCTTGACCACTTCAACAGTTGAATTGTCCCAAGACAAAGGCCTCTAATAGGGACTCGTGGAGTCAGCTTTGGGAGTGACTCAGGACTCATGAGTCACCATTTTGGACCAAGGACTCGGACTCGAGACTCGGGCCCAAAGACTCATGACTCGACTCGTGACTCGAGACCAAGGACTCTTCAACATCCCTGGTTCTTGGTGAGGCAGAGGGTCACAGCGGAGAAGACTTTGGAAATCTCTCCACAGGGTGATCCACCTAGCACCTACTCTGACCTGTTTTCTTGAGGAAAAGAACTTTCCCAATTTTCCTACGTTTTTACAACCTGGGCTGAATTTTTCAGCTTTTAGTTCACTGCCATTTTTAAGTGTTTACTGCCAGCTATCTTTATGTCATTGCTTTAGTGGCAATTGTTATATGATTTTATTCTCAATATTTTTACATTTTTTAGCCACTGTGAGAGTCACAGCAGCAAAAGGCTGCATATGCAAATAGAATAAAATAAACAAACAAACAAACAATATTGGGAGGAGATGCTCTGTCAAGTGTACACTGAAGATAATGCTTATTTTTGTCAGGTGGGTGTCATACTGGCCTCTCAACAAATTATCTAATTGGCATTCTTGCAATTTATGTTAGCAAAAAGCCTGCTCATAAAATTGCAAGTATTAAAAAAAAAAGCAGTCTTTATAAAAACAACAGCAACAACAACTATATGGTTCATTATAATCTTCACATTTCCTGGAACCTTGAGCTAGCAATTCAAGCTAGTACGAGAACAACGCTGAGCAATTATTATGCGTTTGTCCTAATTATTTCCCATAGGAGAATAATTGCCTTGAAAAGTCTGGGAAAAAATAGCTCATAAAATTTCTCTAATACTTGGACAGGTACTAAATCTCAGGAAATCTTATGATTGTGTAAGCTAATTAGACAGAATCCTGTCTTTGGGAGTAAGTGCAGCAACCTGCAATGGCACCAAAGGAAATAAACATTTTCTGTAGCAGGGGTGGGCAACCTGCGGCCCACGGCCTAATTTCAAAAGCATGTGATCAGTTTAGACCCTTGGCAAGATCTGTGCCTTCCCTGGCAGCCCACTGGGTAGGAAAGAAGAGGGAGGGAGAGAAAAGGAGGAGCAGAAAGAGAAACGGGGTGACACATGCACTTTGGGGTCTGGCCCCTTCCAGGCTTCCACCACTGACAGCCAGGTCCCATCAGATTGCCCATGAGGGAATGTGACCCTCAACAGGAAAAATATATATTTGCCCTACCCCTGGTTTATAACCACATCACACCCCGCAAAAGTGATGCAGGCAGTTGTTAGAGAAGGTGGAAAGCCTGTTCAGTTTTGTCCACCTATCAACACTGATTTTTTATTTTTTTTAAACTATATTGGGGCAGAAGGAAGAATCCTGACCTGCTCACACTCTCCCATTAGTATCACATGTATGTATTTATCTAATGCATTTGTATGGCACCCTTCAACGTATGTATTCCCCATGTGGCCTACAGACCATAAAATCAACAGGTTAATATATAACAATAAAACATGATATAAAAAACAGCCTGTGATGAGCCATATGATCCACCACTCACAGCAGTGAATGGAAATGCCAGTGATACGCACTAGAATAAAAAATAAGTCTTAATTTCACATATATAAAGATGATGTGTATGTTGTCTGCAACCACCTGGGAAAAAGATCCACCGGGTCACAGCAGGAAGCTCAGTGTGCTGTGTTGTGGCATTCTTAGTGTCTGACCAACTGTGTCCATATGCCATGCTTGTAGTCATGGGCGCCTAGGAATGACATCAGCCCAGAGTGGCCTAAGGTAATCCAGCTGCAGATAGAACATGGTTCGGGGAGAATCAGGAGAAGAAAGAGGGGCTGGATATAGGCAATGGTGTTTATCTGTGCACTGTATGGGTCCTAGGGCCAGCAATGTAGCCCAGATCCAAATAACGGAGTCATTCAGAACCCGAAATACATGTTTGGCAGTAAGTGTAATGTTTGGTGCTACAAATCTCTGTATTATCTTTACATTATCTATGTTAATATAATGGATTGCAATGTATACCCTAGCTAGATAGGGTGTTTTATATTGCATAAATCAGGGGTCCCCAACCCCCGGGCCGCGGACCGGTACCAGTCCGTGGCCTGTTAAGAACTGGGCTGCGTGGCGCCTGGCCAAGAGCCAGGTGGGGTGCTCGCAGCACGTCCCAGCAAGCAGCCGCCGCACCGCCCAGCCACCATGCCACGAGCATCCCGCCTGGCTCTCGGGCTGCTCGCGAGCTCTGGCGAGCACACACACACACCCCGCTCGTCCCTCTGCTTGCCTCTCCGACTAGCATTTTTGTAAAGCCAGAAGTGATGCGACGGGAGACCCATCGCGACACTTCCTGGTTCTCCGGCACTGCCGACCGGGCTGCACAGCAGGTGAGCAGTGGGCAACACACACACCCCGTCCATGGAAAAATTTATTCCACGGGACCCGGCCCCTGGCCCCAAAAAGGTTGGGGACCGCTGGCATAAATAATATTTCCTTAGTAATGGACCTTCGACCCCTGTCAACTTTTTAAATTCTCCATAGATAGGGGCTGCAATCCTATACATGCTTACCTGAGAGTAAGTCCCATTGAACTCAATGGAGCTTACTTTTGAGTAAACATGCCTATGATTTTGCACTGAGGGATATTCTTTCATCATGAAAAATAGTAAGTAGGTCAGGATAGAACTATCAATGAAACTATTTGCTTTACTTGTCATCCATAGCATGCTACAGGCCATGAGAAAACTGAAAATAAATTCATTGTTAGTGAAACTTCCCGAGCACTTAGGTACCTGTTTTCCTGTTCAGCAACCCAGTTATTTTTGGCAATGTGAGAATTTCATGTCCCAAGCCGCAGGATTCCAGCAGTCACTCAAGACTTTTGTATCTTTTTCTCCCCTCACACAATATGTGGCTGGCAGATACATATCACTATTGGCTCTCTTTTTTTTCCGTTTTGTGCATAACTTGCTTTAAAAATTCCAACTACACAAGTGGTGAGGCTCTGTGACTAATATCTCCCAGGGTACTTAACTCTGTTTGAGCCTATATAGTGTGCTTGTTAGAACAGCCAAGCTTCTATTCTTCATACTTACCAGAGTAGCCCAGAAATAGAACTTTTGATGGTTCATTGTAGTTATTTTCTCTCCATGCCTTCTCACACGCAGCCTTTCCCCCTGTTTTTGCTTCTTTGCATCCTTCCAAGTCCTAATGTTCAAGTCATGCATTTATCTATCACAGTAATAACCCACCTTTCCTCAAAGCAGCCTAGGGCATCATGCATGGGGTTATCTCAGTCACTTTAGCCTCGAAACCACCCCATGAGACAGGTTAGGCTGAGGTATACCCTTTCCAGTTTTTTTTGAGAAATCAAATCCCAGGTCTCTTCAATTCAAGTCCAACACTTTGCCCATTACACATGCACTTTGGGGTCTGGCCCCTTCCACCACTGACAGCCCAGTCCCGTGAAGGCGAGTGACTTACCTAATAACTAACACTCAACACAGAGACAAACAAGCAACAGCAAGAGTAAATAAGAGCTAGGATGAAAGGGTTTGGGTTTTAGAAAATGGTTGGTCTGTTAAAAGAGGCATTCTGCCTTAATCCTTTAATGGACAATCAATCTAAAACCCCTCCCTGCAGAGTTGACATCTTCTTGTCGCATACTCCAACAGCATTTGATTTAAGGTCAGGGTTAAATATTTTCAGATCTCTGTGCCTCAGAGTCATAGTATACTATCTGTCTGACTCTGTGTCTATGTCCTTCATTGTGTGTAACTCTGTTACTTACACACACAGGTTGTTATAGTGTGTACAACAGGGATGCAGACCCTCCAGTGAGTTGGCCTAATCCAGCCTGCAAAGGGGCCCATGCATTCCCCTCCACAAGCTCCAACCCCTGGCCTGGAGGCTACCAGGGGGTTGAGGAGGAGTCAGGAGAAGAATCTCCTCATTATTATCTCCATTGTTATCTCCAATCACAGATCAGAGATTACAAGGGGATTCTCCTGGGGGGGGGGGGAGCAGCATGCTAAGTGCTGCACAAATGTCTGTACCTTGCAGGAGCGCCAGCATGTATGCCATTCACTGTCCAAGTCAGGTCAGTCATCCGGGTAGAGATCCACCCGGCGCATCAGCCTGGGCTACTTTGCTGTGTGCGGGCCTTCGCTCTTGGGGGAAGTCTGTATGCAGTGAAGCCAGGTCCTGGCTGACTCACCAGGTGGGCCATCCACTCAGCACATTGGCTGGAGGCCCAATTATATCAGGGGCATGGCCCCTTACTAGGCCTGCAAATTTCATACAATTGTGCCAATTTTTTAAAAAAGATTTGCCATTATACTTAATGGGGAGAGATCTGAAGCTTTGGATAGCTGATGTGAGACTCTACTAATCTGAAGTAAAGTGAGCGTTGTCCAAAATAGTCTGAAGTGAAAGTGCCCCCCTATCTGAAGCCCCAAAGTGGATTCGAAAGAAGATAAAAAGTTCTGTTCACGCTCCTAAATTACCTGGAGGAGATTTTGGAGTCTACTGTAGATTCCACGATCATCTCCAGAGCTTTGGGAGATGGAATGGAATCATTATGCACTTCCTCAAAACTTTTCAGAACAGAACCAAGTGGTCCCACTCATTGCAAAGGGAGGTTCAGAAATATATTCCATTCCAATTGTTATTGCTACAAATCTCATAAATTTTATATCCTGTTATATTAGGAGCCAGACATCTGATACCATGCAGACTAATCACTTCATCTCATCCAGCACTGTGAATAGCTCTCCTGGATTACTTCAGAAGAGGCCTTTCCCAGTCTTGCAAATGGAGACTCTTCAACTAGAGATGTCAGGAATTTAATAACATGGGTCCTTATATATGCAAAACATGTGCCTTGCAACTGAGCTTTGGCTCTTCTAGAATGCTAATATTTAAAGCAGCAGAAAGAACCCAGCTCCATTCTCAGTAGGAAGATGAACCCAGAGGAGAAATGTGCTATACAGAACTTACCATGGAACACATCCATCCCACATTAAAGAAATAAATGTGTTGGCATTTGTAAGAGCTCATTATTTTAAATTAGCCTGCAAGTGCTGTATAGGTGAAAGTCACTTTTTCGTGCTGCATTGACAACATTTCTGCTTCTCCCGAGACATTTTCAAATGAGCTATCTGTTCTGTGCTAAATTTACCACACACACAAAATGACTAGCACACTCATTAAATAGACGGAGTTACAAAAGCAGAAGTTGTTGTAGAGGTGGCCCTATGCAAAGTGCAGGCAGAGCAATGATCCCCACCTGTCTGCCCCCCCAATTAAAGATGTGCGAATCAGCAAAACTTGAGCTCGCTGAAGTTCTCTGAATTCAATCTTGAATCTCATTCTGACTTGAGTCCATATCAGATTGTGAGCTTTGCTTTTTTCTTTTGGCACAGAAATCTGTCCATATTTTGGTGCATATTTTTCAAAATGTACACATCAATTGTGCGCATTTTTAAAATGTACGCATTCTTCTCCCATTGATTAAAGCATATTTGTGCACATTTTTCAAAAGTATGCACGTCTTTCATGTGCATTTTCCAAATCACACGTGCTGTCGAGCACAATTTTTTGGTCCACAAAACGGACTGCAAGCTCAGAAGTGTACAGACTTCAGCCACAGAGCCAAGCCTGTGTTCAGCCCAGAAGGTGTGAACTGAGTAAACTCCTGATCAAAAATGAACTGAAATGAATTTCTTCTACATCCCTACGGGCCCAAATCAAGTTGCATGTGGTAGAAATAAGGCCCAAGCCATTCAGGTTGGACTCAGGAGTCCTACAGAGGCTTCGTTCTTCCGAGTTTGGCTTTGTGCATGCTCAGAGTGGCCTGAGCTAATCACACACGTTCAGAACATTCACAGATGGCTAGGCATCCTCCAGGCAGTGACTAGGCATGGTGTCCAGCACAACTGCTCCACCTTACTACCAAATTTGGTCTTGATGCAGCTCCCCCACACCTGGACAGGGCCCAGCTTTTCACTCTGGGAATAAGCATCTATGCTGGGAACCTATAGCCAATCAGATATAAGTATGGTTTTGACAATGCTTCGTTGCCCCAATGAGCTGTAGCTATGTGAAGTGGCTGGCCGTAGCTGGGGGAGAGCAAAATATCTTGGGCTAGCACAGCTTATGATCACTCATGTACAATGATAATGTAGGAAGGGGAAGATGAGAACAAATAGAAAAACATGACGTGTACATGTACCAGAACCGGAATTGATTTATATTTGTTTATGTTTATCTACGTTAAATCAAAAGGCAGGCAGAGGAAATGATAAGACTTGAAGAAACCCACAGAACAATAATGTTACCAAAACCTAGGAAATCCGCTCATCTCCAAGTTGTGATGTTAAATGTGTTAAGAATGGCTTAAGCAAATATGCCCTGATTCTAAGGAAGCAGACACAAAACTACCCTAAAATGGTTTCCCTTGGGGGGAAATGTAGTATCTGAAGAAAATATATATTATAGTCCAAAACAACAGCGGCCAACGTAACATGTGCACGGCTGAAATCTTTTCTCTCTTTGAAATGGTAGCAAAATTATATACAAGCCATATGACACCATGTGGTTTCTGCTGCTATTGAATTACAGCTTTGTGTGCTGACTTAAGTGCTATATGGAATGTGGCAAAACACAATTCTCAGAACTCAGCTATTGATTATTCTCACAACAACAACAACAAAGCATTAAGGGGAAGCATTTATTGTCACTGTTTTGGGAAGTGGAAGAGATGACAGCTAAAGGTTTAAACAAAAATGTGTACTTTCCAAGGTGATTTTTAAAATATATAAAACAGGAGAGCTGCTATTTCCTGGACTTGTTTCATATTTGACAAGAGATGTTCAAAACCCAGTGGCCATTTTTGAGTTTAAGGTTTGAGAAACATAAAAATTACTTTTGCTCAAATCCAAGTAATCAATGACGTTCCATTTACCATTGTATCAGCTTAGCAAATCCATGGGCTATTTATCGATTACATGTTGACAAGTGTTGACAAATTACAGAAAAGAAGTGGCATTCACTACAGTGTACCTTAGAAGCTATGAAGACAGACAACAACAAATATAAAAATGTAGTGTCTGGGCTACAACCGCAAGAAAGTTAAAAGCATGCCTAAGTCCTGGCTCATCCATTTTCCATGGCAGCAATTAGCGGTGTTCACGTACCTGTGGGGGGACTTCGCCTCTCTGCCGCCTCGATTCTCCGAGGTGGCGGGGCCCCCGCCTCGTTCTTCTGAGCGGCCGGCGACGGGCGCGCTGGTCCCGTCGCATAACTTCTGGCGCACCAGAAGTGACTCGACGGGACCTTGCTCCGGTGTGCTGGACCCCCGAAGTACGTTTTTTGCCCTGGTTTCCCCACCAAAAACATAGCGCGAGGGTCCAGCACGCCAGAGCAGGATCCCGTCACATCAATTCCGGCATGCTGGAAGTGGCACAACGGGACCAGCGCGGGCGGCTCGCTGCAGAGAGGCAAGCCGCCCCGGGGACAAGGTAAGTCCCCGCGAGCCTCGCGCAGGCGTTAGTGGGGCCGATTTCAGCCCGCTACGCCACGCGAGGCGAAATCACACATCACTACCAGCAATCTCACTTGCAGAGTGCAGAAGCCAGAAGTGCCTTGTCCCTCTACCACACCCCTAAAAGAACATGTGATATAGGTGTTCCATGCAAAGGCCTGTAAATGAAATGGCCTAATTCATGTGATCTTCACCCCTCAAAAAAGTGGGTGGCTTCATTATAGTCCATCTTCTGGAACACTCACATCAGATTTTTCTTTAGGTATGTGGCACGAGAGAAGGGCATCCATCTATTTCTCTGCTGCAGGAATGAGACTGCTTCCATGGGTAATGATAAAGGGCTACTGCTGAGTGACAGAGATCATGTGACCCTCCTGATCATAGAGCTGAGCTCTAACTCGGGATTGACAGAACTGTCTTGACATGTGTTCACCGAAAAGTCTATTCTGTCCTGTTTTCCTGAGGATTGGGGGGGGGGGGATCCTTTAAAAATCTATGGGATTTAATCTATTTTTAAAATGTTTGAAACATTAAAAATATTTTAGAAATAATTATGAGGAGGTCCAAGGGCTGCCATTTATCTATTTTCTCTTTCTTTTACAGTTTCTAGCTGCTTGGAAGAGTTACAAAGAATGATGCCTCTTGTACACTTTGAAAATACTTCTCAAAATGTCCTGGATGTGGTAGTATGGCATGATGTGCCACCCCTCCCTGGGGAAATGTATGGCGGGGGGAATGCATATCCTCTTTTTTCATCACAATGTCCCTGGAACATTGTACAAAAAGCCAAGGACATAGTACAAAAAACAAAATTAAAAAAAAAAATGGTTACTCCCATCAGTACATGGGGAAGCCATCTTTTGTTTTTCTTTTTCCTTTTTTTTTTTTTTTTGGTACTATTTCCCAGGAAGAGACATGACACTGTGATATACTGTACTCCACTTACAGGCATTTTCAGAGCACACTGGAGGTGCCATGCTTTGTAGCTGGTCCAAGCGAAGGAGAAGGAGAAGGGCAGCCCTCAGACCACCTTGTACAACTCAGGAGGAATGTAGATTCCAGAGCGTTCCATCCATATTCCTATCTGCAACTGTATATAGGAGTTGTGGGTTAGGTATATTCTCTCCAGAATGCAGACCCCTGCATTTCTCAAGTGTCCCTAGCTCTAGTTCAGGGTGCTTCTACACAGAGGCCTCCTAGCAAAAGCAATCAGAAGGTATTCTGCAGCGATTCCATGTTTTCCTTCTTAACAGATTTTTTTCTGCAGGGGTGAGGGACCTATTAGGATGGTCCGCCCGAGGCGTCTTATGGATCCGGATGGATTCCTGATCGCGCTTGGGGAACTGGAGCACGCGAACGGTAGCTCGGTCGAGACCCTGGTGGATGACTGGAATGCTGCAATCACCAGGGCATTAGACCGAGTGGCCCCGAAGCGCCCTCTTCACCTGAACAGAGCTCGCACGGCACCATGGTTTACTCCATGGCTGCGAGCTCTGAAGCAGGAGGTGAGAATGCTTAAATCCCACTCTGAAGACGATCGGACACAGGTCAGAGCTGCATCTTCAGCCTACCAGGTGGTGGTGAAGGCAGCAAAGAAGAATTTCTATGCTGCCTCCATCGCGTCTGCAGAGTGCTGCCCCAGGAGACTGTTCCAAGTGGTTCGGAGCCTGGTCGGTCCAGTTGCTCCGGATCCGATGGAACAGTCTAAAGCCTCCTGTGAGGCTTTAGCAAAGCACTTTGCAGATAAAATCGATTGGATTAGGAGTGGGATTCCGTGCATTGTGGACACAGTGGGTGAACGGGAGGAGGCCAGTGGCAGTCCGGTTTTGTGGAATCAGTTCCAGCTTCTTCCTTCTGGTGAAGTGGACCACGGTATCCTCCTGGACCGCCTGGAGGGCTTGGGCTTGGGAGGCACTGTATTGCAGTGGTTCCGGTCCTTCCTCTCTGGAAGGTACCAGAGGGTAGTTCTCAGGGAGGAGGAGGCTTCGGACCCTCGTCTGCTCACTTGTGGGGTGCCACAGGGTTCCATCCTCTCCCCGATGCTATTCAACATCTACCTCAAGCCGCTGGGAGCTATCATCAGGAGGTTTGGGGTGCGGTGTCATCAGTATGCGGATGACACGCAGCTCTACCTCTGATTCAAGTCCTCACCGAGGTTGGCCGTTGAGACCCTGTCCAAGTGCCTGGAGGCAGTGGCTGGCTGGATGGGAAGGAACATGCTGAAGCTGAACCCCGACAAGACCGAGGTACTGCTGGTGGGGGACAAGGGGAGGTTAGGGGATGTTGACCTGGTGCTGAATGGGGTACATCTACCCCTGAAGGACCAGGTCCGCAGCTTGGGGGTCATTCTAGACTCCCAGCTGTCCATGGAGGCTCAGGTGGCAGCTGTGAGCCGGGCAGCGCTGTATCAACTCCATCTGATACGGCAGCTGCGCCCCTACCTTCCTAATCACCTGCTCCCATCAGTGGTTCATGCCTTGGTCTCCTCTCGCCTAGACTACTGTAATGCGCTCTACGTGGGGTTACCCTTGAAGACGGTTTGGAAGCTACAGCTGGTACAGAACGCAGCGGTTCGCCTGGTTAAAGGCAGCCGCCGGCGGGATCACATCACGCCAGTGCTGAAGGATTTGCACTGGCTACCAGTTGCTTGCCGAGCCGAATTCAAGGTGTTGGTTTTGACCTTTAAAACCCTATATGGCTCTGGTCCAGTTTATCTCAAGGAGCGTCTCCAGCAACATCAAGTAGGCCGCTCAACAAGATCTGCCATGGACGGCCTTCTCCCTGTCCCATCAGCCAGAGAAACCAGGCTGGTGGGGACTAAGAGGAGGGCCTTTTCTGTGGCAGCCCCCAATTTATGGAACTCTCTCCCCAGTGACCTCCGCCATGCCCCTTCCTTGATTAGCTTCCACTGTGCATTAAAAACGTGGCTTTTCAGGAGGGAATATGGGGTGGGTTAGGATTTTTAAGTTTTGTACTGTTTTAAATTGTGTTTTACACTCTGTTTTTATTTCTCTCCCCCCCCCTTGTATTTTATTGGACTGTACATCGCTCAGAGTGGCCGGATGACTGGCCAGATGGGCGATTCAAAAATATAATAAATAAATAAATAAATAAATAGTTACAGAAGAAGTCCTGGGAAACAAGGGAGGGTTACAAATGGAAGACAGCAACATCTCCCCCCCCCAAAAAAAAATCCATGAATGAGAGGGTCAATAAAAGCGTCGTCTAGAAGCACCCTTACTCTGAATGAAGAGGATTCCCCCCCCCCGTCCATAAAATATGTGTATTTCTGCTTGAACGAGCACTTTAGCAAGAAGTAATATAGTAGCGCTGAGTGCACTGAATCTGATGACATTCTAAGCCTGTTGTTTTGAAAATAACTAAGCATTCCAACCTTCTGCTTTTCCAGACTCCCTATTACGTTTACATCCAATTAATCAGAAAAAGCCAACCGAAGTAGGCCAAGCCACTTTGAAAAAATATCTGAAACATGAGCGGACCCGGACCGAATATCTTTATATTGGTCTGACTGTACATACATTATGTATATGCAATGAAGCTTTGATGTCTATAACCAAGACACTCATGAATTTTATACTGATCAGAAGGTGACGGGGGGAGGAAATAGCAGTGAGATCCTACCCACAGAAGTACTATGGAAGGCATCTCTGCATACAGGAAGAGTAAGACATTGAAATTATTTTGTAAGAGAGAACTGAACAAATTGGGGGGGGGGGATAATCTTTTTGTAAAATACCACATTTAAAAGTGGCTGTAATATTAGATTGGGTTAGAATCTAATCCGAATGATTTAGCAGAGCCGGCCACAACATGTGACCAGACTGCACAATATTCTTCTGTTTGTAACATGGAAAGGAAGGCTTCATTCTTGCTTCGGAAAGCACAGGAGAAGTCTGCCATTCAGAAAGCCAGATCTGTCCCTCAAAGCAGAATGGTGTGCGTGATACAAAGTCATCCCCCCTCCCCTCTGGCAGCATGACCATTGTTCCCCAGCCATAACCCTTCCTTGAAAATCAGTTCAAAAATCTGACATTATCTACACTAAGGCTCCAGGTGACAGCCCTGAAAAGTCAACAGGTAAATCTACACATCTGCTGTTAATTTTTACCTTCCTGTGTAAACTGGGATGAAGGAAAGATTGTCACTGTCAGTTTAACACATATCCTAGTTTTGATGAGGCAGCAGAGACAGGATGCTTGCTATGGTTTGACTTTTAATAATTGAACTCCAGTTTTGGGCATATACAGAGCACCTGGACAGCCCAATAGGACCCTTTGACCCAAGAAGCCTCACTCTCTCAGACACATGTGGAATCTTCTGAAATCCCCCTTTCCCTCTCTTTGTTGCAGAAGAGGCATCCCCCATTGCCTCCAACTTCCTTGCACCCCAGACTGCGCAGATGCAGACTGGTAATACTCCCCTGCTTCCCTAACTTCTCTCCAGCACATCCATTAGCTTGCCAGACCCCGCCCACCCTTCCCTTCCTTTATTACCCCCACTTTTCTGGAGAACCCGGTCAGCTTTTCCCTGCTCCTTTTCCTCGCCCTTCCCCAGACTTGTGTATCCCCAGGGAGAAGCAACAGTGCTGGTGACCTCTCTTTGCTCATAAGCTCAGCCACCAGCCTTCTTCCCCTGTCCTGCCATTTTCCGCACATCCATCTCCCCCTCCTCCTCTCCACTGCCAGGACTTCTTCTTCCTCTCCAACACCTGCTAGTCAATGATGTTGAACCATTACTTGTACTGTGTCTGCCTTGATAAGTAGAACTGGTAGTCTGAATGAATAAAATTGAACCCTATAAAATGTGTATTGCTTTTGAACGCACGTTTAATTCCTCTCAATAAATTACTCCTGGGTTGAGCCACTGTGTCTTCAGTCTCCAAATCCCATGGCCCCTAGACAGTGTCTGAGGGGCCATAGGAGAGTTCAGATTCCCAGATCCAAGGTTGGAGACAGGGCTCTGACCGAGTCGGAGCTGGGAATTGGAGCCCCTCCCCCACCCCCTCGCAGCCAGCACAGAAAGGACCACACTGGCTTCTCTCCGAGGTTGGGAAAGCAACCTCAGAGAGGGGTTAAAGGGTGTGTTTCAGGGGGAGAGGAGCAGACTGGGGTAGCCAGGATACCGACTATCCTGAGGCCTCCGCAGACTCCTTCCCTCCTCCTCCGAGATGTTCCAGCTAAATGGAAACAAGCCTGTCTAGTGGGAAATGCAGAGTGGGAGGATGGGGAGGCAAAGATCGCCTCCGCTCTCCTCCCACTTTGCAGGGGATGACCATAAGCCTCTGAGTTTGGGGGCTTACGGCCATTGCCATAGGATTGTGCCCTAGGGCGCTGAATCTTGGGGACACCCAGTGCTCAGTGAAAATGATCTCTTCAAGTGTCAAGGTTGCATGTGAGAAAGTGCACACACAGGCCTAAATCCATACGAAAGAGACACTTCCTTACGCCACAGTGCATTGGTCTATGCATTTCGGTGTGCATTTTTAAATGTACACATTTTTTTAATGCATGCACCTATTGACTAAGGTGTGTCTGTGTGCACATTTTGGAAATGTACACGTTTGTCTTTGCACATTTTTCAAATGTGCGCATGCTGTCGAACATGTTTTGTTTTGTTTTGCAGAATGCACTGTAAGGTAGGAATGTACGGGCTTCATTAAATCCATTCCGTCTGCATTTTGTGGATTTTCAGGTGCTTTTTCTTCCATCATCCTCTCATTTATGGAAGCAGATTTTGTGCAAATGCTTTTGTATGCATTTGCACAAGCTCACACTTACACAAATTTACAGTTCCAGAAATGCCCAAATCCCCCCAAAATACTCAAATCCCCCTAAAACGTGCATGTTCAGGCTTTAGCCTATGGGGGGGGGGAATGCATATTTTCAGTCGGTGTCCCCCCCCCCATGTTTTTATATGGCTAAATTTGTTTAAAATTACAAAATATTAAAAAAAATTATCTGAAAGCCTGCAGAATCCATGTGACTCAGAAAAAGCCAGTCCGCTACAGAATCCACAGGTCAGCTTCACAGAAATCTGAACTCACTTGAGCCCATTTTGCAGAATTCTCCGACATCCCTAAAAAGCTGTGAAATGTACTGATTTCTGACCACAAATTGTATTTGGGTCTGTGTTCAGGTCCAGGCAGTGAGAATTGGGTAAATGTGCAAACAAAAGTGGGAGTGGGGGACTGCAACCAAAAGCAGCAATACAATGTTGACTCCCCACCTCTTTCTCCATAATGTGTCATGCAACCTACCTGGCATTTCCCTACATCCACCAGTGGCAGCCAATGATGTGGAACTCCAACAGAGAAACATACCTCATCTGCATGTTCTGGATCTAAAGTAAGTTTCACAGCACATCCTGGAAAGGAAGAGAAGACTTCGAACACAGGACTTTCCCTCCACCAGCAGCCCAGCTTTTTCTTATAGTTTATAGTTCCACCCTCAGGTGAACGCTATGCTGGGCAAAAGACAAACAGGCAGAACTTTTTCTGGTCATACAATGGATTGTATCCAATATTAGTCCTATTTAAAGAAGATTGAAATAAATAGGACTTAAGTTAGACAAACATTGGATACAACCCAGTGACTTTATGGGACTGTTTGCGTTTAAAAATGTAGTGTCACAGTAATTCTAGTCTGAAAATAAATCTGAAAATTAAGAATTGTTACCCTGAATTTCCACCCCGCCCCAACACAGTTGCTCTAATTAGAGGCATTGTCTGAAGGCTGAACCATTCTCAATTTTGGACGAATGTATCTTTTATTCAAATGGGGCAGCTATTACTTAGTAAGGGAGGTTTTAAATAAAGGATTGAAGAACCCTAGATTTCTCTTCACTTCAGCCATGTTCCATTTTCCAAAATCCCATAGGAAAAAGTATACATTAATGCAGTGCATCCTATGATAATTAATTACTAAATCCATTCCCTGGAATGAGATGCAGTACACAAGCAATTAAAAAAAAAGATATCACTGTAGTCCGGATGTATTTTTAAAAGTGGAGGCATTTCTAATCATATAAAACAGTTTGCATTGTTCATGAAATTAGGGATTCTGATGTATGTATGGTATCCTTAATTACTTGCAGCTTATTCCGTGCCCCTATATCATGGTGCTGGTGCCATTCAGCCAGCTAATTAACCTCTTTTATTAGATGCTCTGCCCACCAAAATCTCTTTCTAGTTTATAGTTAATTACTGCATTCAAATCCCAGAGCTGCACAGCTTTCTTAATGATAAGGGTGAATTGCCATCTTTCCCTGAATTGCAAAAGAAAAAGGAGGAAATGGCAGGGTTGGCGATTTCGTTCAAAATACAGTGTGCCTTAATTGCTACACATCAGGTTAACAAGGATGCAGTTCAATTGAAAAATTCTGGCTTTAAAATGGGACCAATGTCAAGCACTAGCCTAGGGGGTTAAGAGGTGAAGAAGGGGGCTCAAAATATAGAAGAACTGATGGATGCCTGGCTCGCAGGATGCTCAAACTCTACACAAAGCCCAAGCAGGACAATCTGCAGGGAAATTTCTGAAAGGAATTCCCTTGGAATTATTTGTAGTTGCACAGGTGGACAATCATGAAGCAGCAGGCAGTGGAGGACAAACAAGTGCACAAGCCAATGTGATTCAGTGGGTAATGTTGGATTCAGCCCACAAAGAACCAGGCTGTTCCAGCTGCCTTAGGAAAGAAAATGCCTCGCCTAACATTCATGTTATTTCAGCGTTCTGTAGCTCCTTCGGATTCTCCTGATGTTGCTGATTCTCTGTTGCTATTTTTCTCCCTTTCCTTTGCCCTTACTGTCCACATCCTCATTTGTTGACACTTCTAATGCATCTCAATGTTTATGACTCACACAATTTGGTAAATGACATCCTCTATCTTGCAGTATTATTGCAATGAACTCTACTTGGGGCTAACTCTGAAGATTGTCTGGAAGCGTCAATTGCTGTACTGCATGCTAACAGGTGCACAGTATGGGGGACCGTATTACACTTGTGCTGAAAAATCTGCACTGGTTGCCAATTGCTTTCAGGGTGCAATTCAAGGTGTTGGTTTTAAACATTAAAGCCCTTAGGGCGTGGCTATCTAAGGGACTGTCTGTCTCGCTAGGAACCTGCCAGGAGATTAAGATCTGAAGAATAGGGAATGTGTGAAGGTGCCATTGCCCGCAGAAGCCTGTTTGATTGGCATGCGTGAAAGGACTTTCTCCTGTGTTGCCCCCAGACTATGGAATGTGCACCCTAAGAATTACAGTTGGCCCCCACTCTCTTGGCCTATAGAAAAAGGGCGCAAAGACACATCTTTTTAGTTTAGCCTTTTAAAATGTGCAGTTTTAATGGTTTAGGGCACAATCCTATGGGGATACCCATCACCCTCCGAACTTAGAGGATGATGGGCATCCTATGGAGGGTGGGAGGTCCACACTCCTCTCGCTCTGCAAAGCACTTAGACAACCAATTTCACCTGTCTAAGTCAGTGCTTTGGAGCGGGAGGTAAGGAGACTGAGGGGCCACCGAGATACAATGTTGTTGGACTGGACCAGCCATCAGCCCTAGCCAGCATACCTAGTGGTGAGGGATGCTGGGAGTTATAGTCCAATGACATCTGGAGGGCCAAACATTCCCCATTCAAAACAGCACCTAATCCTTCAAAACAGCATCACTTGTCAATAATTCTGTGCAGCTATTGTACCGAGTGCAAGAGCAATTAAAAATATTCAAAGAGTGATCCTATTCATTTGTAGCCACATGACCATCACTATGGGATTCCCACTATTTCATTGATGGCCATGCATGCTTAATGTGAAAGGGTTCATATTTAGAATATTCATACTATATACATTGTCATCCACCTCTCGCCGGATCGTCACCTCGAAGTGGTGAGTGGGCTTGCGTGTTCCGATGAACCCTGTGAGCAATGCCATCAGGAGCTATATACTCCCAGTAGGGTCACCCATGGCGATAAGGTCCGGGGAGAGGAACCAGACAAAGAACGATCCAAAATATAAAGTCTTCAATGGCAGAACAGGCGGATGATAATTTAAACCTAAATTATAATGGCTGTGAAGGCGGATGAAGGCTGCAGCAGAGAATGGTTTTCCAATCGTCATGGTAACCGTGCCATTGGATCATTGCCGTACTCTGTCAAGTTTGTGTGGTGATCCATTGTGCACCGATCTCCCCACATAAAACAGCTTCACGCACAGGCATCTTCCAACCCAACCCAACCCAACCAACCCAACCCAAACAAACACATTTTTCTTTAGAATTTCCTCCTATTAAAATTTCCTTTTTGTAAAATTTTTATCCTGGAAGACAATCTTACTCAGTCACGAGTGATCGCCTGACGACGATGATGATGATGATGATGATTGTCACCCTATTTTTCAAAGAGGTGTACCTTCACATTTACTCAGTTTTATGAAAGGATGGAGATTGTTTACAAATGAGCTGCCATTTTCTTATTCTTCTCATTGTCCTTCTTATTTTGTCTTTTAATTGCCCCCAAGTCTTTTATCTGTTTATTTTGATCTGCTGACTTAATTAACGCCATGAGCTATTATGAGTAACTTTGTTTTAATCTCATGCTTCTCTAACAGATCACTTAGATGCGGGGAACAGCAGGAGATTGTCCTGTTCTTCATCATTAAATTAACCCCAGATTTTGTAGTTGTCTTTCCATTTGAAGCAGATATTATTTGATTAAAAAAACAACATCAACTCTCTCTTATTTTGTCCCTTCCCTATATGTCTTGCTTCCATTTAACTCATTGGCAATGCCTCTTAAGAAAAACATTATGCCAATAGTTATCAACAATGTAATTATTGACTGCTGTAATAAGAACCTCCGGTCTACATTTGGTCTACAATTATCAGCCATTTGTTTCTGAGAGGAGACAGAGAGCTGGTCCTGAGCCATTGGTAAATACCACATTTGGCTGGTGTTAGATCATGAATATCATATATAATCGATAATGAATACCATGCATGATTTTCTTCAGAAGACTCAGGTCATTTTCATCTCTAAGTCCAAGTGTGCCAGAGATTTAAATAATTGTCAGAAGACCAAGCAGACTGTAAAATGGCTGTATGCATGTGTGCCTACGTGCAAAAGAGATACCATCAGATGTAATTTCGAGGAATTAATATAGGTTTAGGATTGATTCCCATGGAAGAATCCAAATGAAACATACAACAAGGGACTATGTTTAAAATCCTGACAAACACAAAGCATAGAAACTTAAAAGTCAAGAATTTGTATATATAAAAAAAATAACCATAAAATATAGTAAAATAGATTAAATTTTATAATGTAATATAAAAATTTCCAGAAATGTTTTTTAAAAAATTATATATATAAAACATGTATAAGACAACAACAATTACGTAGACCTGTAAAATACAACGTCTTAAGGGCTGAAGATGATACAAATGTCCTTTCAGACTTGAGGACCTCTCTCTCTAGATGAAGTAATATTAGTGCCAAAGTTTTTTTGTTGGTGCTTCCAGAGAATGTCCTCACAGCATGTAAGCTTTCATTACTTGTGTGTAGAAGCCAAACGCGTTTCGGCCCAAAGGCCTTCTTCAGTGGCTTAGGAAAAATACAAAACTTACAATGAATCAAACTACAGTCTGCTAGTTTTTCATAAGAAATTGGTAGTAATATAGAACATAATTAATGATATCATGCTCACCCCTGTAGTTTTCACTAAGGTCAATATACAAGCTAATGCTCTGTATCACTCCAATTCTATATAAAATATACATTTGTTTTATTAGTACATACATTGATAAGAAATGTTTTTATAAATTTAAAAAGATAGAAAAAATAAAAATATAAGAGAACCCTTTCAGAAGGAGTATATTGACTTACCAAGGTTGGTTTCATCTACCAAGCTCCTGAGGCAATGCTCCAGAGTTTGGCAGATGGAGTAATTTATCTGGTGTGATACTTTTACACACACCTGGTAGTCATCTTCATTTAGAGGTTGCCTGATAGTGTGGCTATACATCTAATATTCTGAACGAACTTACACTGAACTTACCCTTTTGATCTCTTACTCCTCCTGCTCCCCACGACAAGACCACTGAGAGGCCTCAAATCCAAACTTCAATATACACATTCTGTATATCCTGGGTGAAAAAATAAGGACATGTTCAGGTGTTATGCCTACTCATGTTCCAAGAATGTGTGGTGGGGAGCAGGACCATGTACTGCCCCCACCCACAACATCCCTGTCCCCAATGGTTCCGCTCCCAACATTCATGCATTTAATGTGAAAGTGTGTAGGGAGATTCTAAGCACATTCAGCTGATGGTTCAAGGTTCCTAGTTGCTGGGAGAATTCTAGGTAGGTTCAGCTACATGTTCTTAGAATCCCCCATCAGACCTTCCCATTCAATCTGGGAAGGAAAGGGGAGGAGCCTGTGCATACAGGGAAATTGGGAATACGACCAGCATGTGCTGCCCTTCTCCCCCTGTAGGCATTTAATAATAATAATAATAATAATAATAATAATATGATGATGATGATGATGATGATAACAACAACAACAACAACATCAAGTCGATTTCTGTGGACATTCCTCCCTTTCCACCTCTGAGACCATTCCATGCTGGTTCTGTGCAGATATTGTTTTTATACGTTTACATTTTTTAAAAAAATAATCTGCATTTTTGTGCACATTTTTCAAATGGTGCACTTTTTTTTTGTACACAACCAGCTGCTGTGTCACACACAAAAAAGCATTATATAAACCCAAGCTGGGTGCAGGCCACACTCCTGCCTGGTACCAGACCAATTTTCCTACAGGCCACACCAGCTAGTCCGGTAGATAGCCACCTGCATCCCTTCATCCACACTTCCTCAGAAGTCTCCCCTCTAGCTTTGCCTCCCTTGTTCTCTTAGCTCTAATCAGAGGTCTTGTCACACTGAATAGAACACATCTTCTTTAAGAAATGACATTCAACAAATAAAAGTGTGATGACCTTGAAGCAATATCTTGTATTTAACATATCACAAGGAATCATAAAACAGTGAATTAGTGATGATACTAAGCACGGCACAGCTGGCGAGCGAGGCTTTATGTCTGCCCAACCAGCAAACACTCTACATTACAGAGTAAATGGGGTATTTTGCTGTGACTCTAATTTACATGCAAAATGACTGAAGAATACTTGAAGTGGGAAAGGTCTCCTTGCCAATAACCAAAAAAGAACAAACGAAAATCCCGGCAGGTTAACTTTTAAACACCATGCTTTAAAAAAACAACAACAACAACAACAACCAGGAATAGTAACCATAATTTCCTCTCATTTGTGGGTCTCTACAGCTACACCACAGAGGTCACTTCACAGAGATTTCAGTCATAAATCCCTTCACTAACGTTTATGGCACTCAAAAAGGAAATGGGAGAGATTTGAGGAAGCTGGAAATGGTGGTGTGACAAGAATCCCTTATCTCTGCTCAGTCCACAGTGAAGCGTGCTAAAATGATGGATGAGAATTACTGTTTTCCCTCTCTCAGCATTAACAGCATTTCCTATCAGCACCAAACCATGCATTACTGATAGGCTGTGTTTATTTCAAGTGAGGTAGGACTCCAGCAGAGGAGAGTGGTGATGTAAGGGAGGAGGAGGGAAGGCGAGAGTTTCCACTTCTTAGAAATCATTATTTATGAGACACAGGGGTGGCTGCTACAGGTTACCATTGCTTTCAAGGTTGCCGCTTGTAATTTAAATACTGCACAGCACTTCCTAGCCAGAAAGTGGAACCAGAGCAAGCATGCAGAGCTGGTGGCAGAGGTTGGCATCATTGGGCATCTGCTGAGGCCAACACCCCAGTAGGGGGTCCACTGCTGGCCTGGCTCCCAGAGCCCCCTCACCCTCCTCCTCCTCGCTTCCGGTGCTTGTCCATCTGCCCTCTCTAAGCATGTGAGCAGTGACAACAGCTGGGGAAAGGAGCAGAAGTCTCCATGTTCTTTGTGTCCTCTCCATCTAGGAAGCAGTGCAGATGAGCACAGAGGAAATGGATAAGGGAATGGGCGGCAGCATGACAGGAGCAAGCAGGCGGGCCCACTCAGGGAGGGGAAACCTTTGAGGCATCATGCCCAAGTGCCCCCCCCCCTAAAGTCTGGAGCCAGTTCTTCAGGTAGGCCCGGGGCATAATCTGATGCATCATGGGAGGATCTTAGAGAAATCCGAAAGGTATTTCAGCCAGGGCAGAATGTGGCAAATCATGTGTGCAGCTAAGGTACTGTGACCAGAAAAAGAGAGCGCCGCACCTAAAACTAGAAATAATATAGTCATCAAAACCAATAAGTGATGGTGGCTGATTCCCAACATGTTGAGCTGATCTTCATCAAGGACGACACTTAATGGGATCCATATTATATCTCCTAATAAGACATTCATAGAGGAGCTGTGTTGCCTCCATATATGACCGAACAGGAGAAGCCTGGCAGAATCTAGCAGGTTATAAGTGAAGTCCAGCAAAATATGAAGCATATTGACCTTTCAGACCACAATATTAGTCACCTTACAGGACATGGGTTTACTGGCCTGGATCCAGGGCCAGCGTCTTTAAAGATGTGTGTGTGCACGCACGCACGCACGCACGCACGCGCACACAAATATTGTCACAAATTTGCTGTTTGCTGCAAGGACATTGGTGTAACACCAGTATATGCACAGAAAAAAATGTATTTGCTGACTAAAGATGGACCTGTCCTAACTCCCAATATGGATCTGGAATACATGAACTGAAGTGGGCAGGGACACTAAAGTAATTTAGTGCATCCCTGTGCGCTATGCTTTCCATACACTGAACATAAGATACATTAAAAAACAGTCGCGATTTGCGTAACTTACGCAAATTGCAGCCCTTTTAACGTATTTTACACTGTTTTTCATGTAAACAACATAGAGCCAGGGGACCTGGAAGTCCGGTGAACGCCACAGCTGGCACTCGCGCTCGGGTCTACTCGTCTCACACGCCGCGAGCCAAGTGCTGGGTGGATCACCCACCCCTACATAATATTGGTTTATTACAACCAACCAGCAAAGAACATAATGCAAAAATGTAGCTCGCCAAGCCATAAGCTATATTTCTCTGTTACCCAGGTTTATTGTAATTTCTATTAGGTCTGCACATACATTTTGCCAGGCTGCAGGCTCAATCCAGGAACTGGGACTCTACAGTGCACATTCTTGGTCAGTTTATGTTAATTACTAATATCACATCTGTTCAGAGGGAGGACTGAATCCAGCCCACTATTCCCTCTTCCCAGATGATCAACAGCCAGACCTGGCACCACCATAGGTGAATCGCCAAAAAAGAGGACAGAAGAGGACACCTATTTGCTCAATATTTGCATACGTATAGATGCATATTTAGAATGGTTATATTTTAAATACAAAGACAGTATATCTCACTATAGAGTGGAAGACTGTGACCTGAGTACCTTGCTCATTTTGGTGTCTTGATGGGCAACTTCAATGCCCAGCTCTTCCTTCCAATGTTTTTTTTTTAAAAAAAAAATCTTTAAACTAGACTTGGGACTAAGCTCTTCAAAGAGAGGATACCTTCAAAATAGGGGACAGTCCTCTGGCAGCACTTCACATAGTGGACTGTCCTCTGTAAAAGAGGGCACATGGACACCCTACACCACCATGTTGCATCCTTGGACAGGTACCATGGGGCCAGTGCCCTGGCTGACAGGGCCCACCACAGATACCTGCCTTGGGCTCTCTTAAGTATATGTATTTTACTGGCTCCAGGCAGCCGCCATTTTTGTTTTCAATGAGGAAGAAAAACATGGTCACAACCAGGAGCTGCTAGCAAGATTAAGAGAAGCTACCAGGGGCCCCAACATACCACACGGGTCCCAGCCAACCATTGTAAGAGGAGGGCCCACCAGATGGCACCTTGCCGAGGTCTCTCTCAACCATAGAGCTGTGGCTCTGTGAGTAGACTGCAACACAGTTGAATGTGGGCTGCCTGCAGATAGCCCCAGTTTTCTGATTGGCCTTCATGCATACCTACCCCCAACATTACTACACAATTTCCTTCTTGTTGGATATGGGCATCTGTATCTGGATTCATTTGGAGAAAAACTTCTAACAACTGCTCCAGCTATAGTGTAATCAGAAAGCAATCTTCTAGTGTGCAAACTTAGCAGGATACATTTGACATTTTACTGATGCCCTTTCTTTCATTCTTGGTATTTATTGTGCCACTATGTTGAAAAATGTCCAGACCAAATTTAAATTAAAGCTTGGCCAGCTGTATGTGAAGGTCACTTTTTTCTTTGCTTTTTTTTTTTTTTTTAACAGTTGTATGCTGTTCAGGCCCTTGTGATCTATCATACGTGGTCTCAAAGATCCAACGCTACACAAGTATTTAGTAGGGCTGTCTCCCAATTCAAGAAATCTTAGCTTGCAATCTTCTGCACACTTATTCCAAGGTCTCTCCCAAAGGACTCAGACTGAATTCAGTGAGACCTATTTCTGAGGCTTGGGCTTTATGTTTAATCAAATCACCTACATCTGCAAAATTTGCATCTGAATAAAACAATAGCTCTGAAGGGGACATCCTCTCCTGGGCTTTAGATAATGCACACATGTGTGAGAGCAAATACTCTCTTTGCATGAGAGCAGAGTCAACTCCTCTTCTGAGATCTGGCTTGCCTGCCCGTGAAGGGTTAGATACTTAAATTTAAAAATATTTAATTTTTTAAAAATTGCTTCCTGATCAATCAAGTGAACACATGTTTTTAATAGATTAATCAATTAAACTTTGTAGTTGAGGGGATGATGTAGTAGGTAGGGTGTCAAGAAATCAGTTTTCCTTCTGTGTCTCAGCAGCCTGTAAAGTTCCATTTCATGAAGCTGAACCTGCACTTATTCGTTAGGCCAATTGTGTGTTTTATCTCGTAGTACCATCCAGGGCTTCAAAGCCATAGCAGCACCCTCAATAATTGGGCTGAATGAGTTCAGCTGAGTGTTTGTGGGAACGTTCTGTCCCCCTGCCTGATAGCCTGAGAAGACTGTTTCAGTTAGCTTGTGATTGGCTAATAAGAATCACCTTAGCTTGGCTAAAGGTTTTGGGGCATAAAACCAGGTGAGCTACAGGCCAGGCTCTAGGGATGTGCTGATGCTGGGAAGCCCACCTCGTCTGAGCTTGACAGACTTCCTGCCCTCTTCCAATCCAATGATGGGAAGCGGGCTGAGTTGGGGGGTTTTCCACGGACTTCCATATCTAAGATGGGCTGCAGTTTGCACATTTTTTTAAAACTCTAAGGAAATTTGCACAAATGGCACAATTTGCGAAACTTTACACAAATTGCATAAATCATCATGGTATTTGGTATGTTTTTCGCCAATCAGCACCCCAAAAGCATGTGGCTCTAGTGGGATTTGCGTAAAATCATCCAATCGCACTAGATCCATGTGCTTTTCAGCTGCTGATTTGCAAAAAAAAGGGGGGGGAAACAAATACCACAATTTATGCAAATTGTGTCATTTGCGCAGATTTCCTTAGTGTTTTTTTAAAAATGTGCAAACTGCAGCCAGTCTTAGAGGCAGAAATCCGTGATCTGGCTCGACTCGCATCATAGCAAGTCAACACCAGAGCAGGGCTTGTGAACTGGAATCTGCGGGGGTCAAATCATGAAAATCTGTTGGATTTTCACCCCATCCAAATCTGTTGGATTCTTCATACATCCCTAGCTACAGCTGTGCATTGTCTTTGTTTGGTTTTCTTTGGCCCTTTCTCTTGTCTGCTCGGGATTACTGGTTTCTGAGGTCCTGTTCTATTGAAGACCTGTGCTTTGGTACATATAGCCAGGTCCAGTCAGCTTTGTTGTTTTGCCTTGTAAATACTGTTTCTAAAGATTGCTCTGTTTCCTTGTATGTTATTCCCTTTCCCCTCTCCTTTCTTGTACATAAATTTACCCCATATTATAATTTAATGTGCATGCTTTATTTGAAGCGAGCCTTAGTACTAAGTCTAGAGCTTTCTCCCTGGTTATTGCTACTGTTTAGGGTTTCAGGTCTAGGACTTTGGAATAGAGGGTGCCGACTCTCCTGTAAGGTCTGAGTGTGCCCCAGCTCAGGCTGTGTTGGATGTAAGGGGTGGTAGCAGTCTACCTTGCTTGGTTGGTGGTCAGCCCGAGCAATGTTTTGCGACAACCACCCCTCACCCTATACCTAGGTGGGGTGTTGCTGCCTCACCTAGTGACCGAGGACACCTGTCTCTCCTCAGGATCTGTCCTGCCACCCAGGTGCACCTCCCAGATAGCTAGTCCCTATCACCACACTGCAATTGGGATGGCTACCACCGCCAGTGCTTTCATGCCCAGCCTGGCAAACTTAATGGATGCGATTCTTTCCCACTATTTTAGCCCACCTGTTGTGGGATTTTCCCTTCAGGTATGCTGCCACCAAACCCCTCGGTAGCGTGTGTCCCTTGCGAGGCATGTGGGGTTCACCAAAGCCCTATGTATAATTATAAATGGAAAACAGGCTGTTTTCACACAAAAATAACAAGATATATATTGGGAAAACAGGCAGGAAAACAGGGTCAGGGATCATAATGGATTCGGGGGTCAGATATAGATTTCAGGCAAATACAGGTAAATGATAAGGAGCGCCTCCAGCAACATCAAGTAGGCCGCTCAACAAGATCTGCTACGGACGGCCTTCTCCCTGTCCCATCAGCCAGAGAAACCAGGCTGGCGGGGACTAGGAGAAGGGCCTTTTCTGTGGCAGCCCACAATTTATGGAACTCTCTCCCCAGTGACCTCCACCATGCCATGCCCCTTCCTTGATTAGCTTCCATTGTGCATTAAAAACATGGCTTTTCAGGAGGGAATATGGGGTGGGTTAGGATTTTTAAGTTTTGTACTGTTTTTAATTGTGTTTTACACTCTGGTTCCCCCCCCCTTGTATTTTATTGGACTGTTCTTGGACTTTATTGGACTACTAAGATAGGTGGTCCCTCAGATAGCCAGGTCCTATGCCATTTAGAGCTTTAAAACTTAAAGCCGGGAAAACAGTTGGCTAGCAGTGCAGATCTTTTAGTTTGGGGCAATGTGCTCACAATACCATGCACAGGTTTGCTCCCACATTTTTCACCAATGTAAGCTCCTGAATGTTCTTCAAGGCTAGCCCCACACAGAACGCATTGCAATCGTCTAGCTGTGATGTAACCAAGGCATGGATAACTGCTACCAGATCAGACATTTTATTTTCTTATAGTGAAACAGAACCAATATGGCAGAAGAGGAGGAGGAGGAGGAGGAGGAGGAGGAGGAGGAGGAGGAGGAGGAGGAGGAGGAGGAGGAGGAGGAGGAGTGGTGTCCTTAACCAATTAACATTGACCCTTAACTAGGGATGTACGGAAGATACACAAACTGTTCCAGCTATGTTTCGCAGATTGTCAGGTACCTTTCATTCCATCATCCACTCATTGATGGAATCAGATTTTGCACAAATGTGTATGTACACAAATTCGCAAAGTCCTGAAAATGTGTAAACCCCCACAACATACACGAATCCCCGAAAATGTGTATTTTCACACTTTAGCCTATGGGGGAACTGCACATTTTTGGACTGGATTCCCCCCCCCCATATTTTTCTATGACTAAATTTGCATAAAATTACGGAAAGTTAAAAAACAACAACCACAGTCTGCAAGTCCATGGAATCCACGTGACTTGGGAAAAGCTAGTCTGCTGCAGAATCCACAGGTCAGATTCTTAGAAATTTGAACTCATTTGAATCTGTTGCAGATTTCTCCAGCATCCCTACTCTCAGTGATTCTCTAGGGTTTGCTGCTTGCATAGAACTGCAAGAACAGGGATTGTCCAGCACTAGCCGCTTACATTTCATGACTGGTGAGTTGTATTTGGCTGGGTGGGTTACAAGTTGTACAAGTGGCTAGTTTATATTATACCATCAAATTCAGTGGTATTACACCAGTTCTGGCCCATTTGCACTGGCTGCCAATATGCTTCCAAGCCAAATCCAAGGTGCTGGTTCTAACCTATAAAGCCCTACACGGCTTAGGACCACAATACCTGACGGAATGTCTCTCCCAACTGCAATCTACCCAGACGCTATGCTCAACATCTGGGGCCCTCCTCCAACTGCCACCTCCAAGGGAGGCTCGGTTGGTGGCAACAAGGAGGAGGGCCTTCTTAGTGGTAGCCCCCCAATTATGGAATAAGCTCCCCACTGAGGCCTGCCTGGCGCCAACCTTACTATCTTTTTGGTGCCAGGTTAAGACTTCCCTCTATGCCATGGCATTCAGTAGTTAAGAGTTCAAAATAGCACATGGGGGGTGGGGAGAATTGTCACCTGTAGGCTTAGTTTTTATTAACTGTTTGTATCGTCATTTTAAACTGTCCTTTTAAATTTGGTTTTTAATCTTTTTAACTTAGTTTATTGTATGTTTTTATTGTTGGTTTTTATGTGGTTTTACTGTATAAATTGTTGTGAACTGCCCAGAGAGCTTCGGCTGTGGGGCAGTATAGAAATGAAATAAATAATAATAATATATTGATATTGAAAGTGAAATGAGATACAGAAGGCAGTTGATCCAGCTTATTACAGGCAGCAAATTCTAATTTCCCTTCCCACATATTAGGATTTTCCAGTGTAAGAAGTGCAGTCCATATGACACAGAGGTTTATCACAGGGTAAAACTTTGTTAATGTGGCAAAGAAGGAGTGTGGGGAAATTGGAAGTCATTCATCACTGTAACATTCTTTACCAGAGACTGAAATGAGATAATGGGTTCTGTTCGAAACATGCTTTCTGGTGCTCCAAAGTTACCTCTCGCCTCATTCTTAACTGCTTCACAGTGCAAATATAATATACCCAGTGTTTACAGTCAAAAAAGTTGGACATTTCCTACAAAATGGCTCCCCCTTTCTCCTACAAGGAGATCTTGGCAACAATTTACAGCCCACTTACTCAACAGCGGTTCCATTAACTTTAATATACTTGCTCTGGAGTAAAAAGGTAGTAGATCAGGCTCTTTATTTAAACGGCTGAAGCATTAGGCAGTTGGTAAAGCAATTCAATGTTCACAGATTAAAGAATGCAGATTTTAAATAACAAGTGTCCTCTGTAAAAGTGTGATCAATACTAATGAGATTGTTGGAAAGAGTTACGGTACTGTATCTTTCTTGATAAGATTCCCCCACCCCTTAAAACGATAAATGGCTTGGGTGTTATGTCATTAGAGAGAAACAATCTGCTCTTATAATCTAAAACTACCTATATTGAGCAAGTACTTAAACATATCTAAAGAGATTCACAAACATGTCCATGGATTCGAATGGAGACATGTGTGTGTGTGTTTTTAAGCCTGCTGTTGGAGGAGGGGATTTTGGTATAACAATGAGAGGAGGAAAAACTTAAATCCCCCCCTCCTGAATTTCCATGGCTCCGATCTGAATTGGAACTGCATGCACTTACATAGAGGTAAGTACGCAGAAGGTTTAGTTTGGCCTTCATACAACACCACAGAGAACTTCAGGAACGTCTCTAGTGCCTCTTCTTGATCTGAGGCAGGAAGCTGCAGTGGAGAGTCTCCCTGGCTCTGACGAGCAGCCAATGAGGCTTTTTTTTTTTAAGTGTTGAAGAAAGAAAATAAAGAAAACCCTCAGTCACCTCATCCTAAAAACTAAGGTAAATCCACCTACACCCACCCCTGGTTGAAAATTTCTCAGAAATTTCTCCTACCTTTTCCAATTTTTGAAGTAATTTCTTTTTTTGCTCTTCGTCCCCAATGTATGGTCAAAGAGAGCAGGGGCAAAAATTTCAGCCCAGCTCTAGTCCTCCTTGCTTCTCTCTTATTATCTTTGGCACATGGTCCTATATCCATTGCCAGTTCCTGTGGTTTCTGGTCCGAGCTACAAGTTTGTAAAATGCAGTTTACAAGCCTGCTCTCCCCTTGTCTCTTCCCACCCCTATTTTTGGACATGCAAGGCCTTCTCTCCTGTTTCCCTGGTCTCTCACCCCTTCCTAAGGAGGCCATTTACACATTGCCAAAAAAGAGGACAAAAGAGGATTTGCATATGCTAACTTATATGTATAGATAGATGCAAATGTAGGGATAATTATTATACTATAAACAGAAAGGCAATACATCTCACCCATGTGAGGAATACTACGTAACCTGTGCTGTGCCAACTAAGTATGCTGCCTCGATGGTAACTATTGATGGGTAACTTCAAGGCCCCTCTTCTGCTCTCCCTTCTTATGGTTCTTTATTTTTAAACCAGACTTAGACTGGTACAGCCCTTCAAACAGAGGACTGTCCTTTTGATAGTCCTTCAAATAAAGGACTGTCCTCTGTGAAGTAGGACCCATGGCCACCCTAACCCCACCTGCTGCCTCTTTCCCTCTTTTACTAGATTCTGACTTTGGCCTGTTTCTCAACATGCAACTCTCCTTTCATTGTCACGATTCAGATGCCTTAACTCAACTTCCCCCACTGAGTGAGCAAATCCACCACCACTCCTTTACACCTACACATATCGGCCCTTCAAAAGCTTCTTGCTCTTCTGGACAAAGCAAGAAGATTTGATGGGTGTAACACCCTCTAATATCTCTGTGTCATACTTGAAAGATCATTATGGCTGTCATCTCTTCCCTCATACAACCCCGGTCCCTTTCGCTTTTCATACCGCACTTGGTATGATAACAATATTTCATGGCTTCTCACACACAATCATCCTGTCCAGCAATGCAGTGACAACCAAGCATTTGAGAAACTGGCCCATAATTGTAGCCCCTTCAACATGTAACTCTTTCCATTTAGTTCCTTTGACTATTTCTAGGACAACACACATCCGAATGAAGAAATTATCACAAAATTACAAGGAAGAGACAACATGGATTTATACAATTGACCTCAAGATGGTTTAGCATTATTTTAACATGTGTATTCATCCCTAAAATATCAGCAATCAGAATGATTGATGGTTGATGAGAAAGGAGAGCCCAAGGTACAGAGTGGTTCAGTATAATTTGTAATTGTAAGTTCTGGAAAAGAGTGTCAGACACAGACATCACTAGACTTTACACTTACCATGGTGATCAGGGCTATTGGTTGTGAGTTTCTACACACACACACACACACACACCAGATAATGCCACTGAAGTAGATCATGGATAGGGAAAGTCATGATATGATAGTCATAAAAACATTTTTAAAATGCCTTACATCTTCCTATTAAATAACATGGTCAAGGGATGGGAAATTCACCCACACAAAACTGAGATGGTAAAGTCACAATGTGAAAACCTTACTACATCAGAATCAGAAATGCACAATGCCTTAGCTGTACCTTTTCTTAAGAATCCATTTCTTTTGAGTGTTGAATATGATTTCTGCTTTGCAAGCTCTTCAGGATAAAATAGATTGAGGGCACTAGGGAGTTCCATGAAGCAGGAATGCATTATCCCGCAATTCTCTTTTCCCACTTCTCGGCAGAGGTTTAGTAGCTTGCTCCAAGCTTTGCTGCGAAAATAAATGAAGCTTCTTCTTTTTTTTACCAGCTGAGGGTACTTTGTACTGTTTCCTCCTACGAAGTGTGGTATCACAGTCAAAAGTAGGTGTAAAGCAGGAAAGTCATTCTGAATGGCCCACAGATGAAAACAAGGATATTCTTTCTAGCCTACTTATATAACGCTCCTATTTTCACACTGAGGATCACTGCCTCAGCTTCCCACCTCCTGTTCCACATTCCTGAAAGCTCTTCTTGATTGCCATAGGTTGTATTTGTTTACTCTAAAACAGGCTGTCCTGCATTGTTATCTTAAGGAAGGAGTGCTAGAAAACTAACCATTATCAGTTCTGTGGTGGTGTGCGTGTGCATTTTAAACATAAGTATTCTTCTACATTTGGTGGGTTGGTCTGGATGACCTTGCAGGATTCTTGCTAACTCTCTCTTAAGATTTCTGTGAATGGGTTTTCTATCAGCGTAGGTTGCCTGAGGCACACTTGGTCAGAGCCCTGGACCTGTTAATAGTTCTGGCAAAGTGACCAATACCTCCCTTTGGTTTTGGAGATTAGCCTGATCCATTGTTGGCCTTTGAGATGACAAGGAAGTAGCCATGGACTGTTCTGGAAGGAGATTTCCCTTCTCCCCCTCCCAGCTAGTGGAATGTGGCAATGCAGAGGTCTGTGGAAATGCAGGCAGTCACAGTTGGAGACAAAGAGAGAGAAGAAGAGCTGGGTTGGAGCTCTGGAAGAATCTTTAGGGAGTAAGGACCCTGGCACCTTAAAAACCCTAATGGGGGAGGAGAAATTTGTTGCAGTGCTCATGCTGTGAAGCCCCATCTCTCCCCCACCCTCTGTAAATAAACCATACATTACAAAAACATCACAAGCCTCCAGTACCTCATTCCAAGAAAACCCAAAACCTGGGGGAATGCTTGCTTGTACCCCTGGAGTTCTCAGTTCTCAGAGAATTGGGGTGCACTTAACCAGACACTTACTAAAATGCTAAGTCTCACAATGACTGGGTTCAGACAACACAATAAGCCACACTCAGGAGTTGAGCATGGGTTGAGTGTGGGTTGTCATTGAACCATGGGTTGTTGCCGAAATGTGGGTTATTGTGTTGTCTGAACCCAGCTGCGCTGACAAGCCATTGCTTGTTATTGACAAACAACCCATGGTTTGTTGTTGGGTTGTGAACTGTGGGTTGTTCACCATGGTTTGTTATCTCAGCTGGGTTCACACAACATGATAATCCACATTTCAACAACAACCCACACTCAACCCACACTCAAACCTTGAGTGTGGGTTATTGCGTTGTCTGAGCCCAGTCACTGGAATGGATTGTATCATATATGTATAGACCGGCTGCAACAAACAGCTAATTGCATCCAGGTAAATTTAGATGATAATTGATTGTATGTCAGTCTTGGTCGATATTGAAGAAATGATAAGTTTTATATTACATCTGGATCCTTTAATTATATTATTTTGTTATATATGACCACTAAATCTATGAGAGGATCAGGAAATGGTTATTCGCCATCTCTCCATGGCAAGAATGATTATTAGCCATAACTGGAAAACACAATGCTCCATTGCATATGGTTACATTAACAAATTTTGTTAGGGTTAGATAAGGTCAACAAACAACTAGATAACAGGTTGGAGTATTTTTTTTTATAGTTATGAAGACATGGGATTCAGTCCAACCACATACAGTTTTGAGAACATTTTGTTACAACATTTTGTTAAGTTTAAATTGCACATATGTATGTGAATACATTATATATAAGCAGCAATTCATGCAGACTACAAAGGACAAATTAAGAAAATACTCACTGGTATTAAAATGGATTGGACATCCTCTCATGCTAAAAGGCAGGTAGTGAGGATGCCAGCCCACCTCCACCCCTAGGCAAGTTGCTTCATGATCTGAATGCCACAATGAGAAAGCCCTCTCTCTCGTACCTACCCATTGAATTTCAGATGACAAGGGAACATGGAGGAGGGACTCCATGGTCCAGTGGAGCTCCTGGGCAGATTCATATGGAGGAGGTGATTCCAATCCTGAACCATATTTTCTTGGTGACAGTAACAGGCAAATCATCTCTCCAAACCCACACATAGGTCCACACAATCTGAAGATAAAGTGTTACAACTCTTCCTGGACTACACCACTTCAAATGATTGAGGAGGAGGGGAGGGTCATGGGTTTGAATACTCTCCCACTCTCAGAATCAGTACACAGAATAACTGTGTACTAGGTGTAAGCTATAACCCTCATCCATGTTGCTCAATTTCCTATGTACCTTTACATGGGAGAACATTCAATCATATGGTTTCTCAACTGGAGTAAAAAGTCCAACAAGAGCTGGGCCACCTCTCCTACCATTTCCTTTTAGACCAGACTATAATCATTAAGAATGGTGTGATGGAAAGAAAATCAGCTCACTTTGTGTTTGTTTATTTTTTATTTACTATTTTTTTATTGTGAATTTCAGCAAAACAAAACCATAAGAAGAAGAGAAAGAAAGAAAAGAAAAAAAGATACAATTTTCTTGCATAAATTGAAATGAATTGAAACTTAAAATAGGTGCGTATGAAATGTATACCTATGTATATATGTGTATATGAAAATACAGCTATCAACAAAAACAATTATACATAAGCTTCAAAAAAGGCAGACTAAATATTCATATATTTATCCATTCAAAGGTGGTGTCTAAATACCACCCGTTCAAATGTTGAAAGTGTTGTTAGGTCCCTTGTGTTATAGGAAGTGGGTGTTTCTCTTTTAAATGTTGTAATATCAGTCTTTTAGCTGTCAAAAGGGAGAGGAAAATCCATACACGTTGACCTTGCATTAACTTCCAAGCAACAGGTAAATAATTTAAGAGAACATGAGCACAAGTAAATACTAAAGAGCATTCCAATACTAAGTTTATCCATATTATGACCTCCTCCCAAGAAGCGGCAACTATTGGACATTGGCAAACCATATGGGTAGGAGAAGCATTAGTGGTATTACACCTCCAGCACTACCTGACTTAGACAAACCCTTATTTAAAAAGATGTTGTTGCATCCAATAAACATAAAACAAAAGTTTTTGCTGAATAAGATGTAACCTATGATCCATTGACACTTCTGGCACAGATGCAAAATCAACAATCCATTAATTAGACAATCCAGTTCCCCATATCCATTCCTGCTTAAGACCCTGTGTATCATTGCTTACCCTGTGAATTGCTTATTTCTTTAGCATTTCATACCAGAACTCTTGTCTAAATAGTAAAACAAAACAAACATTTAGCACATAGTGAACATAAATAATGTGATGCAGATATGCCAAAGAAGACTCCCATGAGTCACCTCTCCCAGTACAAATATATATTTTAGAGAACAGTCTCCTGCATACTCTCATTTCTTCCAGCTTCCCTGAATAGAATCCTATTCTGTTCAAGAATAGAATTCAATTTAATTGTTTGGCTGTCATTCATAGATAGCTCACGCACATTATGTCTGTAGAAACTAAATTACAGCATTGAATTCAGATAGGGATCATTTTTTAATTTTTTAAATGATCTGACATCAGCCACTGCAAATCTCCCATTTCTAAATGTAGCAAGATAATTGCAGTCCATTATGAAAATTTAGTAGTCTGTTGGGTTTGTTTCTTTTTAAAAACCATAACAGTGTTAGCAATTATGGATCTGAAGAAGAACACATTGTAAATCAGAAAACAACTGAGAGCTGTCCAGCGATTTATATTTTAGGGAAACCAGGCAAATCTGCCTTGGAAAATTCAGCCAAGATTGTGCAAACCCATACAATAATAATAATAATAATAATAATAATAATAATAATAATAATAATAATAATAATAATAATTTAGATGAGGTTCTCAACACAAAACCCTCAAAGTGCCTTCAACAGAATAAAAACATACAAAATTTAAAACAGCTAAAACAATTATCCACTAAAATACAATATAACCACCCCATAAAAGAGGATCTTACATCATGTTGATAATAGGGTATGAATAGGTTTAAACTGGGAGAGGTGCTTCATCAGGTATTGAGGTCCCAAGTTGTATAAAGCTTCATAGGTCAAAACCAACATGTTGAATTGGGCTCAGAAGCATATAGGCAGGCAGTGCAGAACTGGTTTTATATGCTCACATGTTATGGTCCCCATTATCAATCTGTCCACTGGCATCACATTTTGCACAAGTTGAAGTTTGTGCAACCACCTTCAGGGGTAGCCCCATGTACAGCATTTTGCAGTAATCTAACTGGAGGTTACCACAGCATAGACTACTGAAGCCATGCTATCTATGTCTGGTTAAGGGAATAGCTGGGTCACCAGGTGAAGTTGGTAGAAGGCACACCATGCCACTGACCTGACCTGAACTTCAAGTGACAGTGATGGCTCTGGGAGAACCCCCAGGCTATGAATCTGCTCTTTTAGGGGGAGTGCAGCCCCATCTAGAACAGGCTGATGAACACTATTCATCCAGTCAGAAGAACCACCCACTACTGGAGTCTCAGTCTTCCTTGGACTGAGTTTCAGTTTATTAGCCCTCATCCAGTCCATGGTCACAGCCAGGAACTGATCCAGCACAGCCTCACCTGATGAAGATAAAAAAGAGAAATAGAGCTGCATGTCATCAGTATACTGATGACAATGCACTCCAAAACTTAGAATGAGCCCACCCAGCTGTTTCATGTAGGTGTTAAATAGCATGTGGGACAAAACCAATCTCTGTGGAACCCCCCCCCCCCCATACTGGAGAATATGGAGAGCAATATTCCTCAAGCACCACCATCTGAAGTCTGGGAAACCCATCACACTAACAAGCACTATTGATGTTGTGCAACTTGGTTTCCACTAACGCAACATCAGTCTGACTAGTGGGAGCACACCATTCAAACCTTCTCCATGTAATAATGGTTTCACTTACAGATCATGTGAAATTGCAGTCATGTTCATGCAGTTATATTCAAGTACAGGCAGCTACAGAATTTTAAAGATCAAATATACAATATATTACCACCATAGCTATTCTTCCATATTCCTACCTCATGCTTATCTATAGACAGTTGATGGGAAGAGAAATAAATGGCATAAGGCATATAAAGAAATGGTTGTGCATTTCCTCTTGCAAAGGGCTGGTGAAATATATCCTGGAATAGAAAATCATAGGATATCATAGGATCATAGAGTTGGAAGGGGCCTACAAGGCCATCGAGTCCAACCCCTTGCTCAACACAGGAAACTAGAGGAGGGGTCTCCAGGGATGGGGACTCGGACTCAAGGACTCGACTCGTGAGTCGGACTGAGTCCCCCCCCTGACTCGACTCAGACTCGAGTCCCAATATTTTTAATGGGACTCGAGACTCGACTCGGGACTCGAGACCAAGGACTCTTCAACATTCCTGGGCTGTGCCAGAAGGAGTGGAGAGGAGTGTGATTGCCAGCGAAGAGCGCATGGAAGCGAGGTGTGCCGCTGCTCGGCCACTATGGACGGCTACCAGGAGTGCAGCCCCAACAGTGTGTCAAGATTTATTTTGATTGATGTGTTGCGTACTTGGGAGAGGCAGAAGAAGGACCTGAGATTACTCTGTGTGGCTGCTCTGAGTGTGAAGTAGCCTTATTTTGTTGGGGAAAACCCCCATTGATTTTAATAGGGACTCGTGGAGTCAGCTTTGGGAGTGACTCGTGACTCGTGACTCATGAGTCATTGTTTTGGACCAAGGACTCGGACTCGGACTCGAGACTCGGGTCCAAAGACTCGTGACTCGACTCGTGACTCGAGACCAAGGACTCTTCAACATCCCTGGGGGTCTCCCACCCAAGTAATAACCAGGCCTGACTCTGCTTAGCTTTCCACACTCAGACAAGCTGAGCCAGTGTGGACCAGGACTGTTTGTTATCCTGTCACCCGCCCTGTCCGAGGCTCAGCGGGAGCAAATGAAGCGGGTGCTGGATGAATTTGGGACCATGTTCTCAGACCGCCCCGGGCGGACCCCACTCATCCAGCACACCATTCAAACGGGTGACAGCCCCCCTCTGCAATCTCTGCCATACCGGGCGGTGGGACCCCACGCTCAGGTCATTGCTGGTGGTCCCGATGCAACCTTTACCTTTAAGGGTGTCTAACCATAACCACTCAGTTCTCATTGTACCAATGAGCTCTCAGCTGCTGCTGCTTTAAAACAATTTACCTCTGGTATACTAGGAGGAAGATTCATCTAGCAAATCTCTGAATGATATAATTATCTAGAACTATACCCATGGGCCTTCACAGAGCCTGCCTTTTTCAAACCTTAAAAAATATGACTTGGAAAAGTGATGCATTAGAGTAAACACAAAATATATGAAAGTCAACGGATAAATGCTTGCATACTGCCTATCAATCGTGTAGTGCTAAGCCAGTTTGGCATCCATAGTACAAGGATGAACGGATGTTCCAAGTTGAGCTTGGCTTGACTATGACTCCAATTTCAGTCTCTAGTTCAAATAACTGTTTACTAAGCTCTCATTTCCCACATCAGTTTTTAAAGTTCAAGTATTGTAGAGAGCAGTGCACACAAGAATCCCACTAAGGGCCCAGGATACATTATTTAAACTCTGCTGCTTTTAGCCGCACAGACAATCCAATTCCGCAAGCTCCCCGTGGGTGCAAGTTGTGTTTTTTTTCCAAAGGACTTGAGGCAGCTGAGCTTTCCAATGAACAAATTGCAGTCAAAAAAGAGCAAAGAAAGAAACAAACAAAACACACCCTGGTTTCTTCCTAATGTAATAAAAGGAAACTATTTCACATCTCATTTGCAGCATAAATTCAATGATTTGTGTACTAAGGTATGTGAGCACCCTTTGGGTGCTTAGTCACAGTAATAACACTAACACACACACACACACACACACACACTGCACTAGGCTCAGTTTCCCTCCTGCATACATATATATATTATATATATATATATATATATATATATATAGAGAGAGAGAGAGAGAGAGAGAGAGAGGGACATTGAGCTAATACCAAATGATCCAATTAAAAAGTATTAAGTGTTCAGCTACCCTCTATGGCAGGGGTGCAGAGCCTCAGGCCTGACGGCCAAATCCGGCTCTCCAGAAGCCCTCCAGAGGTCCCCCTCCCCCTAGCCTCACCCCCTTCTCCCCAACCACCAATCATTCAGTGGTTTCCTGACTTTCAGGAAGCTTTTTCTCCTATTCTAAAAGGTTGAAATGCCTCTCCTAAGGCTTAGTTACTTGAAGTAAAAGCTTTAAGCTACAATATGTCAGTACTTTTTGATACCTATTTTTTTTTAATGCAGCCCCGGAGAGCTTCTCCAAAATTGAATTCAAAATTGAAAGAGGTTCTGCACCCTCGCTCTATGGGCCTTACACACTGCAGGCAGAGCTACCTTTAGGGCACAGTCCTATGGGTTTCACCCTCATTGATCAGAAGCCTCTGAAGTTGGGGGCTTCCAATCATCTAAAGTCCTATCAGGCTAACGCTGGCAGGGTGGGAGGAGCAGGGAAGGCGAGCTTCGCTTTCCTGTCCTCCATCTTTACTGGGGCTGTTTTTGCTAGACGGGCTTCTGAGCTGGTTTAGCAAGGGCACTCTGGAGGGGGAGGAAAAGAGGCTGGACAGGCCGCAGGCACAGGATATCTCCCCGCCCAGCAGAAACTCCCCTTTCCCCCTCCTCCAAGGTCACTTTTCCAACCAGCATGGCTCTTTTCACCCTCGGCTGCAGGGGGCGGGGCAGATCTCGGAATCCCCTTTCCAAGACCTCTGACCTCAGAAGGAGGGATTCTGAGCAATCCTATGGTCCCTGGGATGCCCTGCCAGGGCCCAGGGGCTATAGGATTGCTCTCCTAGTCACAGTGAAATAAAACATTCTGAGTTCCCATTCTGCAATGCTCTCCTACCTATCCAACTCTTTGGCTTCTAAGGATAATAAACAGGCCCCCGTCACTTGCATTCTCATGTACAAATCTCAGAGATTTGAAGCTTCCTCCCATCTTGCCAAACTCTTATTGTTTCTTCTTCCTCTTCTTCAGCCCTGTTCATATGTGGCCTCCGTGGGTGGGTTCTAGGAGTGAGCCTCTAAGCTGTGCAGATAATCTTTACAGTGAATCAAAAACGTGTAAATGTGTGTACATTCTTATCAGTAGGCCCTTTTCACATGGTCTGTCTACTGAGAAAAAAAATGGTAGATAGAGCACGTATGTGGGTCATCTTTCCTTAGGACTCTTATGAGATGCTGAGGGAGGCTAGGTTGGCCTCCTCTCTGATGTCCTTCTGCCAGTAGGCAAATATGTTTTTATTCAGCCAGGTCTTTGGCATCATCTATTACAGCAGGCCTGTGGCTTATGCTGGTTCAGCTTGTCTGAGCGTGAAAAGCTAAGCAGGGTCCAGCCTGGTTAATACTTGGATGGAAAACCCCTCCTCTAGTTTCCTGCATTGAGCAGGGGGTTGGACTCGATGGCCTTGTAGTAGGCCCCTTCAGGGCCGGCGCTACCGCTAGGCCAACTAGGCTGTTGCCTAGGGCGCGTAGCGGAAGAGGGCGCAGAACGCTGCGCTCCTCTTCGCTGCCGGCACGCTCCTGCCCTGCCCGCCCGCCCGCCTCTCCGAGAAAGCTAGGTCAGTGCGGGGGATAGCGCCCGGAGTAGTGGTGGGGCCGAGCCTGGGCACCTCCCCCCACCTTGCCTCACCTACGCGCCGCCTCCCACCTCGCCTCGCCTCGCCTCGCCTCTGCGCTGCCTCCCCCCCACCTCGCCTCGCTTCGCCTCTCCTCCGCGCCGCCTCCCCCCCGACACCTACCTTCTCCGTGCTGTTTCCGGAGCCCCGCCCGCGCTCTGTTTTGGCGGGAAGAACCAGGGCAACAGGGCTTAAACAGCCCTGTTGCTCTGGTTTCCCCCGGCCAAAAACAGAGCGCGGGGGTCCCTTTTCGGAGGAGGCATGGGAAGGTAGGTGGGGGGCGGCAGCGGCAGCGTGGGGGGGGGTCCGGTGGCGGCGGGGGGGGCGGGAGGTTGCAGAGCAGGGCTGCTTTCTGGAGCCCCCCCCACGGCACGAGAGGGGGGCGCTAAATATAATTTAGCCTAGGGTGCCAAACTGCCCTGCACCGGTCCTGGGCCCCTTCCAACTCTATGATCTATGAAGGGTGTGGGTTTTTTTAAAAAAAATTGCTGGTGCTTTTTTATTGTTGTGTTTTTAATCATTTTTAAAAATGTCTTTGTGCTTATGCTATGCTATAATTGAGATCAGTGACTGTCTCATACACCCCCTGCACTACTGGGCAGGCATGGCAGAAGGTCATTGAGGGGATCTGGGCTCTGGCTCAATGGGCTCTGGCTCTTCTGGGGCCATGACAGTTCCAAGCTAAATACAGCCCACCATCTGTATCAGCCTTCCCAAACCTGGTGACCTCCAGAAGTTTTTGACTTTCACTCCCATCATTCTCAGGCAACATGGGAATGATAGGAGTTGCAGTCCAACGCAATGGGACCTAGTTTGGGAAAGCTGGTCTAACAGGTGTCAAAAGAAAATGGTTTCCAAAGCATGTCCAACCTGGCAGTTCATAGCAGCCCTTGCCCACTCCAATCACCAAAACTTCATATCTCAGACAATCATTTATTCACTTTCCAATCAATTAACAGATGAATCATATATAATTTCAAGAGTTCTTGTTCCTTTACACAGCACTTTACAATCCTTTGTTGTTTCCGGCCCCTTGATTTTCCCCTGTGAGTGAATCACGTCAGTACCTTTCCATCCTGCAGGTCAGCCTTTGCTACGTTCAGTCTTCAGTCCTTTGATTCATTTCTGCTAGCCACTGAAAGGCCTGTAAGAAGTCATGAATGCCTATTCCCTTCCCTTGTGAAGAGGAAGAGAGAGAATGAACTTCAATATCTAAATCAAAGGTGGGCCATTGGTGAGCCACAGACTAGACAAAGTCTTCAAAGCAATTTTAGTTGAACCCCCATGGTCCTACCAAGTTTTAATCAAGGTGTGTGTGTGTGTAAAGAAAAGAATCAGTGAGTCTCAAAGTGTACTTGTCTGTAATTTTTACTGCATAGATATCTCATGTACCTTCTGGATTTGCAATGGCAAAGGATCAGTGCCAATCCACCTCTTGCTGGGGTATTTTGGGCAGTATGTTCATTCCTCAGCCACCTCCATCAGTGACCTCATACTATTTGAATACATGTGCCCCATATATAGCAAGGGTGAGCAACATGTAGTCTTCCAGATATTTTGGCCTACAACTACCATCAGCCCTAGCCAGCATAGCCAATGATGAGGGAATCATGGGAATTGTAGGCAAAACATCTGAAGGGCCACAAGTGCCCACCCCTGATATATATTAAGCTCCAGGACGGTGGGGATAATTTGGTCCAAAAATTGGGCTTTTAAAACTGAAATATGTGTTCCCATTAGAACAGGTCCCTACAACCCTGTCTAGTATGGCAAAATTGGATTCATTGGTCAGTCCACCTTCGGACCTGGACAGCATAGTTTCTTTGTAGCCTGAAGCTAAAGTAAAAAGTAGTACATAGCAAGATTGCTCCCTTTGATATTCATGGTTATTGCATGAATCAACCTGATTTTTTCAGGTGTTTGTGGAGGTACAGTAAAACACCCATCAGGACATCCACAGAGATTTGGATAGATTTAATACTTTCTTGTTAGGTAGCACATAGGCAGGTATACCCAGATTCACAGAGAATGTACATTCACATCCTTCCATTGCTGTCAGGGACAATATGTCAGTTGCACAAGCAGAAGGTGTGGAGATTAGGCCTTAAAACATTGTCAAATCTTTCACTGTTTCATCTACTTCCACTTCTACTTGAGCTCCCACCCAAAACCTTTTCCAGTTATTTGTTTTCATAGCATAGCCATCTTCATGGTTCTGTACTCAAGTGTATTCAAGGGAAACTGAAGCTGGGTTGCAACCACTATTCTGCATAAACATCTCCTGATTAACTGAAATCTTCCTTATTTTAAGTTTAGTGCCTGCTTCAATGATAATCAAGAGTAAGTTCTCATGTTTATGTGCTTCTCTTAAAATATCAAAGTTAAAATTTGTAAAGCTGAGAGAAATCTCTTTCAGAGAGATATACAGTATAATTATGGCTGTCAAGCAAGGAGGTAACCAGTAGCAATTGCTTCCCCAGTTTGTGTTGATGCATAAAAGATGCTTGCAAAATGAGCATTAATAGCCATTTATGGCTGGTGGCCTCTCTAACTTAATACTCATCCTCACCTGCTTGGATGGGAGCTGGGGGAGATAGCCGGTGACTGAGAAAACAGTCCAAATTGTGTTGCTGACTGGCAAGCAGGGAGCTTGGAGTGGCGGTGGGCGGGCTGTCCAAGATCTTGCTGCTTGCAGTGGGGGAACTGTTATTTCTTTAAAGACTAATATAGTCTATCCGGGTGCTTGCCTGCTCTCCCATGCTCAATTTGTTTGTTTATTCATAAACTGATTGCAAATATACTACAAAAATGCCATGCACTTCCAACAGTCTTTTCTCACAAGGATATTGGCCATGACTTTGGGTCAACCAGTGGAGAGACCGTGACAGCTAAATGGAACCTCCATGTTCAGAGGCAATATGCTAACTCTGAATATCAGATGTTCAGGAAAACCAATAGGACATACCTGTTCCTTCCCTGTTGTGGGCTTTCTGGAGGCATGAGGCTGTCCACTGTTGGAAACAGGATGTTGTACTAGATAGCCTATTTTGGCCTACATTCTGAAAATCATCCAGCACATATATTCATTTAAATAGCTTGTGTTGTGTTAAGAAATCCTGAGAACCAGTGTGGTGGGGGAACTTCAGTTTGCTTTATGGAAGCCACGGAGTATCTCATGGTGTAACCTGACATTTTCATCAAATGGGTGAAGAAGACTTTGTTTAAAGTGCTTAGAAGGACTCCTCCATTTCCCAGTGATATCACCTGCGAACATATGCAAAGCTTTCAACTATTTAATGACCCTGACCTAGAAGACATGCCAACCCTTGAGTCTCGATGTGCTTTTTTTGTAATGCTGGGCCAAAATTCATAGGAAATTCATCCCCCGCCCCTGCCATGCACACAACAACAACAACAACAACAACAACGGGATTTCTGGTTGCTTTTGGTGGAGGTGCTTTTTAATAAATGTTTTTGAAGGGGATGGCTGATTTACCTTACTTTAGATGAAGTGGTTGAGGATTCCACCCCACCCCCCACACACATTCTTTAACTTCTAAAAAAAGTCTCACCACCATGTGAAGTAGTGTCAAGGTTCTCCACAGTCAGCTGCATTTGCAGGGCTAGAATGCCCCAGGGAATGAAGCTAATGGGAACCTGGCTGTTCCCATTAGAATTCTGGCCCAGAAAACATGACCAGTGACCTTTGGAGAGCCTTGCCACTGTTACAAGTGGTGCAAAGTTTGTTTGTTTGCTAAAGTTAAAGAACTGGGGAAAGAACCCTTGTCCACCTTGCCTAAAGTAAGATAGGCCTATTCCTCAAAATTTCTATGAAGTGTGTCTGCCCCCAGATTTCAGGGACCTCTTCATTACACACACAGACACACACACACACACACACACAGTGCCCCAAATGTTTTGGCCCAGCTCTAATTCTCAATGTCTTTCTCCAACCTGCTCCCCACCATCCTTTCCATTTGGAGAAAACAAACAAGAGAACTGTGCTCTTGTGCATTGATTGCATTGAGAGATCTCCCTGAACCTGTGACCTGTCCCTAGCAGAGCACAGCATAGTTCACATGTCACTACCATGTGTGTGGTGGTAGTAGGTGTGGGAGAAGATTTGCTAGAACCCAAGAATCTGACCCAGATTTACTAGAACTGGAAGAATCTTGCTGGAAGGGTAACCTCTGAATGAACAGGTTATGTCCAACCCATGAGCTTTGTGTATAGACTTCCCATACATAATTTCAACATCTGTAGGCCAAGTCTGCTATCCGTTACCCATTATTCATTATAGTATAAGTGCTGTGCCAAAAATTTCTCCCACATTTTTTTCAACTGTTCTCATTCAGTTTGATCAAAAAGAAATTGCTTTTGAAAAGAAACTCACAGGAGAAGTTCTGGAGAAATTCTTCTGGGTTGGATTCTGGGTTCTTGTGCTTACCTTACTTAGGAGGTGCCCAAGAAGTGTGAGTGAGTGTCCTGTCTTCCATTGTACAATCATGTATCTGGCAGTCTGTAGCCTCCTTGGCTACCCACACTTCAATTAAAGCCCAGGGGAAGACATCATGAGATGATTCTCTCGTAGGGGGTTTTCAGATCGGGAAGTACAGGCAGCCTGGGAGGCTGCAGAGCAATGAAGAGATGTGCAATAGAAAGAAAAAAGCACACAGAGCACCCTCAGCTGCCTCACAGTGATTAGGCAAGCTCAAAAACACCACAAAAATAAATGATAAAACACCCTGAGAATGAGGCAGAACAATGGAAGTCTATTTCATGGGGGAAGGAAACTTTCAGGAAATTGGAGGATAGATTTCAGCTCAGCGCTAGCTCCACCTCTTCCCTGAAGCCAGACATAACACTGTCTCCCTCACACCTGTATTGTGTTGAATGCAAATTGAAGGCCGGCCTGTGAGCACAGTTGATGCTGTTGCTCAACTTGCAGTGGTGGCACAAAATCTGCAAAAATACTTACAAAAAAAGGAAAGAAGCTGTGCTACAACCCTTGCCAATGGTGAGCCCTACCTGTGAGAAATTGTTGGAGAATTTCTGCTGCCTCTGGAGAAATTTGGTGAAATGCCCCCCCATTTATCTGCCCACAAATAGGGTGGAGAATTTCAAGAGGCCCTTTGTGCACAGCTCTAGATAAAGCAAGGATCATATCTGCCGTTTGTGTTATCCACACACACACCTGCTCTAATGCACAGCCACAGCTATAGCAACACTTGGTATTTCGAAAGTGTTTTCAAATGTTCAAATCATTTCACATATTTTGTAACCATTACACAGGGGTGTCGAACCTCTTTCAGCCCCAGTGCTGGATTCAGTTTCAGAGAAGCTCTCGGGACTGTATTCCAGTGGTATGTGGGGCAAAAGAGCCAGGGTCAAAACATTAGCATATTTTTGCTTAAAGCTCTTCCTGCCAGTAACTCAGCTTTACGAGAGGCATTTCAGTCTTTTGGAATGGGGAGAAAATGGAAAAAGCTGCGAAACCACCAGATCAACTGCAGTTGGAGGAAAGGAGGTGGGGGGCAGGGGGTGTGGCCATTTGGGGAACCCCAGAGACAGAGTTATCACACATAGACCGGGACCCCACATGGGCTGGATTTTTCCTCTGGATCAACACCCCTGTAAGTTTAGTCATTATCATTGACTGCATTCAGACAACACGATAACCCACACTCACGGGTTGAGTATGGGCTGAGTGTGGGTTGCCGTTGAAACATGGGTTGTTGTTGAAACATGGGGTATCATGTTGTCTGAACCCAGCCAAGAGAACAAACCATGGTAAACAACCCACAGTTCACCAGCCAACAACAAACCATGGGTTATCTTCAAGCCATGACTTGCTAGTGTAGCGGGGTTCAGACAACATGATAACCCACATTTCAATGACAACCAGGGCTTTTTTTCTGGTGGAACTCACCGGAACTGAGTTCCAGCACCTTTTCTTCTATTAATTACATTACAATTTAATCGCCATCTACTCCCAAGGAAATGTAATCCAAGAGTTCCAGTACCCTTTTCTCCAGAAAAAAAGCACTGATGACAACCCATGGTTCAACAACAACCCACACTCAACCCATACTCAACCCTAGAGTGTGGGTTATTGTGTTGTCTGAATCCAGTCACTGTCTCTCATACTGCAGATGAGAGGATTGAGGCTGAGATAGAATGACCTACCTAGTGAGTTCCAGACAGAAGCAAGATGCGAATGGAGGACTTCCTGATTCATAGCTCATTTCTTAGCCTCTATGATACACCAGCTGTCAATAGAGAGCCTGTGTAGTGTAGGAGAGCCACTGTGGCATAGTGGTTAGAGTGTTGGACTGGGACTCAGGAAATCCAGGTTCTAGTCCCCATTCAGCCATGAAGCTCACTGGGTACTTTGGGCCTGTCACTGGCTCTCAGCCTAACCTACCTCACACAGGGTTGTTGTGAGGATAAAATGAAGAGGATGATGATCATGTAAGCCAGCTTGGGTTCTTTGCAGGAAAAAAGGCTACACACACACACACACACACACACACGACTGTTTAGTGTAAGAGTGCAAAACTCACATTTACAATGCTTGAATTCCAGAACTTCTAGGGCAGCCATCAGCACTGCATGTGCCCTAATCCTTTGTTCTCTTCTTGAAAAGAGTACATTGAGTTTACCCCCCCCCAAAAAAAACCCAAAAACCCTCAGAACTGAATGGTTTGACAGCCAGCTAACTACTGTATTCATGAGCTAATCTCAGAAGGGCTGGATGTTCACTTTGGATAAGCATCTCACAGTCCAGATTCTTGAGCAGCCTTTGAACATCTTTGATAAGGAAATAAAAGGGAGACAGAAAGAAAATAAGGAAATAAGACAGTGTTTTTTGAAGATGGGCATGTCTCTTGCCTCTGCCTTTTTAACTTTCCATACAGATTGCAGAAATATATGTTAAAAGTTCTTCCCCAGAAAAAAAAGGGGGGGGAACAAACTCACACTGGAAAATATGAATTAATTTAAACAGTTTAAATGAAGTGGCATTTTCCATTTCTGGTTGCTAAAATACAGGTTTTGTCAAAACATGATCAGGTCTTCCTTAATTCTTCACTGTCTCTAGTATTTCTATGGTTTTTTGAGAGGCTGAAACACACAAGACAGTAGTGGTGTGGTGCTGCCTGTTGTCATTGCAGCCTTGCACAACTTGTTTGTATCCCTCTACACTGTCCATCCACCAATCAGTGCAATGACTCACAAGGGGCATAATAATCATATGGGATGTGTGTGTGTCTGCAAAAGAACACACCCAGGGGCCTTCTTTCTAGCACCAGGCAAACCAGAATACATGGCTAATAGGCTTCCTTTGGCTTGATGACTCTCAAATAGCCATGTGCATCAGATTTGGCTGAAACCTGAGCCAAACTGGGCCTCTTGGACTAGTTCTGGTGCTTCATAAAGCAAACTGGGCTTCCGTCTGAAGTGACCAGAACTGAAGCTGGACTCTGCATGAGGCTTTGTTTGCAATTTGGCTTTGGAAAGGCAGACAGCACATCTCCAAAAGTAGCATCTTTTGCTTTCATTTCTCTAAATGCTGATGGGAGGAGAGAGAGACTGAGTGGAGTTGAGTGACTGACAGGTCCACCTTCTCGGGCGCATTTTATCAGGGTCTTCCAATCACTGTGCTTTGACAAGGACGGGACCATGAGATGGACATTCTTTCAACATTACCAGGCTTCACAATGAAAAAAAGAAGAAGCCTTAAACAGTTTTTCAATTATCATAACTCCCTAGCCCTTGCACCTAGCCTTCCTATCCCCTGCACCTATATTTCTGAAACTTTGCCCATTTCTTGCCTGAGGCAATGATGTATGCCATTATCATACAAATTGCCCCAAATTCTAGGGGAAGCAAATCACTCCCCCACCAAAAAGAATAACTGAGGAGTTCCTTTCCACATAATATGCTGCATCTATCCTTCTGAAACTTTGCAGTTTTGTAGAGCCACCTCTGTGCTGTCTGCCCTTTTCAGAAGAATGCCCTTCCCAGCCATGCACAGCTGTGGCGTGGGGGGGACAAATTGCACACGGGGGAGGAATAGCAAGTCAGACCACAGTGGTCTGATTCTTGATGTTCCAATCAGGAGGCAGAGTGGGAGGGGCAGTAGAGCTGTTATTAGGCTTCCATGCCTCTCCTCCTGCCTCCTTTCTGAAGCAGCTGCGGAGGAGAGGGACCTGCACTGAGTTGTCGCTGCAGGATTAGGCAGTTTTAGGGTCTCGGTGATCATTCTATGGCACCTTTCAGGTGAGAGGCGTGCTCGAGGCTCCTGCCACCGACTGCCTCACGGCTTGGTTTTGGGGAGATAAGGCACATCTCTGAGGTCTTCCTACCTCACCTGGAGGTACCTCATGGTCCGGACGAGGCTGACTGCAGGAAAGACCTTCCACCACCGTGTGGTGTTAAGCAAGGAGGGATGACTTGGATGCCGTCACCCTCCTTTGCTGGATGTTTCACCCTATAGCAATGGCGACCGGCTGATAGCCAGTGTAATTGGTACCTGCACTTTTTTCCCTTCGTAGATCTCCAATTGATGATTCAATAAATGTGGCCCATTAGTTTCACCACAATTTGTACCCTACAACCGTGTCTGAGTCGTTATTTCTCCTCTATGTGTGCAATAGTCTACAAGAAACATAGGAGGATAAGTGTTTCATGTTTTGGATACCCTCAAATGGTAAAGGCTGTTTTTGCACAAAACTCCCTGCACCTATTCATCTGAAACTTAGCAGACTTGATCCCCTCAGAAGGGACAACTACCTCTTCAAATTTCATCAAAATCTGCCAAGAAATGAAAAAAAAAGTTATTGGCAAATATATATATATATATATATATATATATATATAATAAAAGTTCATAGTCACAATTGCTGCTACTGGAGTATGGTAATATGAATCTTATGACATGACAGCTACTGTGACATCACCACTAATAAACTTACTCCAATTCCTCCCTTCTCTATGCCCATGCCATTTTGTGACCTTGTCTGTTGTTGTTGTTGTTGTTGTTGTTGTTGTTGTTATTATTATTATTATTATTATTATTATTATTATTATTATTATTTTCAACTGGTACAAAATGCAGCCACTCAAGTGCTGGTAGTCGCTAGGTGGTCAGATCATGTGTCACCTAGGGTGCCTGCCTGACCTCCAGAGGCAGGGGGTTCCACAGAAATGGAGCCGCCACACTGAAGGCCCTTCTCCCGGTGGACTCCAATTGGGCCAAAGGTCCATGGGGAACCACTAGGAGCATGCCCTCTGATTACCTCAGTGACTGGGCAGGTTGGTATGGGAGGAGGCCAGGGCCGGTGCTACCATTAGGCCAACTAGGCAGCTGCCTAGGGTGCAGGGCTAAAGGGGGTGCCAGAAATGCCTTGAAAAAAAATACAGCTATCTCAAGTGGGAAGGGGGGTGCTAAATATCTGATCTTGCCTAGGGCACCAAACTGCCTTGCACTGGTCCTGGTTGTACAAGTTGCACTGTTTGCCACTGTGTTTCCAGGCCTAATTTAAAGTGCTGATATTGGCCTTTAAAGCCCTAACTGGTTGAGGCTCAGGTTACTTGAAGGACCCTGAGATCAGCATGAGAGAGAGGCCCTACTTGTGTCCCCACCTATAAGAGCAATTGAGCTGGCAGGCATGAGGGATAGGTTCTTCTCAGTAGTAATTCATGAGGCACCATCATTTCTGCCCGTTAAGCAGGCCCTAAAGACTCATCTGTTAACCTTGGCATGTAATAGAGCTAGGACTCTACTGGGGCCATTGTGTACATATGGTACTATTTGGTTTTAACTGTTAGTTTTGATCTTCTTCTTCTTCTTCTTCTTCTTCTTCTTCTTCTTCTTCTTCTTCTTCTTCTTCTTCCATTATTTGATTATGTTTTGTGGTTGTTAAGTTTTGTTGCATGCTGACCTGGGAGTGTTTACCCTGAAAGGTGACTTATAAATCTTATAAATAAATGAATAAATAAATACGGAGTGGAATGCTTACTCTTACCACTGAAGTGTGAGTTTGCTCACCAAGTTTTTAGAAAACAATGCAACACACAAAAGCAATCAACACAGACAAGGCTACACCTTCTACCCAGCAGTGCCCTGCCTTTGGCATTGTTCCCCCGGCTTTCTCCAGCAAGGGAACACACATTAACCCATCCACTCCTTCTTTGTGAACACAAACAAAATCAGAGACTCTATCTACTTATCTATTCTTTGAGTGAAGTCTAACATTAGCTCCACAACCTTTCATATTTATGAACATCATATGTGTGTGTGTGTGTCTGTGTGTGTGTGTGTATCTCGGAGCATTAAGTTTATCATGTACTTAGGAAAATAAAGCAAAAGAGACCACCATGTTGTGTTTGATGCTAGTGCTGGGATGTGCTGAGAACACCTGCAAGTCATTTTATTTTTCCCTGTGGCCAAATGTCTGCTAAATGTGGTGTAAACTATATTTTGAAAGGTTTCAATCTGGTGCAACTAAAGAAATCCCCTAAAGATATTTGGAAATATAATGTGCATCAGAAAGTGACAGGTACAGGTGAGAGATTGAAGAATCCCGTTTCACTGTTGAACTTTATGTCCATTAGGAAACCTGCAACAACAAAGCAAAAATGGTCAAATAATTTAACCTGGAGGCACTGGGTATCGAAACTGGGACCTTCCGTATGCAAAGCATGTGCTCTACCATTGAGATACATCTCCTCTCTTTACATATATTTTCCTAACCCTGGAAGAGGATTATCTATAAACATGTTCCATATCTGTCATGCTACATCACCTCTGCCACACTTAGAGGATCAAGCATGACAAAAATAACTTCTGGTTGAGGGAGAGAAGAGGCAAGAAATGGAGGATTGATTGCCTCTTCCTCTGCTGCCAAAACTGTTATGGGAGTCGACAGGAGGGGGTCCTTCCTCCTCACTATCCATCACTTCCTTGCATAACCACTACATTACCCATATGGCACCACTTTAGGTCAGACCAAGTGACTGATCTAGGAGTCCAGCTCCTTCTCTAATGCTCAGTTTTCCTGATGAGGAAGAGAGGAGAGCAAGGTTGCGGTGGCTGGGATGAGTCTTCCATGAGGAGGCAATGGGGAAGAGACACATTAGAGGGGTAGAGAGACAGCCAGGACTGTATCAATATAAAAGAGATCAGGGCTTTCCAACCTTGGGTCCCCAGATGTTGCTGGACTACAGCTCCCAGAATCCCTTGCCATTAGCCATTCTGGCTGGGTATGCTGGGAGCTGTAGGCCAGCACCATCTGGGGACCGAAGGCTGGAGAGCCCTGCACTAGATGCAGGATAGGTTTGTTGCGCTTCCTGGGAGAACCTGAAAGTAACACTTACTCTTGCCTGAGGAGAGAGAGGCCAGTAATTGAGAAAGCTCTGTAAAATCTTTATATCAATAAAACTTAAATTTGGTTTAGAAAACAGAGTTCTTTTTAATGCTGTAAGCCAGCCGTCCCCAAACTGGTGCCTTCCAGATGTGTTGAACTGCAACTCGCATGATCCCCAGTCAGCATGGGTGATGGGAGTTGTAGTCCAACACTTCTGGATGTTGGGGAAGGCTGTTATAAGTAGTCTTCTCCTCTTGAAGCTTGGCGGTAAAGGTGCCTGAATCCTAAACAGAAGAACAGAAAAGAAGAATGAAGGTGGGGGATAGGCTGAAAAGTGAGGGTCTCTGAAGCCACTGGCTCAGAACTTAGCCTAGGCATGGAAGACTTGGAAAGAGGAGTTCAAATTTCTATATAGATATTGCAATTGCAGTGAAACATATCATGAAGAGAAAACCACACACAGGGTGCTGAACTAACAACTTTAATGAATAAAGCTTGCTGTGAACAGGCCCACCAACCTAGTGCTGGAAGCAATGTTGGGCATAAGCCAGGAGGTCAAATACATCCCAAGAAGATAAAGAGAAGGCTTTAAAAAGGAAACTCTTTATGCTTGATTGGAGAAAGGGGGAGAATGATAAGAGAAACACGGCAAACGTTCCCCAAGCACGACCCACAGTCAGGTCGCATCTAGCAGCTCTTTCATGTTGTTCCAACAGCTGAGGGAGAAAGAGAGTCGGGGTATGTTAGAAGAGAGAGTGAAGGAATGGAGCAGGAAGGTACATGGGAGCCAGTGTGGTAAAGTGGTCAGAGTGTTGGACTGAGACATAGGAGACTCGGGTTCTAGTCCCCGCTCGGCCATGAAGCTCACTGCTGGGTGACTTTGAGCCAGTCGCTGACTCTCGGCCTAACCTACCTCACAGGGTTGTTGTGAGGATAAAATGAAGAGGATTATGTAAGCTGCCTTGGGTTCCTTTCAGGGGTGGGGGGGGAAGGCAGGATATAAATGTAATAAATGAATGAGAATAAGAGTAAGAATAGGGGAATGTGCTGGATTACTTCCCACCCCTGCTCCACCTCCTGCCTTTCAATATAAGAATAAAGCCTGATCCTGGAGCAAATGCGCTTGTTCAGTTAAAAAGTTCAGTTTAGAAGACGCAGGCCCATTATGCAACCTCCACGCTCTTTCCCAGTGCTACGTACCTAAGCTACGGCACAACCATCTCTCCGTGACGTCTGACTGACATGTGCAGGAAGTGGGCTGCACGGATGAGTGCAGAGCTTGGCAGGTGCTGCCCAAACAGCACTGTGATTACGGCATCATATACGACACTCTTCACAAGTCTGTTTCCATTCTCAGCACGCCTCATTTGCCCGTGTGAATCATAATGAATGGATCATCCCAGCTTCACGCACTCGCCAGTTATCAATAATAATAATCTACCCACCGCACAACACCCCCCCACTCCTGTGTTTCGTTCCTATCAGTGCTGACTTCCCCCCCCCCAAAAAATTCTTTCTCTTGTCTTGCCCACTCTCATCCTTTCATTGGACAGACAGGGGGAAGGATGGTAGATCTTCAGTCGGTAGAATGAGTCAGCAGCAGCAGCAGCAGCAGCAGCAGCCAGCAGCAAAGTCTGCGGCTGAACAAAAATCCAGAGAAGATTGATGATGCAGCTCTTAAGCAAGCAGAAGCTGGTAATAAAAATCACATTAATGGGTGCACTGAATGTTTCTCGAAATGCAATTGCGTCCGCTATCTGACAAAAAAGGAATGCGCACGGCAGAGGCGAATGGCACCAGATAAGTGTTTGTCCCCTCGTGTGTCAAGTACAACATCCGTATCTGTTCTGCATGGGCAAAGCAATAAGACAAAAGGGAAGCCTTTACACTATCTGCACTCTGCATTTGAGCAATACTGTGATTTTCAGGTGCCGTTCTATGAATGCAGCCGGAAGCCGTGGTGTTCCAAAGGCTTTGGCATCCAGGCAAACGCAAGCTCTACTAGCTTGCAAAGGTCAATTCCTTCCTGTTTCCAGAGGCTTACTGTAGGCAGGATTAAATTCTTCAGCCACTGAACCTTTTCTCCCTGCACTTTAAAAGCTAATACCCTAATAATGAATCAAGAGTTTTCCGCAATGCAAGTGTCTGGGCTCATCCTCGTTTGTACTTCATTTAGGCACCGCAAACAACAGAGGGATTTTAAATGCATCCAGCAGGTCGAGGAGATTAAAAACCAAAGGGAGGGGGGAGGAAACAAACCGGGGCCTTTCTAAGACATTCTTCCAATGAAAAAAGAGTGTGTTGCTTTTTAACATGCCATTTCCTGGGAAACAGTTGAAGCCCTGCTGACACGTAAATCCAGAGCTTCATTAAGAACACAGAACATTAGAAGAGGCCTACTGGATTATAAGCAACGTTATCTGGTCCAACATCCTGCTTCCCACAGTTGCCACTAAGTGCGTCTGGGAAGCCCACGTGCAGAACGTGAGGCCGACAGCCCTCTTCTGCTGTTGTTCCTGGTGACTGGTGTTCAGAGGTCTACGAACTCTGAAGCTGGAGTTGGTGTGAACAGTGGCGTAGCAGATCCAGGGCTTTCAGGGATGGGGCACAGGGACTTTTTGATTAGCAGGGATGCTGACATAACCTACCACCCCCCACACACAATATTCCCTGTTCCCACTGAACTCAGCTGCAATCCTCACAGTAGTTGGGGGGTGGGGGGATAAACTTTCCCAGCAACAATACGTATGTTATTCCTTGTTGTCATGTAAAATGTTTTGTGGTGGCCTGATCTTAAAATGGGCAATTAAGACCCACCACTAGCTTTACGAAAGACCTGCTCATAGCATATGAACAAACTCCTAGAACTGGTTTGTTGATATGAATTGACACGGTTTGGGACCGTGTATAATTCGCCTTGGGGATATGGCTATGGGGACTGTCATGATCAGCACCTGCACTTCAAAATTCACCGCTGCCCCATTGGGCCATCATGGCTAGGAGCCAGTCAACATTATCCCAGTTTGGTTACGGGGGCCAGCTTTCCCTCCAATATTCTGTCCCTGTATGAAAGGGCCCATATGAACATGCTGGTGGGTGGGGCCAGAATTGCTTACTTATGCACTTACTTGCTTTTCATGAAGCCAGCTGTATGGTCATACTGGGACATTCCCCACTATGCGTGCTGGTGTTCGCATACTGATGCAGCTCCTGCTGGGGCCTCGGATCTCTAGCATGCTACATGTAGAGATGCTAGGCTCAATTTAAACACAAAACCCAGCCATGTGAAATGTTGTATCGGTAAGTCCACCCAGCATGACATTTTAATTGAGGCTAACTAATCATTTGCCATTATCCTAGGGAGCAGACAATGTTTAAGATGCTATCACGAGGTGTGTGTTTTTATATATATAAAAAAACTTAGTTGGTTGTTTGCTTGATGAAAGTGCGAGCTCCAACAGCTGCAAAAAAGCAATGCCAGTGTTCCAGAGCATGCACTGAAGTCCTCTAGTCTGGAACTCAATCCACGTCAAGCTTGCAGTGATACAAACTCCCCTCTCTGTGTACCCCAATCAGCTAGCACCAACAACTGAACCTTGGGCAAGCCCTAAAATCCCATTTGTAGCTTTTCTATTATAAACACCATTGTCTTCTATTCACATAGCATCAACAAATGTGCACCTATTCATGGCTGCAAGGTTTTGTAACTCCTCCCACCAGCCAGCCCAGCATCACTACCAGGCATACTTGGTCAGTTGCCAGGGTCCAAGCACCCTGAGACGGCCCATCCCTGATGTCTGCCCTTCTTTTGTGCTCTGGCACTGAGCAGCTTCCAACTGCTATCTTGGATTTGCCCCCCCCCCAATACTCCAGAAGTTAAGTAATTCCAGAGTATTGGGAGGAGGGAAGCTGGCTACTGCCCCCCAAAAACATGGCAGCCTCCATATTTTTGGGTGGGAATGGCCCTCCACAATGCTTCAGAGTGACGCAACGTCTGGGACATGGGGGTGTATGTATGTATGTATGTATGTATGTATTATATTTATACCCCGCCTTTTTTCCTGCAAGGAACCAAGGCAGCTTACATAATCCTCACCCTCCTCTCCATGTTATCCTCACAACAACCCTGTGAGGTAGGATGGGATCCAAAATGGTGGTTAGAAGCCACTTGGTGCTGGACATAATTGTTTATATTTTAATAAGGGGGGCAGGCAGAACAGGTGGGAAGTGGGGGCATGGATGGCGTCTGGCTGCCAGCCCCTCAACTCTGGAACTGGCACTGATGCCCAGTCACACAATCTCCTGGACAGGAATGTAGAAGTGCCAGCAGTTGTTTCAGAGCTAGGTATATGGCTCCTGGTTGTGCTCTTGTGCCATGGAATCATGGGTCTGGGGTTATGGTGAGAAAGGAAGCACCACCGCAGAGCAATATTTTTGTCATCAGCTTCCTAGTAAATAAGACAGACAGACAGACAGCACAGAGATAATGGATATGCATCATCAGTAGCTTTTCCTTATTTATTGCAGTCCATTTCCTTGGAGATTTTGCCAGAACAAAAATTTCCAGGTGGGAGGAATCCGAGGACCAGACATTTCAATAGATGTGCACAATGCTCACATTATACTAAACTCAGGGCCGGTGCTACCATTAGGCCAACTAGGCAGCTGCCTAGGGCGCAGGGCTAAAGGGGGTGCCAGAAACACCTTGGGGGAAAAATACAGCGCTCTCAAGTGGGAAGGGGGGGCACTAAATATCTGATCTTGCCTAGGGCACCAAACTGCCTTGCACCGCCCCTGACTAAACTTGTTGCAAAGCTTGTTTCAAATTAAAATATGACAACCCCGTTTAATCAAATAAGACTTGAGGACACTCAGACTTTCAAAGGGCTGGATAAATTGCACATCAGTTTAAACAAAGCTACCCTGACACAGGAGATGCATCGTGAATTCAGAATGCTATAATTCAGATAACGGAATTTCTATTATTAATTATAATCATTACTGTCATCATCATCTTTTAATATAGTGCCATCAAGGTAGCAGGCACTTTAAAGAGTAAAATAAGCATGAAAGAGAGGTCCTTGCTCTGGGGTTGGATCCAGACTTAATCATACCTAGAGTAAACCCATCGAAATCAATGGTAAATTAGTTGTGATAAAGTTAAGTCCCATTAATTTCAGTGGGTCTGCTCTAAGTACAACTAAGTCTGGATCCAACCCCAGGGAGTTTACAATTTAATAATTCAACAGTGGAGGTGCTCAGAGAGGGAAGAGAGGAATGGGTTAGTCAAAACTAATAATAAATGAGCAAATGCAATGACTTGCACTTAGCCATTGTTAAGGACTACATCAGCCTTTCCCTGACCTAGTGCTCTCCAGATGGTTTGGACTTCAACTCCCATCAGCCCCAGCCAGCATAACCAATGGTCAGGAATGCTGGGAGCTGAAGTCCAAAACATCTGGAGGGCACCACAAAGTGTGGGAAAGCTGGACTCGGTGGTTCGTCCAAAAGCCTCATTGAAAAAAAGGAGGGATATGAAGAAAAAGAGAAGTAAAACAGGGGTGAGCAGAAAGTAGATAGACAGAGGTTTGGAACTTCAACTCCCAGCATTCCTGACCACTGCCCAATGCTGGCAGGGGCTTATGGGTGTTGAAGTTGAAGGGGCGGGAATGACAGCAAAGCCCCGTGTGTGCGAGATGGGAGATTAAAAAACCTGTTCCCGTGTGTAGACGCCCATAAATCCACACACAGAAGTTCAGATCTTTCTCTCCCTCTCTGCACAGCGTGCAGCGTTTCGGTTGCAAACAGCCAGCCAGCTCCTGTAATCTGATTCCAGCTGCCAGCTCCCCCGGTTTGTAGATTCCATGTAGTAAGGAAATAACTCTGTAACTCCACAGGTCTATTCTACCTGTTTATTTACTTTAGCAAATAATATTCTACAGAGTATACATTCCTAGTTACAGTCCATGTGCAGAGTACAATGCATAGCAAGCATTTATTCCAGTGGAGCAAGGTTGGCTTTACTCCACCTCAGCAAAGACGTTACATGGTTGCATAAGTCCAGCAAGCAAAAGTCAGAAGAAAAGAGAGAAGAAGAGAGAACAGTTCTCCTTCTCTCTAAAATGGTTCCAGACAGAAAAACAAGTCAGTACGTCACCAAAAAGCATAAACCATGTGACAGGCTCATACTGTTTCCCATACACGCTAGTAACCCCTGCGAGAGCACGAGATTCTAGAAAGACACAACAAACTTGTTTACCGCCATTCTGTTCCTTCCATGTTGTCAACAATGTGCTCCAGCTTGTGAATGTGATACATATCACAACAGAAGTCCCAGATATCTGTATATTTACCTTCTGCCCACCCCTGTTCTAGAACAGAATTCCAGGCTTAAAGAGCATCAAGAGAAAATGGGTGAACTCACTTATTTAAGACATTCATATCCCATGCCTTCCTATTGTAAAGACCTCCAAGGCAGCTAACAAATTTAGACCCTCCATAAAATCCAGTGCAGTATCCAACTAAAACAGAACCCCTGCCAGAAACTTTGGATCTGTACATGGCTGCCCCATGTGAGAGCAGCCAACTCCCTGGCTCGACTCTTGGCTCATCGCGGAGAGCTGCCTATGTATAATCCCATAAATTAGCTAAAACAACAGCTGAACAGCAACAATTAAAAAAATCAGCTGTGAAATCAACCACCAAAGGCACAGATGAATAAAACTGTCTCTACCTGGCTTTGAAAAGGCAATACGATTAGGCCATGAAAATATAGCTGGGAAATGTATTCCATAAGTGGGATGGCAGCACAGAGAGCCCTATATTTAGGAGACTTAGGGGCACAATCCTATGACTGTTTAGATAGGAAGAAGTCCTACAAGTTCTAGCATTCCCCGGCCAGCCACACTTACTTGGGAATCAGCTCCACTGTACTCAACAGGACTTACTTCTCAGTACTCCAAGGATGCAATCCTATACACACTTACCAAGGAGTAAGTCCCATTGAACTCAATGGGACTTACCTCTCAATGGACATGTATAAGATTCTACTGACAGTAAATTTGTACAGGAAAAGGGGATGTTTTTATGCAGCCTTTAGAACAAACACAAATCTAACCAATTTGTGTTGGATTTACATTTTTTATTTCCATTTTTCTATGCAAGAAAAGAATTGCCCTTAAATAATTCTCCATGAAGAGCATCCTACCGTTTCATCTCAAGTTTGCAATATTTGGATTTCTTCTTCCCATGTAAAGATTTAATCATCTTATTGGACTTATGTGTTAATCTCCCAGCTAGCAATTCAGGTACCACAAAAATCAATTTTGACCTCCAGGGCCTGTGAACTGCATTTGAAACAGCCTATAGAGATTTCTCGTTATTTATTTTTTCTTAATCAAGTAGCATTTTGATCTTTGCCACTGGCACAAAGTTCATCTGATGCTATCAACCAGCAATTTAACAGGGGGTGGGGAAATGAAAATCCTTGCTTAAGATAGGTTACTAGGAGACACACAAATTGATCCATATATCATCATGTCTTATTTTAAAAATGAATTATTTTTGCAGATGGAGGTAGTGCAGAAGGGGAAACAAAAAGAAACATAACCATGTTATTGCAGAGGTCACTGAGCTGTTGCGGGTACAGTTTCATGAATGATATGAATCTGATGAACTGTCGAAAAACATAGGCTTTTATTTCTAGTTTTATGGAATGTCACAGGTCCTCCCAGCCTGGCAATTATGATGGTTTGTCATTGCAGCAACCAGAGGTATTCTTCGAGCCTGGAAGAACAGTCATTGCCTCTATAAATGCCACTGATCTAATCTATTGGACAAAGGATCAGTTGCTATCTGCTTTCATTGCACAAATTAATTTCATTTCTGTAGCAGTGACTGCAGTCTACCTCCTGCCAATCCATGCTCCGGAACAGAGGTAGGCAACCCAGTGCCTTCTAGAAGCTTTCGACTACAATTCACATAAACCCTCCCTAACCATTGATAATGCTGGCTGGGACATCTGGGACTTGTAGTCCAAAACATCTGGAGGTCACCAAGTTTCCTACCCCTGCTCTGGAACATATATAACACTGCCCTGTGGCTCCATGTGGCAGGGGAAGTGAGCCAATGTGTTGTAGTGGATAGCGTGTTGGGTTCAGAGTACAGATATCTGCATTTGGATCCCTGGCTAGTCATGAAGTGGCCTTGGTCCATTTACTCTCTCTCAGCCTAAACTATCCGACAGGGTTGTTGTGCAAAGAAATAGATATAACCACAGATGTGCTTCCCTGAGCTGCAGAGAGAAGAAGGGTAGAATAGAAATGTGAATAAGGGAGCAATGTTAAGGCCCCTAGACAGCAGCTGAGGGGCCATAGGATATTTCAGATTCCCAGATCTGAGGTCAGAGACAGTGCTCTGACCTCAGAGCTGGGAATCTGAGCTCGAACCCTCCCCCCTCCCCTTCATAGCCGGCATGGGAAGAACCCTTCTGGCTGCTCTCCGAGGTCAGGAAAGTGATCCCAGAGGGGGGGGGGGGAAGGAGACACTTCAGTGGGCAGCGAGGGGAGGAGAATGGAAGGGCCAGGATATGATCTATCCTGGGTCCTGGCACATCTCCAGCCTCCTTCCCTGAAACACTTCAGCTAAATGGGCAAAAAAGCCCATCGAGTGGGAATGGAGGGCAGGAAGATGGAAAGGCGAAGATCATCTGCACCGCTCCTCCCATGCTGCATTGGATGACCATAGGTCTCTGAGTTCGGGGGGCTTACAGACATCACCATAGGATTGCACGCAAAGACACGCTGGGTTTGTTGGTTTGTTTGTCTGATTGATTTGTATCCTGACTTTCCAGCAAAAAAATGGTGCTCAAAGCAACTAACATAAAGACCAAGATTAAAATCAAAATCAAAACAATGGGTGGTATCCCATTGTTGTATTACACAGAATATATATATATATATATATATATATATATAGAGAGAGAGAGAGAGAGAGAGAGATACTCCTTTGGAAATTGCCACAGGCAATAACCTTATGGGTTTGATCTTGAATCTCCTACATCCCTTTGCTTTCAGTGTTTTCAAATGGTGTTCCTTCAAAACTTCTCAGAGGTTCCTCAAAGTGAAGGTGAGCAGTGGTCTTGCCCACCACATCAATTTTCCCTTTCACATGCAGCCACAGGACATCTATGAGAGATGCATTCATCTCTCATAGAGTGAGAGTAACAGCCAACAGGCCTGATCCAGCACTATGTTCGAATTGAGTGAGCACACTAGAACTATTGCTGTGTCCTCCAATTTCCCCAAAGTTTTCTTCTCTTTTTCTGCTTCATTCTCGGGGCACTTAAAAAACAAAATTAGCATATCTTTTGGTGGTATTTTGGAGTTTAACTTATCATTGTAAGTGTCTGAAGGTGTGGTGTGTTTTTCCTTGTATATTGTATTACCCAACTCTCCATTGCTCTGCAGCCTCCCTGGCTACTCACACTTCCTGATCTGAAAGAGCTCCATCAGAGGAGTTACCACATGATGTCTTTTCCTGGGCTTTAATTGAAGCATGGGAAGATGGGGAGGCTGCAGATCTCTAGAAAGATGGTTGCACAATGAAAGACAGGATACTCACACACAGCCCTCAGCTACCTTGTAACTAGTGTAAGTGTGAGAACATTGCACCATATCCATTAAAATTTTATCATTTTTCCCTTTCTCCTCTGAATTCTGTCCTTCTGCCAGCAGGCAAAGATGTTTTTATTCAAGTAGGCATTTGGCAGAGAAGAAAGACAGAGAAGAAACCAGGAGTCTGTAGAAACCATCAGAAGAGACCCTAATAGATGGATACATTTCTTCATCTCTTGAAGCTTTCAATCTTTACTCAATTTAGATAGAAGCTAGGTGTAGAAGAGTTTCCTTAATAATTATTTTCTTGTCATCACTGTAGTTCCAGTAACATCATTAAACTCTATAGCCTGGCATTCGGTTGCAAAAGAAAAAAGAAAAAAACACAAAAGAGAGAGAGAGAGAGAGAGAGAGAGAGTACAGTGACATTTTCTCTCTACATAATGATGAGCCTTATTTATTGGCCAGCTCAACTTAACTGATTTTGCAGCTAGCAGCCACTATAGTGCACTTCATTAGGAGAGGGTACAGTATACAGCCTTGTGAAAAAGGTGACATCTTTACCATGTATTGGAGTTTGGGTCTGGGGTATACATTTATCTCTATTCATTTTCATAAAGCCAATTACAGGGAAACTGTGAAACATAATGGGATAGGACAGCCTACTCCTAAAAGTTCCACTAGAACTGACATCATAAAGGTTCACTCATACACCACTATTCAGCAAATATAGGAGTCTTAACCATATGTTTCTATACCTGTGCCAACAATATTTCGTTGGTGCTCAGTTATGTGCGTTTAACTCCTTTTGATACCAATGGGCTAAAAGGGACCAAAGTCTGTGCTAGAAACCTCCAGAGGGATAGATGTGTTAACGTAGTTTCTGTAGAGAAACTCCAGTCATTTGGGGGGGGGGGGGGTTCTTTTGGTTTTTTTTGTTAGACCTCAATTTTCTGGCTAGAGTGTACAACAGCTCCCACAGGTAGTGTTGTTCTGTGTGATGAAAGCCTCACATCAATGGCTACTGATCTGTTTCTAAGTACAATTCAAAGTGCTGGTTATTATGACCTACAAAGCCTTGTACGGCTTGGGACCAGGCTACCCGAGACTTCCTTCTCCCATACAAACATGTATTAAGAACATCTGGGGAGACCCTTCTTTTGGTCCTGCCTCTATTGGAGGCACATTTGTTGGGGACAGAGGGCCTTCTCGGTGGCTGCTCCCAGGCTCTGGAACTCCCCACTGAGGGAGGCTATGTTGGACTCCTTTCTGTTGTCCTTCTGCTGGCAGCCAAAGTCATTTTTATTCAGACAGGCCTTTTGCATGTACGCTGCTCTGTTGCTGGATGTTTTTTTAATGGATTGGGTGCTGTTTCTTCCTTTTAGGCTCAATCCTATGCATGTTTAGACAGAGAAAAGGCCTACAATTCCCAGCATGCCCTAGTCAGCCATGACTGGCTAGGACATGCTGGGAGTTATAAGCCTTTTCTCTGTCTAAACATGCAGAACAAGAGGATTGGGCCCTTTATTGCTGTGTTTTAATTGTGTTTTAAATTTGTTCTTATGTTATGTTTTTAATTAAGATTTTTTTTTAATCTGTATTTTATTACTGTTAGCTGTATTGAGTGCGATTGTTGGTGGAAAGGCAGGATATAAATAAAATAAATAAATAATACATCATTTTCAAAATCTGCCCCCGTCCTCCAGGGAGACACATCTTTAATCAATATTCGTATGGATTAGCCATATGTCCATCTTCCTATAATTGCAGGTCATAGCAAAAACTGTTTCACAGGTATATTCTTTTCCTAGGCATATTTTTCTGTCCCTTTCAGCTTGTTAAACTGCATCCAGAGCTAAGACATTCAGACTTACCATTCCCTCTGGAAAAGGAAACTCACTTTAATTCTTTTTGCTGTTATGGGATAGCACATTCCAGAAAACTCCTTTGTTCACTAAAGAGAAAAGCAGGTCAGCATCCATCTTGGATTTAAGGATGGTTTGGGGTTTCAAACCTACTTTTTCTGCAATCTAATACTGTGGATTCACCAGCTAGGGGTGTGTGTGTGTGTGTGTGTGTGTGTGTGTGTGTGATGTTGCAGTGTTTGCCTTTTGAATCCTTTTGTTTTGTCATCTTTTAAATGCCTATAAATTTCTGATTCCCTTAAGAAATCCACCTTTTCTTACACATTTTATACATAGTCTAATGCATATTTTTCAAGATACAAACTGCATTAAGAAATTCTGGAAAGTGTGGATTTCAGCGCATAAGTGCATTCTGGTTCACATATGCGTGCAGGAGGTTTGAACTGGATAAGTTCCTACAATAATTCAGACTGAATAAAATTCTCTTCCATACCTACCCAGGGCGTATGGGTGAACCAATCATTTTCCACAATATGTTGCAGCTAGGGATGTATGAGAATTCCATTTTAGGGGTGAACTCTAGATGGAATTTTCTGGTTCAGCTCTGGTTGATTTTGTTCCATTTCCTGCTGCTGGTGTTGACTCAACCTGCAGTGAGTCGATCCTATGCATGGATTCCGGGATTTTTTAAATGGTGGCAATTTGTGCAAATTGGATCTTTTTTGGGGGGGGGATTTGAAATTTGCACAAATGGGGTCGTATTTTCTTTTTAAATTGGCAATCTTGTGCAAGTGCTGAGAAGCGCTGAAGGGGAGGATGAAATTGACAAGTTCTTTAACAAGTACAGATATTGACTCTGCTGGACTAAATGAAGTAATGTTTGGGGAGGATGAAAACTGACAAGGATATTTCCAAGCGGGGAGTATGCCTGTATAGGGATACATAGCGGACAGGTGGACTTGTGATTGTGCAATCCTGTGCACTTGCACAAGATTGGCATTAAAAAAATTAAACAATTACTACCCCATTTGTGCAAATTTCAAGATTCCCTCCCCGCAAATGGCAGGAAACCCCCCCCCCCACACACACACACACACACAAATGCCCAAAACATTTTCTGGATTTCCAGAATTGGAGGGGACAATCCTCTACAGTCTGGTGCCACTTACTAGAATGGACACACAGTGTAATCCCATTGTGCTTAAATGGAATTGAATGAATTCCCAGGATCACAAATCCCTAGTTGTAGCAAAACACACACACACACACACACACACACGAGTCTTGGAGCATCTTAAAAACAGTAACAAATATATTATGGAATATACTTTTGTGGACTGGAGTCCACTCTATCAGATACATAAGGTGTTATTCTCAATTGGCAGGTGTACATGCATGGGTGTGGGGGGGGGGGAAGAAGTAAAAGTTTGGGTCAATTTACATGAAATGCAAACATTTCAGAGTGTGACAATTCAGTTCAAATGTATGCATAATAAGCATAGTGACCATTCACAATAGTAGTATTTGGTGAGAGCACCATCATCTTAGCATTACGGAGATAATGTAGTGCGAAGGCGTGCTGGATGCAGCGGCCATAGCATCCCCTGCAGTATGTAATCCACAGATCTGATTCTCAACAGATTCACTTATACTTTTATATCAGTTCTTTTTTTTTTTTCTTTTTTTTTTCTTTTTTTTTCTTTTTTAAACAATACAAAGAAAATAACATACACACATAACTAATATTGTGCTCCCATCACCATGGGACCAAACAATCCAATAACTCTATAATTGTTCATTATTCCAAAAATACAATATATCTTGACAGGGTAAACTCCCTTTCCCCCTTTTAAACACATATTCCAAAAATAAACCCCAAATATCCTTAAAATTATTTTTCTTTAATTGACCCCTTTTGCATTTAATATTACAAGTCAACATATCATTCAAAGCCATATCCCATACTTCCTTATACCATTCAGTAATAGTGAAAACTTGCTGGATTTTCCATTTCCTTGCTATCATTAGTCTACCTGCCGTTAACAAATTTATGATTAATTCTTTAACATTTTGTGAACCGATCACCTTTTCCGTTATTGTTAGCAAAGCTAGTTTAGGGCATACCTCTAAATCAACTCCAACAATTTCTGATATTTCCTCAAAAATCATTTTCCAAAAATCCATTACATTTTTACAACTCCACCACATATGAGCATATGTACCCAATTCCTGACATCCTCGCCAACACATTGGAGAACATTTATTATCTATTCTATTTAATCTCACTGGGGTCAAATACCATCTCCAAATCAGCTTATAAAAATTCTCTTTAATTCTTACAGACATATTTTTCAATATTCGCCTATCCCAAATCTTATTCCACTCATCCTTTGATATTTCCTCTTCAAACTCTGTATCCCAAACTATTTTAAGATTTTCTGCTTGCTCTTCTGATTTCTGCAACATTTTATATCATCATCATCATCATCAGGCGATCACTCGTGACCGAGTAAGATTGTCTTCCGGGATAAAAGGAGGAAATTCTAAAGAAGATTGTGTAGACTCTAGCGATGGGTCCGTAAGTGACTGTGGAGGCCAATTCTAGATCCACACAGCTTCCCACAGTGAGGACACAGGTTACCAGATAGAAGATGGTCCTGTAAAGGATTCATTTGACGTGCTTTTCGCTTAGCACGTTTCTCCCTTTCACCTTGCACTCGGGCTTCTTCAAAGTCCATGGAACCTTTGTGAAAGGCCAACCTCCATTTAGATCGTTCATGGGCCAGAGCTTCCCAGTTTTCGATGTTTATATTGCATTTTTTTAGATTAGCCTTATGAACATCTTTAAACCTCTTATATTGACCACCGATATTCCGCTTTCCATTCTTGAGTTGGGAGTAAAGTAACTGCTTTGGGAGACGGCAGTCAGGCATTCGAACAACATGACCGGTCCACTGAAGTTGGCGTTGAAGGATCATTTTTTCAATGCTAGTAGTCTTTGCTTCTTCCAGTACACTGACATTTGTTCGTCTATCTTCCCAAGTAATTCGCAGGATTTTCCGGAGGCAACGTTGATGAAACCTTTCAAGGAGGTGGAAGTGACGTTTATAGATAGTCCATGTTTCGCAGGCATACAATAAAGTTGGTAATACAATGGCTTCATAAACCAGTGTTTTGGTCTTCTTACAAATATCCCGATCCTCGAACACTCTATGTTTCATTCGAGAAAATGCAGCACTTGCGGAGCTCAAACGATGCTGGATTTCACTGTCGATGTTAGCTGTAACAGAAAGATAGCTGCCAAGATAGAGAAAATGATCGACATTTTCCAGTATTGTCCCGCCAAGCTGGATAGATGGCATCACCAAAGGGTTAGCTTGCACTTGCTGATGAAGCACTTTGGTCTTTTTGATGTTAAGTGAGAGACCAAGTTTTTCGTATGCTTCTGCAAAAGCATTTAGGATAGTTTGGAGATCATCCTCTGAATGTGCGGAGACCACATTATCATCAGCATACTGAAGTTCCACAACGGAGGTTGTAATTACCTTACTTTTTGCTTTCAGCCTGCTGAGATTAAAAAGCTTTCCATCTGTTCGATATATAATCCCCACACCAGTGGGAAGTTTCCCCTTGACAAGATGTAAAACCATGGCGATGAAAATGGCAAATAATGTTGGGGCGATAACACATCCCTGTTTAACACCTGATCCCACTTTAAATGGAGCACCATGAGAGCCGTTGTTGTCCAAAACCGTTGCCGTCATGTTGTCATGGAGAAGTCGCAAGATATTCACAAATTTATTGGGGCATCCAATTTTCATAAGGATAGTCCAGAGAGCTGTACGGTCTACAGTATCAAAGGCCTTAGCCAAATCGATAAATGCCATATAAAGGGGTTGATTTTGCTCCCGGCATTTTTCTTGGAGCTGACGTGCAGTAAAAATCATGTCTACTGTCCCTCTAGAGACCCCTAGCTGATGCATTTCCTTCTACAAGTTCTCTAGACATAACCACCTGCTCAAATGCAGTGAAATCCCTTTCATGCTCATGTCTTCTCTTCCATTTCTTACCCCATTGTACTAATTGAATTAAATTTAACCAAGAAATTCTTCCTGCCCCAACCCTATCAATTATTTGCTGTCTTGTCTCCATTTTTTCCAGCCAATCCATTAAAGTTATCACCTTTTTCTCTCTAAAAATTCGTTCTAAATGTCTAACATTCTCGGGAAAATCTTCCATAACCACCACTGGAGTAAGCGGGGATATACCTGGTAAAAATATTTCCTTATTTCTACCCCAAATTTCTAACATATTTTTTAAAAAGGGATTTTCTAATCTTTTTGTCATAATATGTCCTTGTTTTGTAAATAAGAATTTATCCACCCTATTACCCAATTCAAATGCTTCTATTTCCCACCACATAAATTCTTTTCTAACAATAATATCCATGATATATCTAAGTTGATTAGCTATATAATACCATTTTAAATTAGGGAGACCAAGTCCCCCTATTTTTTGAGCTTTATACCATCTGTTCTTAGTAATCCTTGATTTTTCCCCCCCATTACAATAGCTATTTAACATTACTTGCCACTCTTTAATTTCTTTCTCTGATATCTTATATGGTATCATTCTAAATAAAAAATTAAACTTCGGTAAAATCTTCATTTTAATCAAAGCTATCCTACCAAACCACGATAATCCCAATTTTTTATAATCCTCTATTTGATTTTTAACTTCATCTTTTAGTTTTTTAAAATTACATTCCCCTATTTTATCCAAATCTTTTAATATATCAATACCTAAATATTTAATTATATTTTTTATCTTTATATCCACTCCCCTTTGTTTAAATCCCCTTTCCTCCAGTTTACTATAATTAAATGTCATTATCTCCGATTTATCCCAATTAACTTTTAACCCTGTTACTTCTCTAAATTCATCTAAATGTTTCTCTATCCAATCCCAATTTTCTATAGGCCGTTCTAATGTTAACAAGATATCATCTGCAAAAAGGTTTATCTTACATTTGGTCTCTATTCCTATCCCCAATAATTTCTTCTCCTGTCTTATCGAATTCGCTAACAATTCCATAACTAACACAAATAATACTGGGGAAAGGGGACAACCCTGTCTAGTTCCCCGGCCTAGGCTAATAGTTTCTGTTATTCCATCGTTTACAATTACCGACGTGACATTATGAGTATATAATTGGTTAGTAATACCTATAAATTTTTCTCCAAACCCCATAGTTTTTATTAACATCTTTAATGCAGGCCATTCCACACAATCAAAGGCTTTAAAAATATCCAATGCAAGAACCCCCGCTTTCAAATTATTTTTCTTTATTAAATAAATTATATTCAGAACCCTTCTTGTTAAATCTGCCATTTGTCTTCCTTGAATAAACCCACATTGATCTATCCCTATATACTTATTTAGAAAACTATTCATTCTTCTAGCTAAAATTGCTGTCAATAGTTTAGCATCTTGATTAATTAATGATATTGGTCTATAAGAACCTGGTTCTGCTAAATCCTTCCTTGGTTTCGGGATTAAAATGGTCAAGGACTGTTTCCATGACGGGGGGATCTCTCCCCCCTGTAAAATATCATTAAACAACCGTTTTAACTTCGGAATTAACATTTTTTTAAAGACTTTATAATATTCCGCCCCCAGACCATCCAGTCCTGGCGTTTTCCCCTGTTTTAATTTATTTATAGCACTTTCTATTTCAATTTCTGTGAATGGTTGCTCCATTTTCTCTCTATCTTCATCCTGGATTTTTATTTTTAAATTTTTCTCGATATATCTTCTACTCTCAGCTTCCGACCATTTTCCTGCCTTATATAACTCTGTGTAATATTCATGAAAAATTTTCAATTTATCCTTTACTAGATTATATTCTTTACCCCTCTTATCCTTAATCATCCCCACTAAGCTTTTTTCTTTTTTTTTTGTGCTAATCTAGCCAACATTTTAGAGTTTTTATTACTATTCTCAAAATACTCCCTTTTTGTGTAAATCAAATTCCTTTGTACCCTGTCCAGTTCTTTATTCTCCAATTCTTTCCTTTTACCCTGTAATTCTGCAAAAATCTTTTTATCCCTCTTCTCTAAATACTTCTTTTCCAAATCCCTAATCTCCCCCTCTAGCTTTTGATAAAAAACTTCTTGTTGTTTCCTCAAATTTATTGCCTCTCTCAATCCTATTCCTCTCATTACACTCTTCATTGTATCCCATATTATCGCTTCAGTACATTCTTCTGTTTGATTAAATTCCCAAATTTCCCTCAATTCCTTCTCTATTTTCTCTGTTAAATGTTTATAACGAAAAATATTACAATTCAATCTCCATCTTTTCGCTTCTCTATAATCCTTATGTATCTTCAAATCCATGTTAACCAAAGCATGATCTGTAACTTTTATCACTCCTATCTCTGTGCCCAGGACCCTTGAAAACAGTGTCCTGGACACAAAAATAAAATCTATCCTAGAATAATTCTTATTTGCTGATGAGTAAAATGTATATCTTTCCTCATTCCCCTTGACCCCTCTCCAAACATCTAGCAACCCTTCCTTACTAATTAACTTATTCAAGTTAATTAACTTATTAACTTATTAATTCACTAATTAACTTATAACTTTTATATCAGTTCTGTATCAGTTCATCTGCCATTGCCAATCCCAAAGTATCCAGTTTAGTGAGATGCGAAGAACTGTCCATTAGAGACTCCACAGAACAACCATTCCCAAGGTTCACTAATGGGAGGAAATGGCAGTTAAATTCACAAAAGTCGATGCTGTGGATATGCTCTAAGACCTACAAGGTTTCACACTTGCTCAACATTTTTTCCCGTTGAAATTACTAAGAATTCCAGCAGTGTTTAACTTTGGGTAGACAGCATCATGTGCTTTTGCTGCATGCATGGTCTGTAATTTTTGAAATGGACTTGACAACTGCAAATGTTACTCTGTAAGTATTTCTACTTTTTTTCGTTCTTATTAACTCTGCTTTTGTTTACCAAACTATTTCAAGATGGCTAATCACATTGTGCATCATATGGCAGGCATTCCCATCGGAAATGCAAAGCAAAACCCTTCGACAGACCTTCATATTGCAAAGTAAAGCAAACAGCGGGTACCACATCCTCATTATTTGTGAACTGACAAGCACTCAAGTTCAACATTGTTCAGCTCAGCATTCAACTCTTTAGTGTGTAATGAAGTCGAGCCAATTTCCCATAGCTCCACCTTCCATATAATAGAGAAAATTAATTGCACACTATTAAGAAAGATAGGGATTGCAATCTGCTCCACTAATTACTGTCTATGTAGCATTACCTGACTTTCTCCATCTCTTCTCATCTTGAGACTAATGATCTCTCCCCAGAGGCAAAATTTAAGCACTAGCTCAATATTTCTGCCTCAGCTAGCTGCAGTTCCACTGCGTCCACTTCTCAAAATAAAAATAAGGCCAAATTGAATAAGCTTGGAGAACTTCCTGGCGCTCATGCGACACTCTTCTCATTGTCTGTATCAAGGACGGTTTGAGAAAGAAAAAGCTAGCTGGATGACACAGGGGGAGATGGTTCAAACTGAAATCCGCAAAACTCTGCTGGTACAAAGCTAAGGTTATAATGATTCCCCATCCCAATTTGTATAAAGAATGGTCCTCTTCATTGGGAAAGGTTGTTGTACTGTTCAGAATGACTGAGGCTACACACCCTACGCGTACTGTATCTACTCAGATGTGAGCCCCACTGAGTTCAAAAGGACTTACTCCCAGGTAAGTGTGAGCAGAATTGAAACCTGGGAAGTTAAGTGGTTTCACAGAACTGTTTAGGCATGCAAGCATCAGGAATTAGACCCTAAGAGGTATGTAATACTGTTGTTAATTCAATGGATTGGATCCCAGATCTGCCTTGCACTGATGGAAGGGCTCCACTCACAGAAGATGCCTCCACCCGATTTTCAAGGATCTTCCCTCCCTCTGCACACCACAGCTCACCCCATTCAGCGGTGTCCCCTGATCCTGTGTGTAGCATTTTCATGTAGATGGATGGGCTGCTGTGGGGAGGAGGGGTGGGAAAGTCTGCTTCTGCCAGCCCAGTTGAACCTGCCTAGTTGCACCTGCTGTAGCAACTTGCATGCACTCTGAGGTCATCAGATAAGGCCCTTTTCACTTGCCCACCACAAAGGGCAGTATTTATTATTTATTTATTTTATTTATTATATCTATACCCCGCCTTTTTTCCTGCAAGGAACCCAAGGTGGCTTACATAATCCTCATCCTCCTCTCCATTTTATCCTCACAACAACCCTGTGAGGTAGGTTAGGCTGGGAGTCAGTGACTGGCCTAAAGTCACCCAGTGAGTTTCATGGCCGAGCGGGGACTAGAACCTGGATCTCCTGAGTCCCAGTCCAACACTCTCACCACTACGCCACACTGGCTGGTATGCCACACAGTAAGGCTGGTGAGTACAAGAGAGAGGGCCTTCTCAGTGGTGACCCTGTAACTCTGGAATCAGCTTCCACTGAGAGTTGATCAGGCCAGTTATTAGCAGGTATTCAGGAAGTTCTAAACACCCACCAGTTTCCACAGGCCTTTTCGTAAGCTCATGGGATGCTGGCTTTATTGGTAACTCCTGTTTTTGTTGTTGTTGAATTTCTGTCAGTAACCTCTATTTGTACTGGGCTTGTAATGAACATGGATTTATTGAATTTTATTATACCTGCTTGGTATGGGTTTTATTTTTTTTAAATCTTGTTTGCCACATTGAGATGGTTTTACCCTTAAAGGCAGCCTTAAAATAATTTAAAATAAAAATAAATAAATCTGGATCCTACCCACCATAAATTTAAAATTACGGATAGCTAATGGATAGCTAGGATAGCTCTACCACTGGACAGGATGTGGCAATTCTCCTCAAGTGGCAGACTGTAAAATATGGGCACAGCAATCCTAAGGTGGAGGAGAGGTCCATGGTGGAGGAAGTGCCACTTACTCTGCCATGCCTGCCCACATCGCCCAGAGCAGAATGTGTGGGGGTTGGCTGTTTCTACTCTCATTGGTCTCAAATAGGAGAAAATTTACTACAACCGCTTTTGGGATAGCATTCTGGCCCTGTTGGGCGTGGGGGGTTGGGAGAAGAAGAGGGGCTAGTCCAGTGATGGCGAACCTATGGCACGGGTGCCACAGCTGGCACGCAGGGACCTCTCTGTGGGCACTCGAGCCATTGGTCACCGGATCGCAAAAAGACCGTCCCCTTCTGCAAAACACTAATGATCTTGTTCTTTCTCACAGTGTGGAACAGAATGATTTTATTCCAGAATTCCTGTTACAGAATTCTTTTCTACATTGTTATCACATTTAAAAGATTTTGAAGAATGATGCACAGAGCATGGCTTGGATGTAAAGCCCTAACAGTTGACCTGAGTGCTGCATGTGTTGCTCTCAAACTAACGGAGTATGAGCCAAGGTTTGACAAATTATCAGCATGCATGCAATAGCAAAAATCACATTTATTTATTTATTTTATTTTGCATGCCCAATGCAAACTTTTACCTAATGCAGTGTTTGCAGTCCAAGACATAAAGTGTTTAAAATGTGTTAAGCACGTTTAGTTTTCTTGTTTATCTTGCTCATCCTAGTACAGGTTGACTTTTACTTTTACTAATCCGACACCTGTAGAAGCAGGGAAAGGACCCGGAGTAAAGCTTGCCCCATACAATTTCAGTGTGGCATATAATCATATTACAAGTTGAGAATCCCTTATCCAAAAATACATGTGCCTAATTATTTAAAAAGTTTGTATAAATTCTCTTCAGGCTATGTGTACAATGTAGTACTATAATAATTTTTTGAGTTGATTTTTTTCCCAACAAAAAACTGTTTGTATCATTGAAAGCTCTGTTATTGTGTTTTTCTTTAAAGACAAAAGATGTTAATTAGTTCGGACAACTGTATGAGTTGTTTTTCTAAAACTAAAACCTCGGTATTCAGGTTTAATTGCAGTGTTGGCACTTTGAAATAAATAAGTTGGTTTTGTGTTGCAGTTTGGGCACTCAGGCTCAAAAAGGTTTGCCATCACTGGCCTAGGACCTTGTGCAGCCTCAGACATCCTGACACATGCTCAAACTCAAATTTCAGCCCTATCACCAGCACAGCACTGCTGGTGGAGCAGCAGCCACAGTAGCAGAAAGGTCTGCCAACATCAATGGAGGACTTCCGCAGGCACAGTAGAGTTGTGCGAATCAGCAAAACTCAAGCTGGCTGAAGTTCTCTGAATTTCATCTTGAAGGTCATTCTGTTTTAAGTCTGCATCAGATTGTGAACCTTGTTGGGGGGGGGTGTTTTTTCTTTTTGCATGAAAATCCATGTGTATTTTCATAAATATTTTTTCCAAATGTATGCATCAATTGTGAGTTGTGACCACATCTTAGAAATGTACGCATTCTTCTCCCATTAATTAAAGAGCATTTGTGCTCAACTGCTCATCTTTCAAAAGTACACATTTTTTTCATGCACATTTTTCAAATGGATGCCTGCTTTTGAACACGTTTTGTTTGGCGGTGGGGGGAATCCACAAATCAAATTGCAAGCTCGGAAATATACAGACTTCAACGCCAGATTACATCCAAGTCCATGTTCGGTCTGGATAGGTGTGAATTGGGAAAATCCTGATCAAAAAGAAACAGAAACAAATTTCTCATACACCCCTAGCAGGCAGACATCCTTTTCCATGGGCAGACCTTCATCTCCATCTGTAGAGGAGGAAGCCCACAGTATCTGATAGCCCCTGGTATACCTGCCCAGGGACCATAGGATCACAGCCTTACTTTGTTATATTATATTGTCTAGATTCTTGGAGTTCATGTAAGTGAAAACATTAAACATTTTAGAATCTGGAGCTAGAGAAGAGGACATGTTCATATCTAACTGAGTATTACAGCTGCATAGACTTAGCACAATCAGGAATTCAAGAATCATCCCTGTTTATGAGTCAAAAGTACTTTTAGCACCTAAAACCAAAACTAGACATCCCTAACTGTGAAAAGGGAAGGACTGCCAATCTGTGCTGACTTCCATAAGTAGTGCCATCCTTTGATTTAGCTGCATGAATGCTGACACAGCATGCCACAGTCAGTGTACTTTGGACCTGGCAGCATAGTGCAGGCAGACTCACAAAAAGGTGTGGATACACTATGTAAAACATTAAAAACAACCTTTATAAGCCATTCCATTCATAACAGCATGGTTATTATGGCATATACACTGTTAGCCTGGGCCCACTGAACAGAGAGCCCTGGACTGACACCTCATCTTCACCATTGCAGTCTGCTGGTTCGCCTGCCTCTCGTTTTGGCCCAGACACTGGTGGTGGTGGTTAGAAGGACCAGTAGATACCACACTGCCTGCATGCTAACTGGTTCTCTGCCTGCCAAGCAAGCAAGTTGTGGAAGCAATGATGAGAAAGAAGATGAAGATCAACAGCAACTGGTGACAATGGTGGAGAGAAGTTAGACTCACTGAGGGAGGGGCCCCATTGAGGGTGTCATGCCCAAGAGGGTCCTCAAAAGCCTGGAGCCGGCACTGCCTTCACCCAGGTGTGGGCTATCAAGCGTAGGCATGGTTGGGCACCTGCTGAGGGCCCATACCCCAGCAGGGGCCCAGTGACAAGAGGCTCCTGGAGTCGCTCCTCCCTTTCACCATTGCAACCTGCAGGCTCACCTGCCTCTCACTCTGGCCCAGACAACAGTGGCGGTAAGGAGGAGGAGCAAAGCAATAGATGCCAATGCCTACTTGCTCATTGGCTCTGTGCCTCTCAAGCAAGCAAGTGGAAGCAATGATGAGAAAGAAGAGGAGGAGCAATAGCAGCTGGTGACGATGGTGGTGAGAAGGTAGACTCACTGAGGGAGGGGGGCATGGATTCGGCATCGCCATGACCCCTACTATGTGTTGTTCACTGCATTACACTGCACATGGCCCTATCCATTTATTAAGATCCCAGGAAGAGGCTGTCCTTTGTATCCCAGCAACATTTCAGTTGTGATTCGCTGCAACATGAGCCTTCTCTGAATTCATGTCTGGACCCTGGAACTCTCTTCCAAGGGAGGCCCACCACGCCTCCCCCTTGATGGCCTTTTGCCAGCTCATGATAGCAATGGGGGAGAATTTCATTCAGTTCCTGTTTTGACAAGAACTCACCAAATTTGCACTTCCCAAATCAATGTGAGAACTGGAATGCAATTATCCTTTGGTATTTGGCACTTCTCAGAATTGTGTGATACAGTTCTCTGAACAAAAAACAGTGTGTTCAAAAATGCATATATTAGGGGAATGCATATACAAAAGAGATAGGGAAAACCACTAGCAAAAACTGAGTACATTCAACAGAATTACATACAAAAATGTGTATGTTAGAAGAAATGCTCACAAAAAAATGCATACAAATTTTCATGCATACTTTAAAAAAGAAGTCACTGACTGATCTGGAAATGGGATGGAATGAACTGAAGATTGGAAAAATGAGAAACCAAAGAAACAGAACTTGACAGATTCATCCATTCCAACTCATGAAGACATGTGTTTGCTCTGCCAAATTGCTGATGTTTCAAAGTCCCTGGGTTATCTTTTTTTCTTTTCTTTTTTAGTATTTAACTGGTCTTCTGATCTCTTTTTTGTTATCTTGTGTTATCATATTGTGTTTTTCTTATTGTTGTAATTGTCTCTGTCAGGGGGCCCTGAGCATTTTAACAGCGTGTTCGGGTATTAAGATTCAAATAAATGAATAAATACATTTAAAAGCCATATTTACAACCAGATTCTACTTTGCAGACTTTGGTCTGACTGTGTGGCATTCAGGCATTTCGTAAGCCACAAAGCAATGTTAGCTGTGCCTTCTCTGTGAACTACCCTAGTCTCCCTGTTGGGGGGCTTAATTCTCCATCCATGGCAGTGAGCCCCAAAGGCCCATGTTTTATGTTGTTAAAAATGTACGTGTTTGCTTGATGGATTCTTATCATTTAATCTTTGCTTTTGTGAGATTTTATTAGAGGTCAAAGGGAGCTTTATCCTCACTTGAAACATCTTCCCCATTATTAGGACAATACTTTTCTTAGAAGATCTATTTAATATATGCCACCATGTTCAAACTGTAAATTGCCTACTACCACACTTCTCCTATGGCAGAAGCTGAATTTTTAATAGCTTCTGCCTTTTGGATATAAGCGACCGGTCTTTCATTCTGATTAAAGATTTGACATTATGTGTGCTATAGGCAATATCGAAAAGAATGCAGCGGTGGGTTATATTTTATTCATAAAAAAACCATGTGCCAGGAATTAAATCCATCTTTTTATTACTTTATCTCCATTCAGGAAAACTACTTCTGGCAAAAAAAGGTGCTGGTGGGGAGATGTTACTATTGGCCTCTTGGGTTACAGGATTATTTAACCCAGGATACTTTGGAAGGGTGCCCAAGAAAGTGCAAGACCTGGTTCTCTCAATACATATATATTACTAAAAGCAACCATTTTTTAGAATACTGCAAATGAAATTTTAGCTATCTAAAATCAAAGTACATACCTCAAAGGAGTGAGTATTTCCCTAGTTTTTAAAGACCTGGCTAGCTTAACATGCAGGCAGATCCTACACTTATTTATTCAGAAGTCCCATTAATTTCAATTGAACTTGCTCCCTCATCAGTTTTCAAAAGACAAATCCTTATAAAAGCCTCCTTTGACTGAATAAATTAGAGCCAATTTATAGGGGTGGGGAAGAAATTAGTTCAGTTTACACTTTAATGAAAAATTACCTAATATTTCACTTTTGAACGAATTCACGAACCAAAATTCAACTATTGTTTGATTTATGCAATGGAGTTCTTCAGTCAAAAAAAATCATACAAAGTAACATCAAAATGCACTGGATTTAGGAAAATCACTTGCAAACAAATGTGTATAGTAGATGAAATAGCATACAGAATGCATGTATTAAGCACAAAAAAAAATAATGCAGAAAAATGTGTGCAAATTTTTCCTGTAAACCTTTTCCCAAAAGTTCAGGATGAATCAAACTTAAGACCAGAAAAAAGAGAAACTGAGAGAAAACAACATTGACAGATTTGTGCATCCCTAGCCAGCACTCTAATCCCTGTGATAGGTATGTCATGATGCAGGCCATTCATCTAACAGGCTCATAAATATACGAAGCTACCTTGTGTTCATATTTGATATCATTGGTCCATCTAATTACCGTATATCCAATTTATTCCAGATAGTAGCAGAATCTTATTAGCTTATTGAACAGCTGTTTGAAGTGCTCCTTGACAGCATGCAAATAAATAAACAAAAACAACCCACCCACCCACCCAAAAAAACAATAGTTGCCAAATGTGTTATGGGTCTGATTTTACAAAACTTAGGTTCCAGCAGATGTCATCTGCTTATTTGGAAGGAATGTACAATTATATTCCTGAAAGGGATGGACTATGTATCTGTGAAGATGGTTGTATAGAGGACTTACACCATTATCTACTCTTCTGCCCATTATATGATTCTCCCAGAATAAAGTTTATATCTTATTATGTGTGTCAATGTACAGGGTGCTCAACAAATGATTTAGTGAAATGCTTACCTTCAGATGTGTATGAACGTATATCCCATCACGTTGCATTATTTGCAACAGGAGCTGAGAAAATTCAAGCAAGCATTGTGAAGAAAGTAGCAATGGACTGCAAAGGTGATTCTCAAATCTGATAAATTAAGTCAAATTAATCATGGGATTATTATTATTTTTTATGAAAGATGTATTTTAGTTATAGCTTTTATGTTAAATGAGAAGTGGGAAGCCCAAATAGTCATGTTTTATTCTTTTGTTTTAGACATCGCTCAGAGTGGCCGGATGTCTGGTCAGATGGGTGATTCATAAATATAATAAATAAATAAATAAATAAATATATTTACCTTTGTACTGTTTGTAATGACCTATGGCTATATGCAGTACACATTCTGTGAGAAAAAAAGGAAAAGAAAATTGGAGATGCCTGGTGTTGAATCTTGGTCATAACTATACAAAACATGTGCTTCAGGACTCAGCTGTGAGTCTTCCCATGCAGTTTTACAACGAGGTTGTTGACTTATTTCTTGCCTTGCTAATAATCGCACTGGTTCAAGTGAGTGTCCTAGAGCAGTAGGCCTAGCTTCCTAGCAAGTTAGCTTAAATCAGAGAGACCACCAGTGTCAGGTTAGATTCAACTTTACATTTATACTGTCAATCACAAGATAGTACTAATGAATGGTATATTATTTCTTACACTAAGTTACAGAAATCAACAAGTGCAACTGAACAGAAAAGATGACCAAGAAGTATACCGTTCCCTCCAATGCAGTCCTCAATCAACAGCCCACTTCAGATGTTCAATTCCTGGCTTGGTAAACCATAATTTAGCAGCCAGGAATTAAAGACCACAGGCTCCCTCCTTGCCAATCCCCCTCCCTCCTCCCTTCCTCAGTGCTTACATCCTGGTTTCAATTAAGCCACAATTAGCAAATATATCTGAAATTGGAAACTGTGGTTTAATGTCAGTTTACTAACCAGGATCTTAAATCAACTTCTAACTATAGTTTAGGAACTTGGTTAGTAAACCAACATTGAACCATATTTTCCATTGTAATGAATAATAGTTTAATTAACCCAGGACGTAAGCAATGAAGAAAGATGAAAGGAATTCTCTGCCCAAAAAAGCTTACAATCTAAAATGTAATATAGAGGCGACAACAAATTTTATTTATTTATTTATTTATTTATTTATTTAATACATTTTTATACCGCCCAATAGCCGAAGCTCTCTGGGCGGTTTACAACAGCTAAAATCATAAAATACAATATAAAATATAAAATTTAAAACCACAGATTAAAAACAAACAGCAGAGCTAGCAGCAGCAGTTACAATAACGGAATTAAAAACAATTACAAGTTTAAAATGATTAAAATGATTAAAATGCCTGGGAGAACAGAAAGGTCTTCACCTGGCACCGGAAAGAATACAAAGTAGGTGCCAGGTGAACCTCTTTGGGGAGCTCATTCCATAACTGGGGTGCCACAGCAGAAAAGGCCCTCCTCCTAGTAGCCACCTGCCTCACTTCCTTTGGCAGGGGCTCTCGGAGAAGGACCGCTGAGGAAGATCTTAGGGTCCGGGCAAGTACATATGGGAGGAGACGATCCTTCAGATACCCTGGCCCCAAGCCGTTTAGGGCTTTAAATGTTAGCACCAGCACTTTGAATCGGGCCCGGAAACAGACTGGCAGCCAGTGCAGATGAGAAAGCACTGGCATAATATGTTCTCGTCGGCCAGTCCCGGTTAATAATCTCGCTGCCCTATTTTGGATCAGCTGAAGTTTCCGGACCGTTTTAAAAGGCAGCCCCACGTATAACGCATTGCAGTAATCCAAACAAATGGTAGGAAGGGGTAAACCGGGGAGGAATATGCCATTATTTCAGTCAAACATAACTTTCAGCCTACTTTCCCCACATTGTGCAGGAAAGGCCTTGTTTTAAAGATCTCCCTCCCACTTTAAAAATGGATCCCTCCATGGTGGCTTTGTTCTCATTAGTAGTTTGCCAAAGATATAATCATATTTAACTTTTAGATATGCTCACGTAGAGGAGAAATAATGACTCAGAAACAGTTGTAGGGTACAAATTATGGTAAAAGTAATGGGCTACATTTATTGAGTCATCAATAGGAGATCTACGAAGGGAAAAAAGTGCGGGTACTAATTACACCGGCTATCAGCCGGTCACCTCACCATTGCTATAGGGCGAAACATCCAGCAAGGAGGGTGACGGCATCCAAGTCATCCCCTCCTTGCTTAACACCACACGGTGATGGAAGGACTTTCCTGCAGTCAGCCTTGACCGGCCCGTGAGGTATCACCAGGTGAGGTAGGAAGACCTCAGAGACGTGCCTTATCTCCGCAGTCCCGAGCTGTGAGGCAGTTGGCAGCAGGAGCCTCGGGCACGCCTCTCACCTGAAAGGTGCCATAGGATGATCACTGAGCCCCTAAAACTGCCTAATCCCACAATTAACCGCCAATGTGACCGAACTGAAAATGCCACTAAGCACCCAAACCCTGAAATACAGTGTAGAGTAGGCAAAACACGAACATTGCCACCGGCCAATTAGGACAATGAACCAAAATTCCTATTCAGCCCCTGGAAACAGGTGACCAGTAAAACCTACACTGCAAACAGGGATGGGAGGGAGGGAGGGAGCCGCGTCAGAAAGGAGGCAGAGGGAGAGGCGTGCGAGCCTAATAACGGCTCTACCGCCCCTCCCATTCTGCCCCCTGATTGGAAGATCAAAATCAGACCATTGTGGTCTGATCCGCTATCCCCCCCGCACGCAAATTGTTCTCCCACCACCACAGCTACGTGTGGCTCCGAGGGGCAATCTCTGAGTGTGCAAAGTGGTTCACAGGCCCACCCTGCAAGCTCCTATTTTCTCCACTCAGAAAAAAAAACATGTGGGCTCTATTGAACTTTATAAAAAACAAGAACAGCAACAATGTGATTGAACAATAATGCCAACATGGAATGATGATGTTTGTTGCTGCTATTTGAGGTAGTTAGGATTTTTTTTCTTTCTTTCTCTTGAGGAGGGTGTGTTTTCTAACTACCTTCTAATGCATTAAAAAAAAAACCAATCCAAAATCCCTGCAGAATAATCCTAATCATTACTGTAAAGAGCTTTCTCCATGGCACTTCAGTATGTTAGAAAAAGACTTTCACATGGGGTACACAGGTAGAGCCAAGTAAAATTTACCATGGCTCTGAAAACAGAATAACAGTGCAATCCTATGCAGGTGTACTCAGAAGTAAGTCCTATTACATTCAGTGGGACTTACTCACAGGAAAGTGTGTATATTTTAAAGCAATCTACAACACTGACCATCACATCTTGTGGCAGCATATTGATTATGCATTGTGTGAAGAAGTATCATGTAACAGGGGTAATTGTGAAATGCTGCTCCTTGCTAGAAGAAGAGGTAGCAGCAGCAGCAGCGCCAGTGCTAGATGACTTTTCCAGAATTATATTATTATATAATATCGTATATATAGTATAATTATTACATTATTATATTATTTTATAATATTTTATAAGTGGCTTTTGTAATTTTTTTAACCTTACTTAAACCCTTAATTGTTGATATCTGGTGTTAATCATGGGGGGGGGGGGTCAGTGCTGGCAGGGCAATCTCTTTCTTTTTGTTTTAAAATTGTCAGGATTGGCACAAATTCAACAGGTGAAGCTTACCCACCCACCCCACACCCCCAAACATGGAGCTTCAGAGAGAAGGGGAAGTTTCTTGCATTTCCTTCTGACACTGTAAACTCACCTGTTAGAGGCAAAGAGTCAGCTCTGCTAGAAAACAAAATCTGTGGCAATATAAAGATAGGAATCATGTGATAAATTCCCTCATTCACCTCTCCCTCAGCCCAGGCTAGTTGGTGCTGCCTCCACCTCTTTCTCTTTTCAGGCACAGGCATGGGCTCACGCACGCACGCACACACACACACCCCAGCGTCTGTTTCCTCCCTGAATACTGTTTCTTAAAGGGGCCATGAGCAAAATTGCAGCTAAGCTAAAAGTTTAATGCACCTTGTGGGAGGCATGGGAGAATTCGGGACTTTGCATAACAAAGGGAGAAGCCGTGATGACTTAAGGGTTTTCGTGAAGGTCCTGGGGTTTTCGGAACAGTTGGAGGGTATGCATACACATACACATCCCCCTGCACACTTTAGGCCTATGCATGAGCAGGTGAATGCCTGCACAGGGCTACAGATATAGAAGAAGACAGAGATCAGGGGATTTTGTAAACATAGATTTTGGTTAAACATTAGGAAGAACTTCTTAATGGTAAGAAGAGTTCAACAGTTCAGAAGTTGGTGGGTTCTCTTTGGCAGGAGGCTTTCAAGCAAAGGATAGATGCCCATCTGTCAGAGATGTAGTAGTTGCATCCTGCATTACAGATCCTGTATTGAGCGGGGGGTTGGATTAGATGGCCTCCAAAGTCCCTTCCAGCTCTGTGAGGTGGTCCAGTTCTAGGGTGGCTATTATCCTGGCTCTTCAAAGTAGCGAGTACATAACTCAATGCAAGTAAATAATCCCCTGTCAATTACTTACAGTAATAATGACGAAAGTAGCATATCTGGATTACTGAAAACTCAAGTAGCATAGTGGCTAAGAATGTGAACTGTGAAATACCTAGCTCAAATATCACTCAGCCACTAAATGGGCAGGCAAGACACTGCTTCAGCCTCAGGCAAGATATGTGGACTGTCATACTGTCATACCTTAAATCACGGTTGTAAGGATTGCTGTGATAACGTACTATATAAAAGTTAAATTTATTCTGGGAATTCTTGCATATAAACAGGGATAATTGTTCCAGGATAACAAAGTATCTGTCGCAGTCATCCTGTAAGCATTCCCTGATCCAAAAACATAGTTTAGTTTGCCTTCCATCCGTCTTCTCTTCCTATTCAAAGAGGGGCTTATGTACTTTGCAAAGGTAATGCACTGCTTAAAGATCAACTTTGCATTGGAAATGTGTTTGTTTTAGCATGATGCATCTAAGCTCCAACGTGTGCTCAGTCTCAGCGGGATGGTGAACGGGACATCGCATACTGAAATTAAGTATCATTAATGGATCCATATGAAGCATTTCAATTTTGAAGTAAAAGCACTGTGTTTGCAGCACACAATTATCTTGTTCGCTAGCTTGATAATGGAGGCCCAATATTTCAGTTTCAACAAATGATGTTTGGTGGCTCATTTTGTTACTACCTGCAGTTTAATTGTGTATCCGTCCTACTTAGCAAGGGGTTGATGATTGTTTAGGGGAGCCCCACTGTAAACACCAAGAAGATTATTTTTAAAAAAACAAAAAAAAAACACAGCAAACCAAATGAAATGAATAGACCTGTGTTCCTGAATTCAAATTAATGTTTGTTTGTTTGATACATTTTTTGGGGGAGGGGGACATTTGTCAGTTCAAATTAGCCACAATGATGCATAATTAGTACCAATTCTATTTATTCATTTCAAGGACAGTAGCCATGTGAATGGCACTTCGCAGGTATGTGCAAATGCAGTTACACATGATTAGTTTTGGGTGAGGATTAAGACTGTATAAAAAAGATACGGCTTTTGATGAGGGGCTTGAATGAACATTAGAGCCCTATTCAGGCATTCCTAATAAGAGTACAGTAAACACGCGAGGAGGGGGAGCGTGCTAGCCCAGCCCTCTCCAATGTTGCTCCTGTGGAAAAATCAGCATTCTGGATCACCTGGTGAGCCCCCACAGATAGAGGAAGCTTTTCTCTTCACAAAGTTGCCCTCCATTTATAGAGGGTGACAAGAAGAGTGATGCCGGGGGGGGGGGGGGATAGCATGTTTACCATACTCTAAATTAGGAACACATGAATAGGGCTTCAGTGATGGTATCATGCTGGTATTCTGCATACCTGCAGGCAGCAGAGTGGGCATATTGGGATCGATAACCGGAAGACATTGTGATGAGGAGTTAGTGAGAACTGTTCACAGCGTCCAGCACAGGCCTTTAGTACAGCCATAAGAACAACTGGGATATGTTAAGCTTAATCGCTGTGAGAAACAAACCTGCAGGGTAGCCAGGGATGAAGGCATGAGATCACCAGCTACCAGCCGCTGTGAACTCTTTACCTCATTCCTGAGATAAGGATGTTTACACAACCTTCTGCAGAAGGGTATTGGGATAGCTGGGTCTTCTCTCGCCCTCCTTCTCTCACTCTCCCTCCTTTCCCCCGCCCGTGGCTCCTGGCAGCTTCTGGACTTTAGGGAGACATTTATAAAATCCATAGCATGTCACTTTGCCCTTTGGCTTTCCACATGGGACGAGGAGCATGCAAGTATCCAAGCATCTTAGTGCCCCTGGGGCAATGACTGTCATATTAGGAAGCCCTGCGACTGAAGGGATGTGTGTGTAAAGCTTTGCTTTGCTTTGCTTGTTTCTTGATAATCTGCATCTGTATTTCATCAATTTATATTCAATGAACTGTATGTTCTCTTTCACACAAATGGTCTTGTTTCTTCCTGAGTATCCTCGACTCTAAAGTGAGGTGCTTTGGCTGGACCAGGCTCCTGAATAATACACCGGGGGGGGGGGATGACAAAGACATAAGAGAGTTTAGTACTATGACAGAAAGGTGAAAATGCTTTTATTGTATACTGACTCTGTAGTCGGCTTTATTGTAAAGTGACAGCCAAAGGATGGGATTGTGGGGGGGGGGGGGAAGGCCCAGCTTCCTCAAAAGCAAGGCCAACCAGCAGCAACACTTCTCTTTACTGCTGCCATCATCACCTCTCAGTTCACCCTCGCTCCTGAGCAAGATGAAGTCGAAGAGCTGTGGGTTAATTTTCCACCTGAGAGAGGGGCAACTGCCATCCAGCTCTCCAGTCACCACCAAGAGGGTTCAGCCAGTCTCCTCCTTGCCTCTTTTGGACAAAGTGTGTGGCATGAAAGAGCAATCTGGCACACAGGGGGAAAAAATTCCCAGGTTGTCTGAAGTATACAGTCAAGCAACCTCAGGTTCCAAACTGAGATGCTTTATAAGATTAAGGATAAGGGATGAGGGAGAAATCAGGTAAGTATCATTTAAAAAAGGGAAACAAAACAGTTTCCAAAAAGCACTACACAGTCTTAAAGAGAGATTCTCAAACTTACTCGCAAGGATCAAAGATCATCCATGTTGTTCCATGTTCTCATTTCATCACTTGGCTGTTCCTATCCTAACCAGTCGTGAACTATGTGTGTCACTGAGGGAAAATGAAGCCAATTTGCAGTTAGTAATGCATTGTGAAAACTGCATTCCCCTTTTTGTTTCAGTCCTATTTTAAACATTTAAGTTGTTAGAGCAAGTGGGGACTGCAACAAAATGTTGCAGTATATCCTCACCTCCTTACATAAGTTCTCCTGTTTAGGGTTCCAGCCAGTGAGCCAGTGAATTACCAGGGCTAGATGACATCAGGGGGCATGGCATGACCTTGACGCCATTCAGTCCATGGCCAAAGCACCGACTGGTGTGCAGTGGACTTGTGCACATCTCTTCCTTGAGGCCGGCCAAAGTCACAACAAAAATGACATCGCGTAAGACGTCAGCTGCCAGGTACTAAAGACTAACACTGCACCTCACTTATCAAATATGGTTAAATGTAAAAGACTGAAAGAAAACAACATTGCATTTCAAGTAGAATGTTGTGGTAAATGTTTAAATGCTGAGAGAAAATCTAGTGAATATTCAATCAATATCAACATTCTCAGAGGAAGATTTTTTGAGAAGTACCGGTATCTTTCCCACAGATCTACAATACTTTAGTTAACAACAGTTTTGGAAGCTCCACTCGCTTGAATGCTAGCAAAAGCCTGAGAAGGATGGGGCCTTCAGGGCCTTCAATAATAGACTAATTCTCTTTTAGGATCAAACATCATATGAATGACAACAAGCTACTCTGGATTTGAAGAGGCAAAAGTAATTTCTATCATTAAACTTCCAAGCAAATAAAATGGATCATTTGTGCAAAATGAACTGACGGAACACTTAGCAATATGCTGATACTGAAAAATTTGGCAAGTATAGGGCTTCAGAAAACCAATGGGATGTATAAGAAGAATACCATAGCATCAGCTTTGTTGATGCTATAAAAACAGCCTGATACTGCTGTATCACATAAGGATATTTTTAATTTATTTAGCTGATAATATATTGCACATCTACTAAAGGGCAAGTTGGAAGTAGTAAAACTTACTTGGGGCACTATCTGTTGGGAAGTTCTCCAGAGTGAAGGCTAAGAATTTATTTTTATTTTGTTTAAGAATTTACCAAAATCTGCAAATTTCCTCAAATTCAGGGAAGAAGGCACTTGAGATTTTTTATTTATTTATTTTTTTAAAGAATCTGGGCGAAACCAACAGACAGATTCATTCCTCCAGACCCAGGGCTTTGAGTGTTTTGCTATTAAAAGTCTGGGATTGAATCCCTATGTATGCAATCATACCAGTTCTGGATTAGGGATGCCACCACCTCTTTTTTTCTGACAGGCTCCTCATCTTAACAACTACATGGCAGGCAGGTCCACCATGGTCCTCTCCATGCTGGGAATAGCTGTACTTATTGAATCTGGCCAGTGCAGAAGGGTGATAATTTTATTTCAAGTTGTTTTGATAAGGATTTGCTAAAATTCGCAAAGTTCTTCATATTCTGGGTGGAAAGAACTTGATATATATTTTTTTAAAAAAATATGTGATTGCAGGACAAAGAAACTGGCAGGTTTGTAGACAGTAACCCCAACTGCAATAAACGACCAGAATATGGTGGTGTTCTTGTCCAGTTCCCATTCATTTCAGTGGGGCTTACTATTGAAAACTTACTAATGAATTTATACTTCACAAATTGGAACTTTGAGTGTTGTCCTGCTCCCACTAAAGTCAACAGCAAAAATTCCATTCCGTTTAATGACAAGGGATTGCAACCTTTGTTTATTGATATTTAAGACTCCTATCACACCCTTGGAGGAGAAGGATTCTGGAGACCTTGACCATTAACTCCTATCATCATCATGACTATGTACTTGCTCCAGGCATTACCCATGATGCAATAGCAACAGACCTGCTTCCTCCAGAATCTACACCCTTTTGTTTCCTCTTTTTCCAAAGAACCTCCCACATAGGAATGGGCAGTTAACATGGTCATGTATGAATGTTAGATTCATGTCTCCCCCCACCACAGAAAAATGGGTCAGTTTTAATGGGAAAGCAACATCAACCCAAACCAAAGGAGGGACAGCCCCACACACTTTCCCCTCCTCACATTCTGTCTTTTTGTCCATCCTGTAGCTATCCACTCCAGGCAGAAAATATTAATTGAGTTCCAAAAGTATTACCCTCCCAAACTCAAATTGATCTGCAAGGTATTCCTATCTGCACAGGATTCTACCTTAAGGCTGCAATCCTAAACATACTTACCTGGGAGTAAGCCCCCTTGATCTCAGTAGGATTTCTGATTGCACTGCAAGTAGTACGCTTGGAATAAATCATCACTAAGGATCATCTGATTCTATATTTATCTTTTCCTTTTCAGCTTATTAAAACTGATGCTCAGTCCATCAATTCCTTCTCATCCCTGTAAATACAGCATTCCATACCAGGCAAATCAGTATGTATGTATGTAAGCTAGTATTGTAAGGGCACAATCCTACGGCCTCCTGACATTGTCTGGGGAGCCATAGGATTATTCAGAGTCCCAGCTCCGAGGTCCTCTGACTGTGGAGCTGGGACTCTCAATGTGGAGCCCTTGCCCGCCTCACAGCAGGCGCTGAAAGAACCATGCCGGCTGCCCCTCTAAGGTTGGAAATTGGCCTCAGAGAGGGCTAAAGGGGCATGCTGGGGTGGGGTGGGGTGGGGTGGGGAGGGGAAGAGACTGGGGCCGACAGCTTATGCCACAGCCAAATGACGCCCCAGCCTCCTTCCTTCCCCCTCTGCAGTGCTTCATCTAGACAGCCAAAAACAGCCGTCTAGATGAAATACAGGGTGCCAGGCACAGGGTGGTGGAGATCACTGCTGCCGTGCCTCACACCCCGCATTGGATGCACGTAAGCCTCCGTGTTTGGTGGCTTATGTGATTTGGCACGGAGGACATTGGATCACACCCTAAATTGTTCAGTAAGTAACTTTAAAGACATAGAACTTAACATATGTCAGTGACCTGTGGGGAATACAGGCCTGTGGCTTACGCTGGCTCAGCTTGTCTGAGCGTGGAAAGCTAAGCAGGGTCAAGCCTGGTTATTACTTGGATGGGAGACCCCCTCCTCTAGTTTCCTGCATTGAGCAGGGGGTTGGACTCGATGGCCTTGTAGGCTCCTTCCAACTCTATGATCCATGAAATCTATGAAAATCTATGAAAGAATAGGGGGCAGCAGGAAGAATGGGACATTCATATAGCATTATATAAATCTTGTAAATAAATAAATAAATGTCCTGTGTCACCAAACTGTGGAGGGGGATTCTTCATTAAAAAATTTCAATAAACAATAAATATTAAAATAATAATTTTGGATGGATCCAGGACAGATTTGGGGGATACCCCTTCCCCTTGTGTACTTCAGCACAACATATGCAATAGGGTCTCCTGACTCTCTGTGTTGCATTTTCAGGGGGCTGGAGGGGTGGCCATGGCGAAGAGGGAGGGAGTCCACTTCTGACAGTCCAGTTTCACATGCCTAATTCTGGATCCAAATCCTTTATCAGCATCAGTTTCAGTTCATCCATTCACCACTGGATCTCTCAAGTCAACTTATATTGCATTAATTCACTCCCCTTGAAGGCAGTTAGGGGTGCAGTCCTAGTGTCCAGATGCCCAGATGACTGATCAGAGCCTTCCGAGAACCCTATGCTCTCCCAAACTGTTGCTAGCAGGGTGGGTGGAGTGATGGAGGTGGTTCCCCCCCCTCCTCTGCCCTCAAGAAAGCCTTTCTTCACCAGACACACCTTGGAACCCGTCTAGCTGAGTCACACTGCCAGGTCTAGGGCTGGGCCCTGAGATGCCTTTGGTTCTCCTCTCCCCTCCTTTTCCCACCCACTGACACACACCCGCCCCTCCCTCCCTGCCTCTTTCTGAGGTCGGAGCTCCACAGAGCTTTCTGTGGCACCTGAGAAGAGATGTGAAAGGGAGGGGGTAGATCCACAATCAGATCTGCTCCTCTGAGGACAGTGCTCTGACTCCAGCCTTGGAGGAGAAGGGGATCCACAGTATTCTATGGTACCCAGACACTATCTGGGGCTCATAGGATTGCTCTGCTTATTGTTTTTATTAAAATGACTATCAGTGTATTTATTTTTCTCCCCAACCCAGCTATAAAAAGCTATTTTCTTTTTTGAGATCAGTTATTGAAAGAAAGATGAAAGAAGGATCTCTCTGAACATCCTTCACTTTTTTGTTTGTCTCTCTACTGTCAATCTTTTCCTAACCTGAGGATACAAGGAAGGAAGGAAGTTTAGGATTTGCTGCCTGAAGCTGCTCCTGGCAAACTGTGCGGGTGTGCCAGCTCCATTGTTTCTTAAGTAGAGCGTGTGCCATTAAATAGTATGGGGAAGGAGAAAATAATTCCTTCAAATTCAAAACTGAAATGGGAGAAGTTTTGCTTGCTGGGCCCGGAATTGCAGGCTTGGAAGCACACGAGAGTCTGTCCGAATGAACTTCTCTATAAAAAAAATATCCATCTTTATTCATAACTTTTGCAAAAACTTATTGCCTCTTGCTTAGAGTGGAAAAGACAAAAACATCTTAGCCTTAAACATTGTTAAGACATGCATGAGCTGCAGAGCTGAAATGAAGGGTCTAATCAACAGGAAGAACTTTGCATTTAGTATCAGCCATGCATCCAGAGATGAAGTAGAGCTACATCTGAGCCGAAACCTGCAGCTGGCATCCTTCAAAAGAATTAAAATGGGTTTCCAAGGAAAAACCCTTCATAACAACTACATAACAAGGAGCCTTTCACTGATTCCGAAGGGTCAACATTTTTTTGACAAGTGCAATTCCCTGAAGCTTACAGAATGGGAAAAAATCCACACATTTTTTGTTCAACAATTAAGCATTATAAAACTGAATGGAATTAATGCAGTACAGCAACCTTTCTGATGCTCCACTGGATAATCTTATTATGACAAGCATGAATGCGCTACCTCTTGAAGAGTTTAATGCGGAAAACATTGTTAGTCACCATCAGCATTCACCTGCCGGAACAGTGGAAATACATTGCTTTAGGATTATAAATAATTATACACAGCCCCATTCTAATTCACACAGCTGGAAGCACAGGAAATTGAATTTCTATCTGGTTTAAGTAACCTTAATGCTGCCAGAGAAACAGACATATAAAGCTGCCAGGCAATCATCGTGTGTGTGTGTGTGTGTGTGGAGGGGGGAGACAGAGAGAGATGGTGTGTGCATGTGTGTGTGTGTGTGTGTGTGTGTGTGTGTAATCATCCAGCATGTGTGCATGTAAATATACTCAATTAACAAAAAACCTTGGTATCTTCAGTTGCATAGACTTCATGTGTCTGTTCCAGCGAACACACAAATTTGGGACGTATGTCCACCACTCTCCCATCGACAGCCCTCTAGCTCCAAGGGGGGTAGCCCAGTGGTAGAGCACATGCTTTGCATGTTCCAAGGCGAGGGGCCATAGGTCAGTAGTAGAGCACCTGCTTTACATGCAGAAGGTCCCTGGTTCAATCTCCAACATCTCCAAGTTGGGCTAGGAAAGAATCCTGCTTGAAACCCTGGAGAACCGCTGCCAGTCAAGTGTCAACAATACTGGGCTAGATGGACCAATAAGGCAGTTTCCTATGTTCCTAAGGTAGTGTGAAGCCGGAACTAAGCACAGCATAGGGTACCATACCATAACCATATGCATATTGCCCAAATAGCACGTCTGTTAAAGGCCAGGCCCTTGCAGGGGAGGCTGGTGACTTTTGTGTCAGTGGGGCTCCTCCTCGTCTATTACATCTTTTCATTTGCACTTTATAGGAGCTATCCGTGGTGCTGAACTCCATTCCCCAAATAGGTTCGCCACCAAGTAGCACCATGGATGGATCAAAGAACTCAAATGAAAAGATGTAATGGACAAGGAGCCCCAGTGACAGAGGAGTCACCAGCCTCCCCTGCTGAACAGTTATAATTTCCCGGCATTGTGGAGCTTGAGTGAACATGGAAAGCCCTCTTATCACAACATGTTAAACCAAAAGGGTTTTTTGTTAATTGAATTTGATAATGCTTTCAGAAGGCTGTGCCTGAAATCCTGGATGCCTGGACTGTTTAGGATAGTAGACACATCAGTCATATTCACCTTCAAGAAGTCAGTACTATATGGGAGATAGCATTTTAAAAAAAACCCAAATTGATTCAGAGGAGACTGTGAGGAGAGAAAAGGAGTCAGAGATCAGGAAGGGAGGTTCTGAGGCAAATGTGAAGAGGGAAAGACAGAGAAGAGAGGTCCTGAGGAGGCTGAGTGAAGACCAGGAAAAAGAGCAGCAGCAGAACTCTGCCCTTCCCCCGGTTACCAGACAGCAGTGACTCCATAACCAACAGTCTATAACTGAGGCCTACAGTTACTTTGAAGTCCTTGATTCACAGCTACAGACATGTTTTAAGAATTAACCTACCTTTATGGAACATATCACTAGTGTATTGTGGGCAGCCCCATCCTATGTGGGTGCCCATAATGCTCCGAACCCAGAGGATTACAGGCATCCACTTGAGGGCGGAAGGAGCATGGCAGATAGGATTGCCGCCACGCCCCCCCCCCCTTGCACTCAAAACATTTAGACAGCCGAACTTGGCCGTCTAAATATTTTACATACCTCTTCTGGTGAGGAGGAGAGGCTGAGGCACTGCCTGGCTTCCTCAGAAGCCAGTGGTGGCTTCCTCCTCCACTCCCCACCCCCAGGAATGCCCACACACACACTAGAACCAAAGTCGGTCTTCTGGCTTCAGTTCCTAGCTGGCGCAGAAAGAACCACGCTGGCTGTGAGGTGGAGGGGAGGGTGCTCCACGGGCAAACTCCTCTGCGACCTCAGAAGGAATTTCTGAGGTCACATTGGGGTGTCCGACTTCTCCTATCCCCCACCCCAGGCAAGGTCAGAGGGCCATAAGATTGTGCTCTCAGAGAATTACTTTAACTCGTTTATTAATTTTGATCTTGTTTTGCTTCCTCCCCTCCTTTCCCTTTCTTTCACTTCCCTGTTAAATAAATCCTATTTCTTTTTTATAATTTGCTAACTGGTTTTTCTTCACCTGCTTTTCTAGGGATGTATAAGAATTTTGTTTCTGTTCACAATCCTGAACATGAATGCAAACAGGGGCTTCCCCCACCCAAGAAATATTCACAAATTCATGACTTTGCAATCGCTTTTGAAAAATGCATATATATATATATATATATATATATATTAAAATGCACACTTTGAAGTGAATATTTAAATAACAAACAAATGCATTTTAACACTTTGGTCAAAATGCACACATTTTGCGGGAAATGCGGGAAAAATGCACACATTTGAAAAATCCACACAGAAATGCACACTTTCCCCCTTCCAATGAGGAAAAAAAAACACAAGCCAAATGAAAACGCTGCAAATTGAGGAAATAAGCTTCAAAGTGATTTTTGGAGGATTTAAGCAAGCTCAAAAATTGCTGGTTCTGCCATCCCTGGTCCTGGTGGTCTGGAGGCACTGCAAGCTAGTTTGCGGTTAGCATAATTCTTCCTCACCCACTACTGTGTTTATGAACCCAGGTCCCAGCAATTCCTCCAAATGTAGCCCTACTTTCCCAATCAGCAACTCTGTGGGCTAGTGGAAACCTGATGTGTAGGCCCCAGTGCAATTACAGCAGAAGCAACCACCATTAATGCTCCTGGGCTGTTGCTTGTCCTGTGCAATGGCACCTCTGTGCAATACCAGGGGTTTGCTGAGGAAGGAGTGAATGTGGGAGTGAACTACTGACAGCAGATTACTCTGGGACATCAGCATACACCTGGATCCTATGTGCAGACCCTGGTTTATATTCGAAGCAAAGTTATTTATTTCTCAATTAAATTTATATCCTGCCTTTCTCAAAAACCGGTGCTTCTTAGGGTATGCATCAGCCTTCCCCAACCTGGTGCCCTCAAGATGTTTGGGACTACAACTCCCATGTTCCTGACCATTGGCCATCATGGATGGGGCTGGTGGAAGTTGAAGTCCAAAACATCTGGAAAGCACCAGGTTGGGGAAGACTGTTTTACCTGGAGATTTCTCTTTTTTTTTCCACTTCAGAATTGTGGTAACATTTTAAAGGAAATAAAACTTAACCCTAATCCACAGCTAGTAAAATCTATAGACAAACATATTTGCGAGGACATTTTACTATCCCACGCCATTTTACCTGTGGTGGTAAAATGCCCCATGAACAACTATGTGTCTGTGGTGTCAGAAGAAGTGTGTTTCACAATACTCGAATACCCAGAGCCAGAAAATACACTTTCACAAGAGGTGGAATTTTTTCCTTTCAGTAGATGTTTGCCCCTCCCTGATGCATATAGAATAACCAACACACTTTCTGTTCCTTTAAAAACCTATTATAAAAACCACATCCCTACTAGCATTATTATTATTAATTTTATTTTCAGTTTGAAATGCCAAAAACTATGTTTTAAAATCAAAATATGAGAAATGCATCACAAACAGTGAAGGTAAAATTTTAGGTAGAACTTTATTATTACTAAGAACTGGGGGGTGGGCGATCTGCTGGGGATCCTCCGGCTCGGTAGATACCACTACTGCAGCTGCCAAGCCTGGCCAAAAGGTGGCATGTACTGCACCACTTGCTGGACTTCCAAGTTCCCAGTGGGCCTCTGTTTACATAAAAAATGCCTTAAGATACAACAAAAGTGGCCGCAATTTGCACATATTATGCAAATTGTGGCCACTTTGGGCATATCTTAAGGCATTTTCTACATAAATAGCAGCTGGCCGGGAACCCAGAAGTCACTTCCCCAGCTCGACTCAGGAGAATGTGAGTCCTGCCGGGAAAGAGGTAAGCGGGATGAGTTTGAGGGATCATGCCCAGCTAGTGTGCTGGATTTCCATCCCCTAAATGAAATCTTCACACATCCCTACTAGCATTGTTGGTGTTATGGGGTATTTTTCTAACCCCAATAACAAATCTGTCTCTGGTGAGGTAAATGTTCCCCAATGAAACCCCATGGTTGGTGCCAACCTACTGTCACTCAGCACACCTCACTTATTGTGGGCCTTGCAAGTAAATCTCCCACAGATGGTGCACCATCTGGTGGGCTTTTATCCTCTTCCCTATTGCAAGTGGTTCAGCATCCACTTGATGAAGAAGCTTGTTGATTCAGAGGTGGAGGTTGGACTGCCTAACCCAGAGCAGCTGCAGCTGACCTGATGCTCTGCTTTAGCCCAGGCACATCTTGATTTTTTCACTGTATCTCTGAGCCGATCAGGTCTTTCCCAAGAGTTATCAGGAGTAGGTGCCTTCCCAGTTGTGGAGACTTGTGCTTCCACTCCAGATGGGTGTGGGCCCATAAAACATAGGTAGCAATGGCAGCAACATCTAACATTTTTAAAAAGCAGCATATGCCACCCATTCACTTTGCACTTGCACATGAAAGATCTTCTGATGTGTTTCCCCATAAAATGGGGTGGGAGTTCTAGAAAAGATTTCCGGGGATTTATAATCCTGCCCACCAGGGGGGGAAATCAGTTACTTTTCTTGGAACAGCCATGGATTTTTTTTCGTGCAGCAAAAGGTATGTCTTTCCTATTAAATCTTCAAGTCTAAATGCCTTCTTTGTCATGTGACTGCAAGTTTGTTTGGCCTTCTCAAACACAATTAGGGAATCAACAAGTGTTTGCTTATGTGAATGGAGGTTTTCACTCAAGCCATTAGCTCTAGCAAATCTAATTTTGGCTAAAATTTCTTCCTTAACCCACATATTGAATTAAGTAAAATCTGCCCATTACTTATCAAAGGAACTTTGGGGGCGGGGGGGGGGGCGGGAGGAAGAAGCAACTGGACACCACCCATTCCCTGGAACCTAATCCAGCTAAAATCCATTTAAAACCAATGGGGAAAGTTGCTTTCAGTAGGACATAGTCACTACTAACTTTGGCTGAATCAGGCGGACCCCTGGCTCTAGGAAAGAATATTGCTATAATTTTATTGATTTATTCTTATGTAGAAGATACAAAAGAAAAGAAACAAAGCAATGCGGCCATTAAGTATTCCCATTGATTTCAAAAGAGAGAAATGGAGCTATCCTAACGGCCTTTGGAGAATTAACACACAACGTCCAGGAAAAAAACTAGATTGATTTCGTTTTTTAAAAAGGAATACCAAATGCATATTGTTTTTGAGAATCAAACACTATCTTAAATGAACAAGCAAAAATCAGATGAACTAGGATGCCATTTAAACAAGGATTCAGAATTATCCATTTCCTTGAAATGAATTTAAGCAGCTTGGCAGTGTCTGCCTCCTTCCAGTCAAGGGCAATCTTTCTCCAATACTGTCAAATAGAAACAACCAGCTGGTCCTCCCCTGTTGCCCCCAGTTTTGGAGCAAGAAAGTATATCAATACTGAAGGGACTGGTTGTACTAATTCTGTATTCATTTCATCTCCAGATATGTTGCAGGTGGGGTTCAGACTTCAGCAGGTGAAACAGATAGCTGATTTTCATCAGTACTCATGAGTGAGTAGTAGTAAGAGGGACTACTTAAACTGAGTATTTTTACAAACTATCTACAGGCATATTTAAGTATGCTGTGCTTTATTTAAGATATGTAAGTGAACATTGATATCGTTGCTATTTATATATGCTACTGTTAAAAATTCAGGGAGGTGTTTGTCAACATTTGCCAGGGAGCACAAAGAATGTCAGACACCACAGCCTGCACACATGTGGCCCAAAAGTCCATATTTTGCAAAGATGCACGAAGGACCATTTCGTGGTACACATGGACCAGTGGATTTTGCAACCATCAATTTCTGTGTCAACATGCAGTCACAGACTAATGTCAATAGGTCAGTGCCAACTAGGGGTAGGGGAGAAACTTGTTCAGTTTGCATTTTAATGCAAATTTACCTAATTTCTCAATTTTGAAACACACAAACCAAAACTCAGTTATCGTTCAAAATTCACACTTCTCCAAATTTTGCAATGTAGTTCTCCAATCAGAAAAAAAGTGTGTACACAAATGTGCTTATTAGGGAAATTGATGCAAAAATGCATATGTTAGTGAAAATAATGTTAAAAATGTATTATATTAGGAAAATTGCTTGCAAAAAATGTGTATATTAGACAAAATCGCATCCAAAAATGTATGTATTGGGATAAATATGCACAACAAATTTACACGTAACCCTTTTTCTCAAAGTTCAACATGAATCAAATGCAAGATTCGAAAAATGAGAAACAGAGAGAAACTGAAACTGACACATTCGTCCATCTCTAGCTGTCAACATTTGCTAGTGAATATTGGGAAAGCAGCCTCTGGGCAGAATCTGTCCACCAACCCCTCACCCCTCACCTTCAGCTGTATTTAAGTAGCAGGACCAGATTTCACACACACACACACACACACACACACACACCAGCCAAGAACAAAACGAGGCCTGTGGCTCACACTGGTTCAGCTTGTCTGAGCATGGAAAGCTAAGCAGGGTCAGGCCTGGTTATTACTTGATGGGAGACCCCTCCTCTAGTTTCCTGCATTCAGCAGGGGGTTGGACTTGATGGCCTTGTTAGGCCCCTTCCAACTCTATGATCTATGAATCTATGATGTTGAGCTATGTTTATAGTAAATACCTTTTATTCCAGGAAGGGGGGGGGGATCTACACTAGGGATTTTTACTGGCATTGTAATGCCTGACTCACTGGCATGTCACCCACCCCAAACCAACCTCCTCACACTATTTCTGTCATTATATCCCAGATTTGTTCAGACCAGTTATATCATGACTTTTTATATGTGTCAGGGTCCGGTTCGGCGAGGGTCGAGGGCTGGAACACCGGGGCCGGGAAAGATGGAGGCAGATACAGATAACAGGCCTAAGGTTCTACATGGGTTCAGGGCAACAGAGTCTAAACAGAGACCAGAGGCAGAGGACAAGTCCAGGCAACAGGCACAAGGTCAAGCCCAGGTTAGAGCAATAGAGTCCAAAAAGAGGCCAGAGGCAGAGGGCAAGTCCAGACAACAGGCACAAGGTCAAGCAGAGTCCAAGCATGGGTCAAGGAAAGCAGCAGGATCCAGAAACAGGCACCAAGACACACCAGGCTGAGCAGGCCGGAGGCAGGAGCATTGGTCAGGGACAAGCAGGAGATCAAGCACAACAAGGCTTGACAAAGCAGGCAATCAGGAACAGGCTGCAGTTTAGCACAAGAGACTGTGTTTCTGTGGCAAAGGCTGAAGGTGAAATGCAGCTCTTATAAAGCCCTTTCCTGGCATTTCCCAGCTGGTCCTCATTAGCCCACCTGGGAGTGACTGCTGGTCTGGGCCTGAGCTCTGCAAGGGTTACCAGCCATGGCTCATGCCCTGCGAAGCCCTGTGGCCGGTTAGATGCAAAGCTGCTGCCAGATGGCGCTGCAGGACAGACCCTGACAATATGTTGCGTTTTTTCTGCCATATATATCTCAGTGTGTGCTAAACCTGCAGTACTGTTCTGGGGGAGGAGGAGTGGCTTCTGCGTGGTGGTGGGCTGGGGGGAGTGGTGCTGCAATGAGGAAGTATCCTATCAGGCTTCTTTTTTTTAACAGTATTTGCTAATGTGCAGGTGTGAATCTGTGAATAGCACAAACACCTCACATTGCTTCAAGTGCTGGGTGAGGAACAACTAGCTGAAAATGTGCCGATATACCTGTCTACTCAGAAGTAAAGAACATTGTCTTCGTGCTTACTGCTGCAAAATCAGCATGGGAGGGGTGGGGTTGCTTTGGCTTTTGGGAAGGAGCTGTGAATTACTTTAAAAATAATCTCTGCTCCTTTGTCTCAGTGAATGTGCGCACAAGCTTAATGGAACTAAAAACAAAAACAAATTAAATGAAACTTAAAGAGCCATTTCCCCTGCACACATCACCTTTCCAATTCCTCCTACTTTCTCCCACAAATTGCATTTGCGTGTGACACAAAATCATGTTTTCAATACAGTGGAAACTGTGCTGTATTCATTAGCATGGGTCCCAATAGTAGTAAATGTGTTTTGCATAAATACCGTGACTGTGCTCCCTGATACACGGAAGGAGCTCTAGCGTAGATCCGCCCCTCAGGTACAGGTCATAGCGGTGGTTTTTTTTAAAAGGAATTTGTAACCATCTGGCTGTATGACAATACAATAATTAGTTTTTAATAATACAATGCCATATGTTTTTAAGGATTTTACACAGCTGCTTTTGTAAAAGAGTCCAAGGACTTGATGATTACAATGTTTGAGGCTGAAATCCCATACCCACATACATGGAGGTAAGCCCCATTGGACACAAATAGGAACGTACTTCTATGTAGACATGTATAGGATTGCACTATTAGCTAGCCAATTTTGTGATGGAGAAAAAGTATTTATACAGTCAATTGTTAGTGATTACACCTCACTCAGTTAGGGATGTGTGATACTGGAAAACTCATTCCATTTGAACTAGATGCAGGGCTCTCCAACCTTGAGTCCCCAGATGCTGCTGGCCTACAGCTCCCAGCATACCCAGCCAGCATGGCTAATGGCAAGGGATTCTGGGAGCTGTTGTCCAGCAACATCTGGGGACCCAAGGTTGGAGAGCCCTGAAATAGACGGACTTTTGACACCTTTCCGACCTGACGGCCAAAAGCAGGCTGAGTCGGGGGGGGGGGGTTCGGCTTCCGCAAAAGTGCTAGAAATATTTGCACAAATTGGGAGCCAAGAACTGTGTATCTATAAATAAGGGGGGGCGCCTTGGGCAGGTGACAGGGAGGCAAATTGGGAGCCAGGAGCTCCAGACTGTGTGGGGACGCAGGGGACCCGGCCCTCAGTCAGAGCTTTGCGGGAGGGAGGAGAAAGGGAGGAGCCGCCGCCGCCGCCGCCCGGGGAAGGCTCGCGCGCCTGGGGCTGCGAGCCGCCCGCGATGCCGGCAAGCTCCGAGCGAGCCGCCCGCGTCGCCCTCCCCTCGGCCCGGCCGGCCAGCCGGCCGGCATCCCGGACCCCTGCGGGAAGCCGCCAGATCCTCTGGGCAGAGGTTCCTCGCCGCCGCCGTCCAGAAGCTGGGTGAGGGTCGCCGTTCCCCAGGCTGCCCTTTGCGCCCAGGAAGGGGCCCGGAGGAGCCGTCCGCGATCCCAAGCGCCGAACGGACGGAGGGGGTGGGGGGCTGCGGAGGGGCTTGTGTTGCCCCCCCCACCCCATGAGTCGGCCAAAGCGCCCTGGAGGTAAAGAACGCCCCCCCCGCTCCGGCATCCATCTCCCCTGGAGCATGGACCCCCGCCAGGTGGAGAATATCTTCCGGCCAGTGGGGTGGTCATCAAGATGGGAGCGGAGGAGGGGAGGCAGCTGCCCGAAGGGAGAAGCTGCCTGCCCCCGCCCCACTGCAACAGGCGAGATCCCAAACTTTTGGCCGGGAGGGGCGGGCTGTCAGTGTCCAGCGGGGGAGGTGGGCTTTTACACCTTCTCGGCTTTACCCCCAGCCGGAGGGGGAGGACGTGCCTCCCCCCCCCCACCCCGTAGCTTGGGAGCTTCCCGGGGATCCTCTTGAGAGCAAGACACTGGGCTGGAGGGACAGCGCTGGGGCTGCTCTCGCCTCTTGACACGCAGAAGAGCGTCCCCTCCGTAGCCGGCTCAGCGATGGTTGAAAATGTGGAGAATGTGTAATGCATGTTCGCACTCAATAAAGTGTTTGAAAATAAACTTGTATTTAGATGCATTTTACTTTAATTACATCAGTATTTTCATAACAAACAATACATGTGCTTAGGGGGTAAGGGTTTCTTTAACTAATCTAGTGGAAGAGACTCGAGTGCTAAAATCCACGGGTTAGGGGGCGCAAATTACTTGCCTTGCCCCGGGTGCTGACAACCCACGCTACGCCACTGTGTATCTCTAGTGCCATTTGAAAAAAATCAGGGCCAACTCATTAGATGCGAGTCATTGTTGTTGTTCTTGTTGTTGCTCTTGTTGTAGCTTTCTTTCTAGCTTAATAAATATAAGCCAGCTTTACTTGAAAGGTATTTAACATGAGACATATGGAAGCAGTCTCTCACTGCATATGCACACACTCCACCTTGGCCATCTTGAATTTTCTGATAGTTAATTTCAGATTTGCGCAAATTTCAGGCTCAACTCTGCGATTTCTGCACATTTCGGCCTCCACTTTCACAATTTGCACAAATTGTGGTGCAGAGCCCGAAATCTGTGCAAATTTCCCTGGCTTTAAAAACACACACACACACACGCACAAATGGCAGTCCAATTTAAAAAAGGAAGTCAGCATGCTGGCTCGATCTATGTCAGATCAAGTCGGTGGCAGCGTACGGTTGATGGAACAGAATCTATGGGGACGAGTCAAGGAAATCAATTTGATTTTTTACCACCATATCAGATTCCTCACACAGCCCTAACTCATATACACGACCATTTTGTGTCTGTAATTATAAAATTATAATAGCAAAACTTAAAAACCAAGAGTCCAGATGGATATTTAATCTAAATACAGTGGCTCCATTTGGATTAAATGAGAACATAGATTGGTTATCAACTGGTTTGTAGTATACTATTTTTTGCCATGGTTTTGTTGAAATAAATTATGTATAAAGACCAACTTCAGTGTAAGTTCGTTCAGAATACTAGATGTATAGCCACACTATCAGGCAACCTCTAAATGAAGATGACTACCAGGTGTGTGTAAGAGTATCACACCAGATAAATTACTCCATCTGCCAAACTCTGGAGCATTGCCTCAGGAGCTTGGTAGATGAAACCAACCTTGGTAAGTCAATATACTCCTTCTGAAAGGGTTCTCTTATATTTTTATTTTTTCTATCTTTTTAAATTTATAAAAAAAAATTCTTATCAATGTATGTACTAATAAAACAAATGTATATTTTATATAGAATTGGAGTGATACAGAGCATTAGCTTGTATATTGACCTTAGTGAAAACTACAGGGGTGAGCATGATATCATTTAATTATGTTCTATATTACTACCAATTTCTTATGAAAAACTAGCAGACTGTAGTTTGATTCATTGTAAGTTTTGTATTTTTCCTAAGCCACTGAAGAAGGCCTTTGGGCCGAAACGCGTTTGGCTTCTACACACAAGTAATGAAAGCTTACATGCTGTGAGGACATTCTCTGGAAGCACCAAACAAAAAAAACTTTGGCACTAATATTACTTCATCTAAAGAGAGAGGTCCTCAAGTCTGAAAGGACATTTGTATCATCTTCAGCCCTTAAGACGTTGTATTTTACAGGTCTACGTAATTGTTGTTGTCTTATACATGTTATATATATATAATTTTTAAAAAAACATTTCTGGAAATTTTTATATTACATTATAAAATTTAATCTATTTTACTATATTTTATGGTTATTTTTTTATATATACAAATTCTTGACTTTTAAGTTTCTATGCTTTGTGTTTGTCAGGATTTTAAACATAGTCCCTTGTTGTATGTTTCTATTATAAAACTGGTGGCATATCGCTAGTGTTATGACTTTCAGGCACATTTCCTTGATAAAGCATCACAGCCTCTGCCGCCTTCTTCTTCTTCTTCTTCTTCTTCTTCTTCTTCTTCTTTAAATGTATGTGTCACTTCCCACAAAAAGCAGTCTTGCAGCGACTCTCATACACAATACAGAAACCCATGGTTGATTTTAACAGAGGGGTGGGAATTAATCAGAACAATAATACATTTTTTTTTTAAAAAAAAAACCCGTTAAAACATTATCTAAAAACAATACAGTATGCAAAGTGTTCATCCACAAATACACAAAATCTACCCCTGCTCACAGCTGACCTCAGGGACAGGGTAAGTTCATATGGGGAGGCACCGTCCTTGAAGTATTGGGGACCTGAGCCACGGAGGGCTTTTTAGGTTAAAACCAGCACTTTAAATTTGGCATGGAAATAAATCGGCAACCAGTGCAGGTGAGCCAGAACTGGGCTTCTGTGTTCACATCACCTAGTCCCAGTCAACAGTAGTGAGAGCCCCTTAACACATGACTCTGTGGTTGCTTCCATAGCAATCCAAGGATGTGCCAAGACTTCCACTCACACAGTTCTTCCTGACAGCATTTTTATATGATATGCAAAGTAACAACTGGCCCCTTCAGCAGCTGCATGAGTATTATATAAACATGAAGTCAGAAAGAACCACGGGAGCAGAAACATCAGCCCCCTAGATGCAAACATCTAGGTTGTATCTAGAGCTCAGCTATATGTTACATTAGAAATATAGCCAGCAGCTACATCTTTTTTGTTTTTCACAGTTGGGGGGTGATTTCTATTGGGACTCAGACACATGGGGAGGGGAGGTTTTACTGATAATCCACCTTGTCTGCAGCTATGGTGCTTAGAAAAAAAACAAACATTGGCACCATGAAGGTCTTTTTGTCTAAGCCCCATAGGTGGGTGGGGCGGTGGTGATTATCAGTAAAATCAGAGCTAGGGAGGGAAGGATTAAACCTCCCCTACCCCTGTGGGGGACCCAATTAAGAACAGACCCTCCCAACTGAAAAAGAAGAAGATGTAGCTGCTGTGGGGATCTTTTTTAGACTAAAAGGAGACTCATCAATAGTTCTATAAATTTATTAATTTATCTATTACATTTCTATGCCAGCCAATAACCGAAGCTCTCTGGGCGGTTCACAACAATAAATAAAATCAAATGAGTAGTATACCATGTAGTTTAGCCCATAGTGACTGTAGCTACTAGCCATTGATAGACCTAACCTCCCTCAATTTGTTTTGTAGGATAGAAACACCCCAAGAAATGTTCTTTTAAGGATTGCCTTGGATTTAGTGTACTATATGCTCAGTGTTATTGTTTTATCTTCAACTGCTTCAAAAACATTTGTAAGGAGGGCATGTAGATAAATATACATGCATAAACATTCAAGAAGGCTTAGTTGCTCCTGATGTCATACAGTGGATGATAACTCTTGTTGAAGGACTGCCGTGGCATGAGATTTCCAACAACAGGATGCTGTGTGGCAGGTCTGCAGTGTGACAGAGTATGTAATGTGTCCTTGAGCAGAAAGGACTACAGCAGAGCAGCTGTGAACAGAAGGTCTGTTTGGGAGTGAAACTTGTTAAAGTCAGGCAGTGTGCCCAAGGTCATAAACAGAGTGTTGAGAGAGGGGAGGAGTTATATGCTGTAATATTCTCTCCCCACTAGTCTTTGACTCTATGCTTTTTGTGCCATGCATGGGGAGCCATGCACTGAACTGTATAGCTGTAATGAATCTATGCGTGAAGAACCTCAGTAAAAGTTTCTACTGATGAGCTCACGTCTCCTCGTTATTCTCTGAGCTTGCACACAACAACTCCTATCTTTGCTACGTGGGGCGGCAGCAAAATTTCGACACAGTCAGACAAATCTATAGCCAGGGATGGGGACTCGGTCTCGAGGACTCGACTCGTGAGTCGGACTGAGTCCCCCCTCTGACTCGACTCGGACTCGAGTCCCAATATTTTTAATGGGACTCGAGACTCGACTCGGGACTCGAGGCCAAGGACTCTTCAACATCCCTGGGCTGTGCCAGAAGGAGTGGAGAGGAGCGTGATTGCCAGCGAAGAGCGCATGGAAGCGAGGTGTGCTGCTGCTCGGCCACTATGGACGGCTACCAGGAGTGCAGCCCCAACAGTGTGTCCAGATTTATTTTGATTGATGTGTTGCGTACTTGGGAGAGGCAGAAGAAGGACCTGAGATTACTCTGTGTGGCTGCTCTGAGTGTGTTTCTGGTTCCAGCAAGTTCATCACCAGTGGAGCGGGTGTTCAGTGAGGGTGGAATTGTGATGAGATCTCACCGTTCCAGAATGGGGGCCAAACATTTAGAAAAAATTATGTTCCTCAAATGCAACATGGATAAGTTTTAGGAAGTACAGCAAGTTTATTTTTTAAAATCATTTTTCTAAAATGCAACCTTTCAGACATTTTGGATTTGGCTGCCTCTGCCTGCCTGTCTGGTTCCCAGCCTCCTCTGCCTGCCTGGTCTCTTCTTGACCAGTTCAACAGTTGAATTGTCCAAGACAAAGGCCTCTGCCTGCCTGCTTTGGGGTTCCCTGCCTCCTCTGCCTGCCTGGTTATTTTGGGTTTTTCGCCTGGTCTGTTCTTGCCAAAATTAGTAGCAGAGTTTTGAAATAAAAAGGCACACTTGTGCCTAGAATTTATTTAAACCACACATCTGAAGTAGCCTTATTTTGTTGGGAAAACCCCCCATTGATTTTAATAGGGACTCGTGGAGTCAGCTTTGGGAGTGACTCGTGACTTGTGACTCGTGAGTCACCATTTTGGACCAAGGACTCGGACTCGGACTCGAGACTTGGGTCCAAAGACTCGTGACTCGACTCGTGACTCGAGACCAAGGACTCTTCAACATCCCTTTCTATAGCTCTTCCGATGTACTTTGAAAAATGGCTAGCTAAGAGAGATCTATCTGTGCAATCCCAATAGTAGGGCTCTGAAAAAACAAACTATTAGTATTCATTCTTTCATTTGAGAAGCTGCTTCATTTTGTTGCTTTGTGGGCATATGTTGCTTCATTTCCTTCCCACTTCATAAACAAAGCTTTGTTTCTATTTCTCATTGATTTAAATAGGAAAATCACAATGTGCCTATAACGTTTACACTTTTTAACAGAAGTGGATGAAATTTTCAGAGATGGTAGCCCCTTCTGAGGGGGATGAAGCCCACTGAATGACAGACAAATAGGTCCAGGCATTTTTGTTCTAAGCATCTTTAATGTGGAGCATTTTTTTGTCAAACCCCCCCCCCCCCACTTCTGTTGTTTTCCTTACACAGAAAAGGCTCCTGAGTCAGTTGGAAATTGTTACAAAGTTGGGCAAAGGCAAGTCACATACACTCAAAAACAGCTTCTAAAATACAAATATGATATGGAGTGGAGATATGATCGCACTCTTCCAGTATTTGAAGGGATGTCACACAGAGGAGGGCAAAGATCTCTTCTCGGTCATCCCAGTTTGCAGGACACGGAATAATGGGCTCAAGTTACAGGAACCTAGATTCCACCTAAACATCAGGAAAAATTTCCTGACTGTCAGAGCAATAAGACAATGGAATCAACTACCTAGGGAGGTCGTGGGCTCTCCCACTCTGGAGGCATTCAAGGTGCAGCTGGACAGACATCTGTCAGAGATGCTTTGACCTAGATTCCTGCATTGAGCAGGGGGTTGGACTCGATGGCCTTGTAGGCCCCTTCCAACTCTACTTTTCTATGATTCTATGAAACAAACCTTCATTGTGCAACCAGGCTTTGTTTTCTGAGTGCTTTAGTTCCACCTGTTCTTCTTTGCTTCTTCTGTTCCCGTTTTAAACCAACTAGAAAGTAACCTAAGTACACAGATTAAGGACACAATCCATGCTGGCTGGAGCATGCTGAGAGCTGCAGGACTTTTTTCTGTCTATACACGCACAGAATTACACCCTTAAACAAATTTAGGTCTGGGAGGGGATTGCACTTTAGGAAGTGGAGCATGCACTCAGATGGATTTCACCAGCAGTTTTCCTTTGAAAATGATCGCCAATAGATTTTGTGATGTTTTCTAGAAAGATCTACATATTTTGCTCTCCAGTAACCTAATTTCCTTGTCCTAGTTATGTTTAGGAATTTTGCCAGCCTACCAACCTACATATTTGCCTTTTATCATTCACTACCTCATACACTTTTCTCAGCAAGAGTTCCGAGTCACATTATAGTAGCCCTAGGAAATCCAGTTTCCTATTGACTTTGGAACAGTACTTCTGACTTTAATGAAGTGTTTGCTTAAAAACAATTTTACCTGAGCGATCAAATGAATATGATATTGTACAGCATTTATGTATACAAATTTCTTTCTATGCAAGAAATATTCAGCTACATATGCAAAACTATTTGTTTTTAAAAGTATGGTAATCACTGTAAAGCGAGGAAGTTACCATGACCACAACCATCCCTTTAAGGTTCCATCACCTCCTCACTCAAATCTCTCCTTCTGACTAGAGGTTGAAAACTTACTACTGCAACCCAACAGTACATTCTACAACTCATCCATGCAGAATTTGCTGAAGACCCTCCCGCACCCGTCTCTATATTAGCCAACTTACGAAAGTAAGAGCTGGCAGTAGAAATCTTCCTCCCCAACATTTCTGAATTCCTTGTACTTAGGACTGTATTTGAGTGCAAGGAGGGCGGGCATGGTCTGTCTGGCCAGAAGCTGTACTCTACTGTATGGCCAACCTTCTTCAACCTGGTGTCCTCTAGATGTTTTGGATTACAACTTCCATAATCCCCAACCATTGACTGATGGGAGTTGTAGTCCAAAACATCTTCAGTGCACCAGGTTGGGGGAAGGCTGTTGTATTCTCATAATAAGCCACACACCCCTTTAACCATACCCTCCAACATTTCAGATGAAAATAGGGACATACATGTGAATTTGTAAGAGGTATGGATAAGCAACATGAAGGTGTGATCAAGAGGGTGTGGCCAGGCAACATTTCATTTCATTTATTTCATTTATATACTGCCCCACAGCCGAAGCTCTCTGGGCGGTTCACAAAACATGAGGGTGTGGCCAAGTGTATGGCCAGGCAACCAAAGGGCATTGTCAAGTACAAAAGTTATTAGAGGAAACACACAAAATCTTATATATTATCAGTATTACATTATTATATATTATTTTATATATAATTTATATTAAAAAATTTACATTACTTAAACCCTTAATTGTTGCTATCTGGTGCTTTTCAGGGGGGTCAGTGCTTGCAGGGCAATCTCTTTCTTTTTATTTTAAAATTGTCAGGATTGGCACAAATTCAACAGGTGAAGCTTACCCACCCACCCACACCCCCAAACATGGAGCTTCAGAGAGAAGGGGAAGTTTCTTGCATTTCCTTCTGACACTGTACCTCACCTGTTAGAGGCACAGAGTCAGCTCTGTTAGGAAATAAGATCTGTGGCAATATAAAGATAGGAATCGTGATAAATTCCCTCATTCACCTCTCCTTCTGCATGCGTGCACACACTTCCTCCCATCGGTTCCTTCCCTGCTCTCTTTCTCTCCATGGGCAGCCATTTGAGCCTAAGCAGAGCTATCGTAAAGGGGCCATGGGCAAAATTGCAGCTAAGCTAAAAGTTTTAGGTTAGCTGCAATTTTGCCCATGGCCCCTTTAAGAGCATCTTAAAGTAGCTTGCGGGAGGCAGGGGAATTCGGGACTCTGTATAACAAAGTGAGAAGTCGTGATGGCTTAAGGGTTTTTGAGGGTCCCAGCATTTTTGGGGCAGTTGGAGCCTATGCTTTAACACATATTGTTAGCTCTTATATGTTCAAGGCAATCTTGATATTCACACACACACACACACACACACGGAATTCAAGTGGCTTGCAGCCTGAGGCCCTCTTCACACACATGACGACAATTTCCATGGAATAAGACGCCCCACTGCAGGGGAGTACCTGGGCAGGGCTGATCGGCATCTCCAGAAAGGTAGGAAAAAACCCTGCCTGAAACCCTGGAGAGCCACTACTATTCAGCGTCAACAATACTGGGCTAGATAGACCAATGGTCTGACTCAGGATAAGGCAGTTTCCTATGTTGCTATGATTGTGTGGGATTTTCTTATGCAATTGGCTCTCTGCTAGGTAGGAGGTATAGTGTCAATCAGATAGGGGGAAAGCCACATGACCTGCCCCACTCACGCGGCTGCATTATTCACATGCATACGCCTGCACAGTAGGATCACTTCCACAGTGATGGATACACTTGTGTGAAAGGGCCTGAGCTTGTCAAACTTCTAGATAGGAAAGAATAATGCATGGAAGTCTCTCCCTCTCTGGCATGTGTACCAACTTGATTTTTCATTTAACCTTCTCATCCTTTCCCTTCCAGTCTTCCCACTCTGTTTCTGCCTGCTAAAAATCTATCAATGCTTTTGATTTTAAATTACTAAAAACACAAGTCCCTGAAGAGTATAATTAAGCAATGATTCATTGATTTTATCTGCAGAAGTAAAACTGAAGTGCACTGTATTTTTCTTAATTGTCTCTCATACTGTGTGTCCTTTCCGTCTAATTATATCCTTCCCATGTTTAACAAGCTGATACTATTCATTCTTCTTAAAAATTTACTAGGCTATTATAGTGCTACTAATTTCTTTTCAGCTTCTCTCCTGGATAACTTTTTTTGCCTTGTTTACTTGTCTTCTCTTCTGGTTAAAATAAGGAAGTGCCTCTAAATAAGTTACATTCGTATTTCTACTTCATGTACTTGAAAACACGAATGGCTTTCGCACCAAAGCCTGAAACCGCTTTCGACATTCTAGAGATGCCTTGGGGGAGGAGAAGAAGCGTGTGTGAGATTAGCAGTTCCTCTCCTCTTACCTTTGTGCCTCTGAGGGGGATGGGAGAGGCATCACAGAGGGAGGTGGGAGAGGCACCACAGAGGGAGGTGGGATGTCACCCCATAAAGTTATGTGTAACTGCCCCCTTTGGGTGACACCTGGGAGTGCAGAAAGTGGAAGTGCACGTCATTGACATAACATGACATTGATACTTCCTTTAACTGCTTCTCTAGAACATTCAAAATGGCTCTTGGGGTGTTTCCAGACAGAGGGCTCCTAGTGCTACTAATCAGAGTTACTGTGCAGCTATTCCATCTCCCCCCCCCCCCTGTGGTAAGTAAAAAGATGGAAGAAGTGGTGAGAAAACACAGGAGGGTTACAAGTGGAAGATGAGAACATCTGAGTCCTCTGTAAAATGCCATGAATGAGGCAGGGTAATGGTACAATAAATGCCTAATCTGGAAGCAGCCTTAGGGACCTGGAGCATAACTTGGAAGAAGCACTTAGGAAAGACAGTGGTAAGATGCCAGCACCACAAGTTCTGAAGAAGTTATTTATGTCAGAATACAGGAGGCATTCAATCTCAGTTTTATCTTGCCTCTCCCACTATCCCTTAAATCACTATGAAGCATTCCTACCGTCTGTTACAAGCAAGATAACGCCGTGATCGCAGAGTATTGCAGGGAGCTCAAGTTTCTATCAAGTTTAGCTACGCCTCTGCACTGCTCTTGCTTCCATAGCTGAGGGTCAGTTGAGGTCTCATTACCTGCAAATGCTTTTACCTACCCAGAACCAAATGGGATGATACAGTAGGAGATAGTGTGTGCAAGGGTGAGGTTGCTGCCAAATTAATATAAAGCTGGGGTGGGCTTTCTGCCTGATGCACTTCCAGATCCTGCTCAATCCCTTCCTCTGGCTCCATTATCAAAAGATGTTCTAGAATTATTATTGATCTGAGTCCCCCCCCCTTTACTCTGTAAGAAAGTTTCATATTTGGTATGTCAGCTTATACCAAATATGGAGAGCCAGTGTGTCATAGTGGTCAAGGTGTTAGATTGGGATTTGGGAGATCCGGGTTCTAGTCCCCACTCAACCATGAAGCTCACTGGGTGACTTTGGGCCAGTTGTTGACTCTCAGCCTAGCTAGCCTACCTCACAGGGTTATTGTGAGAATAAAATGGAGAGGTGGAGGACCATGTGAGCTGCCTTGGGTTCCTTGCAAGAAAAAAAGGGTGAGATATAAATGTAATAATAGATTAACTAATCGATCAATCAATTAATTAAAAGTTGATGCTTTGCTTCAGGCACCAGCCTTGCCCGAGGTTGGGCTGGCTGGCATAAGGAGCTGGGCCTTTTCGGAAGTTGTGTCTGTACTCTGTAACACTCCTTCCCTAAGAAGAGAAGTTCATCTGACCCAATCTGTTATGAACCTCAGGAGACTTACAAAGATTTCCCTGTATGGCAGATTCTTAGGGACAGCAACTGGTTGTCTACCTTGGGACTTGTTTCATGGAACTATTTTACATGTATAGTTACAAAGGTTTTTCGGTACTCCCCTGTTTCATTTATTTATTTATTTATTTATTATATTTGTCAACTGCCTATCAGCTAAAAGGCTCCCTGGGTGGTTTACAAAGAGAAACAAGATAAAAACAGTCATCTTAAAAACAAAAGAACATAAAATAAAATGCAGAGCAATATAAAATCACACAATAAAACCAAGCAGCCAAAAAGAATCAGTCCAGAGGTACAGTAGAATAATAAAAATGAATAAAAAATCAACCATTAAAATATTGGACAAATAAAAAGGTTTTCACCTGGCACCTAAAAGAATACAGAGTGGGCGCCAGGCACATCTCTTTGGGGAGCTGGTTCCACAAATGGGGTGCTACAACTGAGAAGGCCCTTCCCCTAGTAGCCACCCTCCTAACTTCCTTTAGAGGGGGCTCTCTGAGAAGCAGGGCTTTTTTTCTGGTGGAACTCACCGGAACTGAGTTCCAGCACCTTTTCTTCTATTAATTGCATTACAATTTAATCGCCATCTACTCCCGAGGAAATGTAATCCAAGAGTTCCGGTACCCTTTTCTCCAGAAAAAAAGCACTGCTGAGAAGGACCTCCGAAGAGGATCTCAGAGTTCAGGCAGGCACGTATGGGACGAGGCATTCCTTCAGATACCCTAGCCCCAAATCGTTTAGGGCTTTGAATGTCAATGTTAGCATTTTGAATCGGCCCCGGACTTCAATTGGTAACCAATGTAATTCATAGAGGACTGGCGTAATATGTTCTTGTTGGCCAGTCCCCGTTAGCAGCCTTGCTGCTCTATTTTGAACCAATTGAAGTCTCCAGACCATTTTCAAAGGCAGCCCCACATAGAGCACATTACAATAGTCCAAACGAGAGGTTACCAGAGCGTGGATCACCATTGCTAGGCTCTGTCTGTCCATTATTATTATTATTAATAATAATAATAATTATTATTATTATTATTATTATTATTATTATTATTATTATTATTTATCGCCCATCTGGCCGGCAACCGGCCACCCTGGGCGATGTACACAGAATAAATCAATAAAATACATTTAAAACAATATAAAAATTTTAAAATCTTAACCCACCCCATATTCCCGCCTGAACAACCAGGTTTTTAATGAGCGACGGAAGCTCAGCAGAGAGGAGGCAGGGCGGAGGTCACTCGGGAGAGAGTTCCACAGTACGGGGGCCGCCACAGAAAAGGCCCTCTTCCTCGTCCCCACCAGTGTAGCTGCTCTGGCTGAAGGGACAAGGAGAAGGCCATCTGTGGCAGATCTTGTTGGGCAGCCCACTTGGTGTTGCTGGAGACGCTCCTTGAGATAGACTGGACCGGAGCCGTATAGGGTTTTAAAGGTCAAAACCAACACCTTGAATTCGGCTCGGCAAGCAACTGGTAGCCAGTGCAAATCCTTCAGCACTGGCGTGATGTGATCACGCCGGCGGCTGCCCTTAATCAGGCGAGCCGCCGCGTTCTGTACCAGCTGTAGCTTCCAAACCGTCTTCAAGGGTAACCCCACGTAGAGCGCATTACAGTAGTCTAGGCGAGAGGAGACCAAGGCATGAACCACTGATAGGAGCAGGTGATTAGGAAGGTAGGGGCGCAGCTGCCGTATCAGATGGAGTTAATACAGCGCCGCTCGGCTCACAGCTGCCACCTGAGCCTCCATGGACAGCTGGGAGTCTAGAATGACCCCCAAGCTGCGGACCTAGTCCTTCAGGGGTAAATGTATGTACCCCATTCAGCACCAGGTCAACATCCCCTAACCTCCCCTTGTCCCCCACCAGCAGTACCTCGGTCTTGTCGGGGTTCAGTTTCAGCATGTTCCTTCCCATCCAGCCACCCACTGCCTCCAGGCACTTGGACCGGGTCTCAACAGCCAACCTCGGTGAGGACTTGAAACAGAGGTAGAGCTGCGTGTCATCCACATACTGATGACACTGCACCCCAAACCTCCTGATGATAGCTCCCAGCGGCTTGAGGTAGATGTTGAGTAACATCGGGGGGAGGATGGAACCCTGCGGCACTCCACAAGTGAGCAGCCGAGGGTACGAAGCCTCCTCCCCGAGAACTACCCTCTGGTACCTTCCAGAGAGGAAGGACCGGAACCACTGCAATACAGTGCCTCCCAAGCCCAAGCCCAAGCCCTCCAGGCGGTCCAGGAGGATACCGTGGTCAACGGTATCAAAAGCCGCTGAGAGATCGAGGAGGACTAGAAAGGAGCATTCGCCCCTATCCAAAGCCCTCCTCATATCATCCACCAAGGCGACCAAGGCCGTCTCCGTCCCATGTCCAGACTTGAAGCCCGACTGGCACGGATCTAAATAATCCAGATAGAGTTGTAGTTGGTAAATCAGCTTAAACTGATAAAAGGCGCTCCTTGTCACCGAGTCTACTTGTGACTCCAGCGACAGTTCGGAGTCTAGGAGCACCCTCAAACTATGAACCCTGTCCTTTAGGGGGAGTGCAACCCATTCAGGGCAGGTTGAGTATCATCCCACCGGACAGACGACCCACCTACAAACAGCACTTCCGTCTTGTCTGGATTGAGTTTCAGTTTATGCTTTAAATCTATATTTTTCTATTGCTGCTGTTTTTAAAATATATTTGTGAACTACCCAGGGGACTTGAGTGTGCTGTGTCGAGGGATAACAAAATTAAATAAAATATAGCATAGTGCAGCTCACTCTTGTTAAGAAATCAGCAATGTACGCTGGCTTAAAAAAACAAAACAACGCTAGGGAGCAATCTCAAACATTATCTAGAAATATATTTAAGATTAAAAGGTTTCATTGTCTGCTTAGCTTATCCTTTCTTTAACCTGCATGTGCGTCTCATGAACAAGATGCACGAAACCACAAATAATTCACAGTGCTGTGTATCAAAGAACATATATGAAAAAGTGAAAGTGGTCATCAACCCACATTTACCCTGGAGAGTTAACTGATTTCTCATATCCTCATCCGAGAAGTATAGCCTGGCCCTGGCCATGCTCTTGTAAGTGGAGAGAATTCTCTTCTGCTGATATACCCTGCTTTTGTCTCAGTCACTCTTCTCTCTCTGAGCAGTTCACTGGGAAGTGCAAGGCTCTCCAAGGCTGATGCATCACCCACACCCTAGTTCATTCTTTCTCTTTGTTTTCTTTGTCACCGCACTCCTTCTTTCCCAAAGCTTCCATTGACAGTTGTTCATTATTTCTGTTTATCTGCTTCCAGAGACCAGACACTGAAATAACAGGGAAGACAGTGATCTATATTTATGTTATTGATCCCTTCTGTACTAATTGTGGTACCCTTTGTGACCACTAATTTGCTAGGCACAACTAGAGGCCTTGAAAAATTTCAGTTTATCGAATGTATACGTTCATCTGTCGGGTGGTGGGATTTATTGATAAGGCAAGCATGGTATAATATGTGGATTAAAAACTTTGTTTAAAATGATGGTGTCATTCAAACCAGTGCCGCCTTTCAGTGTTATCTCTTCTCAGGACCAGGCCTATGTATTTGGCAAATATTGGGAGCACATGCAAAAAGATAAGCTCCTATTTTGCAAAAGTCAGGATTTTAGATTGGATGCATATCTGAATACACATTTGGAGAATGGAGGAATTTAATCATAATTCAATTTTTAAAAATTGATTAGGTTCAAACTCAGTAGAGTAGATCCTTTGAAATTAATGGAGTTTCAGTTTGTCATGACTAGCTTAGTTCCCACTGATTTCAATGGGTCTACTCTAAGTATGATGAACATCTGTCAAGGTTCCGCTACTGCAGGGACCCCTTAACCTTCCTTTGGGAGATTTCTGCCTCTCCTCAAAGCCCCTCCCGTTCCAGGAGATCAAGTCCTTTTACAGCTTCCAATAGCATGGGTGTAGGCTGTAGACGTGGTGAATAAGTCACTCCAAACTCTCAGGGTAACCAACAACACTTTACTTATAATATTAGGGTTTTTACTTAATAGAGTGGTTATAATTCAAAAGCATGTAGGATAAAATAAAACAAACAAACAATCCAATGTTCTCTAGTTAAACTTCAGACTACCTATCTGCTATGCAGCCAGTTTCTCTTTCTCTCTCTCTGCTTCTCTCTGCTGTTTCTCTGCTGCTGCTTCTAGCTCTCTCTCAGCACTAACTGCTAGCTGACCACACCCCACACACATATATAGCCTTCCCAGGAATGGAAGGTTATAATCATGTGACCTTGAATAGGAGATCTAATTCTTAACTTCTATTGGGTAAACTAAAACTCTCAAACTCCCCCTCCCATCCAAGTGTTTGGGCCTTCAGGCTTCAACAAACTCAAGCCTGTGTAGGCCTCAACAAACCCAATCCTGTGTAGGCCTCAATCCCTCACAACATCTGAACAGACCTGGACAGCTGGATGTCATCTGATCTTGGAAGCTAAGCAGGGTCAGACCTGATTAGTATTTGGATGGGTGACCACCTTGGAATACCAGGTACTGTAGAGAGGGACTATAGCTCAGTGTGACAGAGCACATGCTTTGCATGCAGAAGGACCCAGGTTCAACCCCCGGCCTCCAGGTAGGGCTTGGAAAGAATCCTGCCAGAAACCCTGGAGAGCTGCTGCCAGTCAGTGTCGACAATACTGGCCTAGATGGACCAATGGTCTGACTCAGTATAAGGCAGCTTCCTATGTTCCTATGATCTGGATCCAGCCCACTGATTTCAGTTTGGCTAGGATTTTTTTTCAGACTAATGGAAATGTTTCACAAAATACTAATTTAAAAAATCACCAATACTGTATAAGTATTATGGAATGCAGAGAAACAAGCAAACATGCAGCCTTGGTTTCATTCATTTTCACAATGAACAACTCAGGGAAATAAACTAATGCAGTGAAAGTAAGGCTAAGTGAATGAATGCCAATAACATTATTTTGAATTAGGAGCAAATATCTTTAAAGCTATACATTCTTCAAGTATTTGTCAAAGCAAATAAACGTCTAAATTTAAAGTTGAGAAGTCCAGCTCATTTCAGCTTCATGGGGCACCATTATAAGGTAAATGCAAAAATTGTCCACTACTGGGCATGAAACAGCCAGCTGCTTTCCTGGCTACTTTGGCAGGCTAGGCAAAGAGGGAGCAACATCTTGCTTGTTGAAATGAGCTGGCGAACTTGTGACCACATGCAGGAGGTACCAGTTGATATAACTGTCTTGGTTAGGACTCCATATTGCAAGCACTAAACATGTGAGTTTCGTGAACCACCTACTTTCTTCCTATGCCTGTGCTGCCCAACAGTCCGGGCCCACCGTTACTACTAGTGTAAACTGGGAGACTCAACTGGCCACAACTTGCATACATTATTACTGTGATATGGCAGAAACCACACGGAAGCAGCTTTTGGCAGCCGTGCTATCATATAAACCAGGCTTCATTTTCTCTTTTGGGATATGCGTGTTGTGCATTTTATATCCACATCATTCTAAAAGGGGACACATGGTTGTAACCTCAAAATGTGGAACCTTTGGAACCTCAAAATGTGGCCCCATAAACATCTTGTCCCTCCTATGCATGTCTTAATGGGCTGCTTGGTGCCTGTTCTTTAAACATTGACCTATTTTATTAGTTCTTCCACTCCCTATCCCACTATCTTGTCTTGCGGCTGCCTTCTAACAGCACCCATTGTCAGCAGTATCTCATGACATCCGTTTACTTGTTCAAATAATTGATACTTGCATAACTTTGAACAAAGTGATCTATTGCCACTATAATTGATTTCTGTGAGGCAGAATACTCTACTACCTGCACATTAATCTGAAAACAAAAGACATAACCTTGAAAGTTCTGAATTACAGACTCCACAGCTACCATTTTTCATTATTATTTCTTACACAATACATTGGAGGTAAGGGATCAAAATACACAACCCTTGGCCCAATCCACCAGCCAGAAGCTAAAGTATTTTGATATGTAAATGACATTCCTGCATGGCAAATCTAAACAGGTTTTACTACAAGTAGGCCCTGGAACAATATGATGCAGTGAGTGTGCACTGCTCCTGTTCAGTGTTTCAGGCTGTAATCCTCTAACCAATTACCTAGGATCAAACCACATTGATTGAACTCAAAATCACTTACTTCTGAGAAGACATGTAAAGGATTGCGTCAGTCTGCCAGCCACGCCCTCCTCCAGAATGCATCAATCTGTTGCCCCGCACACTCAGGGTTTCCCCCCCCCAAGCATCCCATGCCCACTGACAATGCTCAGTTTCCTCCCTGTTCTTAGAGGGTTCTTATTTCCTAAAGTTTTTTTTGTACTTCTTCAAGCTCTGGGGTTTTCTTAAGCCTGATGACACTTCCCTCTTGTGCATTTAGGTTCTGTTTGGCCTACATAAGCAACAGCCCTCATCTCTGAATGTCAGAAAGAGAGGGAATGAGCATTTCTCCCCACAACCCAAACCCTGGAAATTGTTATTTCATAAATGGCCTTAGATTTCTCTGTTAAGAGATCCTTAGATTCCCCACCTGGAAGGAAAGGATTAACCATAATGCAGATTGATATTTGTCACCTATGAGAACATCTAAGGGATTGGACTAGTTTAAATCCAAAATGCTTAATTTTTATCTAGGTTTCCGATTGGATTGGGTTATCAGTTAATGCTATTCATTGATTGATTGATTTGTTTTATATCTTGTCTTTCCACAAAAGATGACACTCAAGGAAGCTAACAATTAAATACACATTAAAAACAAAATCTTGATTAAAGTATAGCATAAAAACAAAAAAAAGTAAAAAATACAATTAAAAACACACAATAAAAGAAATAAACAGCACTCAGACAGCTCCACCACCACCCTTAGCAACCAACTAGTTTATATGCCAAAGGCCTGCCTGAATAAAAAGCCCTGTCTGAATGTTGTTTAATAGCTCCTTAAAACTGAGGAAGAACTTAGTGTAGCATGGTAGCTATGTGTGTGAACTGGATGTCCCTGGTATTCTCACTCACAGAACCTCTAAATGGGCTTTGGCAAACAAGATGGGAATCCCCCAAAACAGACAGGCTTTCCCCAATAATTCTGTGAGTTAGTTCATAAATGGAAGTTGATTCCAAATTGAGTCAAGAAGAGTTGGTTCATCATATATCATAAGGTTCCTAGATATACAGTACAGTGGACTGTTTTATGAGAATGCTGTTTAGAAAAGAAAATTAAACTGGAATTTGCTGCTGTTGCATTAGTGCTTGCAGGCCTAATCCAAAGACCATTGTAATCAATAGAATTCTTTTTAAGTTGCTTGCCACTGCATTTTCCTCTCAAAAAAAGGGCAAAACATAACTGAAAGTTGCTTGCAACTCTAGCTTAACTTATTGAACCAGGCCATTACAAGGGAACTGCTCTTAACAGCCTCTGTTCTCCTATTATGCTAATGCACTACTCAAAGGAATATACTCCCTTATACCACATTCAAAGCAATCTCAAAATGAATAGCTCTAGCACCACAAAAGTAAAAAACTAAATGCCTACATTTATTTCCGTTATGAGTGAGTAAATGGAAGCCCTGGGCTAAATTCAAACCACTGAGAGTGCTATCTCTTTCCTCTATTCCCCACCCCCTCAACTGCCAAGCCAAAGTCAAAAAAATGGTGTGGAAGGAGTGACAGCTATGGATACAGAAAGTACTGACAGGTCCTTTGGAGAGTGGGCACCTTAAGAACATAAAAAAGCCATGCTGAATCAGACCAAAGGCCTAACTTCTCCAGCATTCTGTTCACACAGTGGCCAACCAGCTGCCCATGAGAAACCCAGAAGTAGGACATGAGTGCAACAGCACCCTCCCGCTCATATTCCCCAGCAACTGAAATACAGAGGCATACTGCTTTTGATACTAGAGGTGGCATATAGGCATCAGGACTAGTAGCCACTGATAGCCTTATCCTCCATGAATTTGTCTAATGCCTTTTAAAACCATCCAAATTGGTAGCCATCACTACATCTTACGGAAGTGAATGCCATAGTTTAAATATGAGCTGTGTGAAGAAGTACAATAATTAGGGATGTGCATGGAGTTTGATTGGGGGGTGGAAGTCCGGCAAACTCATCGGACTTGACCCCCCCCCCAAGCTCCGCTCACCCTACTTTTCCCAGGCTCGACTCACATTCTCGCAAGCCAAGCCAGGGAAGCGACTTCCAGTTTCCAGCGCTACATTGTTTACGTAGAAAATGGCATAAAATACGTTAAAAATGGCTGCGATTTATGTAATTTGCGAAAAAATCACGGCTGTTTTTAATGTATTTTTCATTATTTTCTGCGTAAACAACGTAGAGCTGGGGACACGGAAGTCCGGTGAGTGCCTCAGCTGGCGCTCGCGCTCGGATCAGCTTGCATGGTGGGAATGCTCAGCTCGCATGCCACGAGTCGAGTGCCGGGTGGGTCGCCCATCCCTAGAAGTACTTTCTTTTTCCTGTCCTGAATCTCCCACCAATCAACTTAATGGAATGACCCCGGGTTCTACTATTATGAGAGAGGGTGAAAAATGTCTCCTTATCCACTTTCTTCACACCATGCATAATTCTGTACACCTGTATCATGTTTCCCCTTACTCACTTTTTTCCCAAGCTAAACAGGCCCAGTCATCTTTCTTCACTGGGGAGTTGCTCCAGCACCTTGATCATTTTAGTTGCCCTTTTCTGCCCTTTTTCCAACCCTACAATATCCTTTTTTAGGTATGGTGACCAGAACTGTACGCAGTATTCCAAGTTTTGTTGCATCCTTGCCCTCCATCCTTCTTTTCCTGTTCATAATATTTCTCAAGCAAAACAAGTTGCCAACCAGGACAATAAACACTTCCTGTAGGTTGATCTTTTCTTCTATTATTTACACATTTTCTTCCACTCAACATTGCGTATGCAATCTTTGCAGGAGGTTCCTGGATGCAGAGACTAGAAAGTGCTTCTTACAATTCTGAGGGCTGGTTCGATGTTAATGATTTCAGCTTAATAAACCATGCTTAGTCAAGATTAAACCTCAGTTTTCCATTTCAAATGTAAGAGAGAAGAATGTTTTAATAAACCCTGAAAGACATCGGAAAGACAGAACCGTACCAGCTGCTTGATCTAGTTTGTTGTATTTTAAGTGTGCTTCTTTCAAAATTATTGCTCAGCACTTTAAAACTTTGATGAGTAAAAGGTGCTTATACATTTCCTAAATAAATAAATATGTTCTTTGCATGCATGAGTAAGTAGTACTGAACACTTACTGCCCTGCCTAGGTAGGTTCAGGGTACAACTCATCTGATTAGAGCTATGGATGGCAGATAATCTGACAAGAAGTCCTCGACATTTTTGTCTTACTTCTTTAGTTATTTGGAGTGTGATTTCCTTTAGTATAGAGTTTATGAAAAGAATGGGGGGGGGGCTTTTGCAGTACAATTCTGATCTTTGTGAACAACTTGCCATTTGTTAACAACTTTGTTATTCCTTGCTTAGCCCTCCCTCTGTATTCTTTTAAAATTATACTATTTTTAAAAAACATCTGAGATTTTTTTTCATGTGAGGAAGAAAAAATAGTACTTAATCACTAGCTGGCTTTTGCTTGGCTCCACTACAAATGAGTAGTGGAGCCCGGAGTCTCACAGTCAGCTGCTCATTCTGTGTATCATATCTGAACTTGCTACACAACTACATGAACATCTTTCTGCTCTTCTTGAGATTGGCTCCCCCCTCCCCCATGTACCGACATTCCCTGTTCTATTAGACCTCGTGTAATCGTTTCTCTGTATTCATCTATTCACTGACCTGAAGCTACAAACAGAAACCTCCCAATGTTCCAAAATATGCCGACAGAACAATCACTCATAAGGATTTATCTGGCTTTGGAGTTCATGCACTGACCCGCTGTTATATATCACCTTCCAGTTTTTATGTATTTTGTCAAAAAGCAGCTCTCCTTGCTGAAAAGGAGGGTGTTTTCTCGGCAGCAGTAATAGAAGAAAGGTAGGAGGAGGCTTTCAGCAACAAAAATCTGCACACACATATTGCTCTGAGTGAGACAAACAAAGGAGCACTAACAACCAATTGGACTGCAGTGAGAGTTTGGCTGGAAGAAGGGAAAAAATAGGGGAATACTGTTAGAAGTCAACACCCGCACACACCACATATTTTGCCCTATGCAATTCATTGAACAAATGCTTACTAACATAACCTAAATAAAAGAATTCTTAAAGCCAACAAAAGATATCTATTTTTTATTTATTATATTTATACCCCGCCTTTTTTCCTGCAAGGAACCCAAGGCAGCTTACATAATGCTCCTCCTCCTCTCCATTTTATCCTCACAACAACCCTGTGGGGTAGGCTGAGAGTCAGTGACTGGCCCAAAGTCACCCACTGAGTTTCATGGCCGAGCAGGGACTAGAACCTGGATCTCCCGAGTCCCAGTCCAACACTCTAAACACTATGCCACACTGGCTCTAGAGATAGAAGGCCAGCAAGTGAAATGTGGTTTCTGGTATTATTATTTATTTACTAATTATACTTTCAAGTGTCCAATAACAAATGTTCTCTTACAAACAGGTAAGAGAATACAATACAATACAAACAATAAGAAGGAGAATAAAATACAAGACAAAACAACAAATAACACAGGGATGTTGAATACATGTAGAGAGATATAAGAACAGCCATGAAATCTAAAATCAGAGGGAGAGATCCTATGGCCCCTAGACAGCGTCTGAGTGGCCATAGGGTATTTTGGATTCCCAGTTCCAAGGTTGGAGACAACACTCTGATCTCAGAGTGTGGAATCAGAGATCCGACCCCTCCAACCCGGTCAGGATGTGCTTTGCCAGCACAGCTCCACCTGGTGGCCACTATCCAGGTAGCAACCTGGCCAGCACCCTTCTTCTCAGGGTTTGGCCCTTTACCTCCAGCTGCTTTCAGGCCTGCTAATGCAGATCAGCTGGGAGCTGCTGGGAGGGCTACTTAAGGGCTGCCTCAGCACTCCAGCTTTTGCCACAGCAACACGATTCCTCATGTTGTTGCAGCTGGCTCCTGACTCTCTCTCACTAGCTCCAGCCCTTGCCTGACAGTGCTTGACCTTCACCTGTTCCTGACCTATGCCTCTGGCCCTGCTCTGGCTGACTGAATCTTGCTTGACTCTCAACTCTGCCTCTGGCCCTTGTCTGAACCTGGTCTGCTTCTGGATCTGCCTTCTTGCCTCTGGCCCTTGCTTGGGCTCCGCTTGCTCTCGAGCTGTACTTGACCACTGCTTGCCTACCAGACTGCCCTTTGCCTCTGGCCCCACCTTGCTTGCTACGTGTACTGACCTCAGCCTGGCTCCTGGGCTCTGCACTCTCCTGACTTGCTCCAGCCTCCATTATCCCCTGGCCCCTGGTGTTCCAGCCAAAGTTCCTTACTGCCCATGCCCTGGACATTACATCCCCTGCCCCTCACAGCTGGCATGGAAAGAACTGCATCAAGACTGAGCAATTCAGTGGGTGGCAGGGGGAGGCCACCCACTGAATGGGGAGAGGACAGGGAGATGAATCTCACTTCTGTGGCTCCTTCTGCCCTACATGCTTGTAAGGCTCCAGTTTCAGGGGCTTATGATAATCGAGGGTGCAACCCATAGGATTGAGCCCTAAGGCTCTAAAGTGCCTTGGAAGAAAAGAAAGGACTTTTACCAGCAGCAACAATGTAGGTTCTGGGCTAGCCTCCTTGATGAGGACTTCCTATACCACAACTGAAGGTTCTCTTTCTTGTATCCTGCCACCTAACTTCCTTCAGCAGTAGCACCTGGAGGAGGGTCTCCAAAGATGATGTAAAGGTCCAAGAAGATACATACAGGAGGAAACATTCCTTTAGATACTGTGGTCCCAAGTCATTTAGGGCTTTGAATGTCAACACCAACTGTCATGGGCCAGCAACATCCTGTTACATGAGTGCGCCCACACTCCTTTTTGTCCCTTTCTTCCTGCAGCCTTTGCTACTGCCACCAAGTGGAAGTCTTTATTTCTCTGGCTGCCTCCACCAAGCCAGTGCTAAAACTCTCTAGGCATCAAGTATCTCTTTTTCCAAGTGTGGAGGTTGGCTATTAGATATGTGGTGGGTAACCCTCCCCCCCAAAGACAATGAAGGTTTAAATAACAATGATTAAAATTTTACTGAGGAAAAATGTCAAGAGGAAAAAGTTTTAAAATCTGATTGAGTACATAGACATACACACACATCACACAAAAGCCATATGAGCAACAGGGTGAGAAACAATGAGGATAAATGCATCCAGCTAACCTAACTTGACTGTGTCCCTATATCAGGGGTGAGGAATTTTGGGAGGTCTGGGGGCCATTTTCACCCCTCCTATACCCCCTCCCATGGGCCACACACATGCTGCAGGTGTAAAAAAAATGGGGGGGGGGAATAAAAACCCCAAAACAAAATGGCTTCTGGAGCTGCTACAGAGCAACAAAAAAACTAATTTGACCCTTTTGGCAGATCCAGATGCAATTTTGTAAAAATAAATAAATAAAATAAAGATTTTTTTGGGAGGTTCCACTGGAATTGAGGGGCTGCATGTGGCCTATGGGCCACATGTTGCCCACCCCTGCTCTATATTAATCAGCTTCCTTATTCAAGCAATATCTTACTGTTAGTGATCCAGCACTCTCAACCACTTCTCTGCTTCTTTCCTTCTCTCTCTTTTTCTTCTTTCTGCTTCTCTGTCCCTCTGCCATTTTGCCTTATGCTTTTATCACTTAAAATTATATATATATTTTCCTTGCCATCCAGCTCCATCCAATTAGGAGTGTAGTTGCTTGTTCATTTCTGCAAATTAAATTTCTACTATTTCCCGAGTTAAAAACCTTTTCTTTCTCTATTCCTCTGACCTTTTCTTGAGCTTTATACTCCTGCTCCCCTGAGCACACATTCCTGACCCTTACATTTTAACTAAACTTTTCACCTCTAAACTATTAACCCTTTTAGCTCAAATGGACTAGGACTAGCACACACACACATGATTTAATCCCATAATATCATAAAACCAAACTGAATATAAAAATTGAGGACAGTTCTGTTATTCACACCAATGCTTTGAATTGTGTTTGGAAAAGGAGTGGAAGCCAGTGTAGTTGATGAAACACTGGCATCTAAGAATGTGTGAGAAATTTGTGTCAGTTTGCTTTTGATCAGGATTTACCCATCACACCTTCCAGACTGAACATGGACTCAGACACCATCGGCAGTTGAAGTCCATACATTTCCCAGCTTGCAATGTGATTCACAGACCCAGAAAATAAATGTGTTTGACAGGATGCATACATCTGAAAAATGTGCAGGAAAAAATGTCTACTTTTTAAAAATGCACACAAATACACTTTAATCAATGAGAGAAGTATCCGTACATTTCAAAGATGTGCATAAATGATAGATTTGGGGAAATACACATGAAACTATGCATGGATTTTCATGCGAAAAGAGAAAAATCAAGTTCACAATCTGATTCAGACTCGAATTGGAATGATCTTCGAGATAGAATTTGGATAACTTCGGTGAGCTTGAGTCTTACTAATTCGCACATCCCTACAATCGGATGCCATCACATATCCATATTGAACAGTCCTAGTTAGTACCGTAGCAGCTACTGTTTTGAACTAGTAACTGAAGTTTCTGAGCCATCTTCAATGGTTGCCTCACGTACAATACACTGTAGTAATTCAATTGGGAGGCAACCAGCACATGGCGAACTGTCACCAGGCTATCTCTGTCCAGATAGGGTTGCAGCCGGTGCCTAAGCCTAAGCTGATGAAAGGCACCCCTAGCCACTGAGGTCATCTGTGATCTCTAACACAATTAATAGGGATGGGGGGAAACTTCAAAAGGGAGGAACTTGAAACACAAACTCCCTCCTGTTTCAGCTGCACCTGATTCAAAATGGGCTCACTGTGATGTTATGATATTGTGTGTAAATTAATATGTGTATATATGGTAAGTATAGTGATGTATTCCTGTTATGAGTCTATGGCTATAGGTAGGTATTCCTGTTGTATCTCTGTATTTATGGTAGGTAAGGAAGAATGGTGGATTTGCATATGTGAGCTGATTGGCTGAGAGAGTGAAGAGCGAATGAAGTGTGTGTGCTGTGTGAGGCAGATTAAGTTAGTTAGGAGTTTAGAGAGTCAGATCGATCAGAGACACTAGTCAGAGTTAGTGAGTGCAGGAATTATTAATGTGAACAGATGGTGAGGGTGAATTTAGAAATTGAATAGGATAGGAGATTAAATAGTATTAACTGAAACTTACGTATTGAACTTATTTCAAGAAACTTGTGTAGTTTAAATAAACTTTATTTTGTTTGTTAAAGCAACCTGTGTGAAAAGCAGTGCTTCACATATTGTCAGAGAACATAAAGGTGTTTATTAACATAAGGTGGGGATAATATAAATCCCAGGGACAGTGTGTGAGTCAAAAGGGTAAGGGTTATAGAGAGATAAACCCTAACCTTACAAAAACACACCCACAGCTCCAAAAGGAGGGCAAAAAAGAAGGCCCCATGAGGAGAGGGATGTGACACTCACATTTTGTCTCTTCTCATTCTCTCCTGGTCTCTCCTCCTTCCATAAGAAAAGAGAGGGGGGGAAGTTTCATCCTTGGAGTAGGGGGAATAGAGTGACAAGTGTAATAGAGCTCCCCTTTTCACCAGAAAGGTTCTGCAAGTAGAAATGTACAAGAATGACGTTTCTGCTGGCAAAACATGCAAGCTTGCCCTCTTCACAACCCCAATGCAAGCACGAACACATGTCTGCCGAAAATGTTTGCAAATCACCATACATGTGCTCACGTTTGATTTGGGCAACTTTCTACATTCGCTTTGCAAAAAAATTCCAGATTTGCCCAAATTTCTACATCAGCCCTGCTTTAGTCTATGGAGGAAACTTGCACAACTTTGGAAATTTCCATAAATTTGGGATTTTTGCACAAATTTCACAGTCAGTCACTTTTTTGTTTTGTGGGATATTTTCCCATTCATGCAAAATGAGCAACAATTGCAAAGACGAAAGTAAATTGGGTGCAAGACGAGAGGCGAGCCAATATTCGAAGAATTTTGGCCAGCTGAAATATTGCCATGCCTGCATAGACTCCCCTTGGATGCAAATGATACACAGAGCATCATTTCCTGTCAGGGACCCTGGAGCTTGTAGTCAAATCTGAACTTGCTGCACAAGCTACATCAGAACTCTTGTGCCTCTCGACAGTTGCCTCCCCTCCATTTCCATTAGACCTTGTATAATAGTTTCTCCTTATTCAATCTATTTTAAGGGATCTTAAAAAAAAACAAAACTGCTTGAAGATGTGATTTCTGTGTCAGTCATTCCCAATGGAATCATGTGAAAGAATGTGATGAAGAAATATACGCAAATGGTTCTCTCCTCTGAATTTAGTCAGCTCAAGTCCTTTGACTTTAACTTGCTACTGTTTTATTTAGATGTCTGCAGTGAAAGTGAAACTGAGACTGTGGTCCTAAGCACCCTCACACAGAAGAACATTACACTGAAATCCATTGAATTTTCTTTGAAGAAAATATGCATAGCATTGGGATATTTTTGTTCTATTCATCATGCGTCACACAACATGAGGGATCTAAAAATACCTGTGCAGATGTGATAACAATACAGGATTCATAGCACTCAAATTGTAATTGTAATTTGCTAGTTAAATACAATGCAAAATGTTATCCTCCAAATCTAAGCTTCTGCAAGTTCTCATTGAATTCAGCTGGGAATGGGGAAACACAAGTGATGTTCCCCCAGATTCTGAGAATTTGCCCAGATTCTCTGAGCATCATCGTGATGCTCCTCAATCCTTTGATTACCACGAGCACTTGCAATCACGGTATCATTTGCGTGAACAAGAAAATTGCACACAACGAACATGACTGAACAAGAAAAATGTGCAAAAAATTGAGTATTTTTCAAAGTTGTGCAACTTTTCCCCATAGACTAAAGCGTGAAATTGCACAATTTTGAACTGCTTTTTCTCTGAAATTTCCTCTATTTTCAATATGGGCACATGATAAAGAATTTGCTAACGTTTTAGGAGGACACATTCTCCTCCTTGCACTCCTGTTTGGGACTGCAAACAGGGCATACTTGACTGTTCTGTGAGTGCAAACAAAATTCTTGTGCATCCCTAGAAAAGTCTTAACAGCTCCTACAATTTTCCAAACTAAGCTTGTTTGCTAGTGTTGATGGAGGACAAGTTCTGGAGGATTTCTCTGTGGTGCCATTGGAGAGAAATCAGCTTCAGAAAGGGCTTGGGTAGAATGTAACTGTTGGCCACTTATGCTGCTCTGTAAGTCTCCACATGGGATAAACAACTGTATATTATTCAGAATTGAACACAGTTCAATACCAAGTAAAGGTAATAATATTTAACTGCCTTATCATGCATCTGCAACTTAATTGACTCAAATATTTCCAGGCATGCAGTTTGTATCCATGAATATTAAAAAAGCTGGCACATGAAATAGCAGGTGCAACTGCAAGGGACTTTTAATAAATCAATTATTGGAAAGCATTGGATGACTGGATCCTAGCTAACACTGTACATATGTTAAACTAAACCTGGCTTGCCTTTTTAGCTGCCACCCTTTCCATCTGAAAAATTTCAAAGCAAGTTCCAGCTATGCTTGGACTTCTTCCTCACTCACTCACTCACTGCAATGGAACCAGAAGTGTGGGGAAATGATTTGTTGCTCACAGTAGTTGTCTCTTAAGAAATGATGCAGCCTCCTTGGGATCACCTTAAGGGTGTATGGAATGACAATAGGTTGTTTATGTGCCAAATTGGGACAACCACATGTATACCACCTACACAGTGGTGTCAGTTCACACAAATGGTGCCTCAGCATGAACTCGAAGCCCAGGGGTGCTCACCTGCATTCAGCAGGAGCATCATCTGAAGACTGTCCCATGTATGAAGTGTCCCTACACTGAGAGACGTTGGGAGTAAAAATTAAGAATAGGAAAATGTGCAGTATGACTATAATAACTGGAATAATAGAGAGACTGAACTTTAACAGTTTTAAACAGTCCCTTCTTCCCTTCCCATTCCTTTTTCCTTGTGTGTCGTGTCTTTTTAGATTGTAAGCCTGTGGGCAGCGACTGTCTTGTTAATTGCTGTAAACTGCCCAGAGAGCTTCAGCTATTGGGCGGTATAAAAATGAAATGAAATAAATAAATAAACAGCTGTAAACGCGTTGCCTGCTGTAAGGTCATAAGGCAAGGGTGGGGGACCTTTTTTTTCTATCAAGGGCCATTGAGCCACAGGAAAATAATAATAATTGGGGGCAGTGTCACACATATTTATGTATATATTGTATGAATTCACAATATAATATGTTCTTAACTGCATTATAAATAAAAAATATTGTAATGCCTAGGAAAATGTTGCTGGGGTATTGTCATCTCCTGAAGTTCTGGCTACTCAGGTTGAGATTCACTGACTAACAGTGACAATACTATAACTATCTATGGAAAGGGAGGCAGGTAAAGACTCACACCCCTGGTCCCCCTATCAGGGAATATTTTTGCTGAAGCAGGAGGAAAGACAGGCAGTGGAAGGGGGGGATGCTGCTAGTGTGGGGTGCTAAGAGCATCTTCCAGCAGCAGTGCCCAACCATCCACTCTCCTCAGTGGCCCTTCCTGGGGCCTGTGGGGAGCTCCCTGGAAATGCCTGGGGCCAGATAAAATTAAGTAGTGAAGTGCATCTAGTCACTGGTCCTGAGGTCTCCACAAGTCATAAGCCATTAGTTCTTGAAATTATGCCCTACAACCACCTAAAAGGAAAAGGAAGCCTGGGATATTTTGATTTGCGAAAAGATTATTCTAAACCACAAATGACAATCCTGCCAAAGGGTACACCAAAGATGATGGTATTACCAAAGGGGAAAAGTTTGTATACCATGGTTGACAAAGGGTCTGTATCCCACCTCCTGCAACACTTTTACAAATATTGTTTCAAACCTTAATGGGCCACAAGTGCAGCCAAAAGTAAGTATAGGAGGTATTCTCATATTAGCAGCTATTTTCAGTGAAAAGCTCTAACATGAAGTGGAGGTCTTCTGCTGAGCAGAAAGCAGTTACCCAACATCCCTTTGACTTTGTTCTCACTACCACACACGTGGAAAGCTGATGCACTTATGACCTGCACTATATCAGGTCTAAATGTATTGGAAAACAAGGTTAGGCTTAGGTTGGGAAGATCAGGTTTCAGGTGAAGGGTTGGCACACAGGACAGTGTAGTAGTTCCTGTCTGATATAGACATTCGGCTTTGCAGTGTCCTTAGTGAGGGGGTAATAAGGTACTGCTTCAAGCTGAAGTTGGTATGCCTTCTATTAAAGCCGGTTATGTACTATCTAAAGGTGAAGCAAATGCCTGATTACAAGCTTCCAAAACTGTGCTTTCAGGAACAACTAGGCACAAAAAGTTGGAAAGAGAGATGTTCACGGATTATGACTTTTTATTTGAGACATTAGAAACAATTGACTTTGGAGGGATAAAAAAATTGATCAAGGATAAGGTGTTTAATAAAGATTGTAAATGGGATAGCGAAAATTTAGCAAATACCAGGTTTAACTTTTCTTTGTGATATAGGCATATAAAAGTTCATCATACTCTGCAGCAGTATTTATATGAGCTATATACAAACTTATAAAAACATAAGAAGATAAGAAGAACCAGGCTGGGTCAGACCAAGGGTCTATCTTGTCCAGCATTCTGTTCACACATTAGGGATGTGCGCGGAGCTCGACTGGGGGGGTGGAAGTCCAGTGAACTCGCCGGGCTTGACCCCCTGAGCTCTGCTTGCCCTACCTTTTCCCTGGCTTGACTCGCATTCTCGCGAGCTGAGCCGAGGACATGACTTCCGGTTTCTGGTGCTACGTTTACATAACATTTGCATAACTTGCACAAATTGCAGCCATTTTTAAAGTTTCTTACGCCATTTTCTGTGTAAACAACATAGCACCGGGGACCCAGAAGTCCAGCGAGCACCTCAGCTGGCGCCTGCACTTTGCTCAGCTCACACGGCTGCAGTGCACGGCTCGTACACTGCGAGTCTACTACTGGGCGGAGCACCCACCCCTACAAACCAGCTGCCCACAGGGAACCCACAAGAAGGACATGTTTTCTAAATGTATTGGAAACCAGTGCAACAGCACCCCCTGCCCGCCCATGTTCCCCAGCAACTGGCGTACATACTTAGGCATACTGCCTCTGATACTGGAGGTAGCAGATTGCCATCAGGACTGTAGCCATTAGCCTTATCCTCCATGAATTTGTCCAATCCCCTTTTAAAGCATCCACACTGGTGGTCATCACTATATCTTGTGGAAAGATGTACATTTTCTTTATTAAGAATAGCTTTTACCAAGCTGAGCTTTCAAACAATGCCTACTGCTTATTTGGAAGGAATATTCCTTAAAGTTCCATGGAACTAATGTCTCTGTGTTTGTGGGCAGGGAGAGGTGGGAGGTATCTGACATTATTTGTTGTGCTGCCTATTTTATATTTATAGGGCACCTAGAGAGAGATTTTTATCCAGTTTTCTTTGTTACCCTGAGAGGTCAGAGTTTGAGAAAAATTGTCTGCTTTTGGCTGATCAGAACAAATGAAGTTTTTATTTTTAATATGGATTTTACTGTTAGCCACCTTGAGAGCCAGTGTTTGGGACACAAAATAGATAGATAGATAGATAGATAGATAGATAGATAGATAGATACACCATGCATCAAGTTTTGTTATTTGCAACAGCTGCTTTTAAAATTTGAACGAATTGGGTATAATTTATCGGTGGTAGTTATTATCTGATTTGACCCTTTCTTTTTGGATTTGTTCTTTGTTTTTCTTCTCTCCTGTTTTGTGATTATCTTTGGTCTTAAGCAAATAAAGATGGGTGGATGAATGGATGGATTGCGGTGGCTGCTCCTACAACATACATTCTTAGCAGGCTACCATAGACCTGGGGGTGGGTGGGTGGAAAGTTGTCCCTTCAAGCCATCCTACAATCATGTGCACCGCACACAAACAAACTTTAATGCCCTCAGATCTATATAAGCAGTGGAGGCTGGTGGTTCCGATGTCATTGGGGTGGAGTATCCACTCCAGATTTCAGTCTGAACTTTTAAGGAGCTATCCATGGTGCTGAACATGAACCCCATTAGGTTGAGCACCATGGATAGCCCCTTAAAAGTTCAGACTGAAACCCAGAGTGGATATACAGCCCCACTGCCACTGGAGCCACCAGCCTCCACTGTATATAAGAAATCATGTGCAATGCTAACAGTTCCAGCCCTCCGTTTGCCTCCTCTCTGCCCTTTCTTCTTCCCTCCACAATGCAACAGGGTTGAATATGTGTGCAATCCTTGGCTGTCAAAGAGGCCTCCAGCCTGATAAGATGCCCACATAGAAACCCATTGTAGTTTGCATGCAAGGCAAGCTGAAGGCCATAGCTGCAATTAAAAATTTACCAGAAGCCTAACTGTTTGTTTGTTTTTACAACCTGCATCTTTATTACATGTGTTCCAATAAAGTGGATTTACCTGTGCTTGAGTTTTAACATCTTGCAGTGCATTTTCCGTAGTGCTCGTAACACTTCTGGTATTCTGAGCCAAAAAAAAAATAAAATACAAGCTTGGCTTCCAGGATATTAAATGAATAACTAAATTTGAAAATAATAAAATGTAAGTACTTTGTTGAATAGAATTCCTACAGGGTTTAATACTTCCTCTATAAAATTTTTAGCAGCACACTGGGAAATGCACCAACACCGTGTTCCTTATTTTTTCAATCATAATTAAATCTTTAATAATGTATTAGGAAACTACCAGTCATTGACTTGTCCAATAGCCTAAAGCAGAGAAATGTGGAGTTGGATAAATCTGTTTTGGAGTCTGAAATCTCCTGCAATCTTAAAGCTGCAATCCTGTATACTTATCTGGAATAAATCCCACATCAGGAAAATACAATTTTCTCACAAGAAAGGGCAGGCTCATATACACATATTCATCACTTGATGACTGCAACATCAAAGGATTCCTGCTTGTCTATACATGACTTATTACTACAAATGGAACCTGCAAGAAAATGTCACATGATTCAGCCACCCAGCCAGGCATGAGTTACTCTAGAACAGGGCTCTCCAACCTTGGGTCTCCAGATGTGGCTGGCCTACAGCTCCCAGCATAGCCAGCCAGCATGGACTAATGGCAAGGGATTCTGGGAGCTGTAGTCCAGCAACATCTGGGGACACAAGGTTTGAGAGCCCTGCTCTAGAATAATCCATTCCAGCCCCACCCCCAGTTTCGACTGTTCCAACTGAGAACCAACATTCCATGGTTAGTGGGTATGCTCAGTTAAAAACATAAGAGCCATGCTGGGTGAGAATAAAGGCTTATCTAGTCCAGCATTCTGTTCTCACTGTGACCAACCATATGACCAGCTCCCACTGGGCTGGGGTGCTCTTTTTCTTTGGGGGGGGGTGTTTGTGGGTTTTTTTTTAATTTACTTTGCAAACTGTTTTAGACCTCAGTACTACTAGGGTGACCATGTGTCCTACTTTAGAGAGGACAGTCCCCTATTTCAAGTATTGTCCAGTACGAGTCTGGTTTCAAGATAAAGAACAGTAAGAAGGGAGAGCAGGGGTCTTGAAGTTGCCCGGCAACATTTAACACCTGGACAGCAGACTGAGCAGGCACATTAGTCACCTTGTCATAATCTTCCCCACTATTGTGGAACATATTGTATTTTTATTTCAAGTATAGTAATTATTTCTAAATGTGCACATTTTATGTAAATCTGGGTCCTCTTTTATGGCAATGCATTACCTCCTTTTTGGTGACACGCAAGTCTCAGTACTGGTTCCCTGACAGAACATAGTTGTGGAGAAATGCTGTGTATATAACTGTCTATTTATGTTTTGTGCTTTGGAAAAGGTTTCTGTGACCTCTGATAATGTTAGCATGTAACTGTCAAGGTTCGAGGCCTTGTGTTGTTACTATGTTGCCAGCCTGTTTAGCAGTAGCTGCATGGCTACAGGTTCTGAAAGAGGAGAGGAGAGACTATCACTTGAAATATTGGACTGAGACCCAGGTTCGAGTCCCCACTCAGCCATGAAGCTCACTGGGTGACTTTGGGCCAGTCACTGACTTTCAGCCTAACCTATCTCACAGGGTTGTTGTAAGGATAAAATGGAGGAGGAGAGGGAGGATCATGTACGCTGCCTTGCCTTGGGCTCCTTTGAGGAAAGGAGGGATATGAATGTAACAAATAATAAATCAATATTTATAGATGGGGCATGGATCAGGTAAATTCATTTTTGATTGGTCTGGAAAATACCATACTCTCATTGGATGGGGGGTCGTGGTTCTAGCCAGTGACGTAGGGGCAGTTAACTGACAGTTGGAAATTACTGTAGGTGGGGAGTTGGTTGGATATAATATTGTGTGGTGCAAACCAGAAGGGAAGAAAGGACTTCGGTGCTAGACCAGAGTAAGCTGAGGGGAAGGCAGATAGCTGAGGCCTGAATATTAAGATATTGCTTCAGTGTGTGATGAATATACTTCGCTGGTGAAGATCAGCAAAGGGAACAGGTGGCAGTTTTATGCCAGGAGGATGAAGATCTTACCAAAAGAAGGTTACATAAGTGGGCCTTAAAACCAGATAAACTGTCCAAGCAGACGATAGTACAACAGGAGGAACACTGGAATCAAGGGTGGAGGTTTAGGGAATTTGGCCTGGGGTAAAGAGCCATTTAGACGCTTGTCAGCAATGGTGTCTCTTGAGTCCTTAGAATCTGTTGGTAAATCCTTTTAAAACCCATTAATATCAGTAATGCCTTATGCACAAAATATCCCTTTAATAAACAATCTTATTAAATAGTTCACACTGTCTCTAGTGTTGGTGTCCATGTCAAACCTAAGCCTATTATATCTAGCTACAAGAAGTGTTTTTGTTTTTTAATGTATTCCAAGGGAATTGGTGGCAGCAAAGAAGGGTCAGTCTTGAGAGCTCAGAGTTATTATGGCAAGCTGTTCCATAGACTCTGACATATAAAAATTAATGAAGCACAAATATCTAAAAAAGACATAGTTATAAAAAGTGGGACTAAGGGAAGTGTTTCCTCATAAGAGTTTTAACAGGTGAGAACAAGCAAAATACTGACTGATTGATAATTCTACCAGAAGACCATTGGTAACTTAGAGTTTCAGTCCCAAGTTCCTTGAAGAGTGCAGTTTCTATGTCTTACTGCAGTTTGGCTCATTTATTATCCATTTTTTAACCATTGTCAGCTTTTACATCTCCACACAAGGGGATTTGCAAGATGCTATATATACAAGCATCCTGTAACATAAACTGGAATAACCCACAACACAATTATTCATTTTAAAAGGTCTATTAATCATTATAGTTTGTCATTTGGAGTATACTGTGGGCCTCTATTCATTTTTTAAGTTACTTTTTTCCCCTTTGTCAAATATGCATTAAGAATGTTTCACTGTCATGCAGGCATGCTACAAAGGCAGAGCAATCTTTCCTCTTGTTTATTTATCAGACTTAATGTAACGGGTTCCCTTGACAAGTACATAGATGAAGAAGTAAGAGCCAATTTCAGAATACTAAAACAGGCTGACCAAATTAGACTACGGAAACTAGCAACTTTTTCTTGCATACTGGTGCTGAGATTATCATCATTTTGGACAAACTTTTGTGCTCAAAACTTTTAGGCCCTGGCCCAGTATATGTAAGTTGCCATCTTACTCCAATGTTACCACCACCACCATTAAGATCAAACAGAAATATGTCCTTAAGTTCATTATGCATGTGCCTAGGAGGGCATATTGAGAGCATTCTGTGAGGCAGACATCCTCAGTGGTTGCATTCAACAGTGAAGTTCTTTTCCTTTTGACAAATCACCAAAGCCTGGGGCCAAACTAGACATGACATTAAGGATGTCATTGGCCCTTGAGTTCTTGTTTATTTGTTTTTTAAATGTACTAAATGGGGTAAGCGGAAGCAGTCCAAGGAGAAGTTCACAAGCTATTGGGAGAGTGGGTGATGTATACATTATGTAGTTAAATCATAGTTAGAAAACAACCCCAGGTATCTATACTTGATTGGAATGTGATCAGAAGCTTGAAGGGCTTTCACACAGGAGAAAAACAGAAACCATGGTGCTTAAAAAAAATATGGGATTCCTTGCTTGTTGCACTTGGTGAGTACATTTCTACATAGTCTCCCAAATTTGATCAGTACACTGCTGTTTAGAAAGTACAGTATGTTGGGAGACTTATGTGCTATACACAATTTTGCTGCTGCATACAATTGCTTAAGAAGTTCTTTATGCAGGAATCCAGGGTCATTAGGTTCAAAACATCGAAGAGCATTAGGAGTTATTTGCAGTCTGATGTGGAGAAATTCATGGCAGTAATCAGCAACCATGTTCCAGAACTCCTGCACTGTTGGAGATTTACCCCCCCCCCCAAGTGAAACGATGATCCAGTCTATCCACAGCCTTTCCAAAAATACTAATTATAGTTTGGACGTATTAGGTGAAGCTTTGTGGCTGTAATGTATTGCCTGCCAAGAACTTTGTATTATGCTTCTTTTATATTTGTGTTGATTGATGAAATTGTGAAACAGGTCCAGTTACAATGCCAATCTTCTTCCAAAGTCTCGAACCTAAAAGTTAGAGCTAATTTGAATCTAGGAGTGGATGGATCAGTCTATTTCCAGTCTATGTCATTTTCACATTTATTCATTCATAAATCCATTCTGCCCTGCTTCCACATTAATCTGATCTTTAAAACAATCTACTCAAAATTTGCATTTGTACAAAAGAGGGCCTATTTTAGACATACTTTCCCTCAAAATCTGCATTTCTATAAGAAATATGCATTTCTATATGGAGAAGTACGAAATCCAATGGATAATTAGAGATGTTAACGTACCTTTGGGGGGGCCACCTCGCCTCTCCGCGCTGCCCCCCGCCGCTCGATTCTCAGCGGCGCAGAGCGATTCTCCACGCCGCTCGAGCTGCCTGCGCCCACCGTGACGGTCCCGTCGCATCACTTCCAGCTGGCCGGAAGTGATGCGACGGGACCCTGCGCCAGCACAACGGGACCCCGTGCTGCGTCTTTTCTGTAGAAACCAGGGCAACAGGGCTTAAAATGGCCATTGCCCTGTTGCCCTGGTTTCTACGGAAAAGATGCAGCACGGGGACCCGTTGCGCCGGCGCAGGGTCCCATCACAGCCAGAAGTGACACGACGGGACTGTCGTGGTGGGCGCGGGCGGCTCGTCGCAGAGAGGCGAGCGGGGCTGGGACCCGGTAAGGCCCGTGAGTCTCGGGCGGGCGTGAGCAGGGCCGATTTTGGCCCGCTATCCCCTCCCCCCGAGGCGAGCGGTTACATCCCTATTCTGATCTGTTCATTAGTTCAAGAGTTGTAGATCAGGATAGGTCATATCGGAATTTGCAAATATCAAATTCCCCAAGCATCCCTATCTGAACCAGGATTCATTCAGCAGGGCTTAGACGTGAAATTTGTGATGAGTGCTGGAACATTAAAATTAACAATGGAATATGCTTTGCTCTCACTACATGTTAAACATGTCATCACATCTTGATATTTGGAATGCAGGCTTCCAAGGATGTGAGCATCATTATTTTAAATGATTTTTAGGCTACTTTTAAGGGTGGGATTCTTTGAATGCAGGTTCCTTTTAGGAAGGTTTGATCTCCAGCAACTTCCATTTTGGAAATTACACATTACTGATCATATTACTTGAATCTGTGTCAACAGAATTTACTTCCATAAAGGTGCGATTTGGAATGCAACCTATTTTCAATTAAAAGTCCTTAAGAAGTAATGTCCAGGCATAGGACAGGCATATTGACAATGTACCTAAAATGTTATTCCTTACAGCATTCTATGAATATAATAAGAGCTGTACTTGGCAATCTCTAGCTGTGGCCAACATTTTTCGTTAAGTGCAGAAGGCCGCAGGTTCAATCCTCGGTGTCTCCAGGTAGGACTGTAAAACACCCCTCGAGAGCCGCTTCCAGTCAGTGTCGACAATACTGGGCTTATATGGTCCAATGATCCAACTCAGTATAATAATTTATTTATTTATTTATTTATTTATTTGTTATATTTATTATATTTATACCCCGCCTTATTTCCTGCAAGGAACCCAAGGCGGCTTACATAATCCTCCTCCTCCTCTCCATTTTATCCTCACAACAACCCTGTGAGGTAGGTTAGGCTGAGAGTCAGTGACTGGCCCAGAGTCACCCAGTGAGTTTCATGGCTGAGCGGGGACTAGAACCCGGATCTCACAAGTCCCAGTCTAACACTCTCACCACTACACCACACTGACTCTCTATAATAAGGGAGCTTCCTATGTTCCTAGAGCTAAGAAACTGTTATTTTTAGGCCATAGCTTTAACAGTATGATCCAATAGTTACAGTGCAATCCTAAGTGAGAGATCCACTGGCTGGAGGCAGTTAGGATGAAGCAGAGCCCCCTTCACCCAATGGCAGAACGTGCCCTCTGCTGGGCTATGCCAGCAGCCCACCTCCATCCCCCAAGGATCTCCCCTCTGCCCAGCAGTTCAGACATCCCCCTGGAGATCCCGCCCACCCTCTGAGGAAGATACACTGGTGGAGGGGCAAAAAGGGTGCAGGGTGTGGCCCTAGAGTCAGTATGCTGCATCTAAACTCCCTCCACTCTGCTTCAGCAACATAAATTTACGTCAGGTCAAGGGGTGGTATAACTAAATTCCCACTCATTGACTTCAATAGGACAAAAAAAGCATATTCCATAAAGATGCCCTTCCGCCTCCTACCATATCCACATTGGAATGTTGGAGTTCAGGATGTGGTATCATCAGCCAATCACAGCACACCACTTCCAGTATACAAACTCATGTATGTATCTCAAGTGCAAGGGCAGAAACTGAAGCTGCTTACCCACCACAGCACCCCACCAAGAAGAGGCTGTAATGCTGAAATTGGCTCCCTTGTCCTCACAATCACCACTCCCCCATGTTGATATTGTGTGCATTGCCTAATCCTGGTCCTGGCATATGCTTTCAACAAAAAACACCTGGGGACTGTAGTTCTGTGAAGATGTTGAGAAACTCTTCTGGAACTATAGATCTCTCAGAGTACAATGTTCAGGATTCCTTGCAGGAAAGTCATGATTTAACTGTCTAACAAGGAGAATGTTAAGAACTGCTCACATCTGCATGCCCAGGATCTGATTTCTGTAGCCAGAATATAATTTTTTTTTAAAAAAAAAATAGCAAGTTATCCTAGGAACTTCTTTCTCCCCTGCCACATGTAATGTGTTTTGGATTTCTTGACACAACCAGGTTAATTTCATTCATTCCTTGTTGTATAGACTGATGTCACTGCAGATCCTTTTATGTTCTACTCAAGGCCTATGGTGATTGTGCAGCAGGCTTTGCCCCCCTCTACATGAATTGACTAGACTGTCTTCATGGTGCTCAAATAGTGCAGAAGAACTCTCCCAGCTAGGTTTTTGGGTGTAGAAATCTGAGGCACTGGAATTTTCAAAGAACACATTCTCCCCACAAGCAATCTCCAGTGGTACAGTCCAGGAACAGTTTGTCCCATGTGATCTCTTGCATGCCAGGCAGAATTTCACAGAAATTGGGCAGTATCCAAAGCTGCACTACCACTAAATGTAAACGATGTTGCATTAGTCTAGACTATCTCTAATGCAATGGCAATAGCGCCTTCTGGCATGACAGGTTTTCCAAGGAAATCCATCATGCCAGCAAGTGCTATTGGTGTTGTGTTAGAGGTAGTTTACACTAGTGCAACTTCATTTAAGTTAGCGGGAGTGCAGCACTGGATACTACCCTTTGAGTGTAAGTAGGTTTTCACTTCCAGTGTAGGGGTTTCTAGCCTACAAGACGGCCCCCAAACAAAAGTACATAATATTTTCATGGGTTTTGCTATTAGTTTTCTGGGAACAGGACTATCAGTCTGAGTTTGCCTTAAGGCCAGAATCTTGAACTTGACAAAAGAGTGCTAATACCTGGAATGTTTAGGTGATGTGTCTCCATGGGAGCTAATTGTTAGAAGATTATTTCTTGATGAATAAGAAAAACAGAACAAAGGAGGTGGTGGGGATCTCTCTCTCTCTCTCTCTCTCTCTCTCTCTCTCACACACACACACACACACACAGACAGACAAGGACAACAGTAATCTAGGTCTCTGTATGTGTGTATCTGTGAAAGGGAACAAAGGTAGAGAGGCTGCCGTTTTTTGAATGAGGCAGAGAAATACCCTACTTATGGAGCTGCCTTTCGCTGGAGATCAGATGTAGAGCAGTGAATTTGGCTGTCTGTTGCAGTGTTTAAACTGTGCTTCCACTTATGTGCAATCTGTATATTTGTAATGAATTAAAATATTCCAAACTGCCTTAAGCCTTCAGTGACCTCCTTCCATAGGAAACCAAACCTGGGTAAATGCTGCACTCCTGGAATGTCTCACTGCTCAGAGAAGTGGGAAGAGAATAACATTATCAATAATAAAAATTTACTCATGTGTCCATTTAGTAAAACATACTTTGGTGATATAGTTCTGCCATATAGTTCTGGCTAGATAATATTGATTCGGAATACAAAGAGGGTGGGAATAAAGTCAAACATGCAGATACAAGCAAGTTTTTTTAAAAAAAATCATAAACCTGTAAGTGGTTCAGAGCAATAGCACTCACTCAGTTTTATCAGACAAAGGGGCATAATACACAGTGCACTTGAGATAACAGTTCTGTGCAGCAGCCATGGTAAAATCATGCCCAATGATAAAGAAAAATCAAATACAAGCAGAGCACTCCCAAATCTTCTCTCTCTCTCTCCATTGCTTGAAGCCAACATTATGCAGCTGGCGATTCCATCTGTGCCTCTCACTTCCCAGCCAAAACAGTTGGGATTCCTATTGGGCAGAGATAAGGAATTCAGTAAGGGCTCAAACTTTGAGAGGGAAGAGTCACTAATGACACTCAGCCTCGCTCATAGAATTATTGATATTGGTTCCTGTGGATACAGATTATATCTCCCCACCACCCTCTCTCCAGGTTGGCTGAAACAGAGCACTAAGCTCTAAAGGGTCTAGCCATTTAGCCCTGTTCTGATTCAGTATCTACAGATGTTCCTTGGAGAGTCTTGGCAGAGATATGAAACCTGCAATCTAGAGAAGGCATAAATCATGCCTGCAATGATCTGTCAAGCTGATCTTGAAGTGAAAAGTTCAGACCACACATATACTTAAAAAGTCAGAATTAGTCCAATAAAAGATGTCAGCTTTAGTCTCTTATTCTATGGGCACAGGAATAATTCTAGAACTCTTATTCTAGTTCTCACAGGAAAATTTTTGGCAGTCATGAGTTACACCCATCACAATGGCCATGTTCCTCCCTGTTCAATTATGCCTTATCTACAGCAGGGGTGGGGAAATGTTTTGGGCCCAACTGCCCAAGAGACAGATTGACATCTGGGAAACCTCCCAGGGACCGCATGTCAGCAGTGGACATGACCAGAACCCAAAGTGAGCAAGACTGGAGCCCAACATGGGTGTGGCCACCTCACTCTCTCTCACACACACACCATAGACACACATCATCCACATCATTCATACACCCACCCACACAGCATTTATACACATACACACACACACACACACACACACTTCCCAGCTCCCCCTCCTCAGCTGATCCATGCAGATCAACTAAGAGGGGCATTTTCCCTGCTCAGTACTGACAGGAAAAATAATAATCTCTAATCAACTATTTATCTGCAATTGGAATTTTTTTTAAAAAAAATAAATGCCTGGGGATCTCCCAGTGGGTGCCAGGACCCGTGACGGGGCCCTGGGCCTGGAGAAGAAGCTGCCCTTTCCTGGGCTGAGCTGGGAGAATTTCATCTTTCCCATAGCAGGTTCTCAGCTCAGTGGATGGTTCAGTCAAAAGTCACAGCATGTCAGCACAAATGCCTCTGTTAGAATCAAAGCGATTCAACCTTCATATGATAATACATTTTAATATATCATTTGTTTCTCTGTGAAAATGGTAGTTCAAGAGCAATTAGCAATTTGTGAGTGTGGAAGACCAATAACTCTATTTTGGATAAATATTTGCTAGGTAGACCACTATGCAGGTTGGTGCAGGAGTCTTGCAAGATGCAGAGGCTTCTGGGCCAAATGTTTGTCACATCTGTCAAACTAAATAGTAGCACTGGGCCACAGGTTGCTGAACTCGCAGAGAACAGAAGTGCAATTCACAGTGTAAGGACTGGAACTGAAGTTGGCTAGAGTGCCAAGACAAATCCCACAAGAGGGTGAAAACTGGAAGCAGAGCCAATTGCAGGCCAGAGGCTGAACCAAGAAACCAGGGTCAGTTGTAGGCCAAAGGCTGAACCAAGAAACCAGTCAGATGCAGGCCAGGGGCGGAACCAAGAAACCCTTCTAATAGATGTGGACTGGAAACAGAAATAAGATCAGTATTTAGCCATTTATCTGAACACATAGAGAAGAGGGAGCAGGATCACACCTGCGTGTAGGTATGGGCCTGTTCCGCATCTCCCATGCATTCAGCATAATACCTGAAAGAACTGTGTGTATACACAAGCTGTATTCAGGGGTATCTGATAACACATACAGCTTGCACCCACGTATCAACCCCCAAGGCACACAGAGAGCAGGGCCAACAGCTTTAAGTGGTGAATGCTGCTTCCACCTCTACCCATTCAGACAAACTAGTGTGTGTGTTGACAGCAGACAGCAGGCATGTGAACTGGAAATCTGGCAAACTGGGAGGGGAGCAGGTCAGCAGGAAGATGCAGGAGGAATAAGGGGGTGGGTAGGCAGAGACTGTTGTGATATGTATCACTTCACCAGCTGCAGCACACTGTTTACACATGGAAGGGACAGAATGGCTGTAAACAGATTTGTTATGTCTTTCTGGATTCCCGTGTTTTTCGCATGGGAAGCTAGACCATGAGAGCAATATGAGCTAGTCACATGGTTTGTATGTTCTGATGACGTGCTAACTTGTTTTCTGTCTGGAGCCATCTTAGAGAGAAGCTGGACTGCTTTCTCTCTTCTCTTTTGTTTTCTTCTTGCTGGACTTTGTTACTGCAACAATGTAACGTCTTTGCTGAGGTGGAGTGAAGCTCAACTTACTCCACTGGATGTAATGCTTGCTATGCATTTATACTCTGCACATGGACTGTAACTAGGAAATGTATACTCTGTAGAACTTTACTTGCTAAGTGAATAAACAGGTAGAATTAGACCTGTGGTGTTCCAGAGTGTTTCCTGATTCCATGGATTAATCTGCAACGGGGAAGCTGGAAGCAGTCTGACAACAGGGCAGACTGAGCTGGTCAAACTGGCACAACACGCTGCACGCTGCGCGGGGGGAGGTGAGATCTGGAAGATCTGTGTGTGGAATTTCAGGCCTCTAATAGCACACAGACACAGGATTATAAATCTCCCAACTCTGCACACTCTGCTCAAAGATAACACCAACAGGGTTATGGGCCCAGAATGGACCAGAACCAGAACCAGAATTGGACCGGACTAGAACCAGGTTGGTACCAGCACCAGAACCAGCGCCGGGACCTGTTTGGCAACAGCTTCGACTCCGGTGATTGCAGTGATTAATGGCAGAGGAGGAAGACATCAAGGAAGAAAAACTATCTCCTGGTTCAACCGGTAAGGGGGAAGAAAGGGGGAGATATCTGTTGGCTGACACAGACAGCTTGCAGGCAAGTTCCAAGGTCGACAGCTTGGAGGGAGAAAGCGAGGCTGAAATTTCTGGTGGGGAGGAGGAAGAGAATCCCCCGGGCACAGAAATGGCAGCTGCACAATCCCTGAATCCACAAATTGTGGAAAAACTGTCTGGATCGAACTATGTGCTGTGGAGTTTTCAGATGCAGCATTATTAACCCATGCGGGATTCTGGTCTGTAGTAACACAGGATCCAGAAGCAGTGGGTGACCAAGCTTAATCTTTGTGGAATTTCCAAAGTGCAGCTTTTTCTGCTTCAAGCTGGAGAAATGGCTTGTGGAGATAGCAGAATGAAAAAGCAGCAAGCAAAGCAAAACAATTCTGGCCGTAAGTTTGCAGAGAGCGAGGCTGATGTGGCAAACAGCCAAGCTGCAAATAACAAGCAGGGAGTAACCCAAGCCGCTTCTTTAAAAGTGAAAAAATGCTTTACTTGTGGATCTACAACTCATCTGAAAAAAGATTGTAAGGTCAAACGGAAAAAGACAAGAAACAAACAGGAAACTACGAAAACACCTGAGGAGGCAGTTAAAACGGGCAAAAGTTTGATTGCACGGGTGGGGGTTTCTAATGTTGTTTGGGTCTGGAGCTCTGGACCCAAACTCTGGACTCTGGAGCTTCTGGAGCTTCTGATCACATGACCAACTCCAGGAATGTATTTCAATCTCTGGAAGAAGATGTATGTCCAGGTCAGCATGTGGAATTAGCTGACGGGAAACGTATAAATGTTTCAGCAGCAGGAACAATTGACTTTACTACTTTGGGTCAACAAAGGGCACTGCTTGTTCCGGAACTGGACATAAATATGATAAGTATTTCCCAATTAGCTCAAAATGGCTATGAAATGTGTTTTTCAGACAGCACATGTGTGATTTCACATGAAGGGACAGTCTGTGCAAAAGGTGATTTGCAGAATTCTCTGTATGTTATAAATCCATTTGTAACACATGATGAGAGTGTGAAGTATGCAAATTGTAAGCCTCATGATAATTGTGTATATTTATTCCATAAACGTTTTGCGCATGCAAATTACAGGAGCATCGAGAAGATGCCGGGTCTGTGTGAGGGCATGAAAATGAAACCTTGTTCTAATTATGTGGAATGTGAAGTATGCAGTCAGGCAAAGTCACACAGGACTAACATTCAGAAACACAGTGATAGAGTGAGCACAAGAATATTTGAGCTGGTACACTCTGATGTTGCTGGGCCATTTGAGGAAAGCTATGGGGGAAATAGGTACTTTATGACTCTTATTGATTACTTTTCTAGATTTGGATTTGTTTATCTTTTGCAGCATAAATCTCAGGTTCGAGAGAGATTTGAATCATTTGTGAAATGGGCTGGTAACAGGCTCAAACAATACCCCATAGGTGAATTGCTCACAGATGGTGGGGGAGAGTACATGAGTACAAAATTCAAGAAATTCTTGGAAAATGAGGGCATTGGGCACAAAATCACAGCCCCAAACTCACCGTTTCAAAATGGTGTAGCTGAAAGACGCAACAGAACACTCCAAGAAATGATGAGGGCTCAATTAGCTGACTCACAGTTGAAAAACCATTTCCGGGGGGATGCACTTTCAAATGCTAACTATTTGCTGAATAAATTACCTAACACCACAACTGGGAAAACTCCATATGAAATGTTTCATGGGAGGAAGCCAAAGATATCACACGTGCGGATTTTTGGGTGCAAATGTTTTGTTCAAATACAGGCTAAAAGCTTTGAATGTTTTCTGCTGGGGTATGATGGACAAACAAAAGGATACAGGCTGTGGTCACCACAACACAGAAAGGTAATTTTAAGCAGAGATGTGATTTTTCACGAGCAAACACATGAAAAGAAACAGCTGGTGGAATTGCCAATGCATTCAATGGCTAAAACACAGCAGGAAGTTTCTGAAACAGAACAAACCACTGGGCAGATATCTGGGGAACAGGAGGGAGGTGAACAATCTCTAAGGCGTTCAACCCGAGAATGTAAAACACCTGTTAGATATCAGGATGAATTCCAAAGTGGGAAAACTGTTGTACATAAAGCTCTCAAAATAGCTTTAGAACCTCAAAGTTTTGAGGAAATCCAAAGCATGGAACCAGTAGAAAGAAATGATTGGTTTGAGGCCATGCAGGATGAAATCAATGCAATGCATGTTAACAAAACATAGAGTTTACCTGTAGGGCGAAAGGCCATCACCTGTAAATGGGTGTACAAGGTGAAAACGAATCACCAAGGGCAGGTGGAAAGGTACAGGGCAAGACTCGTGGCAAGAGGGTTTGCACAAAAACATGGAATAGATTTTGATTCCGTGTTTGCACCAACAACAAGGTATGCAACTGTAAGATTGTTGTTGAAATTGGCAGCACAAAGAAAAATGATGGCATTTCATTTTGATGTAAAAACTGCTTTCCTATATGGTGAATTACAAGAGGAAATCTACATGGTGCAACCAAAAGGTTTTGTAGAAAATCCCAGTCTTGTATGTCGTTTGCACAAATCCATATATGGGCTGAAGCAAGCAGCGAGGTGCTGGAACCAAAAACTAGACAGAGTTTTGATTAGTTTGGAATTCAAACAAAGCAAGGCTGATCACTGTCTGTACACATGTCACACAGAAATGGGACATAGGGTGTATTTGTTAGTCTTTGTTGATGATATATTGCTGATAACAGAATCAGTAAGTCAAAAAGACAAAATTGCAAGAGAATTGAAAGCACAGTTTGAACTGAAAGATCTAGGTTTGGTGAAACACTATCTTGGAATGCAATTATCCCAGGATGAGGAAGGTTCTTTCTTGGTTGAACAAAGTGGAAAAATTCAGAAATTGCTGAAAATTCATGGATTGGAGAATTGTAACCCAGTTTTCACTCCAATGACTCTTGAATATCAAAAACACACAGATAACACTGAATTTGAGGATATTGGAAAGTATCAAAGTGTTATTGGAAGCCTGCTATATTTGGCAAATGTGAGTAGGCCAGACATCAGCAATGCTGTGAACATACTTAGCAGGAAAACACAAAATCCTTCTATGTATGATTGGCTAGCTGTAAAACGGGTGTTAAGATATTTAAAAGGTTCCATGAATTGCAAACTGAAATTGTCATCACACACAGAGGGAGGTTTTTGTGTACACTGATGCTGATTGGGGAGCTGCAACCGATAGGAAGTCCACAAGTGGGACTGTGATCATGTATAATGAAAGTCTGATTGACTGGTATACACGAAAACAATCTTGTGTGGCTGTATCTAGTGCAGAATCTGAATTCATCAGTTTATCTCAAGCATGCAATGAGACTTGAATGGTTCAAACAACTGTTTACTGATTTGCAAATACCAGTAGACAAGGCTGTTACAATTTTTGAAGACAACCAGGCTTGCATAAGCATGGCACAAAATGAAAAATGTAGGCCAAGAACCAAGCACATTGATGTTCGTTACTCTCAAGTAAAGGACTGTGTGCAGAAAGGGTGGGTAACACTCAAATACTGTGCAACAGAGGACATGGTGGCAGATCTTTTCACAAAACCATTGCCTGTAGTAAGACACAGGAAGCTAATGACGGCGCTAGGCCTCATTGATCAAATGTGAAACAAGATGTACTCAGCTTGTGGGGGGATGTTGTGATATGTATCACTTCACCAGCTGCAGCACACTGTTTACACATGGAAGGGACAGAATGGCTGTAAACAGGTTTGTTATGTCTTTTTGGATTCCCGTGTTTTTCGCATGGGAAGCTAGACCGTGAGAGCAATATGAGCTAGTCACATGGTTTGTATGTTCTGATGACGTGCTAACTTGTTTTCTGTCTGGAGCCATCTTAGAGAGAAGCTGGACTGCTTTCTCTCTTCTCCTTTGTTTTCTTCTTGCTGGACTTTGTTACTGCAACAATGTAACGTCTTTGCTGAGGTGGAGTGAAGCTCAACTTACTCCACTGGATGTAATGCTTGCTATGCATTTATACTCTGCACATGGACTGTAACTAGGAAATGTATACTCTGTAGAACTTTACTTGCTAAGTGAATAAACAGGTAGAATTAGACCTGTGGTGTTCCAGAGTGTTTCCTGACTCCATGGATTAATCTGCAACGGAGAAGCTGGAAGCAGTCTGACAACAGGGCAGACTGAGCTGGTCAAACTGGCACAACACGCTGCACGCTGCGCGGGGGGAGGTGAGATCTGGAAGATCTGTGTGTGGAATTTCAGGCCTCTAATAGCACACAGACACAGGATTATAAATCTCCCAACTCTGCACATTCTGCTCAAAGATAACACCAACAGAGACACCTGAAACATGATTAGAGTGCCACACAAGCAAAACTGGAATATGGCTGTTGTCAACACAAAGACCAAGGCAGGACCTGGAATCATTTCTCACCAGGTCAGGAGGACTTACCAGAGCAGGGCTGCAGATCTGTATCAACCTGAGGGCCAGATTCCATTTCAGAGGAGTTCTCAGGGGCTGCATTTGAGTGGTAGGTGGAGCCGAAGGCAAAAATGGCAGGGCCAAAGGCAAAAAGATAGGGCCAAAATACCCAAAAATATCAGCATATTGGAGCTGAAAGCTCTCACTGCCAGTACCTAAGCCTTAGGAGAAGCATTTCAAGTTTTTATAATTGAAAAAGCATGTAGGTATGGGGAGAAAACTGCACAAAAGAAACCGCCAAATGACTGGTAATTGTGAGAAAGAGGCTGGGGTCAAGGAAGGGGGCATTGGACCCCAGAAGAGCTGGATTTGGCCCTGAACCAGAGGCTCCTTTTCATGGGTGAGATCAATGCTTGGAACTCTAACCCTGAGGCCTCAAAAAATTTTGATTCTGAGGCCTCAAAAATTTGATACAATCTACTGTACCTTGATACAAATATATAAGAAGGAGCCCTAAAATTTTAGGGCAATATCTGGTTTGGTTTATTATGGTATATTTGTATATATTGTACTTTTTACCTTGATGAACAAGGTGTGCAATCCTATGCACGTTGCACAGAAAAAAAGTCCTATGGCATCCAAAAAAGTCCTATGACAAAGAAAATAGTCCTATGACATCCTATGTCATGCTGGCTGGGGAATACTGGGAATTGTAGGACTTTTTCCTGTCTAAACATGCATAGGATTGTGCCCTTAAGCTACAATCCTATATCCACTTTCATGGGAGTAAGCCCCATTGAACTCAATGGGATTTACTTCAGAGGAGTCAAATATATGATTATGCTGTCAGCCTACAATCCTAAAACAGTAGGGATAACAAGCCTGATGGTACGTAGTGGGACTTATTTCAGGTAAATATGCGCTGGGGGGATTTGTCCTTATCATTCCTAGTTTCCATCTGGGTATTAAAAAGTAGTGCATCCACAGAGTAAACTGATGTCCAAATGAGACTTTAAGCCATAAGTTCCAAGTTCCATACATACAAGCGGGGTGGTGGTGTCTGGTGACTCCTATTACGGTGGGGCTCCTAATCAATTGCAGCTTTTATTTAGAGCTTTATAGGGGCTATTCATGGTTCTGAACTCCATCCCCAAAATAGGTTCACCACCATGGAGCCCCATGGATAGCTCCTCCAAAGCTCAGAATAAAAGCTGCAATGGGTGAGGAGCCCCGCCAAAATAGGAGTCTCCACCAGCCTTCACTGCATACAAGATTGTATCCACTCTTTTCAGTGACAAGGAATGCTCCTCCCCACACATATTCTGCACTTCTCACATATCTTTCTTTTTCTGTGAAGAAAACGTTACACACACATTATTATTTCCATCATATACAATTTGGGAACTTAAAATAACTGCAGACCCAACAGTGTGATTTTAATTTATTTCTTCCACTTCCAGCTACAGCCACACTGTAGGTGAAATAGATTATTCCAAAAAGCTGCAGGAATTCATCTGAGGAGAACACACATTTTTAAAAAGACTTTGGAGTTTTACAGTGTTTTAAAGGGGACTTTGTATTACACCGTCGTGTGTGTGCTCAAGCGAAAGAGACTCAAGATGCTTGAGGAATTCGATCTTTCTGAGTTCCAGTACGAACTGGATCTGATCCCAGACTAATATGTGGCTTGCAACTTAAGTTATCCACTGGCATTTGCACTTCCTGAATGTTCAGCACAGTTCTCAGCTCAAAAAACATATCAAAATACATTTTAAAATGCATATATTGAGAGAAAATACATTGACAGAGCAATCCAACGGGGAGGGGGAAGAGAGAATCCATGGCAGCTAAACTAGCATTTCTTATGCCATTATGGGCTCGCACCAGCAGGATGGAAGGTGGCAGGCCACCTTTGTCATTATTATTTTTTTTGCCCTTACATCTTGGTGTGTGTGTGTGTGTGTGTGTGTTTTGTTTTATATGAACTTTTCCCTCCCACTGCTCCCTGTCCCATTCCCTTCCAGTTCACTTGCTCTGTATCACTCATCCACACATGCCCCTTGATCAAACACTGCAGCAGCCACAAAAAGCAACCTTGCTCTGATCATTCATATATAAGATTACATTTATATCCCACCTTTTTTCCTCTTGTAAGGAACCCAAGGTGGCTTACATGATCCTCCTCCTCTCCATTTTATCCTCACAACAACCCTGTGAAGTCGGTTCAGCTGAGAGTCATTGGCTGGCCCAAAGTCACCCAGAGAGCTTCATGGCCAAGTGGGACGGGGCTTAAACCTGGATCTCCTGAGTCCCAGTCTAATACTCTAACCACTACACTAGACTGGCTCTTTTTGATGCTATTTTATAAGTAAATGGGCAGAATACAACAGGGCACTCATGCCCCCGCCAATGGCATTTTGCAAGCAGCCCCCACCACTTACACAATGGTGATTTAGCACTTGCATAACAAAGCTCTGCCGAGCTGCCTCCTTCCAGAAACAAGCATTTCTGCTCATTTCGGGGCTTCCTTTAGGAAGCGCCAAATCTCCCTTGTAAGTGGTGGGTCCCACTTACACACCAGAATTGGCAGGACCCACCATTGGATTCTCTCTCTCTCTCTCTCTCTCTCTCACACACACACACACACACACACACACACATCAACAGAATCTTGATATAACTGAAGAATGTAGGGGGCTTGGGACCCCTTAATGTTGGGCTAACAGTTAAGTATAAAATAGATAAAATGGGGGGGGGGCTAGCCCCCTGAAAATGGCACACAGGGGATCAGGGGACCTTGCTAAATGGTGTGAACTGTGGTATGAGTAGGGAGGTCCCCCCCCCACCAAACTGGCAGAGGCATTCCCATGAATGGTGCCCTTCCATCAATAGAAGATCCTGCATCTAACCAATGGGCTGTTTATATTTGTAGTGTTAAGTGTGTTGGCTGATTTGATCACTGTGTGAATCACAGGGACTTGACCAAATAATGGTAATGCTTCTTAGGGTGCAATTGTATGGCTGCTAGACAGAGTCTAGACAGCCATAGGATATCTCGGAGTCCCAGCCCAAACCGTGGGAATTTCCTCCGAGGTCGGAGCTGGGACTCTGAACAAGGAGCGCCCTCCCCCTGCCCTCACAGACCGTGCTGGCTACAGCTCTGAGGTCACAAGACCTTGGAGATGGGCTTTGCGGGTCAGGGAGGGGGTGGGGAGCAGAGGAGACCGGCTCTGGCGGCATATGCTGTATCCTGGTGGCGCCTCAACCTCCTCCACTCACACTCCGAGGCGCCACACTTAGATGGCCAAAATTGGTTGTCTACGTGTTTTGCATGGTGGGAGGAGAGCAGAGGTGACCTCCCCGCCATGCATAGGATACCCATAATCCTCTGAGGTCGGAAGGTTACTGACAGCCTCATTGGATTGCACTGTCCATGACTGTGTGTCTGTGCATTCTTCTCTGAATGGGTAATTCAACTGGTGGGGTTTGAAAGAAGCACTTTACAAGATGGAGTGGTAAAAAGAGAAATACAGTGCCCTTCAGATAGAACACAAACAGAAAAAGAGCCAAGTGTTTTTAGCTAGAACTGAGAGTGCAGCCTGCAAAGATGTTCTCTGAGGTCCTGCTGAATGAGTCCTTGTTTGCCTAATGTCTACAGTACATCCAAAAGGAAACTAAATCCTGAAGTGCTGCACCAAAAACATTTCCCGGCTTGGCAATGGAGAGTTCATAGCAATATTGATTTCCAGATGAGAAGCCATGTTGGTCTGTTGCAACAAAAACAACAAAGAATCTTGTGGCACCTTAAAGACTAACAGCACAATCCTATGGTCCCTAGACAGTCTCCCACGGGACAGAGGATTTAGGAAGAAACCCGCCGAAGCCATAGACAGAGCCATAGACCAAAGCCCTCTTTTCATCTCCTCTCAGCCACAGCAGAGACCTGTACGAGGTCAGAAACTGGGTGTTCTGGGGGCATGCCAGACTGGCCATGGAGGGAATGGCAGAAGATCCGAGGAATCATAACCCCTCCTAGCCCCCAACTATGCCCCTGAAACAAAACACATTTAGACATCCTCAAAAAATATATACCTCATTGACAAAGGCAAATATATTTCCTTATTTTATAGCTTGTACATGATTTTTCTAATAAAAATAGGAATCAGAAATGTCTTTGATTCTTATTTTAGTTAGGAAAACTTTGTCAATCCACATTGCAGTGGAAGTTTCTCATAGTATCATGGTCACAAAGACAATACGAGAGCAAATTCTTACATGCATAGAGCCACATGCAGCTGGGCAGTCAGGTCAATGGCGAATATTGCTTTAATGAGTAACCCTGTTCTTAGTTCATTTAATTAGATCCCTATATCCTTCTCTTCTCATTAAAGTACTGAGACATGCTTTCCATTTAGAGCCTTTGCTGCCACTGTGAGGAATGCATTCCAGAGATTTCACATTAACTGGAGAGCACTCATTTAGTATCTTAAATACATGAACTCCAGTAAATATGACACCTCCTTCATGGTCTCTGCCAAGTCCATTTGATGGGTGTGTTGAACACAGCCAATTTGGTTTCTTGTCTGAGCACTTTGGTAAGAGGCGCTTACATCAGAGCATAAACAATTTTTGTTAGTTGGAAATGCAGTTGCTCATGCATGCTAGGGTGATGAGATTTTAACTTTCCTTTCTTACATGAAAAAGTGTCTAGCTCAGCTGAATGTCTGACCCAGCTGAATTTCTCTGCATTTGTGATCACACACACACACACACACACACACACACACACAAACCTCAGCCTAAGGAGGGGGCAATGGATGTTTGAGGGGGGGAATTAAGTGTGGAATGGAGGGGATGCTTGCTATTTGATCTGCCTCCCTCACCTTTGACTTGAATAGAAGGGAAGGGACCACTGATGAAGGAAGCCCTCCCACTCCTGCTCAGTGTGGCTCAACTACTACTGCCTACCTGTCATGGACCAGGACTCTGAACTTTCATCATCACAGGATTCTGAATCCTTGTCCTCAGAAGAAGAGGTTCCAGAACTAATGGTTTAGGGAGAAGACCCAGTCATGGAAAGGCATCATGAGGCTTCCACCTCACTGCAACCCAGTTCTCCAGAAAGACTCCAGGGTCCAGCTCCACTCCACCCAGAGGAGGTTGCATTATCACCTTCAAACTCTGAGGACTTAGGCCATGAGGAAACTATCATACCACAGTCACTCCCACATTGTTACAGCCTGAGATGGCTAAAACAGACCAGCCCCCTTTAAGAGATAAAGCCTCAGTCAGTAGGGAGGTGGGGTCAACTAGCCTAAATTCAGCAACACTTCTATTTAAACCTCAGTCTTGCTATGATCCTTGTTGGAGCAACATGCAGATAACCCTTTCCAAGGTACTGATTTCTTTCTGTCTTGCTGCTTCCTGAGAAACCTGACCCCTGCTCAACATTCTGATTGCAGAACCCTGCAAGCAAGCTACATCAGAGAGTAGCATCAAAGCCTTAACTACCTTGTGTATCTTCTGCCTTCTCTGCCAGAGAGCCGAAAAACCAATGCAGAATGTCAACTGACTCCAACTCTCTTCCCTCATACTTGTGATTAAGGAATAGTTTATACGTTCAACAGAATCAAGTGGTAGAGTTTTTCCTGGACCAAACTCCTGCAGACTGCAGGTGAAGGAATAATTTTGGTTTGCATTTGCAAGCCCTCCCATGTCGGGAAAAAATTGCAGGTCAGGAGGAGCCCTTCTCTTGATGTGCTAGTTTTCTACATGCAGGGAAGGGTTTTGTTTTGTTTTCCTTGTAGGGAACAATCTAACAAGCATGTAGAGAGTCATCATTCCCAATGACTTCATTAACAGCCATTTTTCACTAGGCACTTACTTCCTTGTTCCCTGCAGGGGCAGCACACACCGCAACTTAACAGGGCCCACTGCAGATGCCTGAACGAGATTCCCCGCACACACACACACACACTTTGAAAATGGTGTGCTGATCAGTGCCAGGTTGCTGCCATTTAAATTTCCTACCATGTTCCCAATGTATCAAGGACACTGTGGAAAATATAGATGGAGACACTCGATGCTGATCAGAATGCTGCTGCTGCCGCCAGGTGAGCCTACTAGCTGCCCACAGACATAGAAGTGACCCCACCAAAGAGCACTTTGTCAAGGCACAGTCCTCCTCTCAGACCTGGAGAGAGCCCTGGTTCCCTGACTCTAGCACAAAAGAGAGAGAGAAGAAGAAGCCTGCTATAAGAATCATTGGCAGCAACAGTGGCAAAGATATATGAGAAATTCATTTCAGTTTGTTTTTGACAAGAATTTACCCAGTTCTCACTTCCTGGAACCAAATGCAGGCCCAAATGCAATCTGCAGTCAAAGTCCATACATTTCCAAGCTTGTAATGCAATTCTGTGAATGCAATTCACAGAACCAAAAAAAAAAAAAAAAAAAAAGCATTTGAAAAATACATAGATTTGAAAAATGTGCATGAAAAAATGCAAACCTTTGGGGGGGGGGGGAAATGCACAAATATGAACATAACAACATAAGAGCCATGCTGGGTCAAACTACAGGTTCATCTAGTCCAGCATTCTGTTCACACAGTCGCCAACTAGATGCCCACGGGAAACCCACAAGCAGGACATGAGTGAAACAGCACCCTCCTGCCCATGTTCCTCAGCAACTGGTGTACTGCCTCTGAAAGTAGAGGTAGCAGATAGCCATCAGGATTAGTAGCCACTGATAGCCTTGCCCTCCATGAATTTATCCAATCCTGTTTTAAAGCCATCCAAATTGGTAGCTATCACTACATCTTGTGGAAGTGAATTCTGTAGTTTAACCATGCCCTGTGTGAAGAAGTACTTCCTTTTTCCTATCCTGAATCTCCCACCAATCAGCTTCATATAGGATGACCCCGGGTTCTAGTATTATGAGAGAGGGAGAAAAATGTCTCCCTATTCACTTCTTCCACACCATGCATAATTTTGTACACCTCTACCATGTCTCCCCTTACTCACCTTACATGCTTTAAGCAATGGGAGAAAAATGTGTAGATTTCAAAAAATAAGCAGACTTGATATGCACATGGGGGAAAATGTGCACAAAAATAACAGACACTTTTATGCATAAATAAATAAATAAAAAACAAAATTTACAATCAGATACTTACACAAGCTGGGATGAGCATTGAGGCTGAAGTTGGAGAACCTCAATGAGCTCAAATTTTGCTAATTTGCACAGCTCTACTTTTTCCTTGGGGTGATGGAGGGTTGAAGGAGTCATTCCAGCACCATACAGCTGCAGAGGTTGTCTGAGTCTTGGCATGTGGTAGTTCATAAAAATAACTATCTTACCAGGGTGCTACTTTAGGAGTTAAAGAATTCTGAGATTTATTCTGATATGCATCTGTTTTCTTCTTTCTCCAGGCGTATCTTTGATTTCCAAGAAAATGTAGGAAGTTCTCCCCACTCGCTCCTCTTTTAAAGTTTTCCTTTTCTATTACTTTTCCTGAGTTTTGGACATATTTCCATGGCCAAATCTGGCAGTTTCAGCACCACTGCTGGCTGCCATCCCAGTGCGGGCTTTAAGTAATTACAATGAAAAAACAAATTAATGCAACACCTGCTGTGAACTGAAAGCATCTTAGACCAGAACTGCATTAAGCTTGACATCTGCTAGCAAAAGCATAAGCCTAAAAATCTGTGCTCAACTGACCCCACATTATAACAACTGCCCAGTGATTCTCCTTTTTAAATGTGCATTTATGGAGATATTTATATCCCACCTTTAAAAAAAAAGATCCCTGGGTTGTCTAAAATATCTCAGCTTTTAGACAGACAGACAGACAGACACTAAGGATTTAAACACTAAGGATGAAAACAAATTGAATTCGTATATTCTTATTTTATTTTAATACCTGTAGTGCTGAAGTGTCCTAAAGATGAATTAAAAATGTTGCCTTAAAAATAACTATATTTTTAATTTAGAAACCTAAGGAATACTTAGGTTCCCAAATGGAATTAAGGGACAGTTGTTTAAAATCTGGATAGACCTCTTTACATGAAAGAGACATGTTTTCCCCAACCATTTGCTGACTGTTTTGTTATACGTTACAGTCAGTGGTCAATGTCTGAAGAGCAACACATATATGAAGCTCACTTATATCAAGTCAGGTTATTGGTCTGTCTAGTCCACTACTAGACTAGTATATGGGTGGACTTAGTCTAGAAACACTTAGAAATGTTTAAATAAAAGACTGTCTATATTATCTTGACTGACAGAGATCCTCCAAGATCATAAGCAGAGGTTTATGACTAGTATATGATCCCCCCCCCAATTGGAGATGTTGGGAATTGAAACAGTCCTTGCTCCAGGATTCGGGGGTGGGGTTCAGGCACAGCACCCTCAGTCTCCCCCCACACACACACCTGGAAAAGCTGGGACATTCAAACTGCGATTTCTCATAGGCTGTATCTAGGAATGTACTAAAACAGGGAAATCAGGCTTGTTTGAGCTCGCCAGATTTCCTGCCCACTTCTAATTCAATGATTAGAAGTGGCCCAAGTCAAGGTTTTTTTTTTTTTTTGCAGACTTCCATCTGTAAGGCAGACCGCGATTTGTGTATTTTTCCCTAACCACCAATGGAACTTGTGCAAAACAGCGCCTGGAAAGCATGAGGTTTTAAGGCGACTTGTACAATTTGCACAAATCTGGCTAAGCCACGTGTTTTTCAGGTGCTGTTTTGTGCAAAAATCGTGGTCCATCTTAGAGACAAAAGTCCATGAGCTGACTTGACTTGCACTGCAGTGAGTCGGAGCTGGCACAGGTGAAGCAGAACAGAATCTGAGGGGCCCAACTGAGGAAATCCGATGGATTTCCAAATTTTCCACCACCCAACAGATTCCTCATACATCCCGAGCTGTATCTGACCTTCCTGTAGCCCTGGATTAACCATTAAGCAATATAAGCACATGCTTAGGGCGCCAAGGGAAAGGGGGGCACCACAGAGTACCAGAATACAATTTTTTGCATTTGCATTTTTCCCTTGTAACAGTTTTATTTTTAATAATGCATAAAACAATGATGAACATTTGTATTTCTGTTGCCCTAGTTATAAGTAAGTAATTGGCTTATATTGTTTGCTGCTATTTAGTGTTAAATAGATATAACAAAAAACAGCTTATATTTAATATAGTTGTGTGTTCTGGCACAGAGGATGGCCTTGAAGAAAACTGAGTTTTTAATGTCTTATTTCACCTTCAGCACTTATTGAGTCTTAATGTCTTGCCAGCTAAGCAACGGAAGGGCCAAGGGGGCACCATTATTGGGCTGTGCTTAGGGAATCAGCTGGCCTTAACCCGGCCCTGCCTTCTTGGATACTTTGTGACAATGGTATAGGGTAGTGGGCCCCCTGCTGGTATTGGCCCTGGCAAATACCCCAATTTGCCCCCCTCTGGAGCCAACTCTGAATGGAAGCTTAGATCCTGCTCTAACACCAATGTATTGCTCTAACTTCACATTCCTCTGACAATTCTGAGTTTCATGCTTGCTGAGGCGAGCGGGGGAGGGGGGAGTGAAGAGGAATGAGTATATCTCCTGTGGCAAGACATGCCATTTCCTTTCCAAGGACAGAACATGCATCTTAATACAGGGGATTTTCACATCTGCCCTCTCTTCACACTATCACTGCTTTGGGCGAATATCCAAAGTCATCCAGTGACTTTAAGAAAAAGAAAAATTAAGCTTGTAACCTTTAAAAAAAATGTGTACAGTGCCTAAATAATTTTAAGCATGTCAGAAAATAATAATAATAATAATAATAATAATAATAATAATAATAATAATTTTTCCATGAAACGGCACTATGAAAAATCAGATTTACTATCAGATTTCAGTAACTGACCCATTATATGCAACTGTAGATTGATTTTGAAACTTGCATCATGAGTGATGATGGATTTGGGCAATGCCAGCACACAGCAAGGGTACCCTTTCTACCTGCATAGCTCCAAGATAGTTAGACTGACAAGGTAAGTGCATGTAGAATCTCAATGGTTTCACTAGTACACCAGCTAATGTTTACAAAGGCATTTGAAAATGAAGAGGTGGGGCAGGGAAGACAAAGAGAGGGAGTGTGCCGTAGACTAGCCATTCAGGGTAAGTCAGGGAGACATTCTGGTGATTCCACAATAATCTTCAGGCTGCTGGAAGAATAACTACTTGCATAGACTTCAAACACCCCACCCCACCCAGAAAAAAGCACTGGACCATATAAAAGCCTATGCCTTTTCTTTTAACTTCACCAGTTTGTCTTCCAGGAAATGGGTGTTTTGTGACTGGCTGTGCCCATCATGGCAGCCATTTTGTGAATGGTTACACCCCCCCATGGCAGCCATTTTTGAGAACACACATGACACTCAACATTCCAAATGTGCCCCCTGACCCAAAATGTTTGGGGGGGGGGGGGCTGGCCTAAGATACAGATGTCCCGACCCTCAAAGGACATGCAGGTATCTGAATTATTATGCTCGATTCTCAAAGGGTTCCCTCCACAACAGACCTGCACCTAGCCCAGTGCAGACGACTACACATGTATTGAGGCCCACTAGTGCATGACAACCCTCCCCCCCATGTTTTGTATTCCCTGGCAGGCACAACCCCCACCCCAAATATAGGGGGATATACAGAGCTATAGGGGGATTTGCAGAGCAACCATATATGGCTTTTAAGCTGTGTTTGGCCGGGGGGGGGGGTCACAACTTGTGCACTATCATTTTTCTTAAAATGATTGCCTACCTGCCCTCAACCACATCCACCTCCCTTTTAATCAGAATTCAAAAATTCAAACCCAGCATAATATAAGGACCACTGAGTCTTTTGTTTTAAGAGAAACAGAGAAAAATACATGCACAAACAGACACATACACACAAATGCCACAGAATTAAAGTGAAACATAATGTAATGCAGCTTTCCCCAACCTGATGCCGTCTAGATGTTTAGGACTTCAGTTCACATCAGTCCCAGCCAGCATGGCCAATGGTCAGGAATAATGGGAGTTGTAGTCCAAAACATCTGGAGGGCAGCAGGCTGGGGAAGGCTGATGTAATGTGTGGGTTTTCGTGGGTTGATAATGGAAGAGAAAAAAACCAATATTCATTACATCAGGTACAGTTCTAATTATTCAAATAAGAACATAAGAAGAGCCATGCTGGATCAGACCAAGGGTCCACCTAGTCCAGCATTCCATGGGATCCCACAAGCAGGACATGAGTGCAACAGCACTTTCCAGCCCATGTTCCCCAGCAACTGGAGTACATAGGCATACTGCCTCTGATACTGGAGCAAGCATATAGCCAATCAGGACTAGTAGCCATTGACAGCCTTCTCCTCCATGAATTTGTCCAATCCCCTTTTAAAGCTGTCTAAATTGGTGGCAATCTCCTTATCCTCCTTTAGTACTCCTTTAACTCCATTATCTTCCAGTGGTCCAACTGCCTCCCTAGCTTGTTTCCTGCTTCTGATATATTTAAAAAAATATTTATTGTTGGCCTTGATTTGTCAGGAATAAGCTCCTCAAAATGCTTTTTCTGCATCTCTTATTGTCTGCTTGCATCTGCTTTGTGCAAGCTTGTGCTCCCTTTTGTTTTCTTCATTTGCGCAAAACTTCCATTTTCTCAAGGAAGCCTTCTTATCTCTAATAGCTTCCTTGACACTGCTCATTAACCATGCTGGTATCCTCTTGGACTTGGTACTACCTTTCCTAACCTGTGGTATACATTCTATCTGAGCTTCTGTTATTGTAGTTTTGAGTAATTTCCAAGTGTTTTGAAGGGATTTAACCCTCTTGACACCCCCCCTTTCAACTTCCTTTTTACCAGTTTTTTGGAGAAGTTTCCTCTTTTGAAGTCAAATGTGACTGTGTTAGACTTCTTTGGTAATCTTCCATTTAAATATATATTATATCTGATAACATTGTAGTCACTATTTCCAATTGGTTCAACAACATTTACATCTCATACTAGCTCCTAGGCATCACCACTTAGGATTCAATCCAGGGTTGCCCCTCCTCTAGTCAGTTCCATGACAAACTGCTCTAGGGCACAGTCATTTAGGACATCGACAAATTTAACCTCTTTGTCATGACTGGAACATGCATTTATTCAGTCAATGTGCTGGTAATCAAGGTCACCCATTATTACAACACTTCCTCATTTGGAGGCCTCCCTGATTTTATTTTCCTTCTCAAGATCACTCTGTGCATTTTGGTCTGGGGGACAATAGCATGTTCCTAGTACTAAATTAGTTTTGGAGCCAGGTATTGTCACACACAGGGCTTCTGTAGAAAAGTCTGCCCCTTTCAGGTTTTCAAGTCTGCTGGACACTGTGCCCTCTTTGACATACAGAGTAACACCTCCTCCAGTATGCCCTTCCCAGTCCTTCCTATAAACTTTATTTCCAGAGATGACGGTATCCCACTGGTTCTCTCCATCCACCATGTTTCTGTAATGCCCACTATATCTAGGTTCTCCTTTAAAACCAGGGACTCCAACTCTCCTATTTTGGGTTAAAATTATGATGCACCATCCAGTATAATATCAAAAGAACCCTATCTTAAATAAAAATGTCTTCATTCCCTTTATTATGTCTTATTCTAATATGCAATGCCATTCTTTCTCATTTACAAACCATACTTTATTTAAGCTGATGTTGTATATCTGCACTGGACTTTAGCTGATTTTCTCTTAGAAGCAATCCAAATTCTCACTGCTAATTAAAACAAAATTAATGATCAGAACTTTTTTTTTGCTCATGTACGTCTTCTGTTAAATTTTCTAATAAAATAATCCCTTGTTTCAAGTATTAGATCACACCTTGTAGTATCTTTTATGTAGTAAATTTCTTTCATTCAAGATGTTTTATACAGGGACAACTACACCATATTGCTTAATATCTGCTTAGTCACCACTGTGTTTTATTGAAATGAAGAAGGAAGTAGTTTTGTCTAAGTAGTTCATACAGAGGTCCTTTGGCTAAATTGTGTCCAGTGTTTGAACTTCCCAAGGCATAGCCACAGGTCTGTCAATTAAATGTTTCTATAACTTGTGTGACTCCCAGCATCCCCGTGGTGAGCAGAAGATAGTATTTCATATTATCCAACAAAGGAAAGTATCCAACAGAGCCACTCCACCTCCACTGGTTCTGTTTTGCTCAAAACACAACTAGTTGAGCAGAACCGGCATATTGTTCTGAGGCTTTAGCATAGAGAAACTGAATCATGATTAGATAGATAGATAGATAGATAGATAGATAGATAGATAGAATCATAAAGTTGCTGTGTATGGGAGGCATTCTCTGTATGTATATCTTGAACAAATAAATAGTTATTTTAGTGCTGGGTGCTTTAGCATTTCAATTATATCTCCTCAATTATCATTGCATTGGAGGGAGGGAAGAAATCACACAGCAACTTTCTGAATCACAAACATCTTAGACAATTAAAGAAAGGATTTGCCTAAACAGCTGTCTTGTTTTCAATATAATTATGGGTATATCTGATGGTAAAAGCCATCCTAATTTTCACATAATCAGATAGAACAATAATTGCATTGTTGTTCTCTCTCTCTTTTTACTTGCATGAAAAGAGAGCCAAAACATACCCAGTATTAAGTGTTTTATTATTGAGCTGCAGAAGAGCATATTTGACTCTGGTTGAAAATGAGAGACTGGTAAATTGTTTGTGACCTAAGAATTAAATATGAATATTGACAATACTAGCTCCACCAACATCAGTGGAAAATGGGCCATTCCATTCAACAGAGTCAGGAATGACCCAGTTCCCCAATTATAATCACTGCTATGTTTGGATTTGTAACGATACCCAATTGATATGTCAAAAATATGACTTTTCCTTCTCATACATTTTAATTTCAGAATCTCTTTCCCATGGAACAATTCTAACATTAACCAATTCAAAGCACGGCATTATATTGAAGTTTTTGGCTGAGTCTCAAGAATCCGCATAATTATATTTGAACCTCTAAAATATTTATTTACTGTCAGATTCTAAAAACACAGTCACAACATTAAGCAACTTTACACGGCACGCCAGAAGAATAAATGCGCTACTTAAGCAACTCACTGACGCTTGATTACTGTTTCTGTCGAACAGCTTTAATTGAATCATGAAATGACTGAAAACCCTTCATGAATGACTAAATACACTTTGTTGAAATTCATTCAGCTTGCATTGCCAGGAGTGTAGCGAATGCAGCTATTTTTAACACCTTTATACACATTTACACAAGCTGGCCCACCTACCTGACAGGAAGCGAACATTGCCACCTACTTCTCTCAGCAGTGCTTAATGAGGTTAAGCGTGTAGCCAGGCTAATGGGAATGTTTGGACACCAATCCAAATAAAGATTTTCAGAGCGTTCCAAAATCCATTTAAAACTAGAATTTTAAGTTGCACAATCAAATGTTCTGTGCTTTAAAAAAGCTCAGGTTTATACAGTTACCTAGGCAACCTAGATTTTTCCACCTTGTTCAACAACAACGCATAAAGATATATGGAACTTACATCTCATTTAAATTTATGGGGCACCTTGTCTCCTGAAGGCTTCTCCAAGAGGCGCCAATAATGCAACCCTTGGCATCCATAGGACGGGGGTCTGTAAAACACACCCTTGTTAAGAGAGGGTGTGGGCGGGAATGATTATTGCGTGACTTGACTGTAAAGTCCAAAGCTACAAATCTCCCTACGTCACATTCAAACTCCTTCTATGAAAACTATTGATGTTAAAACGAGTAATAGGTGAACTCCTCTCAGTTTGATCTGGGAATTATCAGAGTATTTGTAGAGAGAACTTTTGAGAGGGGAAAACTCATTTTTCTCCAACACACAACTTGTAATTTGACATATAATACTTAATTGGCTGGACGTTTCATCGATTTTTCTAGTCCAGGTCCAGACGCCGTTCACACAAAACTAAGCAGCACCCCCTAATAAGGATTTTTAAGGTGCCAGGGAGCCATCGGTAAGCACAGTGTTGGTCTCAAGCCTTAGGGAAAAAAGAAGCTCCAGACCCAGAACATGTCTAACCGAGCTCTAGCCAACTTCCTAACCAAGTCAACAGCATCAGCATATACTTTTCTTGCAGGTTCTGTGAGCTATCCTCCCCCCAAGTCACTTTCCTTGACCTCTATAGATTCATACTGAGATGTCTGAGACAAAATAAAAATAAAAATTTAGGGCACAATCCTATACATGTTTAGACAGAAAAAAAAGTCCTACAACTCCCAGCATGCCCCAGGCAACCATGCTGAATGGGGCATGTTGGGAGTTATAGGACTTTTTTCTATCTAAACATGTACAGGATTGCACCCTTAGTCTCAGTCAGATGCCTCCAATGTTCAGTGCAAATGTTGAATATTTTATGGAACCCTAGGAGAATCCTGCTCCCGCTTTGCACTGCAAATATCCAGTTTTGACAGATGAATAAAGTCCAAAGTTAAAGTCACACTTGAGAAGGCGAGGACATGCTTATATGTTTACAAAAGTCTTGTGTGTTAATCAGTAGCTCAGAAGACATGCCCACAAGGAATACAGCTGACGATGTCACAAGTTTGATAAGGCACATATCAAAATGCCTGCATAAATTCCTTATTGCAGATGTGTAACTTACAAATGTACACATTTACGTATGAGATTCTACCACTGCAGGGCCTTTGTATAATTAGGCAGCCTAATTTGAATTTGCTTTCTTTATCTTGCCAAAGACAAAGTAGAACAAAAATAGCAATGTGCTACATTCCATTATCCATTCACTTAAGGGTAAATATATCCAGTGGAGCTGACAACAGTTGTACTGTTGAGATCTGCACTACATACGATTTGCTGTCAAGGCATTTCAGTCCAGGTGAAAGATCACATTGACTACTGCATTTTATCTGAATACTAGCAAAATGCTCGCCAGGCGGTAGGAATAATATTTGACTTAAAGATGGGCGAGAAAGTCATTCAGCTCATTTTTTGATATGAATTTACCAACATTTGCTAATTTCTCCATAAATTGAATGGAAACAATTTGAGGTTCAAAAAAATTCAAATTCTTATTTATTTATTTATTACATTTCTCTGCTGCCCAATAGCCAAAGCTCTCTGGGTGGTTCACAACAAATTATTGAAGAAAGCAAAACTGATTTGGCCATCCAGGCAGAGGGCTCTGAGTGCTTCACTCTTAGAAGTCTGGCTAGAATCCCTGTGCATTCAACCATGCCCGTGGTGCTGATTTAGGGTTGCCACCTCTTTTTTTAATGATGGACTCCACATCTTTAACAGCTCCAGGAGGTATAATATGGCCCTCTCCATGCAAGGAATAGCTGTACCTATTGAATTAGGTTGGTGCAGATAGGTGAAAATTTTGGTCAGGGGTGTGTGTGTCTTTCTAAGAATTTACCCAAATTTGGAAATTCCTTCAAAAACAAATACGGTGAGATTTTTATTTTATTTTTTAAATGAGAATGTGTGAGAAAGCCAAAACTGTCAGATTCATCCATCCCTATAAACAGTTTATGTGCCTCCACTCTCCCCTAACAGGGGAACCGGTGTGGTGAGAGAGTCAGTGTGACACAGTGTTCAGAGTGTCGGACTGGGGCTCGGGAGATCCGGGTTCTAGTCCCCACTCAGCCATGAAGCTCACTGGATGACTTTGGGCTGGTCACTGTGTGAAGGATTGAGGCCTACACAGGCTTAAAGTTGTTGAAGCCTGAAGGCCCAAACACTTCCCTAGATTTGTTGAAGCCTGAAGGCCCAAACACTTCAGGATGGGAGGGGGAGTTTGAGAGTTTAGTTCACCCAATAGAAGTTAAGAATTATATCTCCTGTTCAAAGTCACCTGATTATAACCTTCCAATCCTGGGAAGGCTATATATGTGTGGGGTGTGGTCAGCTAGTGCAGAGATGAGAGAGAGAGAGAGAGAGAGAGACAGACAGACAGACAGACAGACAGAGACAGAGACAGACTGAGACTGACTGACTGACTGCAGAGGAGAGAGGTAGTCTGAAGTTAAGCTACAGAACCTTGGATTGTTTGTTTGTTTGTTTAATTTTATCCTACATGCTTTTGAATTATAACCACTCTATTAAGTAAATACCCTAATATAATAAGTAAAGTGTTGTTGTGTACCCTGAGAGTTTGGAGTGACTTGTTCACCACGTCTAAAGCCTACACCCATGCTACTGGAAGCAGGCAAAGGATTTGATCTCCTGGAACGGGAGAGGCTTTGAGAAGAGGCAGAGATCTTCCAAAGGCAGGTCGAGGGGTCCCTGCAGTAGCGGAACCTTGACACACTGACTGTCAGCCTAACCAACCTCGCAGGGTTGTTGTGAGGATACAACGGAGAGGACGGAGAAGATTATGTAAGCTGCCTTGAGATCCTTGTAGGAAAAAGGGTGGGATATAAATATAATACATAAATAAATAACCTGGCAATCTGGGTTCCTTTCCATTGCCTAGTCACCTCTACTTTCCCCCTGAATGTTGCAACTGTCTTCTGTTGAGGCAAACAGTAACATCCTAGGGCCAAAATAGACATTGCTTTAAATGTGTGTCTAGCAGCTACATCCGGTTTTTTGTTGGTTTCTTTTACTCTAGCATAGGCACAGATGGACCAATCCAGATCTTACAAGCCCGCCGTACCACCCACACTAGGGTTCTGATCTGGATCCGAGCCCCTATACCTACTCTAGCATAAAAATGGGGGGGGGAGTAGCTTCTAGACACACATTTAAAGTAATGTCTATTTTGGCCCCTAGAACATTAGCTCATGGCAGCCAAATGACGTGTGGCATGAACACTTCACTTGGAGTTGCAGGAATGTTTTAAAGACTGTAACCACCAGTAACCCTCAGGGCTCCTATCAGGACTGTAGCACATGGGAAGGGGCAGTTTAACCATGTCCTCCTACTCCACGGTGCCACAGAAAAATTGTCTCCAAACCTGCTTTTAGCACCATGGGGGAAACTTTGCTCACAGGGCTAAGCCTGGCTTTGGGAGGAGGGGATTTTTATCAGGACCATGAGCCTGATCAAGACCAGTTCATTCCCCTCCCTGTGCACCACAGTTCTGATTAGGGTCCCCAGAGGCTGCTATTGACTGCTATTAAAAGATTCACACAACTCCCAGTGAAGCATTTAACTTCACATATAGTTTGGCCCAGAGTTTGAGAAAGATCTCAGTGACACCATCATGACTGCTCATGCCACTTCTCTCAGCAGTATAAGTCTGTGTCTGTCATAAATAAAGAGCCCCAGGATCAGGATCATAACACATAAATAAATACCACTAGGAGAATTTTCACATGATTATCAACAACAACAACAACAACAACAACAACAACGTTTATTTGAACACCTCTTTTCCATTGTAATCCATACTCAAAGTGATGTACAATGTCAGAAGTTTATATAATAAGCTAGTGTGGCGTAGTGGTGAGAGTGTTGAACTGGGACTCGGGAGATCTGGGTTCTAGTCCCCACTTGGCCATGAAGCTCACTGGGTGACTTTGAGCCAGTCCCTGACTCTCAGCCTAACCTACCTCACAGGGTTGTTGTGAGGATAAAATGGAGGGGAGGTACGCCACGTTGGCTGCCTTGGAGGAAAAGGAGGGATATAAATATAAGAAATACATACATACATACATAATAAAACACTGACATGTCAAGATGTTTGACTCACAATTACAAGAGAGCAAAAAATTAAATTATCAAATAGTACTAAGATTAAACTATCCGCTAAGGGAGCATCTAGAGGGCCATAGGATGCTTCAGATCCCCAGTTCCGAGGTTGGAAAAGAGCTCCAGCCTCAGAGCTGGGGATCCGCACTCAGATCCCCCTCCCCGCCGACTTTGCAACTGGCGTGGAAAGAACCATGCCAGCTGCTTCTCCGAGGTCATAATACCGACCTCGGAGAGAGGGTCAAGTGGGAATTCCGGGGGGTGGGCAGGGGAGAAGACTGGGCCTGCCAGGATACAACATATCCTGATGGCACTGCAGCCTCCTTCCCACCCCATCCAAAGTGCCGCAGCCAGATGGCAAAAATTGGCCATCTAGCTGATTGGCAGGGCAGGAGGAGTGGGGAAGGTGGAGATCGCTTCTGCACTCCTCCCACCCTGCATAGGATGCCTGTAATCCTCTGAGTTCTGAGGCTGATGGGCATCTCCACTGGATTGCGCCCTACGTCATACAGGGCCTAACGCTAGAAATACAAAAACATAATGAAAATACTACATCTTATGCAAGACTAAATGTTTTCTGCAGCAACAACAGCCCCTAAACTATGATGATCTCTAGGCACCTTCAGCAGCAGGAGCAGACTGTGTAACTGGAGTCAGCTTAGCTAGTCAGGGCCCAACCTATCCAGGCCAGGTTCCTGCACTTACCACAGAGCAGGGCCATTTCACACATGACTGGGGGCGTGTTCGCATGACATGGGAACCGCGGGGGACTTCTGCTCCCCCGCGGTTCCCGTGTCGTGCGAATGCCGACCGGGGGTGCCCCCGCGGGACGGCCGTGCATGGGACACACACAAAGTGACCATGGGTGGTAGAGGGGTAAGCCCCCTACCGTGTGTGGCCACCCCGCCATGCGAACAGCGGGCAGCCATCCCGCGGGGGCCGCACAGAGGTGGCAGCCCAGAGCGGCCAGAGCTGTGGCCGCTCCAGCCTGTAGGGGCAAACGGCCCCTCTGGGCATCCCGAGCCTCCGCCCCCTAACGCTGGGAGGCCCGCACTGAGGTGCGGGGACTGCAGCTCCACCGGGGTCTGCCCACGCACACGGGGCGTAGGTCGTCTGCGGCGCCCCGCCAGATCCCGCGGACAGCCCCGTGGTGCCTCCCCTGCTTGCAGCCTGAGTTGTGCGAACCGGCCCAGAGTGTCACTCCAAATTTGCTACCAAGCTAAAGAGATGCAGCCAGTCACAGCTCACCGAAAAGCACACCTAGGTGAGTGTGTATATTTACAAGCACATGTTTATCACGATCACAATTTCCATTTTGATACATTATGCAATGCCATCTGTGAAATCATGCTGCCTGCGTGAGCTGACTACTATATGAATAGCTATATTTTTTTTCTCCCCCACTACCCCATGTTTCCCTAAAGAAGCTTGCTTGCCATTTTGTGACGTTTTGGTAAAGAGCATTGTCTCACTGTAGATTTTGGAACTGTCTGATACTGTTACCCTCTGGAATGCATGCACAATTATATGCACAGTTTTCATATTGATTCATTCTTTTTGTGGTTGTTAGGATCCCTTCTTTTCTGGTTGTTGGGTTAGATCCAGGATCTGCCTTCCATGGCTGGAAGGACTCCACTCATGGAAAGTGTCTCCACCTGATTTGGGCTGGAGGGGGGTCCTTCTTCCCCTCTGCACCACAGCTCACCCCATTCAGCATGGTCCCCTGATGCTCTGTGTAGCATTTTCAGGAGGCTAGGCAGCCTGTCATGGGGAGTAGAGGACAGGGAAATCTGCTTCCACCAGCCCAGTTGCACGCACCTAAATCTGGATCCAAAGGGCATAAAAAATACAAGTCACCATCTGATGTTGCAGTCATCAAGTGATGGACATTCACATGTGAAGAGAACCAGCAGGATGTTTGCTTTTGTTGGACCTGCTGTAGATTTACAAAAATTAAGCAGAGCGTCACATTATACAAAAAACGTTTCTTCAAAAATATGCATTAGTATTCTCTGCAAAATTCCCAAGATATTTCCAGACAGTTCTCAAAGGTAGAATTTAACACAAAGTCAAATCTTGAAGGATCAAGGCCCAGCATTCACTGTTTTACTAATGTCTTTCTGAAGTAGAGATTGAAATTACACTTTTATTGCTTTTTATAATTCTACGCTAGCTTCTAGAAATAGCAAATGAAATAACTATGCAAAGTACAGTCTCAGCTTTGACTAAATCTCTAAATCAGAATACATGAATAAAACCCACCTCTCAGCATTTTGAACATTAAGTGATATAATAAAAATATGTATAGGGTCATAAAAAGTGTTATTCAACTGAAGCCTCAGAATACCACACAGGCTTCAAAGGGAGTTAGAGAACAGAAAAAGCCTAGGGAAACTGTGCCGAACTATTGATTTTGGATATTCTGAATAGATTTCGCCTCATGCAAATCCCGTCGGGATCAAAGGGGTTTAAATTAGTTTACTGACTTGCCCCATTGATTTCAGTGGGAATTAAGCATGACTAACCATTGTTGGATTGTTGCCTCTATTTCAGACTAAAAGTGAGGCGGGTTACTACCCATGCATAATTCCTGTGGATTGTTTTATTACAGTTAAAAATATGTTAGCACAGAGTTTGTCCCTTTTGGGCAAGGCAGAATTCTGTGTCTGAACAAAATTCCACTTGGCCTGTTTTCAGCGTCAAAATTTTGATATAGATAGATAGATAGATAGATATGAAGATATAGATATACATACTTTGACTTATTTATCACCTATCGGTCATGTGCCTAAGATACTGGCTGTGTTTGGATGCAAAGCTAAACCTAAGGGTGGGCAACTCACTCAGCGCTCGGCTTGCAGCGTGCGAGTCAAGCACAAGCACCATGCAAGCTGAGTAGACCCGAGCACGAGCGCCAGCTGAGGCACTCGCCAGACTTCTGGGTCTCCCGGCTCTACATTGTTTATGTGAAAAACAGCGTAAAATATGTTAAAATGGCTGTGATTTGCATAAGTTACGCAAATTGCAGCCATTTTTAGCATATCTTACACCATTTTTTATGTAAACAATGTAGCGTCAGAAACCGGAAGTCGCTTTCCCCAGCTCAGCTCGCAAGAATGCAGTTGAGCCGAGGAAAGGTAAGTCGAGCAGAGCTCAGGGGGTTGAGCCAGGCGAGTTTGCTGGACTTCCACCCCCCTATCGAGCTCGGTGCACATCCCTAGGCCATGATTTAGTGCAGAGGAAGGTAATAGGGGGCCTGCAGATGCCAATGAGCCCATGGATATCTTTCTTGGCACTCACCAAGATGCCCTGCCCCTCACAGGTTGTTGTTGTTGTTGTTGTTGTTTTAATTAACATCTTTTCTTACTGGCAACTGGGACTGCTGTGTAATAGGTTTCTGTTGGTGTTGAAAACTGTGGGTCCAAAGGGGTTCCTTAGTATGTTGGGACTCAGACTCCACCTCTCCCTTGTACTCTGGCTTTTAGGTGGGTGACATGTCCTTGCCATACCTCCCATGGCAGCCATTTTGTGGTGAAGCCCAGGAGAGTTTCTCAAATTGCTACATGCACAACCAGGAAGAGAAGTTTAGAAGCTTTTGCTCTTGCTTTTAGTTATCTGTGGCTGTTTCATCCAAACAGGCAAACCATGGTTAACATCAGTTATGGTTCATTTTCAATAAGTCATTTTCAAACTGTGGCTTTTGAAGCTGGCTTACTTAAACTAACCATAGTTAGTTAATAGTGCTGTTGCAGTATTTCCCCCTCCCCAACTATTCAATGGGGGAAAGCAAGGGTCAAAAAGAAATCTCATTTAAAAATTGTGGGAAAGGGGTGAGGATTTTCTCAGAAGTTCAAAAGGTGTGGGGCTTCAGCACGTACCTTATGGTTACAAGGTGGCCAAGGTGTGAGTGTCTCTCTGTGAGTTTTCTTCCTTTTACAACCCATATGTGGTGTTCCCTGTACCTTCAAAGCATCTTTTCTCCCTGCTAGGGATATGCAAGAATTTTGTTCTGTTTGCAAATCAGGCAAACATGTCCCATTCACAATCCTGAACGTGGGCACAAGCAGGAGTGCTTTCTTTCGAGAAATGTTAGCAGGTTTCTAAATTTGCGATCAAATTCGAAAAATGCATTGTTGCTTTTTAAATGTGAAATGCACTTCTCCCTCTGCGACGACAGTCCCTGCACACTAGGACCAGACGCATAAACCCTTCTCAGGCTAAGCACCAACACTTAAAAACCTGAGGGGAGGGTCCAATGAAACCTTTCCCCTACTAATGAGGGAAAAGATTAATACAGGTCATTAAGGATCTATTTTAGATTTATGATACTGTGGGTACAAAGGTGTGTGTGTGTGTGTGTGTGTGTAGATTTAACAGTAATGCAGGTTAATAACACCAAGCTGACACGTAGGATTTGGGTAGCAAACAAAATAAAAATATTTTGGAAAATATTGGCATTACCTTCAAGTGTCCCTGGCATTGGTCTGGGCAGAACTCCAACTGACAGTTCCCTGGGCGGCAGACTCTGGCCTCATCCATTGGCCAGAGAACTGAGGGTCACTGGGATTAACATCATGTGGTGAGGGGGAGACCAGCCTGACCCCATACATCAGCCGGAGAGGGAGCAGCTGCAGGGAGCTCGCTTTACCCCTCCCTGCCAGAAGGAACACACAGCTCCAACTGACAGTTCCCTGGGGCGGCAGACTCTGGCCTCATCCATTGGCCAGAGAAGCAAGGGCCACTGGGAGGCTGCACCCCCTGCCTCCCAGGAGTAACATCACGGAGAGGAGGAGATCAGCCTGACTCCATACACTGGCCAAAGAAGGAACAGCTGCAGGGAGCTTGTTTTGCCCTTCCCTCCAAGAAAAAAGGGGGAAAGAGAAAAAAGGAAAAAATATTTAAGAACCTTGTAACTAAGAACTGGTGCCTGAGTTTTGCTTTCTTCCTCCTCCCTCCCAATCCCTCTTCCTTTTGTGTCATGGCTTTTAGATTGTAGGCCTGAGGGCAGGGGCAGGGACTATCTAATATTAATCTTCATAAGCCACTCTGGGAGCCTTTTCTGGCTGAAGCGCAGGGTAAAAATGCTGTAAATAAATAAATAAGAAGTGGGCTTCCTCACAATTGGAGCTCGAGTACAGTACACTGTCCTTAACTGCCTGAGAAAGTTGAAAAATTCATCTGATACATTTTTATCTAAATTTAAGTTTTATTAACCTTCATTCTTGTACATTATGGGTCTCTAAATGTAATGATCCTCTTCTTTCATACTCCATTTCTGAGAGCCTCTTTGTTTCACTTTCTAAGAGAGAGCTGGGGAAATGGATTTATGATCAAAACATTGTGCTGGATCTGAAGGCCATTTTATCTTCTAAATTTTCAAGTTTTTAATGGATTTTATGCATTTTATGTATGTAACCATTTGGTAGTTCTGACCTTTCCCGGACTTAGACAAGCTTTTACAACTCTATGATTTCAAACCATGCAAATAGTAGTATTCGATGGCATAGATGGCGAACCTTTTTGAGCCCAAGTGCCCAAACTGCAACACAAAACCAACTTATTTATTTCAAAGTGCCAACACTGCAATTAAACCTGAATACTGAGGTTTTAGTTTAGAAAAACAACTCATACCATTGTCCGAACTAATATATAATAAATATAATATTAATAATGATAAAAGAGAGGATAATCCTGATGATAAAAATGATTTGATTGATAAAAAAAAAAAAACCATGTAGACCCTTTCCTTACATTTGTCCAATTTTTCAGGCTGAAGAAAGTTTATAGTTCTTATTTATGCTAAACATGATGAGTGGTTTATAATTCATGTATAAATAATGTTCATAAAGCCCATAGATACATTTCCTATATACTATTAAATTGATAGATAAATACATAAATAATTTCATAAGTTCCAACAATTGATCATGAGATGAATCCTACCTGCTGTTCTGCTGATTGCTTTGGAGATGTAGAGAGGCGTGTCTGCCAAGGAGCTTCCAGTTTGGGGCGTGCAGGGAGAACAGGCAGGCAAGGCTGGAAGAGGAGGTGGGTGCGCGAGAAGGAGGTGGGCAGAGAGCGAGCACAGGGAGGCGGAGAGCGAGCACGGGAGGCAGAGAGGAGCCGACCGAGCATTTAAAGCGGCAGCCCAGCCACCCCTTTGCCCAGTGCTGAGCGCAGCAGGAAGAGGATTGCGGCTGGGAGGCGCGTCGACGGAGCCGGAGCTGCCCTCCCTGCCTCGCCTCACCTCGCTTGCTCTCCAGCCCCTTGGGGGAATCCTCGCGGCAGGAGGCACCCAGGACCCCTGCCAGATCGCCCACTAGCTGGTTAGCTGGATCGGCCAGTGGCATCTTGCTCCGCTCGTGTGCCCACAGAGAGGTCCCCACGTGCCAGCTGTGCCATGCGTGCCATAGGTTCGCCATCACTGGCATAGACTATCAGAGTCCTTATGATCAACAACGATGTATTTGTGGATCCCCAGAAACTGGACATCTGATACACTATCTATGGGTGTGTCCTTTATATGCATTATATATACATATATTCAAAATTTCAAAATATATATTCAAAAAGGATAGATATTATAAACTAACCAGTATATGGGGGTGGATATATCCTTAGGAGTATCTTGCAGGGTAACTCCCAAAATACTTAATTAATTGTAATAGCCTTGAGGGAGCATTAATTGGTTCTGCTGAAATTATTTACAGCTGTCTATAGAGTACATATACATGCATGCAACAGTATGGCCACTAGAGGATTTAAGCGTAATAGCAACCCACATAAAAGATAACGTAAGTAAAATATTGGAATTTGTGGTGGTTGACTGTTTTGTAAATATGTTTAGCAACACTGCAACAAATGTTTTTTGTATTATAGAATGTATTGATACTGATATAGCCCACGAATATCCTTCAGACCCTTGATAAAGGCAATTATGCACGAAACAAGAATTCCAAACCAGTTTCTTGTTGGGGAAAATAAGTGAGGATATGGTGAATATCAGGATTCTGGAAATCATTCCAAGGAGAAATAATGCTTTAAGCCACTCAGAAAGAAAAAACGGAGAGGAAGGCTTACTTGAAGGCCATCTCAAAAAATAAGAGGAAAGGCTGCAGCAACTCCATAAAGAAAAAGAAAAAACAGGGGAAGATTTTCATTAACTCTATAAAGCACAATACAGCAAGTTGGGTGGATGCTAAACCCCCGAAATTGTAGGGGGGTAATTACCACTGGTTATTTGTATAATTATATATGTTTAAGACTCTATGTTACAGCATGAGTATTGAAGAATTTGTAAAGTTTGATTATTGAAAGTTTATATTAATACAATAAATTTAATATTGCAACATGCATTGTAAAAAGTGGTAAAAACTTTTAAAAAACAGATGAAAGAAAGTTCTGATCACGGTGGTGTTTTCACACTTTTTTGGTAAAACAAAGGGATTAGGTAGGCTGTGGAGAAATGTGGGTGGGTGCCACACAATCCACAGCCAAGGGACTCAGATTGTGCTCCTCTGCACTAGAGGAAGTTCTGGCTACTGAAGCAGAAGCGGCATGAATGCACACACAGAGTACATTTGGCACGGAACCCACCATGCTCAGAAATCAAACTGATTAACAGTCCCGATCTGTGAATGTTGGAAATCCATAGGATTCTCAGTGAAACAGTTCCCCAATCAGAGCAGGTTGGCGAACTGCAGGGAGGCTGAGATCCAGACGGGCTTCCTTAGCACGGTGTAAGAGCTGTGGCGAATGATATCCCTGTCAATTCAAAGATGTGCAATACTAATATTTTCATAAGGCTGGGCATATTGAGCAAGTGTGCCAAGCCAATTGGGCCAATACACTACACTAGTTGCCCACAGATAAGAGCTAGCTGTTGACAACAATGATCTCTTACATTGATCTGTGTAGCCCATTTCAGTAATTAGCACACCGGCAAGCCAGTGAGGGAGCTAGAATTCGAACAGGGTTTTGAAAAGAGTCTGCCTTCTGAGGGAGGGGGCAAACAATCCTGGGCACTTTGAAGAGGGAAGTGAGTTCTGAGGGAGTTGAGGAGGTAGTAAGTGTGGTGTGAGACACACTGTTTAACAGCTTAAGAATGTACTGTGAGTTATCAGCACTTGATATGGCTTATTGATTAATCAGACAATGCCTATCACCAGACCATTTTTTCAATAGTTCTTCGCAAAGAGGTTGGATCCAGACTTTGCCTCCTTTGAACAAAATGACTCTTTCTGTCTGCAGAACTTTTCCAATCCAGTGGAGCAATCCTTCTGGAGGAACGTGGGCGGAAGTCTTTCCCATCAATTCCCCCCTCTCTGCGCAGCTCCATATGTCCCCCACAAAAAACTGCTCCAGAGGCCTGGGTGACCCACTGGAATAGGGTGGGAAGTGGCAATAGGGCTGTAGAGGGTGGAGGGAAATCAGCAAAAAATGGCCTTCCCCCTCGTCTTTCCACTGGTGGGAACGTTCCGAGTGGAATTCTGCTCAAGGGATGCTACCGCCAGCCAAAGCCAACTCTGGTTACAACCCAAGGTGTTCATATAAACTAGTGACTCCATCTATTCTGTGTCTCTGCAGTACAATTACTATCTGAATCTCCTTCAGGTCTTGCAGTTAAAGCTGAGGACTGAGGGAGAATGAAGATAAGACCACCACCCCAGGCAGTTGACACTCACCAGAAAGGACAGTGCCCCAATCAGAGTAGATGCTACAGGGAGTCTCAGATCCAGACGGGCTTCCTTAGCACCGTGTAAGAGCCAGAGCCATGGTGAATCCCGCAAACGACATCTCTGCCACAGAAAGGACAGATGGAGAAAGGGCTCCTAGAAAAGCATTGCTCTCATCCATGCTTATGAGTATTTGAACTGACATGTATCTATAACAAAGCAATCTTGGAACCAACACTAGCAGCAAAGAGAGGGAGGGAGGGACAACTTCAAAGCAAAACATTTCTGTGTTCTCTTCAAATTTGTTTGAATGTGGACAGCTCAGATTTTCAGACAAATGCTAGCTGATAAATCCATTATTTCACTCTTTGCAAAGACTTAACTGAAGAAGCCGGGCGGCCAATTCTATTATGCTCACTTTGTCAGCTGGTTGGCAATTTCAGGCAATGCTCACCCTGGGAGTTTAAACAGCAGGTTAGCGGAGGCAAGGAGATCACCTCAGGGTTTGTTGTTAATATTAAAGCTAAAGAGCCTATTTCTCCCTCCAAGAACAGTGCATATTGTCATGCTCCATGACTGTGCTTAAGCAGCCTTGGACATCTCATGGCCCACAATGTCAAAAGTAGCCTATCCACCATCATACCCTGCCATGGGTTTAATCGATCTGTTTGTTTGCTGTCTGTTTGGGATGACATGGTGGGTGGATTGTCATTGTCTGACACCTAGAAGGCTGCTGGGTTTCATTTGCTTGGGGAACAGGGGGGTCACCAGTTATGCAGCCCTGTGCTTGAATGTGGTTAAGGAAAGATTCTGCCAAGTCAGTTCCCGATTCTGTGATGCAGCTTCATGCACACTCAGATCTTCAGTACTGAATGAATGAATTTTTCCAACCAAGCATATAATGCATAGCCTCACTCCATGCATGTCTACCCAGAATTAAGTCCCAGTGCAACAGCTTCCAGGCATGCAAAGTACAGTTCAATTCTAAAATTTAAAGGTATGTACACTTTAAATGCCCAGCAGCAGGTCATTTCTTTAAATGCACAGAGGTAAATCACTGTTACCTCTGATCAGTGATAGGATGTAAGAATGGGGTTTCTCATTCTGAAATCAGTCAGCAGTCTTATACTGTAGGATGCTAGCAGGTTGACCAATGCCATGGCAAATGCCTGTAATGTTACATTCTTGATAAGCAGCTAGATTTATTAGAGAGTCACACTGTGACTGAGTCAAGAACGGAGGGTCAAGCTTCAAGCTCTCGCCGCAAAAAGTGGCTTCTTAGCAAGTTTTGTTGCCACCTACGTCACTCATTTCACACCCCTCTCTTAGTTCAAGGTTGGCAACTGGGCATCAAGCAGTACCCCTCTTCAGTGGCCTGGATTGTCCCACTGACTCACCCCACCCAGGGTTAGTGTAGGGTAATGGTTATCACCAGCAGAGGCTGCTGACTCCAATGTCAGCGGGACTGCATATCTGCTCCAGATTTTATTCTGAACTTTAAAGGAGCTATCAGTGGTGCTGAACCCTATCCCCAAAATAGGTTCAGCACCATGGATAGCTCCTTAAGAGTAAAATTTGGGGCGGACATGCAGTCCCGCTGACATTGGAGTCACCAGCCTTTAGACTATGAGCAGAGAGATCTACTGGACGCTCGCTGCATAATTTTGAGTTGGTCACCCTGTGTCAGCCCAACCTAGATCACAGGGTTGTTTTGAGGATAAAAATAGTGGGGGTAGAACTATGTATGCTACTCTGAGCTGCTTTGGAGGATGTGCAGGATGTGTGTGTGTTTTTAAATAGACTATTTACTATTAACACCCTAGTTTACATTATACACAATGATCCCAAAGTAACTTGAGAATCACCTCAAACATATTCCATCTGCAAAAATATGAATTTGATGAATGCTCTAAAATTACTCAGATGTAATTATGTGCTCATTTAACTAACCACATACAACCCGAATAAGGCACACTTAGAATAGCAATTAGCAAATACATATGCTCATTAATACAGAGGAGATGACAAACAATATTCCTGAGTTCATTGTGCAGCTTCTGAGTTACTTGGTGTAATTTGTTTCTTCCTCTGCTATTATTAATCTGTCTGCTTTGTTACAGCAAAGAAAAGAGAAAGATAGAAATGAAAATATCTGAGTAGTTTCCTGCAATTCTACATGGAACAAAGTGTGAGTATTTATTGCTGGGAATATCTAATCCGAAATGTTTGCAGAAGCCAATAATGACATTGTAACACTTTGGGCACAGTTTAGCCTGGCACTTAAATTTGATTTCAGTGTCTACAAATCTTTAGTAGTTAATGTGGAAGGCATCAAAACCCAATAGAATCTAATCTAAGATGGGAAAGTATTGAGCTAATAAAAACCTATTGTGTGCCTTAATGGGGATGCACTGTTGAGCAACAATAACTAGAGCAATCTTAACAACATTTGGGCATTATTGAATTTGTGTTTCATATCTTAAAAGCCACTTTAAATGTGTCAATGCATTTTCTCCATTCAGATCCATATGTAAGAATTTAATTTCAGTCTGTGATAACAATCAGGGCCCTTCAACACTGTGCATTGTAATTTAGCAATGTAGGCATATCCCTTATTATGATAACAGATTCCATTTTCTGTAAGAGCGATACAGTAGCAAATACTGCATGAATCTTTCTACAGAGACCACAGTGCTCCAAACTGCCACCTTAAAGACCATGGGCGGCGGGGGGGGGGGGGATAAATCAACCCATCTATTTCTCTTTAAAATGGATATTCAGGTATTTTAGGTTCCAACAAGGCCTAATATTTAGGTTCACCAGCACAGGAGGTGGGGGACAGGGGTGTAGAGCTGAGCCAACATTTCTTAGAACACATTTTTTCCTGATAATTGTCTCTGAATATTCTCCACCATTTATTTATTTATTTATTTGGTTGCAGCTGCCATTTCCCTCCCACAATGCCCCAGAACAATGTTAGATTCAGGGTATTTTGGAGGATGCAAAATGGTGGCCAGGCTGCCAACACACAAAAGTAGGAGGAAAGCTGGGCTACTGCTACAGCTAATGGTGAGCCCCACCCGGAGAAACTGTTGGAAAATCTCTCCTCCCCCTAAAGAAATTTGCTGAAATCATGCCCACAGTTTCTCTGCCTCACAAATAGGGCAGAGAGTTTGAAGAGGCCATTTCGGCATAGCTGAAGAGTGACGGGTTCGCTGGATTTGCTCCCATTGGATTCTGTGAAGGAACAGGACTGTGTCCTAATTTCCTATATAGTTTAAGTTGGATGTTACAGTAATACCTTGGATTGCAAGTAACTTGGTTTGAGAGCGTTTTGCAAGACAAGCACATTTTAAAATATTTATTTAATTTTTTTTTACTTGATATACAAGCGATGTCTTGCAATACAAGTACTGTAGTACGGCTTAAATTAAAAATCTCTGTACAAATTTTTTTGGGGGGATTTCGTTTTGATATAAGAGTGTTTTGGATTACAAGCACATTTCCGGAACGAATTGTGCTCTCAATCCAAGGCATGACTGTATAGGGTTATTTTTCTCTATATATTTGCTGCAACCAGAAGGTCAAAGGTCCAGACAGTTGCCAGTAAGTCTACAGAGCAAGGGAGGGGACAGGAGGTCCAGCTACAGGTCAGGAGTATTGCTCAGCTCCTTTGAGCTGAAATGCCGCTCTGAGAGAAAGGTAGGTTTCTATTCTGCAAGGTGCAGAAGCTTTTGCAAAAATGTGTGCAGAAGAACTCAGCAGAAGGAGTTTAGGGTAAAGGTGAGCCCTCTTGATTAGTCAGTTACAAGAGCACAGGGTAGCTTTAACATACAGAATGTTGAGGCAAAAAGGCAGTTTTAGAAACAGGGAGGCTGAAATAAAGAAAGGAAGGTTGGAAGGAAAGATGAATCAGCAAGAGAAAGAAAATCAGAGAGCTGCTTGGGAGAAGCTGAAAGCCTAAACAAGCTGAGAACTGGCAGTACAGTCATGCCTTGGATTGAGAGCATAATTCGTTCCGGAAACGTGCTTGTAATCCAAAACACTCCTATATCAAAACGAAATCCCCCCAAAACAATGTGTACAGAGATTTTTAATTTAAGCCATACTACAGTACTTGTATTGCAAGACGTCGCTTGTATATCAAGTAAAAAAAAATTAAATAAGTATTTAAAAATTTGCTTGTCTTGCAAAACGCTCTCAAACCAAGTTACTTGCAATCCAAGGTATTACTGTATAATATTGCTGAGAAGAACTTGGAGAAAATAGGGGCACAGTCTAGTTAGGCTAGCTGGATGCATTTACCTTGGTTACTGTTTTACCCTTTTGCTCTTACGGTTTTGTTTTTTGTGTGTGGTGTAACCATTCAGATGTTAAAATAATACCTTTTTCCTAATAATAATACCTTTTCAGTAAACTTTAAAAAAATCTTATTTAAACTTTTTGGCCTCTTTTCTTCTTGGGTTACCCACCCCACACCTAAAGGCCGAACGCCATACTACATAAAGGTATTCAGAAGAGACCCAAAGGGTTTTTCAGTCTGTTTAGTGGAGGCTGCCAGGGGAAATAAAGATTTCCATCTGGTGGCAGTGGAAAGGCACCAGGAAGGGAAGGGGAAACTGGAGTGGGGCACTCTATTTGACTTTGTCTCATTTCCGCATGCAGATCGGGTTGTAGTAAACCCTGCAATGAAAGCTGGAGTGCCAAACCAGCTCCTGCGCTGTTGTTAGGTGAAGGAGCCCTGGAGGGTGTTCTGTAGTGGAGGCAGACAGGGATGGATGGATGGCAGACAGAGTGGCTGCTAATCCAACAGCAAGTTCCAATTCAATTTCTATGTGTCCTTTGCTCTTCCCACCCCTTTAGGCAGAGGCAGGGGAGCAGCGTATTGGGCTGCTATTATGTATTGAAGGAGAGCTCCAGGCAGGCATAAGTAAGGTGAGGGGGAAAATGGGAAATATTAATTCCTGGGGGTGAAGCAGAAGGAAGTGAGTGCTTGAGTTAACCGGACTGGAATTAATTGTGGGGGTGGGGTGGGGGCAGTGATATGTGTTTGTGCCCTTGGGCTCTTGTCTCCATCTAGACCACTACTGCATTTCCAACAGTGGCCAGCAGCCAAGTGCTTCTGGAAACCCTACAAGCACGGCATGGAAGCAAGAATATTCTTCTGTTGTTTGTCCCTAGTTTCTGGTATTCAAAAGCTACCTCTGAATGAGGAAGTTCCACTTAGATATTACGGTGAATGAATGGGAAGTTCTTCCATTGGAAGAGCTGGGGTGGACCAGGTAGAAGGAGCTTTGGATGGCTTGAACCAAGGGAAGTAGTGGTGGGAGGGACTTGGGTGGATGGAATTTGTAGCACCCATCTTCACCAACAGCAACAGCCACACAATTTGGAGACACCAGACACTCTGGCTAGCAGATACTCAGAACCAATCACCAGCTTGGATCATCAGTAATACACAACCCCCCCACCACCACCATCTAGATAAAGTAGTGGTACTGAAGTCCCATTAACATCAGTGAGATTTAAGTTAATAAATCATGACTAGCTTGTCTCACTGATGTTAATCTAGACTGAGGGCAACTAGTCTTCCTGTGGCTGCCAGCTTTCTCTGCAAACATTAGCTTTTAGGTGTACAGCTAAGATGCTTGGAATGGGGGAGTCACACCTAAAAAAGTGAAGTATGTATGTGATAAATAGTTTTTTGACAACTTGAATAATGAGGCCCACTCATCAGATAGCCAGGTTGGGTGAGGCTCCCCGCTGAGTTGAGCTCAGTGGCAAAGCTGAGATTGCTGTCACAGGATGCTTAAAATGGTCCTGCATGTAGAGATGACTGTTCAGTTGCTGCTTCTAACACACTGCACTGGCAGCTGTAACATGTAAATCAGAAGTTCAGCACCTTTTTGTGTCAGTGGGCATATTTAGAATTTGGAGAGAGTGTCAAGGGCAGTCTCACAAAATGGCTGCCACGGTAGGCATGGCCAGTCACAAAACACACACTTCCCAGAAGGCAAACGGAAAGAAATGTAACTTGTCCAAGAACCTAATTACAAGGCAGCGGTGTTATTTATAAGTAAAAGGCAATCTCCAAGCAACATTTTAAAATGCTTAGTTCATAACAACAAAATGCATGTGTTTCATAGATCCATCACCACAATTTGCACATATGTGCTGCATCATGACACGACACCCTCAATGCTTGTTCTCACTTCAAGTGTTACACTAGTACTTGTCGTTCCAGAGAGCTACTAAGAAGAGCCCTTGAGAAGCTGACAAAAGTATGAGGTCAACAACATCTAGAGATAATAAGAAATGGGTAATAAAAACTGATTCACCTTGCTGATGAAAGGAAGCATTGATTGCATTAAACATTATGGGTACCATTGAGCAAAATAAGAGGGGCTCTTGCTCAGTGGCAGAGCAGGTGCTTTGTATACGTACACCTAAAGGTCCCAGGTTCAGTCCCCATCACCTCCAGCTGGTTTCTCAAATGGTGGAACTCCAGGCCAAAACAGACACTACTGTAGATGTGTGTGTCTAGCAGCGATGTCTACTTTTGCATTTTTGCTCTGGAATAGGAGTAGGGCCCCAATCTGGATCAGGACCCTAACATGGAGGGTAGAGGGGCTTTTAAGATCTGGACTGGGACCTCTGCACTTACTCTAGAGTAGGGCTCTCCAGCCTTGGGCCTACAGCTCCCAGCATACATAGCCAGCATGGCTAATGGCCAGGGATTCTGGAAGCTGTAGTCCAGTAACATCAGGGGACCGAAGGCTGGAGAGCCCTGCTCTAGAGTAAAAAAAAATAATATGAAAAGAAGACATCGCTGCTAGACACACATCTAAAGTAATGTCTGTTTGGGCCCTGCCTATATAAGCCAGGCAGGTTCATATATTCATTTCTGACCACAGTCTGTGTCACTTGTGAGCAGTATGTGGCATAAGGAGATTCAAACCCTTTCCTCAGAGATCCCCAGGGGGAAGAAGAGGGGGGAAACAGCACCTTAAACAGGCAAACCAGAAAGGAGAAGTTGACTCTGGTGCTAATTAATGGAGTAATCTTTACAAACCAAAGGAGCAAAGCTTTCTTGTTCTCTGCACTTGTGGATGCAGTGATTCTTCATAAGTGCAGAGAACAAGCTTTGCTTGTAAGATTTTTCTACATACCCAAAGAGCAAGCAAGGTTTTGGTTGTTTTTTTTTAATGTTTGTTGCACTTTTCTCTCAATCTCCTGAAGAAGGTGGAATGTTTGCCCCAAAGCGTATAGAGCTACATTAAAGCTTTCTACCATTACTTAGCACTGGGGTCATCTTCTCTTTTCTGGTTTTCCTATAGATCTCCAGGCCTGGGGGCTTGCAGTGAGGGGAGGTTGGTGGTGACTCCTATTTCAGTGGGGCTCCTTTTCCATTGCAGGTTTTGCGGGTTTCCTTTGGAGCTTCATAGGAGCGATTAATGGTGCTCCATGGTGGTGAACATATTTTGGGGGTGGAGAAATGTGTAACGGAAAAGGAGCCCCACCAAAAGAGGAATCACCGGCCTCCCCTGCTAACAGTAGCAGGGTCAGGGCTGCCTGCGCCACCGGAACTCGTTGGGTGGAGTGGGGGCACGGTGACATTGCTGTGTGTGGTGGGATTCAAGGAGGTGTGTGTGGTGGCATGTGGGCGTTGCTGCCACCACAGCTCCTGATTGGGCAGCACCGGATGCTGAGGGTATGGTTGCTGGTTTTTGCACTGTTTTGTGATTTTCTGTCTGTTTTTCCCCTTCCTCTCCTAGGCTGAGCAGTTGTAATATATAGTGGTCATTGTGCAGGCATAGTGGCTGTGTATCTACCCATGCACGCACGCACGCGCGCGCACACACATACATAATTGGTGTATACTACACAGGATCAGGCCTGGTTATTACTTGGATGGGAGACCCCTCCTCTAGTTTCCTGCACTGAGCAGGGGGTTGGACTCAATGGCCTTGTAGGCCCCTTCCAACTCTATGATCTATGAATCTATGATTGTTCAGCAGACCTTTTTCAGCTTTGGCTAAATCACCCTCTATGTTCACACTAGGCCCTCAATATTTTACTATTTAAGAAACATCTGTAGGGGGGAAAATCTACCAAAAAAATGATTAAATGTGTGAGCTAAACTTCAAGATCCAAATAGAATCAAGCACAGAGATATCAGGTGCAACACTGGGTGATATCAGTTTTCTTACAGTGCTTCATAGCAGTTTATAAGGATTGTCATACTTCCAATAATTTAGCTGTCCTCATTCTCCCTTGTCTCTCCTTAGTGAGACCTCCAAAGCCTATTATTAAAAAAGAGACAGTCAAGTCACTACATTCTCTCACCTTGAGTTTGAAGTTGAACTGCTCAAAATGCAGGAGGGATCTCACTTGATGTGTTGAAATAAGCAATTTTCAGGCAAGGGAAGGCCCAACATGGAGCTTCTATGTATGCAACCTACCATACTGGGTTTTATTTGAGAGGAAAAACAACAACCATGATTAGCAAATGAGCATAAACACACAAACCAAAAGCAATCCCACCCCTTGTCTTCTCATTGGACAAACAGTAGAGGTTCAGAAATATTGGACACACCCATTAAAATGCTTTTAATTCCTAGGGCCACTGATAGAGACTTTGTGAACTGAACAATAAATTCAAATATATCAGGAATAAGAAGACTTTGGTCAAGTCATGTAGGGTGCAATCCTATGGATGCTTAGACAGGAAAAAGGCCTACAACTCCCAGCATGCCCCAGCCAGCATAGCTGGATTATGCCTGTAGTCACCTAGTTTTTAATATATATATATATATATATATATAAGTTTTTTAAAATGTGAATTACATCAAAACAAAATGAACAGCATAGAAGGAGGGGGGAGAAGGAAAGGAAAAAAAAGAATTTTCTTAAAATATTTTAAATGTATCCATTACAGTAAATATGTATGAAATATATATCCATAAGTATCAAAAAGTATGTAGTAATACAATTATCGATAAAAAATAGTTATGCATAAACATCAGAAAAAGCAGACCAAATATCCATGTATTTATCCACCCGCAGGTGGTGTCTAAATCCATCAGGCGATCACTCGTGACCGAGTAAGATTGTCTTCCGGGATAAAAGGAGGAGATTCTAAAGAAGATTGTGTAGACTCTAGCGATGGGTCCGTAAGTGACTGTGGAGGCCAATTCTAGATCCACACAGCTTCCCACAGTGAGGACACAGGTTACCAGATAGAAGATGGTCCTGTAAAGGATTCATTTGACGTGCTTTTCGATTAGCACGTTTCTCCCTTTCACCTTGCACTCGGGCTTCTTCAAAGTCCATGGAACCTTTGTGAAAGGCCAACCTCCATTTAGATCGTTCATGGGCCAGAGCTTCCCAGTTTTCGATGTTTATATTGCATTTTTTTAGATTTGCCTTATGAACATCTTTAAACCTCTTATATTGACCACCGATATTCCGCTTTCCATCCTTGAGTTGGGAGTAAAGTAACTGCTTTGGGAGACGGCAGTCAGGCATTCGAACAACATGACCGGTCCACTGAAGTTGGCGTTGAAGGATCATTTTTTCAATGCTAGTAGTCTTTGCTTCTTCCAGTACACTGACATTTGTTCGCCTATCTTCCCAAGTAATTTGCAGGATTTTCCGGAGGCAACGTTGATGAAACCTTTCAAGGAGGTGGAAGTGACGTTTATAGATAGTCCATGTTTCGCAGGCATACAATAAAGTTGGTAATACAATGGCTTCATAAACCAGTGTTTTGGTCTTCTTACAAATATCCCGATCCTCGAACACTCTATGTTTCATTCGAGAAAATGCGGCACTTGCGGAGCTCAGACGATGCTGGATTTCACTGTCGATGTTAGCTGTAACAGAAAGATAGCTGCCAAGATAGAGAAAATGATCGACATTTTCCAGTATTGTCCCGCCAAGCTGGATAGATGGCATCACCAAAGGATTGGCTTGCACTTGCTGATGAAGCACTTTGGTTTTTTTGATGTTAAGTGAGAGACCAAGTTTTTCGTATGCTTCTGCAAAAGCATTTAGGATAGTTTGGAGATCATCCTCTGAATGTGCGGAGACCACATTATCATCAGCATACTGAAGTTCCACAACGGAGGTTGTAATTACCTTACTTTTTGCTTTCAGCCTGCTGAGATTAAAAAGCTTTCCATCTGTTCGATATATAATTCCCACACCGGTGGGAAGTTTCCCCTCGACAAGATGTAAAACCATGGCGATGAAAATGGCAAATAATGTTGGGGCGATAACACATCCCTGTTTAACACCTGATCCCACTTTAAATGGAGCACCATGAGAGCCGTTGTTGTCCAAAACCGTTGCCGTCATGTTGTCATGGAGAAGTCGCAAGATATTCACAAATTTATTGGGGCATCCAATTTTCATAAGGATAGTCCAGAGAGCTGTACGGTCTACAGTATCAAAGGCCTTAGCCAAATCGATAAATGCCATATAAAGGGGTTGATTTTGCTCCCGGCATTTTTCTTGGAGCTGACGTGCAGTAAAAATCATGTCTACTGTCCCTCTAGAGGGGCGGAAACCATATTGAGTTTCAGGGAGGATCTCTTCTGAAATAGATAGAAGACGGTTTGCGAGAATCCTAGCAAATATTTTACCTGCGGTTGCTAGGAGAGAAATGCCCCGATAGTTTCCACAGTCTGTTCTATCACCCTTCTTAAAGAGGGTGATAATTATGGCATCCCTGAAGTCTTCTGGGATCTCTTCTCTTATCCAGATTTTTTCGATGAGTTTATGAAGATGTTGTACAAGTTCGGGGCCCCCTTCTTTAAAGATTTCAGCAGGAATCCCATCTGGTCCACTAGCTTTGTTGTTCTTCATTTGATTAATGGCTTTTTTTACTTCATCCAAAGTGGGGAGTATTGCAAGTTCCTCTTTAATTTGTTTTTGCGGGATTTGCGAAAAAATCTCATTATCCACCTTAGACTTACGATTTAAAAGGTCATAATAATGCTCTTTCCAACGCAGTGCAATAGACTCTTTGTCTTTTAAGAGTTTGGTGCCATCTTTTGATTGTAAAGGGTTTGTACCATAGGTTTTTGGTCCATAAATGGCCCTTGTGGCCTTAAAAAAGCCCCGTGCATCATGAGATTCTGCAAGTTGTTGAATTTCTTCAGCTTTCTTTTTCCACCAAGCGTTCTTAAGTTCTCTTGTTCTTCTTTGGACCTCAGCCTTTGCGCTAGCGTAGGTTTTTTTCTTGGCAGCGCAGTTAATATCATTTTGCCATATTTGGAAGGCTTTCCTTTTTTGGTCAATTATATATTTAATCTCATTGTCATTTTCATCAAACCAATCCTGATGTTTCTTAGTTTCATATCCAATAGTTTGTTCACAAGCTGCAGTAATGGAGGTTTTCAGCTTAGACCAATGGTCCTCAATGTTGTCAGGAGGTTCCGTAGGAAGATGTTCCTTAAGAAGTGATTGAAGATGAGTTTGCTTAATAGGATCTTGAAGGACTTGGATGTTCATTTTACGCCTTGGTTTCCTTCCTTGAAGCCTACGTTGGGGAGCAATGTTGATAACCATTGTGGACCGGATTAGTCGGTGGTCTGTCCAGCAGTCGTCGGCACTCACCATGGCCCTAGTAAGAAGTACATCGCGGCGATCTCTAGCATGGACAATTACATAATCCAGAAGATGCCAGTGCTTTGACCGTGGGTGCTGCCATGATGTTTTAAACTTATTCTTTTGTCGAAAGAGCGTGTTTGTGATAGTGAGATTATGCTCTGCACATATAGACAAAAGTAAGAGTCCGTTCGGGTTGCTATTACCAACTCCGTCTTTTCCAATAGTTTCTGGCCATAAATCAAAGTCACGCCCGACTCTTGCGTTAAAATCGCCTAGGAGGATAATTTTATCCTCCTTAGGTATCTCTGACAGGAGAGTGTCCAACTGGCTGTAAAAACTTTCCTTGATGTCATCATCAGCATCTAATGTTGGTGCATAAGCGCTCAAAATAGTTACCTGTTGGTTATTGGCGAGCTTTAATCGAAGAGTTATCAGGCGTTCGTTAATGCCAGTAGGAACTTCTGACAAAGAGTTCACTAGTTCATTTTTGATGGCAAAGCCTACACCATGTATTCGTCGGTCCTGCTCAGGTAGTCCTTTCCAGAAGAAGGTATAACCTCCTTTTTCTTCTTTCAGCTGTCCCTCTCCTGCCCTTCGAGTTTCTTGAAGTGCTGCTATGTCAATTTTAAACCGTCTCAGCTCCCTTGCAATAATAGCAGTCCTACGCTCAGGGCGTTCACTATCTATGTTATCCAGCAATGTCCGTATATTCCATGTTCCAAAATTCTAAATACCACCCGCTCAAATGTAGAAAGCATTATTAGGTCCTCAGTCCATTGTGTTATAGGAGGTAAGTGTTTATCTTTCCAGTGTTGTTGTAATGTCAGTCTTTTGGCTGTCAAGTGGGCACAGAAAATCCACATGCATTGGCCTTGTGATAAATTCCATACAGCAGGTATATAATTTAAAAGAATGTGTGCATCAGTAAATATTACAGAGCATTCTAATACTAGATTTATCCGTACTATAACCTCAACCCCAAAGGAAGCAACCACTGGGCATTGCCAAAACATACGTGTAAACAAAGCATTCACAGTATTACACCTCCAACAGTTTGCTGACTTAGACAACCCCTTATTAAAAAGATGCTGTGGTGTCCAATAAACACGAAACAAAAGTTTTTGCAGAATAAGACGGAACCTAAGATCCATAGACCCTTCTGAAACAGACGCAAAAACAATGTTCCATTGATTAGGCAACATATGACCCTCTAATCCCCTATGCCATTCATCTTTAAGACTCTGTGTATCATACTTATTCACCGATAATAAGTATTTATAAACATGAATCGTTGGCCGATATAACTGCTCAGCCTCAATCAATGCATCCAATAGCAAAGGAGGCTCTGAAGCTGTAAAAGCAGCAGGACCAAACCTAGATTCTAACAAATGTTGCAATTGCAAGTACTGCCATTCAGCTGAGACAGGCAAGTTATATTTAGTTCCCAAAAGCGAAAATGACAAAAACTCATCATAAACACTCACTAATTGATCCAAAGTAAAAATCAACCTGTCTGCCCAAGTCTGCCACAGCCACAGGAACGTTTTCTTACCAATTTTAAAATCCGGATTACCCCCCCCCCATAAAGTCAGTTTAACATGAGAAAATGGGTCAAACAAGTAACTTATGCTGGTAGACAAAACTCTGGCAAAGAGGCAATAGATACCATTGGCCTGCTCATTTCCCCTCTTGCTTTGTTAGAAGTGGAGAGGGTGCTAGGGTGGCCTTCTGAGAACCGTGCTAGTTCCTGAGGGCCATAGGCCTTGTCAGTGCTATCTGTAATAGCCCAGGGCGATGATCTTAAGTGGACCTCAGCTAAATTTTGGATTAATTTTTTCCAAAGTGTGACAAATTAATCTATTTGCTCTGAATCCGTTCTGGAGAAGATTGGCACTGAGTGCAGTTAGCCATCTACACAAAGGTGCAAGAACTTACACAACATCTTCTCTCACTGCCATTCCATCACCACACATACAGACATACAGATGAGGCAGCTTTGGTTTCCATCTTGAAAGGAAAGCATCTTTGTCCCTACTCAATCAATACATGGTTGGCTGTGCGGTTTCTGTTTGTGTTGATTGACAGTGCGGAGAACCACTGAAATAACCTCCTGTTCTTCACAGCCTTTTTTGCTTTCCTGGTCATTCTTTATAAGGGACCAAAAAGTACACTGCTTGTTCTTGTGGTCCAGATCCCTGCTGTTTCCTACCCCAGGATGTGGTAATAGTGAGCGCTAGTGTTCATGCAATCTGCCTTTGTTACATCCTGGGATGCTCAGACATTTCATCTCCTTGATTTAGATATGCTTGCTATAGCACTGTTTGAAACCCCCTGGGGCTATAAGATATTCAGGGCACCTGCTGTGTCTTCTGGTGTATACATAAAGAACAGTGACTGACAGTAGCAGAAATAAATAATAAATCCTATTCTGACTCATTGATGCATCTGAGAGCTGACTGGATCTAGGACGTTAAAAAGGTCTTCACTGCCAATCACCAGCTTTAACTTACCCGGTGGAAGAAATGATGCAAAGGAATTCGTTTGCAAAGTGATTGCTTTCATTATTTGCATGGAAGTTTCTGATCTCAAATGGAATTCACATAATTGTTGTGAAGTGTTGCTCAGGGGAAAGAAAAGGGAAAAAAGAAAGCTGAGCAGCTGTTGTGGGTTGCAGAGAAGTGTGTGTGGACACACACCAAAGAATGTTTAAATCTTAGGGTCTTGCAAGGTAGCAAGCCAGCTCAGCCCCAGTACTCTATCCATATGACACATGCATAACAAGGAGCAATTGTGCATGTCAAAAAAATCATTCAGAATCTGGAAAGTACCATAAAAGGGAGGTAAGTTGCTATAAATTGACAGAGCATAACACTGGCTGCCAGATGGATAATTTTTAGTGTTCATTTTCAAGTCAATACATACCTAGAAGAATAGCAGTCATGATATCTTGCATTATTTTTCTACTGGCAGAAGTAAGCACACCTGAATTCTAAAGTTAAGGCGCGCTTGCACACACACACGTAGATAATTTGGATGCTACAATCTTAGGTTACTACTTTGTTTTTATGCCCCTAGCTTTGAAGCCACGTTCTGCTTGTCTTTCACAGGGTACTCAGAATTCTGCAGAAATTTTTAAACAATGAAAGTGGGGCCTATTTGAGAAGATAACCACCTGCAATCATTCCAAATGCTGGTAATTAAGCCTTCACACACAGGTGCTTTACTACTCCCATTCAATGGAAGGGGTGTAGCGATGTCAGTTGCAGGAAAATTGAATGGAATATTTAACTCTGGCGAAAATGGCTCATCTCTGGGGACATGGAAACAAAGTGCCTGAATTAAAGAAGCAACAGTGAGTCACACTCCCACACCTGACTGCAGGGTATGGTGACCTAAGTCAGTAGAAACAGTGTATGGCGGGTGTAATTTGCAAAGAGGAAGCGGGAGACAAGGCTTGCCTTGAAAGCTGCCAGAGTCTTTTGGGGAAATAGTGCATTTATTGATGATGATGATGATGATGATGATGATGATGATGATGATGATGATGATGATTTTATTTATATACCGCCCAACAGCCAAAGCTCTCTGGGCGGTTCATTTGTCCCTGGCACCAGTCCAAATTAGACCCATCCCGGTTGTTGCTTTCTTAAATGCCCTCTCACACACAGGGTAGGAGAAGTTCAGACACAGAGGTGAAGAAAGAATTGCAGGAGCTAATGTCTTTATGAGGAAGTGGGGAAGATGGGATGGAAAAGATGCTGACATCTCTGAGCTAAGCTCTGCTCAGGACATCCTACTTAGTTAGGTGTGTATGAGAATGTATTTTTATTGTATTTTTTATGAATTGTTGTAAACCGCCCAGAGAGCTTCAGCTATTAGGCAGTTTAGAAAATAAATAAATAAATAAATAAATGATGATAATTTCGTTTCTGTGTACAAAACACAAGACCATACCCTGTTCGAAGCCCCAAATGCAAGCACGTGTCCACTGGAAACATTCGCAAATTGCCAGGCGTGTCCTTGTGTTCCATTTGCACAACCTGCCCAGTTTGATTTTGCGCATATCTCCTAATTTGTGCAGATTTCCCCTGCAGACTGAAAGTTCCACTTTAGTCTATGGAGGAAGGTTGCGCAAATTAGGCAATCTGTGGAAATCTCACATCGATCACTGCTCAATTTGAACAATTTTCCTGTTCGTGCAGAGAGTGCAGCGATTGCAAACATGAACAGGAATCAGGCACGAGATGAGTGGTAAGATGACATTTGGAGAATCCTAGCGGTCCAGAACGTTGCTCATTTGTCCATCCCTATGTGTTGGTCTGCATAACGTCAGGTCCACCAAGGTTGACACAGTCCATTATCTGTGGCAGGGGTGCACAACCTCAGGCGCAGGGGTGCACAACCTCAGGCCCAGGGGCCAAATCAGGCCCTCCGAGGTTCCCCAGGCAGCCACGCCCCCTCCCCCTGACCACATGCCTTCCCCCCCATCGATCGTTTGGTGGTTTCCCAGCTTTTGTGCATTTTCCCCCATTCTAAAAGGTTGAACTGACTCTCCTAAGGCTTAGCTCGTAAGAGCTTTAAGACAAAGATATACTGGGATTTTGGCCCTGCACCTTTGCCTTTAGTCCCTGCCATCCTAGAATGTGGCCCCCGGAAGCTTCTTCAAAATGGAAATCGGGCTTCAACACCCCTGATCTATGGGTTGTGAAATACCAGGTGCTGGACAAGCTGACCAATTTTGCATTCCTAGGCAGGCAGCAAAACCGCTTTTATCAAGTCCCTTGTGAGCTGCCATACAGTGCAGGCCAGCTGTGTTTGGTCTGGTGGTTATGAAGGGTGCAGGCCAATTACTAATCTGTGAGCCAGGTGCCAACTGCCAAATTTATGCAAATCCAAAGGGGAACATAAAAATGCAATTTAAAATGAATGTTCAAGGGCAGCAAAATGTCAGAAAACTGCTACCTTAAAGATGATGTTAATGCTGCAAGTAACCTAGATGTCTACAATGTTTAAAGATGGCTAAACTGACCTTTTTCACTGAAGAATCATGAATCAAACTGTCTTTTTTAAGTTGGTCATATCTTTAATTTATTCCCTTGGGTTTCAATAATTCATTGGAGGTGCATTATTGTGATATATAGGAGATGAGCAGACCACTGTTGGGGGGCTAGGGATGTTGGGAGGATGAATCTTCCAGACCAAAAGGCAATGAGCCAAAATGAGAAGTAGAGGACAGATTTTGCTCCACTTGAAGGACACAGGGCCTCAGGAAGATTAAGTGAATCTTGGAATTTATTTATTTATTATATTTTTGAATCGTCCATCTTGCCAGTCATCCAGCCACTCTGAGTGATGTACAGTCCAATAAAATTCAAGAAAAAACCCAGAGTGTAAAACACAATTAAAAACAGTACAAAACTTAAAAATCCTAACCCACCCCATATTCCCGCCTGAAAAGCCACATTCTTAATGTATGACAGAAGCTAATCAAGGAAGGGGCATGATCAGTGCTGCGTATGATTTAAATGTGGCCTTTCTTTGCAGAAACGGTGTCTAGCCCACAGTTCAACCCAACTGAAATCAAGTGGACGTCCAACCCTAATAACTTTAAGTTGTATATACAAAACAACATCACCAAGCTGTTGGAGGGGATATAATACATTAGGTACATATCATCATATGTGGTGGGAATGAGGACAAATACATAGCTTTTGGAGGGAGGTTTTTCAAGAATGTACTAATATAATAAGATAGGAGGTACACATTGATCCAAAGTTGGCACTATTATCTATCTATAGTGGCCCCAATGAATATTTACCAGACAAAGAAATGCTGACTTTTATTAGTATTAGTAGTAGTAGTAGTAGTAGTAGTAGTAATTTTATTTATATACCGCCCAACAGCCGAAGCTCTCTGAATGATGGTCTCACCAACTAATAGCAAAGAATTGGAAGGAATCTGCTGATTTGTCAATAGTCATGTGGTATAATTACCTTTGGAACATTGTGTTAACTGAAAAATAAACTAAACAGATAAGGGCACAAAGGCAACAAAGAGAACCTGGCACCTTCTATACAATTTAACATAAATTTATTCACTTTATTAACAAAGTTCCCAGAGAAAACCACCAGCATGTCATGGACAGATATGGAAAGATAAATTTAGATAATTATGATGAACTCCTGATGAACTTTTCTGGATAAATATAAGTTTTTTTAATATATTGAACTTCCTGTGATTCTTGTTGACTGTAATTTGATGTTTTGTATTTGTTTTGCTAGTTGAAAAAGTTGTAATATTTTCAATATACTCATTGATTATATTGAAAACATGTGATTTAAAACTCAATAAAAATATTATTTTAAAAAATACAACTTGATCCCTGGCACTATTGATCCTTGGCACTATTCCTGAATACAACACAAATATGGGGACATGTGGTTCTGCAGCCATTAAAAATGCAACAGGGACCAGAAGAGGGCAGGTGTGTTTCTCTATATGGATCATAAAGAACAACTACCCTGTTTTGAGGACAACTATTCCTCACTAGCCCTGGCCATCAGTAGCTTGATAAATGTACAAATTTAATGAAAGATGTAGAGGTTTTGCTGCAGAGAGAAAGGCCTGTTCTCTTTGATTTCTTAATCCCATATTGCAGCCTCTTCCCCTAGTTCGATATAAGTAAATGAAGTGATGAAACTGACTAGATCAGATCACCAAAAGTTCCAGTCTAGCCAATTGCACTCCTAAGGGAAACTATGCTTTTCTACTCTTTAAATGGCTACATTTTATTTTATTTTTATTTATTATATTTATACCCTGCCTTTTTTCCTGCAAGGAACCCAAGGCGGCTTACATAATCCTCCCCCTCCTCTCCACTTTATCCTCACAACAACCCTGTGAGGTAGGTTAGGCTGAGAGTCAGTGACTGGCCCAGAGTCACCCAGTGAGTTTCCTGGCCAAGTGGAGACTAGAACCCGGATCTCCCGAGTCCCAGTCCAACACTCTCACCACTACGCCACGCTGGCTCTCTTTGTTGATTGTATTGTTGTCTTTTTATGATGCTCAGGTTATTGTTCTATTGTATTATGATTTGCATATTTTCTACACTGCTCTGAAATCTTACCCAATGTTTATTTTGTTGTTTTGTTTTGTTCTTAAAGAGTGCCTGTGTAGCTATTTGCCTGCCCCTTATATTTTATATATTTTATTTTTAATTCAAAACCATTCCAAAAGTGCTCTCGACATTGGGGAGGGGAGTACCTCCACATGTGCACCATAAAGTAACTGATGGCACAGACATACTAAAATGTTCACACAAGCAGTACTGGTCATATTAGTTTCAGCTTTTTCAGAGCACAACTTGTAGAACTATGTAAATATGAAGTGGGGAGAGAGAAAAACAAAACACAGTTTGACCAGAGAACATAGGAACACAGAAGTTTCTGGAAAGATGTCATCTGCATAAAACCTGTGATAGCTAGTGCTAAATTTTCTGAGGGATGAGGTTAGACATTTGTTATTTATAAGTAAAGTCTCGTCTCTTGCAATAAGAACACTTCAATTATCCACTGGCAGGATACAAAAATGGTTGTGTGTACCATCCACACAGGAGCATTATCCCTTAAGGCTGCAACCCTATGCACATTTATTGGGAGTAAATAGTACTGAATTCACTGGCGCTTACTGCCTAGTACAGCTGCCTAGTCAGGGCAGGCTACATAAGCTCCAGTCTTAAGAACAACAAAGCAGTTCTGTCTTCTGCTCATGTAGCTGAAGATGAAGGCTTCTGTTCCACCAATCCAACATGGCAACATGTGAGAGGGAGGACAAGCAGCTGACACTCAGCCTGAGCTCTCAGGGAAGACAAGATTGGACCTACCTCACTTCTACTTAACACTGGAACTTTTAAAAGTAACTAGATTTTACTCTATAGTTGCAGAGGAGCTCCTACATCCATCCAACTGTATGTTTCCAGCTCAGGGTGTGGCCGGTTCAAATGAACGTACACCATCTATGGATCCATGTGCAATCCTTTTCTGTCTATTTCATCTCCATTTGAAGGATTTGGATGGAAAGTGAGTGCATTAAAAAGTTTTGAGAGTTAATCCTAAGCCCCAGCTGCTGCCAGAAACACAGCATTCTAGTCACTGCTTAGCTTTATACAGAATTCTGTATGGTTCCTTACATCCCAATCCTTTAAGCCACTGCACTGGCACATCTGGGCATAGCACAGAGTTCAAGCCTCACAGTGTTGGCAAGAGGGCATAACTGGGGCCTTGTGAACATTATGATACAACCTAAGACACAATGCAGGTGTAGCAGAACTATAAAATGTTACAGAGTCAAGGAGGCTATAAAGCAGGGGGTGGGGAAACTTGGGACTGCGGTCCAAATGCAAACCGTGGCCCCAGTGTCATCCAGACCCCGGCACCATCCTCAAGCCATGCCCCCCATTTTCTTTCTGTGTCCTAGCAGTCTGTACATTTCCATTTTGTAAGGCTGAGGCTACATGTAGTGATGCAACACCTGCATGGGGGTTATCTCGTGATGTCTCCAGCCCCAAGGTCAGAACAAGGGCCATGTAACTGGATTGAGATATCTCAGCTGTGTTCTTGTGGGTAAATAAGTTATGCAAATTGCAGCTGCTTTGGGCATATCTTATGGCATTTTCTGCATAAAAAGCAGCCTGCCGGGAACCTGGAAGTCGCTTCCCCGGCTCGACTTGGGAGACCGCGAGTTGAGCTGGGGAAGAAGGTAAGCAGGACAGAGTTCATGGGGTCAAGCCCAGCCAGTTCACCAGATTTCCACCCCCAAACAAAGTCCTTGCACATCCCTAATCAGGGGGTGGGGAGTGAAGGAGTGAGGCACTGCTGTCCTACGAGGAATCCTGGTGGTGCCTCCAGCTCCTTTCCCTGTGAGCTGGTGTAAAACAGTTAGACGGCCGAAATCAGACATCTAAGTGTTTTGGAGGGCGAGGGAAGCATGGAGGCAATCCTTGCCTCCGTGCTCCTCCTGCCCTCAATAGGATGCCCATAATCCTCCAAGTTTGGAGGGTTACAGGCAGCCACATTGGATCGCACTGCCCGTCTCATACCCATTTGATTTTTCTGAGCTGTCTCAAAGTAGAGGAGAAGTCAAGATGAGGATAGGTGTTCTGAGATATGGTCACTCAAATCAGCTCAAAATAGCACCAACATTTTTTAAACAAAGGATCTAGAGGGGATCCTGAGAAATTAAGATCCACACAGACCTACATAAGCCCCTTTTGCCCCATCTCTCATTAATTGTAATGTAATGTAGTGCAGAGTAGTGCCCGGCAGTTCAGTCATACTCAGTACGTAGGCACACAGAGTCCTGCTTTAGCTGCTGCGAATGCAAACTACCAATTGTACTGCCGTGCCACTGCAGATACTAACAGAATCAGGGCTGTCTGGCACTAATGCACTAACTGGGCATAAGAAATAGTTTGTAGGATTGTTTTGGTTGTCTTCAGTTCTCTGCTGTTAAGGTTAAAAAGAAATCATGGTCACAATCCAGCCCAAATTACCTTTTGTTATCACATTGGGAGAGTTAAGCAAACACTTAAGCATCTTCCATTGAAAACTTTTGGGACTTAAAAGTGTGTAAGTTTAGCTAGATTATGCCCATTTTTCTCTTTTCCCACTAACATTTGCCAACTAAAAGACACTAATGGTGGTTTGGATCCTTCCTCATAATATTCCCCCTACAGCCAGAGGTGGGAAAGAAGATTACTGGTAATTTTAGAGAGCCACACAGGGAGTAAGAGGCCTTGAGCTCTCAATCAAGGGGGGAAAATGAATCCTGCCATTGTTCGATGAAACAAAATAAATGACAGAGAAACAAATCAGACCTTATTAACTAGACCTGATACTTTAAAGTAGCTCAGGGAGAGAGGTCATGATTGTGAAAACTAGTCACACATCAATACATATCTTGCAGGGTTTAACCTATTCACGGCACAATCTTATGGCCACTAGACCATAAGACAGCCATAGGATTTTTCAGAGTCCCAGCCCTGACATCAGAAACACGCTCCGAGGTCGGAGCTGGGACTCCAAGCTCAGAGCGTGCCTGCCTCCCCGCCTCCCTCCACAGCGGGTGAGAAAGGAACTGCACCGGCTACTTCTCCGAGGACACAAATGTGACCTCAGAGATGGGGTTTTATGGGTGTTCTGGGGGACGTGGATGGGAGGAGACCAGCGCCACCATGATACAAAGTATTCTTCCCTCATGCTCCAAGGTGAAATTGGATGTCTAAGTGTTTTGCAGGGTGGGAGGCGCGTGGAAGCAACCTTTGCCTCTGCGCTCCTCCCATCCTTCATAGGATGCCTGTAATCCTCTGTGTTCGGAGGGCTACGGGCATCTGGATTGGACTGCACCCTCCCTTAAGTAAGACTGCCCGGGAAGATTGTGCTACAAGAAAAACAGATGATCACCTTGTCCTAATGCAACCATTTCTTAGTGACAACCTTTACTGGAAGCAAGCAGCAGAATACTGTGTCTGATAAAAAGGACCCCCTGTTTTCCATGCCACCTTCTCCCCTATCTAAGAAAAAAAATAGGATAGGAAGGAGCTTCTATTTGTTTCTATGTGCCTTGATCACCATCAGGGATGTTGAAGAATCCTTGGTCTCGAGTCACGAGTCGAGTCACGAGTCTTTGGACCCAAGTCTCGAGTCCGAGTCCTTGGCCCAAAATGGTGACTCGCGAGTCATGAGTCACTCCCAAAGCTGACTCCACGAGTCCCTATTAAAATCAATGGGGTTTTCCCCCAACAAAATAAGGCTACTTCAGATGTGTGGCTTAAATAAATTCTAGGCACAAGTGTGCCTGTTTATTTCAAAACTCTGCAACTGATTTTGACAAGAACAGACCAGACAGACAAACCCAAAATAACCAGGAAGGCAGAGGAGGCAGGGAACCCCAAAGCAGGCAGGCAGAGGCGTTTGTCTTGGACAATTCAAACTGTGGAACAGGTTAAGAAGAGACCAGGCAGGCAGAGGAGGCAGGGAACCTCAAACAGACAGGCAGAGGCAGACAAACCCAAAATGTCTGAAAGGTTGCATTTTAGGAAAATGATTTTAAAAAATAAAATCTTCGCCGGCGATCACACTTCTCTCCACTCCTTCTGGCACAGCCCAGGGATGGTGAAGCGTCCTTGGTCTCGAGTCCCGAGTCAAGTCTCGAGTCCCATTAAAAATATTGGGACTCTAGTGGGACTCGAGTCAGAGGGGGACTCAGTCCGACTCACGAGTCGAGTCCTGGAGTCCGAGTCCCCATCCCTGGATCACCTGAGCTATAACAATCAAATTTCCAGCCTGACATAGGCCAAGGCCACTGTCACAGAGTCGCCACACTGCACGGGTACCAGCTTGTCTGTGATTCTGTCCTTTGTGGTTGTGGTTTGGATGTGAATCCCAGAACCACATCATGTGAGTCTCTCCACACACACCCCGACCCAAACTGACACCATCACTTCTGACAGGATGTCAATCAGGTGGGAAAGAGCCACATGACCATCCCCATCCATGTGGTTGCTGTATTCATATACACTGGGGCTGCATGCAATATCAATACAGAAAAGGGGAGGCTTGGTATGAGAATGAAGCTGAAATTATTAGGGCCTTTAGGAAGATCTTCACCCTTTCTTACATGGCTTCAGAGATGCATTCATCATGCTAAAATACAGATGAATATATATATAATAATATATATTATTATTATTATTATTATTATTATTATTATTATTATTTGACCTTGCACATCCAGGGGGGGGTGTTTCAAGTAACACATAGATTAAAGTGTCTAGTAGAATACAGATCTATTTCTTAGTGGTGTGTTACCTTTAGAAGTACTATACGCATTTATTATTCATTTCATTTTTTCTCTAGCTCAATTCCCATAATGTTTGATGGTCAGGCAAGAGGGAGGGATGACATTCCAGTCCTTTCTCTAACCACAATCACCATATCACCACCACTCCAAGCAGAAAAGCTGGTCTGGCGGTACTTTCTCGGGCCTGGAAACATGGCCTTTCTCCTCAAAGAGAATAGAATTTTGGTGCTTTCCTCCAGGGATGTTGAAGAGTCCTTGGTCTCGAGTCTCGAGTTGAGTCATGAGTCTTTGGACCTGAGTCTCGAGTCCGAGTCCGAGTCCTTGGTCCAAAATGGTGACTCACGAGTCACGAGTCCTGAGTCACTCCCAAAACTGACTCCACGAGTCCCTATTAAAATCAGTGGGGTTTCCCCCCAACAAAATAAGGCTACTTCAGATGTGTGGCTTAAATAAATTCTAGGCACAAGTGTGCCTTTTTATTTCAAAACTCTGCAACTGATTTTGGCAAGAACAGACTAGGCAGACAAACCCAAAATAACCAGGCAGGCAGAGGAGGCAGGGAACCCCAAAGCAGGCAGGCACGGGCCTTTGTCTTGGACAATTCAAACTGTGGAACTGGTTAAGAAGAGACCAGGCAGGCAGAGGAGGCAGGAAACCCCAAACAGGCAGGCAGAGGCAGCCAAACCCAAAATGTCTGACCCTAACCCTGACCCCCCACAACAACACATCAAAATAAATCTCAACACATCGTTGGGGCTGCGCTCCTGGTAGCTGTCCATAGTGGCTGAGCAGCGGCGCTCCTCGCTTCCATGCACTCTTCACCGGTGATCGCGCTCCTGGCACAGCCAGAAGACTCGTCAACAGCCCAGGGATGTTGACAAGTCCTTGGTCTCGAGTCCCGAGTCGAGTCTCGAGTCCCATTAAAAATATTGGGACTCGAGTCCGAGTCGAGTCAGAGGGGGGACTCAGTCCGACTCACGAGTCGAGTCCTCGAGTCCGAGTCCCCATCCCTGCTTTCCTCTCCTAAAACCCAGCTCCCCATTTTCTCCCTTCCCTGCAATCCTGGAGCTTCCTTCCAGATGGTAGAGGAATGACTTATGGGATGTTTTCCTTGGTAATATGTTCAGCAGCATGGCATGTGCTAATTTTGAGGCAAATATTAAAAAAAAATCAGGAATTATTTGACACAACCCCTAGCTGAATGCTGGGCTGGGGATTCCCATTAAAAGCCAAGTCCCCAACCTGCTGTATATTTGCCTTTCGAGACATGATTCACTAACATTCAGGAAAGGCATGCAGCACAGCCCACACATACAGCAGCAAGAAAAATACAGCTCATTAAACAAAGGAGAATGTCATCTGCAAACGACTGTAAAATTAATCTCATTTCCTTCCCATTATGACTGTTCAGTCAGAACCACAGTTCTGCCATGTGGACAAATAAACTACCACAGGTAGCTTGCGGAGCACGCTTGTTTTAATATTCTCAAACAATTACCATATGCAAATATTACTTTTGAGTACCCTTGGTTTATGCTGCTGTGTGTGACATAGATTTGCCCTGTTTGACTTTACCAACTCGATACAGTTGATTTTTCAAGGCACTTATTGGATTCAGATGGTTAATGAAAGCCCCTGTACACAGTAACAATATCAAGGAGAACTGAAGTGTAATACCGAGGCAAAAATAACAGACCAATTAAAGAGCCTGTACTCTAGCTGAAAATGGTGCAGCAAGGGACAATTGAAAAGATCAAGAGGTCAGAGCACCTTTCCTGCACCACTGAAGTTTATGAACCCATCTTTATTTTCATGAAGATGACTAAAGGAGGCCATGATTTAGAGGCATTGCTAAAGCTCAATTAACTAGTTTGGAATACAAATTTGTCCAGCTCATAATGCCCAGCTCTATTATGAGTTGAGCATCATTTCCTGGAGAAGTTCTTATCTGAATCATTATGTAAAACAAGATTCTGCACATTCATGAGCAGTTTTAGGCCCACCAAGTAAGTTTGAGAGTGCATGAGCCAAAGACTTATTCATTTATTTATTATATTTATATCCCGCCAAGGCGGCTTACATAATCCTCCTCTCCTCCTCCTCTCCATTTTATCCTCACAACAACCCTGTGAGGTAGGTTAGGCTGAGAGTCAGTGACTGACTGAAAGGCACCCAGTAAGCTTCATGGCTGAGTGGGGACTAGAACCTGGATCACCAAAGTCATAGTCCAGGACTCTAACCACCTATGCCACACTGGCTCTCTAAATACTAAAGTTCTTTAGTATTACTCCCTGACTGTCAATAAAATTCTCACTGATTGCTGTGAACACTGTGACCAGACCACCCACCAAGGAGTTTTTTGTTTGCTAAGATTTCCTCCATTTGGGTCAATACTCATTGTTGTTTCTCAAGAATGTTTGCTGAGTTTGCTGTGCTTCATCCAAAGCTAAAGTCCTCTGTGATTCTCAGGTATGTTTGGGGGGGGCAGTTGAATTTCCAAGTGGCTTTCACCTATTGCTGGCAATGAAAAATCTAATTCTTAATTCTTGGGGGGGGGGGTATGATAAGATGCATGTGCATGGCATGATTAGCATGCATATGCCAACATATGCATGCTAATGAAAGAGAACACACAGAAAGCAGATGAGCTTTTCTGAGTAATCACCGAGAAAGCTTGTAAATACCCAGCCGATTCCTATCATTTCATCAAGATTTGCAAAATTATGAAGGTTGTGCAGAGAGAGAGAGAGAGAGAGAGAGAGAGATCACCCTATCTCAGAATGCTAGAAGCCCTTTTCAGGAGTTCCAAAAACAATGAGACTAAACACACGAGGAGAGGGAGCACAATAGCCCTATCTCCTCCCTCATCATAGTTGCCGTCCTGTACAGGTGGAAGGTGACTTTGTGAAGAGGAGAGCCTCCTATGTCCATGGAGGCTCTCCACACGAGCCAAAATGTGAGCCAGCCTCCTCTTCACAAGGTTGCCCTCCATGCTCGGGCATGCTGGGAGTTGTAGGCCAAAAACATCTGGGGACCCAAGGTTGGTGAACACCAGGGACTGGGGACTCGGACTCGAGGACTCGACTCGTGAGTCAGGACTGAGTCCCCCCTCTGACTCGACTCGGACTCGAGTCCCAATATTTTTAATGGGACTCGAGACTCGACTCGAGACTCGAGACCAAGGACTCGTCAACATCCCTGGGCTGTGCCAGAAGGAGTGGAGAGGAGTGTGGTTGCCGGCGAAGAGAGCATGGAAGCGAGGTGTGCCGCTGCTCGGCCACTATGGACGGCTACCAGGAGTGCAGCCCCAACAGTGTGTCCAGATTTATTTTGATTGATGTGTTGCGTACTTGGGAGAGGCAGAAGAAGGACCTGAGATTACTCTGTGTGGCTGCTCTGAGTGTGTTTCTGGTTCCAGCAAGTTCATCACCAGTGGAGCGGGTGTTCAGTGAGGGTGGAATTGTGATGAGATCTCACCGTTCCAGAATGGGGGGCCAAACATTTAGAAAAAATCATGTTCCTCAAATGCAACATGGATAAGTTTTAGGAAGTACAGCAAGTTTATTTTTTAAAATCATTTTTCTAAAATGCAACCTTTCAGACATTTTGGGTTTGGCTGCCTCTGCCTGCCTGTCTGGGGTTCCCAGCCTTCTCTGTCTGCCTGGTCTCTTCTTGACCAGTTCAACAGTTGAATTGTCCAAGACAAAGGCCTCTGCCTGCCTGCTTTGGGGTTCCCTGCCTCCTCTGCCTGCCTGGTTATTTTGGGTTTTTCTGCCTGGTCTGTTCTTGCTAAAATCAGTTGCAGAGTTTTGAAATAAAAAGGCACACTTGTGCCTAGAATTTATTTAAACCACACATCTGAAGTAGCCTTATTTTGTTGGGGAAAAACCCCATTGATTTTAATAGGGACTCGTGGAGTCAGCTTTGGGAGTGACTCGTGACTCGTGAGTCACCATTTTGGACCAAGGACTCGGACTCGGACTCGATACTCGGGTCCAAAGACTCGTGACTCGACTCGTAACTCGAGACCAAGGACTCTTCAACATCCCTGGTGAACACTGGTCTAGAATCATCCCATGAAACTGATTGGAGTAGGCCGAGAAAAGTCTCACACAGTGTATGCATTGACTGGTGCAAGATGTGGTTCTTGCCATTAGCCTAGATGTCTTTTAAAAGGGATCAGACAAATTCATAGAGAATAGGTCTGTGAATGGCTCTTAGCCATGACACATCAAATGGAACCTCCATGTTCAGAGGTAGTATACCTCTAAATAGTGAACGCTGGAGACAAGCAACAGGGGAGGGCTGTAAACTTTAGATCTGTTTGTGTACTTCTTGGAAAGATATGGATGATTCTTGTGGAAACAGGATGCTGGACTGGCTTGACCTTTGAAATAACAAGGGAGCCCAAAACAAAAGCAAAGAGCCAGATGTTCCGACTTCAATTGGCTTTATGCATGAGTTGTTTTTTCTAATTTATTTTCTTAGGTATCACCTGCCAATATAGCCGGTGAGCTAGGATTCTGCACAGGACTCATCACATTGACTGGTTCTGTTTCATTTCCTTTCTTGCCTATAAACTTTATCAAAAGCCATGATTATTTCAATGGCATTTGTCAAAGTATAAAAGCACACAGGTGGTTTCTTCCGCGCGCCCCTTCCTCTTCATCTCCAACATCTCCTTTATGTCTTGCTGTGCCTGTATTTTGAGGTGCCTTTCAAGGGATTTCAGGAGATAATATAGTCAGTTCAATTTAAGCTTCATCTCTCTGGAGACGCAAAAGGGGAAAAGACAGCATGACTTTAAAAGTGAAGTAAACAAAGAGGAGATGAAACTGGGATGGCAGAATGCAGCACTGTGTTGCCTGGTTTCCCGGAAAGGTGACCTGCTTGTATGGAAATAAAGGTATAATGGATGATTGGCAAGAAAGAGGATGATGATGATGATGATGATGATGATGATGATGATGATGATGATGATGATCCAGACTTAGCTATTCTTGGTGCAGATTGAACTCAATGGGACTTTTAAGTCAGTCATGGCTAACTTAAGCCCTACTTAGAGTAAGGCCTACTCTAAGTATGGACTAAGTCTGGATCCAACCCAATAATAACAACATATATTTGTATAGTGCTGCTTTCAGGTATTCAAAGCACCACATATATTATCTAGCTGTAATCTTTACAGCAACCCTGTAAGATAAGTCAGTATCATTATCACCCATATTGCATATGTGGGGACTGAGGGAGAGAGAGAGAGAGAGAGAGAGAGAGAGAGAAGCTTCCCTAAGGCCACCTAGTGAGTTGATGATGAGATTATACATTAGATTACTTCATCCAAAATACTAGGTTTTGTATCTAACAGTGTCTTTCAATGACAAAATCAGCTCTGGGAAACCCTCCAGAGATTTCCAGATGGCACAGAAGGCTGCAGACGGGGGGGGACGACTTCACCCAGCGTGATGTTGGATTGAACCCTAGGGTTGCAAGCTTTCATCAGAAGATTAGTCAAGAGGAGAGCGATCCTGCGGTCCCTCAGTGAGCATTCCAGGGACCATAGGATAGTTCTGATTCCCCCTTCCGAGGTCAGAGACAGTGCTCCAAGCTCAGAGAAAGGACTCCTCCTACCCCACCTCCTTGCAGCAGGTATGGAAAGAACCACTCTGGCTGCCCTATGAGGTCAGAAAAGCAACCAAGGAGGAGGAGGAAAGGGGGCGGTTCTGGTGGGCAGGGAGGGGAGGAAACCAGAGAGGCCAGGCCGGGGCAGTGATGGCGAACCTTTTTGAGCCCGTGTGCCCAAACTGCAACACAAAACCAACTTATTTATTTCAAAGTGCCAACACTGCAATTAAACCTGAGTACCGAGGTTTTAGTTTTAGAAAAACAACTCATACAGTTGTCCGAACTAATTAACATCTTTTGTCTTTAAAGAAAAACACAACAGAGCTTTCAATGATACAAACAGTTTTTTGTTGAAAAAAAAATCAACTCAAAAAATAATTATAGTACTACATTGTACACATAGCCTGAAGGGAATTTATACAAACTTTTTAAATAATTAGGCATATGTATTTTTGGATAAGGGATTCTCAACTTGTAATATGATTATATGCCAGACTGAAATTATATGGGGCAAGCTTTACTCCGGGTCCTTTTCCTGCTTCTACAGGTGTCGGATTAGTAAAAGTAAAAGTCAACCTGTACTAGGATGAGCAAGATAAACAAGAAAATTAAACGTGCTTAACACATTTTAAACACTTTATGTCTTGGACTGCAAACACTGCATTAGGTAAAAGTTTGCATTGGGCATGCTTTTGCACAATTAATGTGATTTTTGCTATTGTGTGCATGCTGATAATTTGTCAAACCTTGGCTCATACTCTGTTAGTTTGAGAGCAACACATGCAGCACTCAGGTCAACTGTTAGGCCTTTGCATCCAAGCCATGCTCTGTGCATCATTCTTCAAAATCTTTTAAATGTGATAACAATGTAGAAAAGAATTCTGTAACAGGAATTCTAGAATAAAATCATTCTGTTCCACACTGTGAGAAAGAACAAGATCATTAGTGTTTTGCAGAAGGGGCGGTCTTTTCGCGATCTGGTGACCAATGGCTCGAGTGCCCACAGAGAGGTCCCTGCGTGCCAGCTGTGGCACCCGTGCCATAGGTTCGCCATCACTGGGCCGGGGTATGAGTTATCCTGAGCCTCCCCCTAAAGGCTCCTTCCCTCCCTTTCGGAAGTGCCCTTGCTAAATGGGCTAAAAAGCCTGTCTAGTGAAATCTGCAGGGTGGGAGGGCAGGGAGGCGAAGATCACCTCCTCTGCTCCTCCTGCCCTGCATTGGATGATTGGACACCTCCAAGTTCGGGGGCTTCCGATCACCGAGGGCGCAAGCGATAGGATTGTGCCTTTAGTTGAGTAGTGAGTGGTGGGGCAAAGGGGCTGAAAGTTGAGGATACACTTGTTTATGCCCTGTGACTGTTCTGGAGTGTTACTATAATAGACAAAGAAGAAAGTCTGCAATATTTTCTTTTTCAAACAATGGGCAGTGACTCTTGCTCATTAAGTAATTTAGCTATCACAGTGCAGTGGCTAAGAGACTGAACTGCAACTCAGGAGGCTGCTGGCTCAGATCTTTTTCCTCTGCTGTGGAGTTACTAGATGGCCTTAGGGTCTTAGGCAAGCCACTGTCTCTCAGCTTCAACCTCCCTGCCCTCCATTCATTCATTACCTTTGAAGGTAATTACTTCAGCTAGTCCAAAATATGGCTATGAGGGTTTTAACCAGGACCTGATATCATGAACATATTACACCAGTTGTATCTCACCTTCACTGACTTCCAATCAGTTTTCAGGCCCAATTCAAATGCTGGTTTTGACCTACAAAGCTCTATGCAGGTTGTGATCTTGGTACCTGATAGAACGCCTCCTTCCATAAGTTCCTACCCATACTCTAAGGTCCTCTTCTTAAGTCCTTTGCCATGTGTCCACTTCAATCAGACATTTTGAGAGTGGCCATGAGAGAAAGGGCTTTCTCGGTGATACCCCCTGGCTTTGGAATGCTCTCTCTATTGTCCTGTCCTTTTGGCAGCAGTCCAAGACCTTTCTTTTTCTCCCAGGCTTTTACAGATTTGCATTTTAGTACCTGTGGTCTCATATTAATGCCTCTCAACTGTATTAACTTTCATAAACTATGGTGTATTTTATGGTATAATGCTGATATATATCTGCTGGATTTTTATTCTGCCGGTTTTTCATTCTTCATGCATTTCATTAATTTTGTTGTTTTTTAATCCGTACAATACCTAGAGAAACTTTTCTGTGAGGCATCTAGGAAATTAAGGGTGCAATCCTATACATGTTTAGACAGGAAAAAAGAACTACAACTCCCAGTATTCCCTAGCCAGACATACTGGCTGGGGAATGCTGGGAGTTGTAGGACTCTTTTCCGTCTAAACATGCATAGGATTGCACCCTAAATAACTAAATTAATAAATAGGATATATGAGTAGCAATTGAGTTCAAACATACAGAAGGTAGTGTACTGTATGTGAAGTAGGCTGAAGTTACCACCGTGTAGTCATTCCTTGTAAGTGGCAGGTGGCAAAATTTTGCCACCTAAGATAACAAAACATCAAGGGGTAAAAGCATCCACTCTGTTACTTCAAGAATATAGTATCAACATAGTACAAATAAACATGGACTGTATGTATGTATTTAAAACCTTTATAAAAACCTTTGATCGGAGATTTCAATGTATGGCTTTGTCTAAAGGGCCCTTCATACCATTTGTATTTGTAGGTAGCTTTCTACTTTGGTTAGGTGGCAGGATGATCCTAGTTAAGCTTACTTGATTTAGGGTGCAATCCTACGGCCAGTAGACACTGGCTGGCTGGCCATAGGAAAAATCAGCGTCCAGCTGCAACCTCGGAAAAGCAGTCCGAGGCCTTAACTGGGACTTCGACAACGGAGCACCCTTCCTCCACCTTCAAAGCTGGTTCAGTTCTTTCTGTGCTGGTTGCTGCTCCGAAGTTGCGAGTGCGACTTTGGAGAAGGTGCTGGAGGGGGTGTTCTGGGGGGCAGGGAGTGCATCTGAACTATTACTTCCTAAGAGAAATCTGGAAATGAGTGGAAAAGCACGTTTTGATGAATAACTGAGTTTTGGCTCATGTATTGGTCCAAAAGTGTAACAATTTCCTTTCCCATACACACACACACACACACACACACACACCTTTGCACAATGTCTACAAACCTTTAGGTACCATAGCATCTAATTTCAACTTCACACTAAAATAACCAAGTTTCTTGACACTCCATTCTGAAAGGGAGTGTCAAGAAACTTGGTCATTTTAGTTACGAAACTAGCTGTTGTGTACAGTGGATCTGGCTATTTCTCAGTCCTCCACCTATAAGCTTTGATACAATAATTCAAGTCTGTCTTACCGTGTTGGCATAAGTATCTTCTGGATAAATGTTCTACATATCTTTGAGTCAGTTAAACTGTCTGTTGGCCCCTGTTATTTTCCTGAAACAGTTTACTGACACAGGTAGAAAAGGTGCCCCTGGAAAAATAAGAGAGAGAGAGAGTGGAAAGCAACCGTCTCCTTTTTCGTAATCTGCAGCTTTTCACATGGGGAAAGATCCTCATAAACAGCCCTTCTTCCTATTAAGTGCACAGTTGAAAATTTATGCAAGGCAGCCTTATTTGAGAGACTTCAAGTGCCACACTGAGAATGATGATTGGCCATTGGGGGGGTGGTGTGTGCATATTAGAAATAAATAAATAAACATAACATTATCAAAACCTTTATCCAAGCATGAATCTGAAAGCAGCAGCAGCAGCAGCAGCAGCAGCAGCAGCTAATGACTAAAACTCGGGGGATAACAGGCATCCTATGCAGAGCAGGAGGAGTGCAGAGGCAAAGGCCGCCTCCACGCTCCTCCTGCCCTGCAAAGCAGCTAGATGGCTGATTTTGGCTGTCTAACTGTGGCACTTCGGAGGGGGAGGGAAGGAGGCTGAGGTGCCACCAGGATACGTTGTCTCTTGGTGGCACTGGTCTCCTCCCCTCCTGCTCCCCCTCCCTACCTGCTTTACCCCTTCTCCAGGGTCACTCTTATGATCTCAGAGAAGCAGCCAGCGTGGTCATTTCCACGCTGGCTGCAGGGGGGAGGGGGATCTGAGCACGGATCTCCAGATTTGAGGTCAGAGCTCTTCTCTGACCTCCGATCTGGGAATCCAAAAAAATCCTATGGCCCTCTAGATGCTGTCTAGGGGTCATAGGATCACTCTGTAGGAGGATTCCTAAAAATCAACTGAAGCATGCATATCTTCCCATAACCTTGGCTTCCTTCAGTTCATTTGCATCTTCCTTCTATACATTATCACTATGCACTTGTGCTTGGATGAAACACCCCCCCAAAAAAACACCCCTCACGGGAGCCACAGAGAGTGCATCTGAACTAGCACTTCCCAAGAGAAATCCGGAAATGAGTGGAAAAGCACATTTCTGGAATGGGACGGGATAGAGGAGCTCCCTTCTGTGAGCTTCACTGGCCTGCCCCATGCTGGAACTGAGTGTTTCTGCTCATTTCCAATTGCTTTGGGGAGCACCAGGTTCCCATTGCACTAGCCGTAGGTCCCACTAGCACAGGGGCAGTATTAGATAATGCCCCTTGGCTCCACTTGATAGCATAGTGTAGTGGTTACAGTGTTGGACTAGGACCAGCAGGGAACCGGGTTCCAATCCCCACTCAGCCATGAGGCTCACTGGATGATCTTGGGCCAGTCACTCAGCCTAACCTTCCTTACAAGGTTGTTGTGAGGATAAAATTTGAGGGGTTAAGTTTGAACTCCTTGGAGGAAAGATATGATATAAACGTAATAAATAACCCAGAACTCAAAAATCTGCGGAGAAACTTAGATGAGGAAAATTTGGGGAAGCATCCCTACAGATGAGGCAGAAGTCAGATCCTAGAAACCGAGGCACACACGCTTCCAGCTTTCTGCAGTAACAGTAGCAGGATTCAGGTTTTCAGGCTCCATTAGCTTGAGTACTGGGATCTTTTGCACCTCTTTGCATTTCTGTTGCCAAAAAGGACCACATGAAATCTGAATCACACTGTTCCCATTCTTCTGCAGAAGAAAATGTGTCACAAAAACATTTTTTAAAAAAAGAAGAAGAAGAAGAAGAACTAAAGTGGAACGAGAAACTTCTTAATGTCTGGCAATCCTAAATTACTAAAAAAAATCTCTGGCACATTTACTGCTCTGCTGAGCAAACTCCTCATTATCATGATAGGCTTTCCGGCTTGATGGTACCAAGCACCAACTCGCTCAGCCAGCTGGTTGTCATAACTAAATTACAGAACAAAACCTTCTGGACAAAAATGGGAACATTCATGCTGCAAATGAAGGCAAAATTAACCATACAGGAGCATCTAAAAATTACGGCCCGTGCAAATGAACAGAGGTATCCGTGCAGCAAGAGCCTTAATATGTTTACTCAGAAGTAAGTCCCACTGTGTTCAATGGGGCTAACTTGCTAATAAGTGTGCATAGGAGGACTGCAGCCTAAATGGAAGCCATGCAATCGTTTTGCTTGAAAACCTTTATTTGAATTAATTTAAGGCTGCAGTCATCATGTGCATATTACTTGGGGGAAAGCTCCATTGAATTAAATGGGCAGGGCCAGCAGCAGTCTTGAGTAGGCCTTCAGCATAGTATCAGTACCACTGATGATTAACCTCTAACCATGTATTTTTAAAAAAGAATAAAGGTTGAAATATACCCTTTCTCCATAATAAAAAAAAACCCTGTTAGACCTTCTGAGTTTTTTAACAAAGTGTAGTCAATACCAGTAGCCCTCCTTGACAACTTATTACTGCATTTACCAAAATCTAATAGTGTGATTCCATTGTACACTTACTTGGGAGTAAGCCCTATTGAATTCTGTGGGACATACTTCTGAGTGATCATGCCTAGGATTGTGCTATAAGGTAGCAGTATTCTGGCCACTTCCTTGAAAGTAAAGCCCCATTGAAAGAAGTGGGAGTAGCTTTTGAATGAACATTTATAGCATCAGGCTGGAAAACTAGATTTTGCTCCTATCAGAACTCCAGGAATAGCCCTTGATGGTCAGACTTATAATGGGAAGCTTCTCGTGAATTTATTCTGCAGACTGGCACAATTTGTGCCCTTAAATGGCTTGTGCTCTGAACTTAGCTGTCAAAAATTAACCTCCAGATTGCCTTATTCAACCCATAAGTCTAACGGACATAAGTCTAAGGACATCTTCATGCAAACCAAGTCCCTGCATACACTTAAGCAATCTGGGTTTGTATATAGGGACTGGGCTTGCATCTTCTTGTAAGAGAAGGTGTTCATGTGCCTTCTTCTCTGTGCTAGGTTAAGACCATAAGACCATAAAAGGAGCCCTACTGGAAAGGCCTATATGGTCCAGCATCCTGTTTCCCACAGTGACCAACCAGATGCTCTGGAAAGCTCTCAAGCAGGACATGAGGGTAACAGTACGCTCCCACTCATGTTACCCAGCAACTGGTATTCAGAGGCATGGTGTCTCCAATCCTGGAGGTGCTATGTAACCATCATTACTAATCTATTGATAGCCATATCAGTAATATAATGCCTTGAGAAGAGAAACTAGATACTAACCTCCATGAATTTGTCTACTCCAAGTTGGCAGCCATCGCTACATGTTGTGGCAGTGAATTCCACAGTTTAATGATGCACTATGCAAAGAAATACTTCATTTTGTTTGTCCCAAATGTGCCACCATTTCGTAGCAGATAACCCCAGGTTCTAGAATGAGAAGGAGAAAAACTTCTATCCACTTTCTCCACACCAAAGGCGAGGTGCGCAGAGCAGCAAATAAGTGGAAGGGGCCAGACTGGTAAGGCAGCACTCTGGCAGGCGGACACCTGAAGCGGCAGGAGTCAGGACAAGTGATGCACAGTCAGCAGCAACAGAGGAGGTAAGACAGTAGACTTGAATGGGCCAGTATAGGGAAGGGCACCTCCTGTGTATCCTTTCCCCCCTCTTCTTACCTTCTTGGCTCTGTTACTGTCTGTGCACTTTCTACGGATTTCTGCTGCTTACATCGGAAGTGCAGGAATATCAGAACCATTTTAAGTAAATAATTTTGTCCTTGCATTTCCACTCTAAAGAATGGGTATAAGCTTCCTGTAATGATTGGTGTGTGTTTTTTAGCAGCTCTGTTTGTCCATGCACTTTTCTCTGTGCCAAATGTGGTCAATATTTGGTTTACATAAAACAGGGGTGGGAATTGTGTGGCCCTCTAGATGTTGTTGGACTGAAACTCCCATTGACTCTGCTGGTGAGGGCAGCTGGGAGTTGCAGTCCAACAACATCTGGAGGGCTGCACAATTCTCACCCCTGCCATAAAAGGTATGAGTTTGCTTTGAGGCTATCTTCTTCCTGCTCTTTCCAAATCCACAACTACTGCACTATGTAACTTTGACTTTTGTTTCTAAATGTTGCAGAGTGCTTTCCTTTGGTATAAAACATGAAACAGGCTCCCTGGTGACACTGAAATTAAGTGTCAGTAACTCCTTTGCTTGTGTTGTGTTGTTCCAGTTTGAGTTTTATGGGAAGGACTTATGTACTTTAGGATGTAATCCTATACACACTTTCCTGTGAGTAAGTCCCATTGAACATAATAGAACTTACTTCTGAGTACACATGCATAGGATTGCACTGTTATTCTGTTTTCAGAGCAGTGGTAAATTTTACTTGGCTCTACCTGTGTACCCCATATGAAAGACTTTTTCTAACACATGCTGAAGTGCAATTGAAAAAGCTCTCTATACAGGAATGATTAGGATTATTCTGCAGGGATTTTGGATTGTTGTGGGTTTTTTTTAATGCATTAGAAGGAAGTTAGCAGAAAACACACCCTCCTCAAGAGAAAGAAAAAATCCCAACTACCTCAAATAGCAGCAACAAACATCATCATTCCATTTTGGCATTATTGTTCAATCACAGTGTGTTGTTCTTGTTTGTTTTTTTTAATAAAGTGCAATAGAGCCCACATGTTCTTTTCTGAGTGCAGAAAGAAAATAGGAGCTTGCATTGTGGGCTTGTGAACCACTTTGCACACTCAGAGATACCTAAATGTTAAATATGATTATTTCTTTGGCAAACTACTAATGAGAACAAAGCCACCATGTAGAGATCCATTTTTAAAGTGGGAGGGAGATCTTTAAAACAAGGAGTTTCCTGCACAATGTGGGGAAAGTAGGCTGAAAGTTATGTTTGACTGAAATAATGGCATATTCCCCCCCGGTTTACCCCTTCCTACCATTTGTTGTCTCCTCTATATTACATTTTAGACTGTAAGCTCTTTGGGTCAGGGAACTGTTCTCTTATACTCGGTAAAGCACCATGCACATTGATGGTACAATAATAATAATGACACAACAACAGCAATCACCATCATCATCATGGCTCTGGAGATCAAAGTTGTTTCAGAGTGGCCAGAGCCCTTAAACAGTTAAAGCATCCTTGCGTGGGTGGCTATACCCTTGGCCATGCCCTCATGTTGCCTGGCCACACCCTCTTGATCACACTATCATACTGCTTACAAATTTAGATGTGTGTCCCTATTTTCATCTGAAGTGTTGGGAGGGAATGCAGGCTTGCTCTCTGGTCAGAGCAAAAAGGAGACCCAGCTAGTTTCTGCCCCTACCCTATTGAGCGACAATTATACAAAGTAAATTACAACCAATCTACAGCTGTTGACATGTTAAACATGAAATGAAGTACAGATATGGTTTTTCAGCTAAACACTTTTCTCAGAAAAAAAAATTATATCTCTAAGTATCTACACACATACACACACACCTCTAGTTCTCTGGGAATTTGTTTTTAGCAAGAATAAGTTTACCAAGAAAGGCTGTGGCATTTCTTAAATAATAAGTGCAAAAAAAAAAAAAAGCCTTTTTCATCTTCACTGGCATTTGGAGCATTCATTTAAAAACCCAGTCTCCATCTGGGTTGAAGCCAAGCTGTTGCAGCCAGGAATAAAAATGTCATCCCTAAAAATGTACAGTTCTCCTGCACCTAAGGAAAAAATTTTTATAACAGCTGTTTTTTACAATTTGCAGCTCCTGACCTTACACAGCAACTTGCCAATGCTGTCATCCATTGGTGCTATTGAAGAGACTACTCTGGACTATGCCACTGTTAGCCATAACCATTCTCATTGTGCAGTGCACAATTATTGAACACAAGTGGCCTGCAACAAAATGTTGCAGTGTATTCAGGGCCGGCGGCGCTACCGCTAGGCAGACCCAGGCGGCTGCCTAGGGCGCGTGGCGGAAGAGGGCGCAGAAACGCTGCGCTCCTTCCTCGCCGCCGGTGCGCTCCTGCCCCGTCTGCCGCCTCCGCCGCGCCTCCCCGCCCACCCGCCCGCCCGCCGCTGCCACCGCCGCCGCTGCACCTCCCCCCTGCGCGCGCGCCTGCGCGCCCGCGCGCCACCTACCTACCTTCGCGTTGTTTCCGGAGCCCCGCAGGTGTTGTTTTGGCGGGAGGAACCAGGGCAACAGGGCTTAAACAGCCCTGTTGCACTGGTTTCCTCAGCAAAAAAAAAAAGCGCAGGGGTCCCAGCAGCCAGCAGCGGGGGGGGTAGGTGGTGGTGGCGGCGGCGGCGGTGGCGGTGCGGGGGGGGGTTGCAGAGCAGGGCTGCTTTGCTCCGGAGCCCCCCCCACGGCACGAGAGGGGGGGCGCTAAATATAATTTGGCCTAGGGCGCCAAACAGCCCTGCACTGTTCCTGAGTGTATTCTCCCTCCTAAAAGCAATTAGTCTATATGCCATGGTTACTGAGCATGCTCAGTTCTCATTGGGCTGTTTTGGGAAGGTTGCCCCCTTAGGTTTGTTTGTTTGTTTGTTTGTTTAAGATATATACGTATATTTGTGTAGTTCAGCAAACCTTGTGATTCCTGCAAGCACAGTGATAGCTCCCTCTTGGTTCTTAGTGGCCCTATATAGGCTACAATCATAGTAGCACTCACTTGCCAGGTTCACTATTAGAAGGAGTGACTGCTGTGCCAAAAATTGGACAGAACAGTCAAAGGACAAGGGTTCTTTAAGATAGATAGATTTATTCATTTATAATAAATACGTGTATATCCTGCATTTTCCTCTCCAAACTGAGATTTCAAAGCAGCTATCAAGCATACGTAGAATAATTTAAAATGCAATAAATACTACAAAATAAAAACACACCAGAGCTAAAAAATAGCATTATAAAAACATAAGAGAGCCAGAGCTGAAAACAACAAAATCCAAGCAGAAAAATCAGATCAAAAGGCTGTTGGGGGGGGGGGGAAAAAAAAAAATGTCTTTGAACATTGGTGGAACACAGACAAAGATTATGATAATCTAATCTTACCTCGCTAGAGGTTAGACTGGAGGTGGAGAGATTGGCAACCCTACTAGAGGCTGCCCCTAATTCCATCAAGGCCAAAACCAAAAGGTGGCTGGGATGGGAATATTTATGGGATGGGAAGAAGAGAACAAAGCTACCACACAATATCTCCTTGAGAAAATTCCTTTTGGACCCTAAATACTGGGTAAGGGTGGCCACTTACATATTGCCAAAAAAGAGGACACACATTTGAAAAAAAAAGAATTAAAAAATGCATATATTAATTTATAGGTATAGATCTTTTTTAAAAAAAAATTCTATCATTTAACTAGAAATATAATACATCTCAAAAGGACTGTGAACAGGTTTCCTGTGTGCCTGCTGTCCAGGTACCAAGTGTTCATGGGCAACTTGTTCATGGGCAACATGCCTGTGGCTCATGCTGGCTCAGCTTGTCTGAGCGTGGAAAGCTAAGCAGGGTCAGGCCTGGTTATTACTTGGATGGGAGACCCCTCCTCTAGTTTCCTGCATTGAGCAGGGGGTTGGACTCGATAGCCTTGTAGGCTCCTTCCAACTCTATGATCTATGAAATCTATGAAATTTCAAGGCCCATGTTGATCTCTTTTCTTAGGGTTCTTTTTCTTTAAACTGTACTTGGACTTGACAGCCCTTAAAACAGAGGATGCTTTTAAACAGAGGAACATAGGAAACTGCCTTATACTGAGTCAGACCCTTGGTCCATCTAGCCCAATATTGTCAACACTGACTGGCAGCAGTTCTCCAGGGTTACATGAGGCAGGATTCTTTCCTAGCCCTACCTAGAGATGCCGGGGATTGAACTGAGGACCTTCTGCATGCAAAACAGCCCTTTAAAAAGCTCTGTTGCCCTGGTTTCTCCACAAAATACGCAGCACGGGGGTCCAGCACGCCGGCGCAGGGTCCTGTCATGTCACTTCTGGCCAGCCGGAAGTGACGCGACGGGACCAGTGCGGCTGGCGCGGCGGGCTCGAGGCCATGCGCCGAGGGAGCCCCGGACCCAGTAAGGCCCCGTGAACCTCTGGCGGTCGTGAGCGGGGCCACAAGGCGAGCGGGTACATCCCTAGATACACCACACGTGTCTGACAGCAGTAACTGTGGGAGGAACCCTATCCATTTTAATGTGCTGAGAATGTAATGCCATCCATTTGGAGAGAGGATCCAGACAGGAAGATTACAAAAATGACCAAAGTGGAAAACCTAATCTAAGTGGAACAGACCAAAAATTTAGTGCAGGTCAACAAATAGGCCCAATATAAAGCAGGATCTGGAAAGCCAAGCCCACCTTCTTTAATTGGAAGTTGCATCCTTTTCAAGGATATTCATGGCAGGGAAGAAACACACACACACACACACACACACACACACCAAATTTATGAAACAGAGCATTAAGTTTTTGAAAATATTGGCAAGGTATGGTTAGAGGAATCTGATGTATAACATGAAGAATCCAAGGTATAATATTCAACTTAAGTATATTTACCTTACCCCACAAACTCAACTTTAAATATGCCCATCTGTCTATATCCTGTGAGATCTCAATAACGAACCTATTCAAGTTTAGCTTGATCATTTGAGAAATGTCTATAAGTATTCCCAAATTAGTAGTAAGATTGGAAACAAAACTAGAAAAAGGCTAATGCAAAATTCCAGGATAGCTTGATGGTCTTGAATAGATTTTGAAAAGCCAAAAATCAGGAGAGGTGGAGGCTGTGATCTGATCACAAACAAAGCCATCTTAACCAGAAGTCACAGCATGGAACAAACTTAACGCGGGGGGAAATGAGAAACTGAGGAGAATCAAACTTGACTGATTTATCCACCCCTACCTGACCCCACCCCGTGCTTCATCTGAGAGCTTCTGAAAAAGTGGTATCTAATGTGGGATCTTTCCAACTCTAATGTAGGTTCCAGGTATGCCTTTCTTTATGGTTCTGTTCATTGTCTGTTTGGACTAGCACTGTGCAAGAGAGGCTGGAGGCAATCAGTCAGGCAGCTCAGCAGTGCACCTTTCCATATTTTTGAGCATCAGCTGCCTCTGTTGCCGACACATGTTTTGAAACTGATTAAATAATGACAGACGGTTTGCAACAGTGTTAATAAATAAACGACTCATTCAATTTGTTGCTACTCTTGAGGGGGATCACACAATTCATTATATTTGTTAGCTTTTTTAGCAACTGCCAACTTTCAGGAAAATATTCTCAAATCCCAAAGGTTCCTTTAGAATCACACCACATGGCTATTTTGGAGATTCAGGATACTTTGCTCACCTTTTTTCAAATTAACAGACTCTTCCTGTTGCTTCCCTGAAATAGGAGCTGGCAGGGGGAAGCATGATTAACGCCACATCATGAAATCTGCAACAACAAATAATATGTGTATGCATACTATTTGATGTATCCTCCTAATACGGTAAATACATTTGGAAGTATATGAAATGGTCCCCATAATGGAAAACCTGAAGGTGGAAAAATGTTTTATGGTCCTTTTCCCTCTCCCCATTTTCAACAATTTATCACAGATTTCTCCCAAGTCCCGATGTCTATCACCAGAACTCTTACAGTTCAGCTATTGATGTAAGCAACAAACAGGCATGGGTCAACAACTCAGAGGAGGATTCCTTTAGCAATAAGGCTCAGATGCTTCATAAAGCAAGATTGGACCGGGACAATGTGGGGCATTGGGGCATCTTTACTGGTCCCAGGCACTCCATCGTCCCAATCTGGATTTGGGACTGATAGACCCAGGAAAAGTGTGGGTGAATGGAGGGTAAACTGTAAGCAAGCACAATTTGTGACATTGCACAATGTCATTACTGAACATGGGGCACATCTGTTAAGGCATCAACCTTAGCTTCCAATTTCCTGGCTTTGTGGACAGCTTTAACTCTGGTCTTAAACCAGCAGGGTTTTAAATCACTGAATATATGAAATCACTTTTGAAGAATTTTCTTTAGACTGTTAAGGCTGAGATTCTATGCCCACTTACCTGGGAGTAAGCTGCCTTGATCTCAATAGGACTTACTTCTGAATACACATGCACAGGATTGCACTGTAAGGCTGCAGCCCTGTGCATGCTTACCTGGGCATATGCACCATGCAGTGTAGTTTATTTACTTCTGAGTAAACATGCATAGGTCTGTGCTGAAAAGCTAATATCTTATACCAGAGAGGAGTCTGAAATGTTTCCTAAGGGTCAGTTCAGATGGGCAGTGCAATCCAGTGTGGCTGCCCATTGCACTCCGAGCATGGAGGACTGCAGGCATCCAAAGGTGGGCAGAAGGAGGGCAGAGGCGGTAGGTCGTCTCCATGCTCCTCCCGCCCTGCAAAAGGCTTAGACAGCCGATTCTGGCTGTCTAAGTCTGTTACCCCAGCTCGCAAGGAGAGGCTGAGGATACATTGTATCATGGCAGAGCCTTACTCCTCCCCACCCACAAACCTCTGTTTACAAGGTCGGTCTTCTGACCTTGGAGCCGCAGCCAGCATGGTTCTTTCCCTGCCGGTTGTGAGAGTGGAGGGAGGGCGCTCTGAGGTCAGAGTCCCAGCTCCGACCTTGGAGCGCAGTTTTCAAGATCGGAGCTGGGACTCCGACCTTTCCTATTGTCATCTACACTCTTGTCTAGCAGCCATAGGTTTACGCCCTTAGTCATACTTTGAGTAGTCCCATTGAAATCAATCAGACTTAAGGTAGCCATGGCTAATTTAAATGAAATTTATTTCAACGGGTCTACTTTAAGTATGACTAAGTAAGTCTGTATCCAATCCTAAGTTGCATTGCAAATAAAAATTAATCGGGAAAGTCCTTTTACAGATTACCTTCGTTGGAAAGCCATATTTTGGAAGGTTTGTAGTTAGGTAGCCCGATCACATCGCCGAAGATTCAGTAAAGTAAAGATGTATGAACATGCTAACCCGCACCTCAGAAATTTTGTGAAATTTTGCTAAAGCTACAAAAACTTTCCTAAACATTCCTACAAATGTTTTGCCTGAGCAGTACCCCAAGCACACATACACCCCGTCAGTAAAAATGCAACAGTAATGAACCAAATCAAGTAATGATTTACTGCCTTTTCATGATACCCAATATCAGCTGCCTGAGGTGGCCGTCTCACTGTACCTAATGGTAGGACTGGCTCTGATGGGGGTGGTGAAGGCATGTGAACAACCCTTGGAGTAAAGCCACATTTATTTTCAATTGACCCAAAGGAGATTTCTGCACAACCAGCCGGAACTGCTGTGTGTTCAGCCTTCTGTACAAAAACTACACTTTGAAAAAATGAAAAACACAGCCTAAGCTTGTTAGGAGATGCTGTTGACATTTGTTAAATACAAGGTTGGCACAGGCAATCAAGCTTTTAGCAAAAAGTCAGAACACTTTTAAAAATAAGAATAACTGAGCAACTTCTTTAACTCATTCTTCCTGACATGTGGCTACTGTCTTTTCAGAGACATTTTTTTATCACGACAAATCATACCGTTGTCATATCAACCACATTCAGTAATATGAAAGGGGGGGGTAAGGAAACAACATGTTTCAAGTGATAAGTTAATTTAACACATTCACATGAAGAGCACTTGAGAAATAAAAAAAAGGGGGGGATATATTGAAATATGAGCATAAAAATCTGCAGACCATGGTTACCATAGTAACCACCATTGCAAAGTATTGTTTACACAGTGCATTCTTCAACAGATAAATCATTCTCATTAGGACAAGGTGGAGCATTAAACCCAATTGGATGTACAAATAAGGTTGCTGACTCTCCTGGTAAATATTTATATCATTATGTATCCATCTCTGGACGAACATATTTGCAAACGCACAAACAAAATAAAATGACAAACCCTGGAAATGGAGAGAACAGCTGTACCTAATGCACACGAAGAAATATATTAGCTCTGATTCCTTAACAAAAGCCCGGAAATTGAGTGATAAGGCTGCCATGATGCCATCTTCAACTCACAGCAATGAATCTAAGTGAGGTTTTGTGTAACCTATGTAGGATAACATGGTTTTCAGAGATTTCAGCTATATTTCAAAATTAATTACACCACAAGATCAAACTATCTGTCTCTTAAGTCTATGCAAAGCAACCAAGGGCAAAAGGGACATCAAGTTAGGGATGGCCATATATGGGATAGCATTGCCAGGGCAGTGCTTCTCTCCTTTTAAGAGTTCTAAAGGGAGACATTTAGCAACTGCGGTTGTTGTTTTTCTAATAGTATATGAAGAACCTATGGCACTGTGTCCTTTCTCAAACTTTGCAGTTGCACTTTTCTACATGAGGAATTTATTGTGATTCCACTACTTGTCATTCCACTGCTTGTCATTCCACTACTCACGGTTGTTTATGGGTTCTTTAGACAACATCATGACCTTCCAGTTTCATTTCTGTTTTTAAACACTTTCAGAGAGTTCTTTTAGAGCAGGGGAAATGCAGTCCTATTTGTGAAAGCAAAAGAAAAAGCTTTTTCCATTTGTGTAACTGAGCTATTCTGCTATAGCACACTGCCACCTAAAGGTTATGTAGTGGAAAAGCAGGAAAGCAAATGCTCTTCATGTAGTGCTCAGATCTCAACTCTGCGATGAAACTGAAAGTGGATACAGTGGATTAACAGCCTTGTGTAGAAAAGCCCTTAGAGCGGAATCAAATATTCGCACAAATTGAAAATTCACCAAGATCTCTAATTTCACTAATTTACTTTACAAGATTGCTGTAAGGATTACTGAGATCATGTTGGAGAACACAAGTGGAGCTGGGGAAAAGATAGGGTGAGCAGAGCTCAGGGGACTGAGCCCAGCGAATTCGTTGGACTTCCACCACCACCCCAATCGAGCTCCACGCACATCCCTAGCTAGTGTGCATGCTTTGTATGCAGAAGGTCCTAGATTCAATCCCCAGCATCTCCAGTTAAAAAGATCAGGTAGCAGGTGATGTGAAAGCCTTCTCTTTGAGACTCTGGAGAGCAGCTGCCCATCAGAGTAGACAATGCTGGGCAATATGGACATGTAGTCTCAGCTAGCATAAGGTAGATTCCTCTCTTCCTGTTCCTTCGAGCAGTGAAAAACAACCAATAGATGCCAAGTACTGTAACTGTTAGACAGCCACAAAAAGAAGGGAAGGCTATGACACTCTACAGGGGCCAATTAGACAGGGGTCACAGGGCAGCCATATTTACTGTAATACATCTATCCCATTAATGTATAAAGCAGGGGTGTGGGTTTAATATTGATATCAAACTGAGTGTGTAGGTAAGGGAGCAGTACTCTTCCCCTCCTTACAGACCACTATCTCAACTCATTTTTTAATAGTTTGGCTCAAATACAAGTAGTGAGCAGGGGATGTACGGGAATTTCATTTCAGTTCATTAAGCATCAGGACTTGCCCTGTTCGCACACCTGAATGTGAACGCAAACACGTTTTGGGCAAATCTTCCACATTCCCAAGCTTGCGATCGCCTTCTCAAATGTGTTTGTTAGGAAAATTCACATTTTGAATAATAATATGCATTTCCATGCTTTAGTCAATGCAAGGGGGAGTGTGCATTTGGGCATGCACTTTAAAAAAAATGTGCATCAAAATGTGCACATTTCCCATTCAAACAAACAAACAAAAGCTCACATTTGGGGATGAGGTGGACCGAGCATTGAGGTGGAACTCGGAGAACCTTGATGATGAGCTCAAGGTGGGATTCTCTCCCATTCCTAGAAGTGAGCTGGGCTGGGGGGGGGGAGTGCCTTATGTAACAGGCTGCAGGGACATTCAACTCTCCTCACCCACACACCTGTTTTGATGTAAAAATTAGACCACGCACCCCCTGGTTTGTATGTGAACGTGGCAGGCATGTGAACAAACAAATGTGTCTCCTGCAGTTGCTTCCAGTTTGGCCCTTAGATAAGCTTCTTATTGTGGCCCTGTTCAGGCTTTCACCTGATTGCATGAGTGGCATGGCCCAGGACTGGCACCCCTCAGAAAGTGAAGCCTCCAGCAACAGTGACTCTCAGGAGGCATCAGAACCAGTTCCTGGTCCTTCTGAAGTGGCGCACCTGGCCTCAGATCCCATGTCTTGTCCCTGCAATCCCCAGGAGGTGCCACTACCCTCTGTCTCTGAGGAGTGGACTTCAGACTCCTCTAGTGAGCAGGAAGATCCTGGGGAGCAGTTCCCAACTGGTTCCTCACTTCTCCAACCTTCATTCCCTAGGAGAAGTCAATGCCTGCAGGAAAAGGCTGCTGGCCCTTTAACAGCCGGATGCAGTACCAAAGGGGTGGAGTTTCCAGAGAGACTCTCCTGGCCTGACTATGAAAGCCTGCCAGTTGCTCTCAGACAGACTCGGCTGCAGTAACTTGTTAGTTCTTTAGCTCCAGGATTGCTGACCAAGGTCCTGAAACCTAACCAAAGTTCTAGATGTGACCAAGCCATCTTGACCATGCTGAACTTCCTTGCCTGAGTGTCATCCAGGACAGATGATGGATTCCTGATGGAGCATGAGAATGTGGACCTACACTGGGTAGGGGAATGGGACTGTGATCCTGTGTGCACATCAGGCCCCAGCTCCTCTGTCCCCTACCTTGCCCTCTTGAGCAAACATCTCCTCATGTTTGCTTAAACATGGGTACAACTCCCCCTGCTTTGTCAGGGTCTCTGGTTTTGTAGACTTCTACACATGTCCAAGCAAGCATGAGTAGAATCCCCTTCAGACCTTGGTGCTCAACATGGAAAGGCTGGGGACCAGGGGCTGGTGTGCATAGGGACACAGGGTGTGAGGCTGGCATGCACAGCCAGGCAAACACCTAAACAAGGTTTGTTTGTTTTTTCATGATGGGGAGGGAAGAGACAAAGCCATATCAAAGAGTATTGTGCACTGTAACTATGAGGATGAATAGCTACAGGTGCCATCCAGTCAATGCTGTGTGTGTGTGTGTGTCAATGTGTCTGTGTGACACACAGTCTTCATGCAAGTATGGTTCTCCATATGTAGAAGGGAGGTTAGCAGGAAGAGGCTCCTACATGTGGAGAAGCATGCAGGCAGAAGAGGAGGGAAAGCGGCAGCAAGGGACTGCATTGTTGCCTTCAGTTACAATATAATTTGCAGGTCAGTTTAATACTTAATGTGGCAAACCTATTCACCATGCTTCCTTGGAAAGCAATTCCACTGAAATCAGCAGGACTTTCGTCCACTGTGGGATCAGAGTGTAAACTGCCTCCTTCCCACTGATGTCTGTTCAAACAGTGAGTGGATCACAAGCATTCTCAAGCAGCAGCATAAAGGTCTGATTAGCTGGCCTTCCCAGTTACATTTACCTAGTTCTTTTGAAGAGAGATTTTTAGCAGGGTGAGATGAACACTTTGATGCTAGATACAGGTCCTTTTTTTTCTTTTTCTTTTTGTAGGCAATAGGGAAAACTGTGCACGGGGTGAACTCAGTTCCACCTTCGGCTGCTGAAAGCTTTAAAATACCTCATTAAAATGTGCTCAGGCCACTCCAGTAATCCTTAAAGAGAAGGATTATTCTGATTTCTGGCTTTCTCGATGAAACTGAGATCCTATTGTTCATATAATGTAATAAAGCACTCCACATCTCATAGACCTTCTTAGTACGTTGGTATTCTCTGGGCAGTTTTCAAGACTCCTTTTTTCTTAGACTCCCCTTTTATCTGTATTATTTATTGATCTGGGAAAATACATTATCAAATTTAATTCTTCCAATGTTTTTTTATTTATATAGGGCTCTTGATGCCACACTTTTTTCAAAGGCCACAAATGAGGACTGTATATTTGCACACAAGAATTTGAAACTGGAGGATGGTATGCTGGAGATGCAAAGAAATTCCAATGGGAGGGCAAGATTCACAGCACAGATATGTGCAGCCACACATTCTTTCTAGGGACAACCCTAGAATTATGACAATCCTAATTAAACCTCACAACAAGAGTAAAAATGGTCACAACAGATTTCCCTAGAAGTACTATGTATTCCCTTAGTGACTTACAGCTTTATCAAGTGTCTCTTTATAAAGCCTTTGCAGATTTAATGCAGAATATGTGAGGAGGAAGACCAATTCAAGGAGAACAGGGCAAGAAACCCACCCCAAGTCAATTCATGCACTATAATGTCATTGGGCCCAATATTTCAATTTAGTTTGCCTTTAAAAAATAATAATAATCAGGAATAATGACATTTGCGATACAAATTTTATAAAGAAGAATTTGAGTGCATGGTGCCTCCCTTGTTCCATATTTACAATGGATCCAATTTTACATAATATGCAAACAGCTGTGCTGTGCTAACGTAACCTAGTAAAAGCAGCTGGAATGCCACTGATCAGCTGCTGAGCAAAGAAGTTGAAATTATCATTATTATTTAAGAAGGATGTAGACCAGTGATGGCGAACCTATGGCACGGGTGCCACAGCTGGCACGCAGGGACCTCTCTGGGGGCACTCGAGCCATTGGTCACCAGATCGCAAAAAGACCGTCTCCTTCTGCAAAACACTAATGATTTTTTTCTTTCTCACAGTGTGGAACAGAATGATTTTATTCTAGAATTCCTGTTACAGAATTCTTTTCTACATTGTTATCACATTTAAAAGATTTTGAAGAATGATATACAGAGCATGGCTTGGATGTAAAGCCCTAACAGTTGACCCGAGTGCTGCATGTGTTGCTCTCAAACTAACGGAGTATGAGCCAAGGTTTGACAAATTATCAGCATGCATGCAATAGCAAAAATCACATTAATTGTGCAAAAGCATGCCCAATACAAACTTTTACCTAATGCAGTGTTTGCAGTCCAAGACATAAAGTGTTTAAAATGTGTTAAGCATGTTTAGTTTTCTTGTTTATCTTGCTCATCCTAGTACAGGTTGACTTTTACTTTTACTAATCCGACACCTGTAGAAGCAGGGAAAGGACCCGGAGTAAAGCTTGCCCCATACAATTTCAGTCTGGCATATAATCATATTAGAAGTTGAGAATCCCTTATCCAAAAATACATGTGCCTAATTATTTAAAAAGTTTGTATAAATTCCCTTCAGGCTATGTGTACAATGTAGTACTACAGTATAATAATTTTTTGAGTTGATTTTTTTTCCCAACAAAAAACTGTTTGTATCATTGAAAGCTCTGTTATTGTGTTTTTCTTTAAAGACAACATATGTTAATTAGTTCGGACAACTGTATGAGTTGTTTTTCTAAAACTAAAACCTCGGTATTCAGGTTTACCGGTAACTGCAGCGTTGGCACTTTGACATAAATAAGTTGGTTTTGTGTTGCAGTTTGGGCACTCGGGCTCAAAAAGGTTCGCCACCACTGATGTAGACAAACTGGTGAGGGTTCAGAGGAAGGCAAGAAAGATGATAAAGGGACTGGAAACAAGGTCCCTATGAGGAGAGACTGAAAGAACCGGGCATGTTTAGCCTTCAAAAGAGGAGACTGAGGGGAGATATGATAGCACTCTTCAAGTACTTGAAAGGTTGTCACACAGAGGAGGGCCAGGATCTCTTCTCCACCATCTCAGAGTGCAGAACACGGAATAATGGGCTCAAGTTACAGGAAGCCAGATTCTGCCTAAACATCAGAAAAAAAATTCCTGACTGTTAGAGCAATAAGACAATGGAACCAACTACCTAGGGAGGTGGTGGGCTCTCCCACTCTGGAGGCATTCATTCAAGGTGCAGCTGGACAGCCATTTGTCAGGGATGCTTTGACTTGGATTCCTGCACTGAGCAGGGGGTTGGACTCGATGGCCTTATAGGACCCTTCTAACTCTACTTTCTATGATTCTATTATTTTTACCACCACCACCTCACTCTTCTATTAAAAGTGCCCAGAGCAGCATACTGCACAGGGAAGACTAAATCCAGTAGCCCCCTGCCTGGTCCTCCTCCTAAACAGCTGATTGATGGGATTTTTCTTTTTAAAAAGAAAAAAAAACACCTCAAAATGAGGCTCTACCTCTTTCCCCCCTTCCTTTTCTTTAGTGCTGCCAATTTTTCCCTCTTCCAAACATTTGGTGATGCCTCCCCCCCCCCACTTCTTTTTTAAAAGGCTTAATCTGAATTGAATTGGGTTGAGACATAGTGCAGGTAGCATCAATTCATACAGGAAATTCTGGGGATGCCCCAGCCAATTCAAGATGAATGACGCTGCTGGAAATGGGACTGAGCTGACAGTGGGGGGGGGGGGCGGGAAAGGGGTGATATGGGTAGGGAGCAGGCCTCACCACTCCCATGTTCATCTGAAATAAACTATCTTAATTGGGTTCAGGAGAGTTGTGCTCAAGGCTATATAAGGGATAAAATGCCAATAAAGTCAGCATGTAGCAAATAGGCTACTAAACTAGGTAGGCAAAATTATGTGAAAGTGGAAAGTTGAGGAATAAGAGAGGAGACGGGATGCATGAGGCAAGCATGGCATGGTAGATGCTGCAGTCCAGGTTCTAATGAGCCATGGGCATGATGATCCCAGTTGGGGCTTGGCCAGAATACATGTACACCCAGGAGTAGAAATGACTGTTTCCAACCAACCCTGTGGCTGTGCTTCATACCACTAATGTGGGGAAGAGGATTTACAGGGGAGAATTAGTGAGTGGAAGAGGTGTGCTTAACCCCTTCCCTGCCCAGGAGGTGCCAAAATAACCTGACTTGGCCCTTTCAACCATTTTTCCCCTTAGCCAGAGAACATTAGCAGTTTTGTCCTGGGCCCCTTTCATAGAACTGAAAAAAACAACCCTTGGGTTACAATACCATGGGTTGGATCCACAGATCTGTCAGCAGAATTCTGTTAGTGGGCAGGGAAGGGGTTAAGCACACCTCTTCCACTCACTAATTCTCCCCTGTAAAATAAATCCTCTTCCCCACATTAGTGGTATGAAGCACAGGGTTGGTTGGAAACAGTCATTTCTACTCTGTCTTTACCTCCTCCTGCATTATTTAAAATCAGGCCTTGCCTAAACATTAGGAATGTGCTGGAGTTCATGTAATCCAAAAGAACTCAAGCATTGGGTTGGAACACCACATGTTAAAGGGAAGTCGTGAACAATAATAAAGGCAGGATATAAATAGAATAGATAAATAAATAAATAAAAATTCCTACAGGCTTTTGGGTATCCATGAACCCCTGTCAATCTTGCAGAAAAGAAATGTAGGATGGTGGCATCCTCTGGGATTAGGCCTTAGATCCGGGGTCACCAACATGGTGCCTATGGGTGTCACTGACACCTCTCTTGGTACCCGCTAGGCTCCCTGCCTATCCTGATGTTTATTTTGTTAAGATTTTTTTAAAATTAAAAACATTAATATGGATGCTGGCAAGCTGCAAAGAAAAGTGCTACCCTCCAGCACCAACTTCATTTAGGTTCAAAAGAGTGTTTGTGTGTGTGTGTGTTTTGGAACTCAGATCCCACCTCTACCTGGTACTTAGGTAATTGGGCAAGTTACTTTTTTTTTTCTTTCAGTCCCATCAGTTTGCCTTCTGGGAACTGAATGTTTTGTGACTGGCCATGCCTACCATGGCAGGCATTTTATGAATGGGCAAGGCGGCCATTTTGCGAGAGTGCCCACTACACTACCTCAAATTTCCAAATGTGCCCACCAGTCCAAAAAGGTTAGGGACTCTTGCCCTAGAGTATAATCTGGCTAGTCTCACCTGGCAATTTTAATTTAAGTTACATCCAAACAATACTAAGAATTAAACATGTGTGAAGTCATCCAAGGCAGTTTCTACTAAGGACCATAAAAACAATGTTCACCGGCTTCCCTCAGAACAGCAGTGCTCTGGAATAGTTGCACCATAAGGCAATCTTCTCCAACCTGGTGCCCTCCAGATGTGTTGGACTTCAACTTTCACATGCCAAAACTAGCATGTCCACAGTCAGGAATGCTGGAAGTTATAGTCCAAAACATCTGGAGGGTACCTGGTTTGACAAGGCTGCCATTAAGCAACATCACCTAGATAATTGCCTAGAATTTTCTACAATTACCTGATAGTTTAAGAGCACCCTAGCCTTGAAATCCACATTTACAAAACATTTCTTCAATCTCCTGAATTTTTTCTTTAACATTATGCCGATGGCATAAATCCCGCTCCGAACACGATCGGACACATGTTAGAGCTGCATCCTCGGCCTACCAGGTGGCAGTGAAGGCAGCAAAAAAGAATTTCTATACTGCCTCCATCACGTTTGTGGAGTACTGCCCCAGGAGGCTGTTCCAGAGCCTGGTCAGTCCAGTTGCTCCGGATCCGTTGGAACAGTCTATAGCCTCCTGTGAGAAAAGCACTTCACAGATAAAATCGATCAGATTAAGAGTGGGATTTCGTACATCGTGGACACAGGAAGTGAGCGGGAGGAGGCCAATGGCAGACCGGTTTTGTGGGATCGGTTCCAGTTTCTTCCTTCTGCTGAAGTGGACAAGGTGCTTTGATCTGTGAGGCCAACCACCTGCTTGCTTGATCCTTGCCCGTCCTGGCTCATCATGAGCTGCAGGGAGGGACTGGGTGAGGGAATCAAGGCGGTGGTGAATGCCTCCCTTGAGGGAGTGATGCCATCAGCCCTCAAGGAGGTGGCAATAAGACCGCTTCTAAAGAAGCCCTCCTTGGATCCCCAAGATCTAAACAACTTTCGCCCAGTCTCCAATTTGCCATTTCTGGGCAAGGTGATTGAGTGGGTGGTGGGTGCTCAGTTGAAGGCACACTTGGATGAAGCCAATTATTTAGATCTGTGCCAGTCGGGCTTCAGGCCTGGACATGGGACGGAAACGGCCTTGGTCGCCTTGGTGGATGATATGAGGAGGGCTTTGGACAGGGGCGAATGCTCCTTCCTAGTCCTCCTCGATCTCTCAGCGGCTTTTGATACTGTTGACCACGATATCCTCCTGGACCGTCTGAGGGGTTGGGCATGGGAGGCACTGTATTGCAGTGGTTCCGGTCCTTCCTCTCTGGAAGGTACCAGAGGGTAGTTCTTGGGGAGGAGGCTTCGGACCCTCGGCCACTCACTTGTGGGGTGCTGCAGGGTTCCATCCTCTCCCTGATGCTATTCAATATCTACCTAAAGCCGCTGGGAGCTATCATCAGGAGGTTTGGGGTGCGCTGTCATCAATATGCAGATGACACGCAGCTCTACCTCTCCTTCAAGTCCTCACTGAGGTTGGCTGTTGAGACCCTGTCCAAGTGCCTGGAGTCAGTGGGTGGCTGGATGTGAAGGAACATGCTGAGGCTGAACCCTGACAAGACCAAGGTACTGGTGGGGGACAAGGGGAAGTCACATCACTCCGGTGCTCAAGGAGTTGCACTGGCTACCAGTTGCTTGCCGGGCCGAATTCAAAGTGTTGGTTTTGACCTTTAAAACCCTATACGGCTCCGGTCCAGCTTATCTCAAGGAGCGCCTCCAGCAGCATCAAGTAGGCCGCTCAACAAGGTCTGCCACAGACGGCCTTCTCCTTGTCCCATCAGCCAGAGCAGCCAGGCTGGTGGGGACTAGGAAGAGGGCCTTCTCTGTGGCGGCCCCCAAGCTATGGAACTCCCTCCCCAGCGACCTTTGCCATGCCATGCCCCCTCCCTGATGAACTTCTGCCGCTCACTAAAAACATGGCTTTTCAGGCAGGAATATGGGGTGGGTTAGGATTTTTTAAAACACTGATATTGTTTTAATTGTGTGTTAGTTGTGGGTTAATTGTGTTTTAATGGTGTTTTAATTTGTGTTTTATTGTATTTTACCATGATTATGCATCACCCAGGGTGGCCGGGTGGCCGGCCAGATGGGCGATTTAAAAATATAATAAATAAATAAATAACATTTCAGGAAGCTGAAACTAGCATAAAAAAGACAAAGTATTAGAAGAGCAATACCAGAAAGCAGAAAGGCAATAAGGCATCCAGTTTTGTGCATAACAAAACCTCAGCAGTAATTGGTTGGGGACTTTTGAATGCACCAAAGAAACATCTTTTTCACAAGACATCAAAAGATTCTAAGAGCGGTACATAACAGTTTTGCTGGCTTACAGGCAGGCCATTCAGAACAAGATTATTATTTTTTTAAAGGAGAAAAAACATATCCTGTTCCACATTTGAACAAACAGGATAAGAGTTATCTGGAAGAAACCATTTCAAATATGCTGATGTTCCCTTGGGAGCATTAATGCACCTCTGAAAGTATTATTATGTGTTCTCCTGGCATCTGACAACATTTATGACCACTTCGGTCCTGCTGTCAGATCCATAGACAACAATGCTTTTCTCTTTCTGTTCCTCAATACACCACACAAACCTCCTTGATAATAAAGATGTTAACTTGTGTCTGAAACAGGGGATTGATTTCAATCTCAGAGAAAGGAATTTCTTATTTTTCATGGGAACAACATTGTCAGGCAATCCTTTTATTAGGACCTACCAAAATGTCACAAAATAGTGAGCAAGCTTTCAAGTTCTCAAGAACTCTTTATCAGGCTAGATGTTTTTTTTTAAGTTCCTATGGTGGGGGAGCTGGCCAAGGTTATATACATGGATTTTCCCCAATCTCTCGCCTCGCTAGTGATGTACAAGAATTTTGTTTCAGTTCAAAATACAGCAGAACATGCCCCAAACACAAACACGGTTGCATTTTTCGGACAAAGATCGCACACTTTTGAGCTTCTGATTGCATTTGCAAAATATGTTCTGGAAAATGTGCACTTTCAGATTTTTTTAATCAATGGGGAAGAAGAGCACAGCGGCAGTACCAGACGCTGCCCAAAATCTGCTCAGGATTAATGAAGGCTTTAATTGTGCTGTGAGATTCATTCACTCATGCAGGTTGCAATTTGACTTTGTAGCAGAATCCTCAGACTCTCATTTTTGAGAAACAAACCTACTTTTTAATAAAAACAACAAAGAGTCTTGTGGCACTTTTAAATATATTTTACATGCTTGTAAATTGTCTCCCAAGCAGATGTGTCAGTCTGCTCAGATAATATATTTCAACTGTTATTTCCTTCTTAGTTTCCTCCTAGGAGTTATTATTCAGTCCAAGAACAAATTGTTATTTATTTTGTATGGCTTAAATTGTACCTTTGTGAAAAATTTAGGTTGTGGGCAATTTTTGTGTGTGTGGGTTGTTTTTTTTTTTTTAACATGCACTGGGTGGACAAGAATAAATCTCAATTTACCATCTTTCTCATTATTTACAGACAGCATAGCCAAGTTTCATATAAAAATATATTAACATAAATTAAATTAATCCAGGAGTATTTGGAGCTTCTTATGACATTCCAGTACACATATCCATTTAAGTCTCAGTAAAAATGATATGAAGCAATGTAACATATTATACATTCATAATAATCTTGTGCTTCAATATTCCAATAAAAAAAATATGGCATTTAAAGTTTAATATCATCCTTAATTATTTTTCCTGGAGGTTAATAAAGCATGGATTTTGTGATATATAGAAGTTTTGCTTTCTGTTATACTTGTTTCCAAAGTGTTTAGGTTTTCTATGGATCAGGGCTGCAGAACCTCATCGCCACGCCCACCTCCCCCTTGCCCCCAAACACTGGTAGTTTTGTGGTTTTCTGGATTTTGTGCAGTTTTCCCCAATTTTAAAATGTTGAAATGTCTCTCCCAAAACTTAAGTTACTGGCAGTAAGAGCTTTACATTAAAATCTGCTGGTGTTTGGGCCCTGCCCTATTGCCTTCAGGCCTACCCTCCACTAGAACGCAGCCCCCAAGAGCTTCTCTGAAAGTGAATTTGGTCCTTGGGCCAAAAGAGGTTCAACACCCCTGCTCAGGATGGAACCCACCACAACATTCAAGGCCCTTGTCTATCAGATATTGTTAAATGTTGGCTGCCGCCTCATGTCAGCTGTAAAATATTTTCAGCTGTTCATTGCCACAGCAAAACTTTTGAATTCCAAACCCCTAGGGCTGACCATCAAAAATATTTGCTGAATATTCACACATCCCAAGAGTACTCACAGAAAAGGACTGTGTGGGTCGGGCGGATTATTTCAGCTGCAAACCAATGTATCTTCCCAGGAAAAATGCATGGTAACAGGCCTTTTGAAAAGAAAATGAAACCCTAGGGTAAGACAAACAAACACGAAACAAAGCTGGAACTGCTTTTGCTCTTACTTACTGTCTACCTCCCTAAATGAAGTTACCGCCCACTTGCGTTGTTGTTATAGGTTCTACACTCATGTAACAATCAAAGTTAGGATGTTTTTGTTTGTTTGGTGTGTGTGTGTTTTAACAGCATCCAGCCAGAAGTCTATTAGAGATAAATCCTATGTGGAACAAAATTTAGCTTCCCAAAGGAAAACACTGACATGACCAGCATGGTGATTACATCAGCTTGTTAACTGAAGCTGTTGAGAGAAACACTTGGAAGGAAGAAAATACATAGTGTAAGGACAACAACTGCCCACCCATTCCATAGCTCTTTCCATGAAACATATATGTGGTTATTTAAGCCCTGCTAATCCCCTCACTCACAAAAAATGAAATTATTTTCTGTCCCCCCCCTTTTCTATTTATTTGATTAGAATATTCATTTGTACTTGCAGAATTCTACTCACATGTTTTCTCAGAAATTGAGATATAGGCTACATTACTTTAACACACCAACAGGCATCACCCCCTTAGGGGGAGAAAACCTATTGATCAGAATTTGACATTCCAATTGGCCTCCTTCAGAATTCCTTGTATATACCTCACTGGATTGGAGCAAAGTATAGCTAGTCCAGCTGCATTCTTGCTCCAACAGTGGATAGCTAAATGCCCTTGGGAGCTTGTAAATGAGAGGGGAAGGTGATTGCCATCTCTAGCATCTAGTAATCAGAAATATACTTCCCAGGGGTGCCATTTAGCTGCCCTGATCAGCAGCCTATGATTTGACCAAATTATTTAAAAAGCTGAGGGCCTTTTATGTGGTTAAGACCACACAACTCAGGAATGTATACACAGAAGCTGCATCTCACATTTCGTATTATATTTGGGGGAGATGAGAGGTTAGACTCCCTCTTGCACTCCACTGCATGTATTCGGGTGCAATCCTGTGCATGTTTAGACAGGAAAAAGCCCTACACTCCCAGCATTCCCCAGCCAGCAGGGCTGGCTGGGGAATGCTGGGAGTCGCAGGGCTTTTTTTCTGTCTCAACATGCACAGGGTTGCACCTTAAGTTATACATGCCCACCACATCTCGATTTTCATGTTCAGTGCTTTATATGAAAAATTTCTTCCTGTTCTCAGTCCCAAATTTCTGTTCTCGTCATACATTCCCCTCAACTTCATGGAGTGACTGCAAGTTCTTGTACTTGGAAAAGACATAGAGAACAACATTCTCTCTGACCATTCTCTCTCCGTGCCATTCATAGTTCTCTCCATGACATTTATAATGTTAAAAATCTCCGTCATGTTCCTCCTAAAGCCTCAAATGCTTTCGTGTTTCCCCATAGGGAAAGTGCTCTGCTAGCTGCCTTTTTCTGTACCTGTTCCAGCTTGACAATATAGAGCTCAGCAGCAGAGCTTCTGCTGTGCATGTAGACGGCTCCAGTTTCATTCCACTGCATCTCCAATCAATAGGATCGCAGCTTGCAGCAGGGCTGAGAAAGTCCTCACTCTCTGCATGGGTTGGAGAGTTACTGACAGGCAGGCTAGAGACAGTACTGTGCAGGGCAGACCTTTGGACTGAAAGCTACTTTTATTTTTTCCTGAGCTGGGGTGATCAGAACCATACATAGTATTCTGCATGCGGCTGCATGGCAGGATTATAACAGGGCATTATGGCACAAGCTGCTTCATTTTCAAATTCCTAAAACATCTCCTGATGGGCAAGGAAGGGCTGCTTAACATTTCACATGTTTCCGTTTGTTTTCCTGACAGAAAGATTATTCTGTCAGAAAGAAAATAATACAACAGGTTTCCCCAACCCGGTGCCCACCGAGTGTGTTGGACTGCAACTCCCAGCATCCTCCAACCAGCATGACCAATGCCCAGGAGTGCTGGGAGTTGTAGTCCAAAACCTTTGTCGGGCCCCAGGCTGGAGAAGGCTGCATTACACATTCAGTTGTGTAACTGAATCCTGAGAACTCTTTTTATTATGTTTTTTTTTTTTTTAGGGAACCACACCTAAGAAAGTATATTGTAGAGTTGGAAAAGATGCAGAAAAGGGCAACTAAAATGATTAAAGGGCTGGAGCAACACCCCTATGAGGAAAGGTTACAGCAGCTGGGATTGCTTAGCTTAGAGAAAAGGCAAGCAAAGGGAGACATGTATAGAGGTGTACAATATTAAGCATGGTGTGGAGAAAGTGGACAGGGAGACATTTTTCTCCCTCTCTCATAATACTAGAACCCGAGGTCATCCCATGAAGCTGATTGGTGGGAGATTCAGGACAGATAAAAGGGAAGGACATCTTCACACAGCACATCGTTAAACTCTGGAATTCACTTCCACACGATGCAGTGATGGGCACCAATTTGGATGGCTTTAAAGGGGGACTGGACAAATTCCTGGAGGAGAAGGCTATCAATGGCAAGCAGTCCTGATGGCCATATGCTACCTCCATTATCAGAGGCAGTATCCCTATGTACACCACTTGCAGGGGAATATGGGCAGGAGGGTGCTCTTTACTCAAGTCCTGCTTGTGGGATCCCATGGGCAGCTGGTTGGTCACTGTGAGAACAGAATGCTGGACTTGATGGACCCTTGGTCTGATCTAGCAGGGTTCTTCTTATGTTCTTAAAGAAAAGACTCTTCAGGAGGGAGTGCTTTTGAGTAGAGAAATAGTGGGGGATGAGCAGGCTACGCCACCTTCCCTTACCTACTTTTCCTTATGTGAAAGTCAACCCTCCTGAAGGGCACCAGAACAGATTGGGGAAGGCTGCCACATATTTTTCCCCAATGTGGAGATTAAATAACTGCATTGGGGGTGGGGGGTGGGGTCACCCTATGATGTTCAGGTTCAAACTCAGCCTGAGATGGAGCAGCAATCGCTTCCCCGCCCCCAGTGAAGTTGCATAGTATCCAGGGCTGGCCAATTTATTTTGGCACCTAAGGCAGAAAATGCCACTAGCAACCTTTACCCATCCCTGGCAGTAAAATACAACAATAATAAATTCAATAACAAACTATTTGCTGCCCTTTCATGACACCCTAAATCAGGAGCCTGAGGCAGCTGCCTCATGGTAATGATGATCCTGTTCAGGTTCTTTTGCCAGTGAAGAATAGGGCTGCACAAGGATTTTGTTTCCATTCATTCAAGATCAGAACTTGCCCTGTTCATAGCCCAGAATGTGCACGCGAGTGCATCTTGCAGGAAAAGCTAGCACATTCCTGAGCTTTCGGTGCCCATTTGCAAAATGCGTACTTTAGAAAAATGCCCACTTCTAAAAATGCACTTTTTGGGGAAATGTGCTGTCACACCCCTCCCCTCATAGGGCCTCAAGCTTGCCCTCCTTTTTGGAGCTATGGGTGCGCTTACGTAAGGTTGGGGGTTTATCTTCCTCTTCCTCTAACCCTTACCTTTCACACTGACTTTAGGATGTCTATAATCCCTACCTTATACTTCTTTGACCAACTATAAAGCACAGCTTCCCACACAGGCTGCTTCGATAAACAAAGTAAAGTTTATTTTAAACTACAACCATTTCTGGAAATAAGTTTCATATGTAAGTTTCAGTCAATATTAAGTAATTTACTAATTTATTCTATTACCAATCTTCCCTCACCAACTGTTCCCAAAATGTTAATCCCTGCACTCACTAGCTAATCTCCCAACAATCCTAATACAATCTCTCAACTCTCTCCACTCAGCTCCACAGACTCCCAAACAGCACTCCAGTCCAGCACTCCTCAAAACCTTTCACACTCTCCTTCACTCACTCACACTCCACCACTCTCCTCAGGAAAATTGCAGAGCCTGAAATTTGCGCAAATTTTCTGAGCTCTAAAAAGAAAAAAAGGGGGGAGGGGGAACCCTTGTGCAAAATATGGGTGGGAAGAATGAGGGTTGGGGAGAGACACTAAAGAACCATGACCCCATATGCACAAATCATGGGAGCTGAAAGATAACTGAAAAGAATAATTAAAAAATGTGTCTATTTGATGTCTGCAAATCACATAACCCTGGCAGAGAACTGTAGTACCAATGCCGAACTAGACACAATTGACAGTGAAGTAGGGAATATGGTGAACTAACAAGGAGGAAGTAGTGATAGGATGAAACTGACAAGGATATTTACCAAGGGAATATGCTGCATGCATCCAGGGATACACAATAGACTTTTGAACTGGAAAAAATATTAAAAAGAGTGTGAACTCATTTACACAAATTAAAAGATTCAGGCCCATTTGTGCAAAAGACCCGATTTGTAGAAATCGTCATTCTTGGCTAACAAGACTTTTGACCCGCCCTAGGGGGTGGACGAGGTTCTCTGGGTTGAGGTTGGGAGCGCACGAAACTCCCCAGTTGGGGATCAACTGTTGATCATTCATGACTTCCCATTGACAGGATAACAGGTCTTGAATTACTTTCTTTACTTTTGCGTAACCCTTTTCTGCAACCACCTGAGTTGCCCTGCATTTTACTCAATGAAGCTTTACAAAGAAACCCGGGAGCTGTGCACTACGTTCTGGCTGGCGGGAGGGGAGTAGGAGCACGAGAGAGACATGATGAGAGAGAAAGTTGCTTTCATTTTGTTCAGTGCTACATAAATGTTTCTGTTTAGTTTTGTACTTAATGCTACATAATTTGCTTTCTTTTATATTCTTAGGTTGAAACAAAGTTTGCCTCCACACTAGAGCCTTTTCATACAACTGAGACATTGCTTTCCTGCAATTTAGGGTGCAATCCTATAAAAGTTTAGACAGAAAAAAGACCTACAACTCCCAGCATGCCCCAGGAAGCATGGCTGACTGGGGCATGCTGGGAGTTGTAGGACTTTATTCGATCTCAACTTGCATAGGATTCTGCCTTAAATGGAAGTAGAATTAAAACAGAGGCTCTACAGAGCACCTGATATACCTCTATCTTATACAGAAGTAGCATCCTTCATAGCCAAGATTTTATGTATGTATTATGTATGTAAGAAATATATCCACCCTATCAAAAAATGACTTTAGGGCAGCCTTCTGTAACATTTAGTAACAAAATCCCATTCAGCAGAAGTCCTTTTCAACACTTCCTGCTTTCAGGTTTGGTCCATCTTCATGTTTCTTCTTAATCATAACTGGCAGCTTTAGTGATAAATTGGCCTCTCATTACCTGGTTGGGGGAGTTCTAATTACTGTTTTCCTTGCATCATTTCCTTGCATCCAGACAAGACAGAGGTGCTCCTGGTCAGTCAGAAGGCAGATCAGGGAATAGGGAGTCAGCTTGTGTTGGATGGGGTTACACTCCCCCTGAAGAAGACACAGGTTCGCAGCTTGGGTGTACTTCTGGATTCAGCCCTGAACCTGGATGCCCAGGTTTCAGCGGTGGCCAGGAGTGCATTTGCACAGTTAAAGCTAGTGCGCCAGTTGTGCCTGTTCCTGGAGATGTCTGATTTGGCCACAGTGACACATGCCTTAGTTACATCCTGTTTGGAATGCGCTCTACGGTGGGACTGCCTCGAAGAGTGTTCTGAAACTTCAGCTGGTTCAAAGAGCTGCTGCCAGACTGCTGACTGGAGCTGGTTACAGGGAGCATGCAACTCCTCTGTTACAACAGCTTCACTGGCTCCCAGTCTGTTTCCAGGCACAATTCAAACTGCTGGTTATGGCCTATAAAGCTCTATATGGCTTGGGTCCAGGTTATCTGAAAGATTGTATTTTCCCCTACAAACCTGCCCGTACTTTGAGATCCTCAGGGGAGGCCCTTCTCTCGTTTCCACAACCATCACAGGCATGCCTGGTGGGAACATGGAAGAGGGCCTTCTCAGTGGCTGCCCCAGCACTCTGGAATTCCCTCCCCAGGGAGGCTAGAGGGCGCCCTCCCTGGTAAACTTCTGGAGGCAGGCAAAGACCTTCCTGTTCTGGCAGCCATTTGGAACCAGCCTGTGATGCAATGGAATGCTATGTGTATATAAATATATATAGATATATATAGATATAGATGTGTGTGTGTGTGTGTGTGTATTGTACTGTTTTTAATTCTCTCTCTCTCTCTCTCTCTCTCTCTCACACACACACACACACACACACACACATAATTTTAATATTATTAATGATTTAATTCTATTTTTAACTTTTGTATTTTTCTATTTCTGTTTTAATTGTATGAGTTTTAAAGGTTGTGAGCTACCTTGGGTCCCAGTGTTGGGGGAAAGGCAGGATACAAATAAATATCATCATCATCATCATCATCATCATCATCATCATCATCATCTTGCAATAAAAATTAAAAGGAAGTATTATAAAGAAACTAGTAATGAAACAGATAAACATACATGCACACACACACCCTGTGGAGAACAGAAGCTGACTAATAAGAGTCAATTCATTATTAACACCCAGCAATGTGAAAAAGAAGCAATAAAATAGTCAGAAACTTCAAACAGGAAGCTTTTGACTAAAGGCAGCCATCCTGAAGAGCCCCAGTAGTACTTTTCAAGTTCATGACGAACAAACTGGCTCTGTAATTGTATGCTATCGTTCAATAAAATGAAAAGGCCATAAATTGGGTCTGAAAAAGCTGGGAAGACAACACAGAAAATGCTGGAATGCAACAATTTACAGCAGCGTTGTCTAGATCCTCTGTAGAAGTGAGTTCGCAAAGGCTGGCAGGTTCAGATAAAAGAGCTGGTGTGTAAGTAACCAAAAGAGCAAATTCACAATAGAAAGCACAAACATCAGATACTTTATGGGGAGAAACTAAAAAAAAAAAAAAATCCTTCCAAAAATGCATGTATTAGGAAGAGTGCATATACAAATGTATATATTAAGAGAAATGTGCACAAAAGTATGCATGAATTTTTATGCAGGATTTTTTAAAAAAATGCAGAAATGAGATTGAAAGAATTTAGAGTTTGAAAAATGAGAAATTGAGCAGAATCAACTTTGACAGATTTGTCCACCCCACGTTATAAGAGTCTCCAACGTAGAAAGACTGAATAACAAACACACAGATACATATGGACATTCTGTCTTTAAAGAATTTATGGACAATTTCCATCTGTATATGTGTTGTGTGGGGAACAGGATTCTGTAGAGCAGTGGTTCTCGACCTTTTTTTGCCCCATGCACCCTTTTCACCATATGTCAGAATGTCATTCCCCCCCTTTCCAAGATTGTCAGACTTAATCTGTGCCATACCATAAAGTGTGATTATGTACCATCTGTAGAATTGTAGTTTGTAGAAAGATCAGTATTCCAACAGTTTGAGTCTGTAGTCCCAATTCCCCCAACCCTAAAATTCCCCGATGGGGGGGAATCCCCCCCCCCGGTTGAGAACCCCTGCTGCAGAGAATCTGGAAGGGAAGGCAGGTGAGGTATGGACCTAGCAGTAAGGAAGGATGAGACTGGAAGCAAGAAATATCTGGAGAGCAGGGGAGAGATACTTGTGCTATACTACTGCAGAGCTAATTAGGTAGGAGTAAACTACTGTTTTTTCTTCCCTTTTTTTCTTTATGAAGAATGTTCTGATATATAAAATTAGACTGTGATCACTTTATGGACAAAGATCCTTCTCTAGCTTACTTGCTCATTGTTTTCCAGGAAGAAATCTCGGGTCTGTAAGTTCTTCAGGCTTCCTTCCTCCCTGCTCTTGCCATGCAGAGTATAAGGAAAGAACTGGGCTCAACTTGCATTTATCTGAATGCAAGGCATCGCTAACCTCACAATTCAGCCTTACCATTTTCACTCTGAGGATAGAGTCCGGAAGCCCCTGTGTTCAAATCAATGTCCAGTTCACTTATTCTTTTCTCCAGATGGTAAGAACTGATGGGGTAGAGAAGACAAAATGTGTGGATGCCCATGACTCTTATCGGAATAGGATTTCTCCATGGAAAACAAGAACACCCCAACCTCTACCCTTGGATCTTCTTCCCAATGCTAAACTGTAAGAAAAGATGGCTGGCAACCATCTTTGGTACCTAGAGATAGAATGGGTTGCAGCCATAAAAAAGCACAAACATCTGAAGTCTGAACTCCATAAACCTCTATAACGTAGAGCCAACACAGCCTTTCTTCTGCTGCTTCAGATTTAGTGCAAAGGGAGGGGGGTGTACTTTTAAAAAACTTTCAATCACACACACACACACACACACACACACACACTGACCTTTCCCTATTATATTGAGCTGTTTCCAGCAAAGCTGTTCATATTCATGAATTATTCATTGGCATTTCAAAACATGTGGAGAAATTCAGTGAATGAATGGTACTTGTCTAAACTATCTCTTTTTCAGTGCAGATAAAAGGACTACCGTACAGCAGAGCCGGGAAACGCTATCTCTCAAATCCACTGAACATGGCTTTCGTTCAGCTTTTCACAGTGCCTACCTAGTACTAAAGGATTGCAACAAAAGCACACAAACAATCACAAACACTTTATGGAAGGGGAAAGGGAAGGGGAAAATGAAAAGAAAAGAAACCCCGAGCACTTTCAGGATTTATACCCACTTGATTTCAGTAACTAAATTGTTGTTGCATTTGGAGCACTGTGGGGATGTGCTCAGTTAATTAAACACCTTCTAGGTGTGGTGATAAATTTCATTTACATACTCGGTTCTAAAGACATGCTCAGAATAAGGCCAAAATGTTGGCATTTGGTATTTCCCATGCTTGTTTTCTTAGTTCTCTGGTGGGTTTCCGGCATATCCTGATAAGAGCATGGTCTGAATGGTACAGTGCTTTTGGCCTTGTAGAAAGAGCTCAGAATGGAGGCCCAAGTGAATGGGATATGACAGAGAGCAAGAGTAAATGCAATTTTGAAAAGGGAAAAACAACAAGGGGAATCCACATCTTGTTATTTTCAGTAGCAAAACTCTCATTAAGGTGAGTGGCTCTGGCCTGCATCCACTACAACAGTGATGGCACACCTATGGCACGGGTGCCACAGCTGGCACGCAGGGACCTCTCTGTGAGCACTCGAGCCATTGGTCACCAGATTGCAAAAAGACCGTCCCCTTCTGCAAAACACTAATGATCTTGTTCTTTCTCACAGTGTGGAACAGAATGATTTTATTATAGAATTCCTGTTACAGAATTCTTTCCTACATTGTTATCACATTTAAAAGATTTTGAAGAATGGTGCACAGAGCATGGCTTAGATGTAAAGCCCTAACAGTTGACCTGAGTGCTGCATGTGTTGCTCTCAAACTAACGGAGTATGAGCCAAGGTTTGACAAATTATCAGCATGCATGCAATAGCAAAAATCACATTAATTGTGCAAAAGCATGCCCAATGCAAACTTTTACCTAATGCAGTGTTTGCAGTCCAAGACATAAAGTGTTTAAAATGTGTTAAGCGTGTTTAGTTTTCTTGTTTATCTTGCTCATCCTAGTACAGGTTGACTTTTACGTTTACTAATCCGACACCTGTAGAAGCAGGGAAAGGACCCGGAGTAAAGCTTGCCCCATACAATTTCAGTGTGGCATATAATCATATTACAAGTTGAGAATCCCTTATCCAAAAATACATGTGCCTAATTATTTAAAAAGTTTGTATAAATTCCCTTCAGGCTATGTGTACAATGTAGTACTATAATTATTTTTGGAGTTGATTTTTTCCCCAACAAAAAACTGTTTGTATCATTGAAAGCTCTGTTATTGTGTTTTTCTTTAAAGACAAAAGATGTTAATTAGTTCGGACAACTGTATGAGTTGTTTTTCTAAAACGAAAACCTCAGTATTCAGGTTTAATTGCAGTGTTGGCACTTTGAAATAAATAAGTTGGTTTTGTGTTGCAGTTTGGGCACTCGGGCTCAAAAAGGTTCGCCATCACTGCACTACAACAATCCAGAGCTCCACAGTCAATCGTTTCAGCCCTTTAGCTCTATGAAACAATGGCTCTCAAGATTTCTTCTTGAGGGTTCCCCCTGCCAACCCAACATAGGCCCCTTCCAACTCTACTATTCTGTGATTCTGAGTATGTCTGCTGATTACTGTGAATGGGCCTATTACTGTGGTTTTTGCAGAGCCTAGCACCTGGTGATAGACAATGGGAGCCCACTAGTCCAAAAAGCTGGGACTCTCTTTTCCAGCCTCTGGAATGTCACACCAATCCAAGTTTAAGAGAGGAACAGTGAGAGACAGCCTGAAGTAGTTAGAGAGAGTCATAGAGCTGGGAGTTTGGCTGTTGTTAGCTAAAGTGGGATGCAGTCATGAAGAGCGGGGTGGGATCTGCAGCTGTTGCTCTTTGAGGATCTGACACAGGACTGCTGATTGTGCTGCCTGCTTTAGGAGTCTTCTTGCTTCCAATACACTCCTCTCATGTATTTGTAAATGCACAGATATTGCAAAGACCCCAGTCCCATTCAGGACAGGAGTTCAGGTTGCATGATCAATAAGCACGCATAGGCGGAAGCTGGCAGGCTCTGCTTCCCTTGTATGTCCTCACTGAATGCCTAAACAAAGCCCCAGTGCATACAGCTGCACACATTGCAGCTTCATTCAGATGTTCAAGGGATATGGGACGGTGGACCCTGCTGCGACTTCCCCTGTGTACATTCACTGAACATGCAATCTCAATGCCTGAACTGGGTGACTAGCTGCTCTGAACAATCTGCTGTTTGGGGAAGGAACAGGAAGGAGTCACACAGTTCATCTCTATGTCAGGCTAATGCTGTGGGATTATGATGTGGCCAGGGACTTGTGAACAATATACTAAGTATTCATTATAGAATTGCATCTCTGTGTTTCCAAGCTCCATTGATTTTAAGGAAGAGAGAGTACTGTAATTTGCAGTTATTAGGTAGAGTTATTTACAAAACATTTCCTAGTCAGTAGTTCATTTGAAAAGTACATTCTAAGAAAATAAAAAGCAAAAGTAGCCATGTCGGCCATAAGTGTCATGACTCCCCTCCAGGAATCCTCCTCTGAGGACGAGGGTGACTCACCCAGGGCCCGGGACACTCCTCAGGAGCAGAGTTCAGACACTGCTGCTCCAGACGGGGCCGACCTGGGCAGCTGAAGAGCTGGCAGGCCCCTCTGGCATGACCCTGTGGGAGTTCCCCAGCCCGGGAGGAGTCAGAATCAGAGGTGGAGATGGTGCAGGTCCTGAGTCCCAGACAGAGGAGGAGGATGAGACGGCAGGAACAGATGCAGGCCCCTCGACGCAGCGTCCGGCTGCAAACCAGGACGTCGGCCTTGTGAGGCTTTTGTAATCAGCCTGCTGCTAAGGAGCTCCAGCTGCGAGACGGGCATGCCCAAGCAGCAGGCAGTATAAAACGCTCGCTCACTGAAGCCTGGGTATTGGGAAACAACGTCTTCCTTGACTCGTGTTCCTGATCCCTGACCTTGCTCCTGAACCTTGGACTCGACTTTGGACTGACCCTGACACTGCCTCTGCTTGACCCCTGGACTTTTGAACAACACTCTCGGCTTGACTCCTAGGATTGTAAGACCACGCTTCTGCTACCCTTCCCTCTGCACTGCAGCTCCCTTATCTTATCTCAGCTGGACTTTTGGCAGTGCTCCCAGAAGCAAGGCCAGCTGCTGGCTGCCAGCCAGCCTTAAGCCGGACAATAAGAAAAAATCCAGAATCCATATTTGGGCAATACCTTATTAGGCCAAGTAAAGGTCACAAAATAGTGTACAAGCTTTTGAGTTCTCCAGAGGTTCATCAGGCAACATGGCAAACAAAGCAAAGGGGGTAGGGAGAGAAAATGGCTGATGCGCAAGCCATGGGGTCTTATGAAAATATGTTTGAACAAATAAGTTTGGGGAAATGTTGTTATTCCATGATCCCTGTAATCTTTGCTAACAAATCATGCCTAGTTGGAATTCTCAGAAGTATACTGGCCCTGATCCATAGATCAACAGAAAGAGACTGCTCACAAAATATATATTTCTCTACCTCTCCTGAACAGGGATGCTTAAGCACATCAGCTTTCCATTCCTCTCCTCTGTCTTAGATGAGATTCAGGTTAGATAGATAGATATTTATTTATGGTCTACCTGACCACACAGTGGGATTCAGGTTGTTCCCCACTCCCAAATCCATCTGTCCGGTGGACAGACATAGTTGGATACAACCCATTATTCGTACATGAGAAATATTAAAATATAGTAGAAAATGTAAACATACTACGGTATTAGTTTTTTTAAAAAATTGTGTGTGTGTGATATATATATATATATATATATATATCAGTGTATAAAATGTATTTCACATTAGAAGTCTAACAAATGATAATTTATGGCAAAAAAGGCCTTTGCTTACCATGTGAAACATCACACTGGAGTCACTTCTAATTTTATATACCATTTGTCTGTTTAGATGCAGCTTTTGGTGCTGCTAACTGCAAAAACCACTATAAAGTCACGAGTCATGTACCAGACACTAAACATTAGGTTCCCAGTAAAAACTAGAAGAAATAATAAAAGTAATACTTTTTGGTTTTATGATTATTATTTTTTTTGAGAGGCTGATGTTTAATTATTGTGCCCATAATTCCTTCTACCATTGATCCTCTGTACACCAATATTTTTTTTACAAATACCAAGACATTTTCACCCTTTATTGGTGTGTTTCTATGAAATCATAAAAAACAAAAACATTCTCTCTCAAGCTGCCCATAAAATGCCCCTATGTTCCCTACAAATCAATTCTAACTTCATTACCAAATTGTTTCTTTAATGCAGTACCATCAGTTATATACTGGTCACTAGCAGTGCGATCCTACATGTTTACTCAACAATAAGTCCCACTGTGCTCAATTTGACTTACCTCTAAGTAAGTATGTATAGGATTGCAGCCTAAATTGGGAGCTCAAAACATTAAGGTCCTCCACCAACTCCCTAGGGGGGGAAATAGCTTTTTTTCTTATAAGATCGTTAGTCTGTACAGCATATGAAATATCCCATAGCACCTTTATTTCACCAAACACCATAAAGTTGTTTTTTTTAAGGCATTTAGCTATTCTTCGATGCAAGGCCATCCCAAGACTTTTTGTTGCCCTGAGGCAAAGGACAAGATAGCGCCTTCCCCCATTCCCTGTACAAAAACTGACCAGATTTGCAGTCAAGTCTTACTTCAACACTGGCAATGGGACAGAATTTCCCCACAATGCCTGAGGGCTGAAGGCTAGCCTAGGGGGTGCGGGCACGCCATATGTTCTGTCTGCTTCCCCCCTCTCAGCATCTGCCACCTGAGGTGGCTGCCTCATTCAACTGCATTGTCAACAAAGCACATAAAACTGTATTTCCCAGACTGTTTTCTGTTGAGGCACACTTTTAATTTTTTACTGAATTAGACAGGTACTTCACTCCTACTCCCCAAATGGTTTACTTTTACAGTAAGAACTACCCGCTATTTGAGGAGCCGGCCTCCTATGCATCTGAGGGAGTCAGTGTTCTAGGCACTCTTCCTTTCAGGGAAGGTCATTCTTCTGCCACTCCAGCTGAGGTCTGGAGCTTTGAGAACCTGCTTCAACCCTCACATGGCAGTCTTCTTCTCACATCAAGGCTCCTTTTCTTTTAGTAGCTACTACATTTTTCACCCTGCATGACATACCACACTTGCCAAAATTCCATTTTTTTACAGTGCTGTTGAAGACTATCGGTGGCCTTGGATGTAACCATAATCCACCTAATTAGGACTGGCCCTGCCATTAGGCAGGGTGCAGCAGTGACCATTTTTGAACTACCATTAAAGAGCAGAACATGATCCATTATTGAGTTTGCTCTGAGTTACTTTAGCAGAAGTCAATGGCTGCAACAAAACTTTCCCCCTCTCTCCTCCAGCCTGCAGTCCTCCATGCTGCCCCAAAATCTGTTTGCCAGCCCCACGGAGCAGATGTTGAGGAGGACATGTGGAGGCAGAGCAGGAATTGTCCCCTCTTGGTTACACTGATGGAAGTAGTTCTGTCTCCAGAATTGCATCATTGGATTTACCCCTATATTGTTTTTACCATCATGGAGGGCATGATTTTGATTTTCTGCCTCAGGTTTCAAAATAATTTAGGCTGCCTCTCTGAAGCCACCTAGTGTGGAGCAGATTTTGATGATAGTTCTAGAACAGTTCTGCTCTATCCCCATATTTATCATATTGATACTATATGTCCATAAAGAAGTAAAATTGATAAGCGAAAAATGTGCTGCTATTTGTTAAATGGAATACTCATAAAATCCACTTAAAATAGTTTGATGAGATACTTAAAGTTAAGCAGGAATTAATGTAGGGAATGTATGCCAATGAGGTGTAATTGGAAAGTCGATTCTTCATAACACTATGTTTATGGCTTTTATAGCTGCAGTGAGGTGATAGTATTCAGAGGGAACACTGACTTAGAGCTAGCTCTCAAAAAGACATTTTGACTGTACCACTGCAGATAGGGCTTACATGACTGAATGCTCATCCTCGATGGCCCCTTCCAACTCTATGATTCTATGATTCCATACAAATATTACATACTAGTGAACGGACCAGCTTCACATAGGTTTGGAATAGCCCTTACTTTGATACAGTGAAGGCTTCAAGCAAACTTACACAGTTGTCAGAGTTGAAAACATTGTGCTCACCCTGCCTGAATGAAGCCATGTGTTCTCCCTCTGGTCTCTCACAAACAGGCTCACAGCATCTTGTCTTTGTAACAACAACAACAACAACAACAACAACAACCTTGTTATTCAGCCTTCCGGTACTTTCTTTACAGCAGTATGAAGTTCTCTCTATTGCCTCCTCTGGTAGCCTGAGAGAATGCAACCTTGGCTGTTTCCCTATATTACAGCATGCCTGCTGGCACCCCAGGTATGGGCCCTGCCATAGTGCAGCCCTATATCCCCCTGAGGGAGGAGTCTGCCTACTCCATTCCCCTGAGGGTGTCTCACCCATAGCAGGGGGAAGGCGTCTGCTGTGTAAATATGTCTCTTGACCTACTAATCTCCCCTGGCTTCAAACTGTATGGGCCACAAAGCTATGTGCTGCTTAGAGAAGTCTACCCCTAGTGGCTGATGATGTTAGTGCAGGCTTCAACAACATGGATACATTTAAATTAGTCAAAATTAATTAATGGATTTAAAAAACAAAATAACACCAAGGTTCACTTCCCTAGGCCCTCCTTAGTATGCATGCCACATTGCAGGTATGTAGGTTTCACAGTCTTGGAGCTATGGCACAGACAGACAGACAGACAGACATCCTCTTTTATTATTATAAATATCTCCCTTCACCTAGAAAACTAAATGTCAGGGAGAATATAGTTCTAGTTTTGCATGCTAGTTCTCTGTGTGTAGGAATGTGTGTGGCTTTTTGTTTTGTTTTTAAAGTGGAGGAGTATTTCATCATGAGAATTCCTAACTGCAGGTTGAAGTAGGACAATCAAGGCACAGGTTTAGTGCCTCATCAAGAACTGCATTGCCTTTTGAGACAGACTCAACATAGTTTACAATAGAGTGACTTTGGGCTGGTTTCACACTGATACTCAGAAGAATTCCACTCCTACTGGAAGCAGTAGGCAGAGAGGCAATTTTCACCAACTCCTCCTACCTCCTGAAGCCCCCTGTGAGCCCTGGCAAGCTGCTCCAGATAGACAGAATCTGATAGCGGCATCTCAGTTTGTCTGTTCACCCTCGGCTTATGGACTGAGTATCCCTTGCTTGAGTGAATGTGCTCCATATCTAAAGACTTTAGGGGTCCTAAAAGAAGAGCCTTTTTCCGGGCAAGGTTTAGAGCACAATCCTATGTGTGGGAAAAAAAGAAGTCCTAACACTCCCAGCATTCCCACCCTATGCTGGCTGAGGAATGCTGGGAGTTTTAGGACCTTTTTTTCTGTCTAAACATGCATAGTATTGTGCCCTTAATGTTTTACCTTCTGCAGTATTGGAAGGTCACTTCTTAGGAATCCCAACTGAGATTATGCCCCTGAAATTCTGGGGATATTATGCCCCTGCAATTTTATAGAAATTACAATAGAACAATGCATGAGATTAGTGTTGTTCTCATATATCTCATGTGTTTTTATAGTAATTTCTATAAAAGAGCTAGGGAATTAGTGTTATTTCCTGGACACTCGGATGAATTTCTGCTTGTTTTCTGTTTCAATGGCTCTCATGCCACGGTAACATTAAAGGTTGCTAAGTTTTTGAACATTGCTATTAACCTGATCGCAACTTGTAGCAAATTAAGCTGTAGTCACACTCTGAACATGACTCTTTCTGCTTTATGTTTATATCATGGTTGGTCAAATAATACGTTTTGAGGATGATGAGAATGATGACAAACTGCTCAAAAAAGGTAGGGGACCCTCTGGAACAATGTTGATGATGACACTGGGTGCTGCAGGGGGAAGTGGGAATCAGTGAAAATCTGCAAAAGGAAGGAGCCATTCTTTTCATGGAGGGGCAAAGTCTGGATCCAACCCATTAACAACATAATGAAACATTAAAAACCATAACAATAAAAACAGCAGGATAAAACAGCAGATAAAATTGGGATGGCCCAGCAGGCAACACTGGATCTCGAAGCATCCCTAAGCTGCAAATGTCTATACAGTAATACCTTGGATTGCAAGTAACTTGGTTTGAGAGCGTTTTGCAAGACAAGCAAATTTTTAAATATTTATTTAAATTTTTTTGACTTGATATACAAGCGACGTCTTGCAATACAAGTACTGTAGTACGGCTTAAATTAAAAATCTCTGTACAAATTTTTTGGGGGGGGATTTCGTTTTGATATAAGAGTGTTTTGGATTACAAGCATGTTTCCAGAACGAATTATGCTCTCAATCCAAGGCATGATTGTATTCATAGATCATAGAGTTGGAAGGGGCCTACAAGGCTATCGAGTCCAACCCCCTGCTCAATGCAGGAAACTAGAGGAGGGGTCTCCCATCCAAGTAATAACCAGGCCTGACCCTGCTTAGCTTTCCACACTCAGACAAGCTGAGCCAGCGTGAGCCACAGGCCTGGTTAAAAGTATAGGAACCCTGTCCTCCTTTGCGCGTGTAAAGGCGAGATAAAGAAGAGGCAGACACAGGGTATATGGTTTCAAATCAGGGCCACATTTATTAAATTGAAGATCTGTGAAGGGTGAAGTGCGGTTCTAACCTAGCCCGGCCCTTGGCCGGAAAAAAAGACCAATATTTGGCGAATGCATCCTAACTGAACCGGGAGGCGGGATGGCCCGCCACCGCCCAGTTGCCCTCCATGTGGAGCTGGAGGGCCTTACCATCGTCACCTTACTTTGGCGCCTCCAGGCTCCCAAAGTAGGTGAGAAAGGTAAAACCCCAAAGCCGTCCCAATCTCCCTTGTGCCAAGCCTCATGGCATTGGCGAGGGCAGCCTTGGGTAAACGTCAGTCACCTTGAAAGGTGCCACTGGATGATCACCATAACCCTAATTGTTCCTGCCTAAACCCGCACTTCCCGCCACAGGGAGAGACAAGCTATCGCTTAGTTGAATCCCCCCCACCTGCACGATAAAATAGCGAGCAGTGCCCTTCGCAGATCTCCAATAAATATCATTGCCAATATCAGATAGGTGGACCCCATCAGGCCGCTACAGCTCCCTCCGGACCAAGGTTATATTGGGATGGGGAATACAAAACCCGATCCCACCTATGGCCCTACAAATTTCGCCATTCACCTTCCTAACCGCCCTATTCAAGGCCTTAGGCCAACTGAGGCGCGGTATGATGAACGACCAAAATATCCGAACCCCCGGCCACCGGTGTCGGATGGATGCTATGTCGCATAGCACCTGGCGAATCAGGGCCTTGCCTTTCAGCAAGCCCAAGTCATATCCCCCCAAATGCAGTACCAGGACATCTGGGGGGGACAAAAACTGGTCAGTCCGGAACAAACTGTGGAGGAGGTGGTGCCATCTCATGCCTCGGCGACCCATCCAATGGACGTCAGCCGAACGCTCGACCGCCAGGTGAGGCCCAAAGTCCGAATTGGTGGCTCGTCTTGCTGCCCAGTACACCATACTGTGCCCGCAAATCAGCACACGGACAGTCCTCCCTCCACTCCGGTGACCTGGAAGAAAAAACACAGCCCACGGCAGTACCTCAAGGCAGCTCTCGCACATAGGCCCGGTAAGACCGGGACCTCCAACGACCCATTGCTTGAACCTTTTCCTGAGAGAACCCCAATTCTGCCGCAGTAGATGCAGCACCGATCCGGAAGGAGTGGGTACCAAAGTGCAAATGGGCCAGGGCAGACTTCGTTACTGACCAAAATTGAAACTTGGTTAATGGCGCACCATCTTGATGGCAAAACAAACTGCCATCAGCCATACCCCGTATAGCCACAAATGCATGTAGGGCCTTAACAGGACACAGCTCTGTCATTGTTCCTGCGTGTAGCAAGATGATAGAACCTTTACCCAACTGATCAGTCTTGGATCTTCTCACTTTTATTGTCGCCCACGAGGCGTGCAGGGAAAGGTCTAAAAATTGTAGGGCGCGTGCAGATCTATCAAAGCGGGATTGCACCACCAATTCAGAGATGCGAAGAGCGCCGAAAAACGCTGTCAAGGCTGTTGCATGAAATAAAACCGCCTCATAAGGAGAACGGCAGACTGTAGGCCATTGTTCGTGGAGCTTGAGTAAAACCTCGGGTGACACCGGGGTCCTTGAGTCAGGTGAACGAGGGCACACCCTGGACCATCCTGCCCGGATTCTTTTTACCCTAAAATCATTTGAGTTATCGTGAATACCCTGTGCCTTGGCCAAAAAGGACAAGGCAGCTAATTTCCCTTGAACAGTCTTAACTGATGACCCACTCTGCAATTTGGAAATGCAAAACTGCATCAGGTGTTCGACCGGCACCAGCCACAACATAGGGAGGCGGACAGCCGCTCTAAAGGCAGCGAAATCCCTACCTGAACGCATATAGGCCTCCTGCGTGCTTGGGGCTATTGGAAGTTCTTTCTATCTGACCACCCTACATTAACCAACAAAATGTCTGTCTTTTTCTGGATGAGCTTTAGTTTATTAACCTTCATCAAGCCCATTACAGACTAGGCCTCTGATGACATATTATGAAGCTAAACAAACATGTACTTCCCGCAGTTAAATTATTTTGCATTCAAAATTTTCATCTGAAGTAATGAAGACAAGACTCCCTCACTGGAAATAGGACTATCTGACATGGGGTGGGGGTAGAAAGGAATGTTTAATAGTTTTTACTACTTTGGACTGATTTGAATCACCTGACCTCACTGTATGTGAGAGTTTACTGTCTTAATACAACAGCTTATTCTATTACAGTCATGCCTTGGATTGAGAGCATAATTCGTTCCGGAAATGTGCTTGTAATCCAAAACACTCTTATATCAAAACGAAATCCCCCCAAAAAAATGTGTACAGAGATTTTTAATTTAAGCCATACTACAATACTTGTATTGCAAGACGTCGCTTGTATATCAAGTCAAAAAAATTTAAATAAATATTTAAAAATTTGCTTGTCTTGCAAAACGCTCTCAAACCAAGTTACTTGCAATCCAAGGTATTACTGTATCTGAAAACCTGGGGAGATTTTGGTTCATTATCGTTGCCTAGAAATACTAATGCATCTTTTTTAAAAAAAGTTTTTCGCTGTCTCTGTTTGGAATCACTTAAATACCTCCGCAAATGATGGGAGGGTGGGGAGGCAGCTTCCATAGAACTGAGTTTTTCATTTGCATTTTCCTAAGAGCAATCCAATTTTTGTCAGAGCAAAGCTGTCAGGAAGCCCCCGTGCCAAGGAAACATTCAGATCAAAGGTTGCGGCTTTGCCATCTTGAAATTACAATATGACAAGATTTTCATCTCAGTGTAAGCTTTAATTCTAAGCTCCACTTCTGCAGATACCCATTACTTAACAAATCTTAAAAGGCACAAATATGACACACACACACACACACACACACACAGAGAGAGAGAAAAAGACACACACACAGAGTACTGCTTTGAATTTTGAAATATTGAATGGAATGAACATATTGGTATTTTGACTTTCCTCACCAGCCCTCCTTCCCTGATCATCTTTTATTAGCAAAACAACAGTCATTAAGAGAAGATGGGCATGTTTCATATATGAGAAGGAGTGTAGTGCTTATCTGATCACTCCACGTGCAAACACACATTTCCCCAGGCCCTGTGGGTTTCCTGCCAGTGGGAACCAGGCCATGCAGGGGCCAATGTGGCTTCTGCCCTCAGTGGCATATTGTCTGTTAATGTGGGTGTAACCACAAGCTGAGAGAGCCAACCAGTGGCAGAGGACAAGATGGAAGGAAATCCTGAAGCAGGGGAAAGGGGGGGCAATGGGGGGCACAGTCATTGCCTCGGGAGGTCAGGCAGGCTCCAACATTGTGCTGCTTTTGACGCCTGCTGAAGACCTCCTTGTTCCAGGAAGCCTTCTTCTCTGCTGTCCATCCACCATTTTAATGTTACCTTGTTTTCAATGTATTGCCTTTGTTTCTTCTATCTGTTTTTATCTTTTTATTGTTCACCGCTCCGGAATCTACTTAGATATGGAACGGTATACAAATACTGTAAATAAATAAATGCATAAATAAACACAGTCAGCAAGTTGAAATGCTGCCTCGCTATCCAGATTCTTCTGCTGAAGCAGTTGTTACAGGTTTAAGGTATTCCAATACGTTTAGCATAATTTCAGTTAGAAAGGGAAAAGGAAGACTTCTGATCTGATTGAGCAATTCAATAGCTTCAGTTTTTATAGATGACAATTTTTTTTCCCACAAGGGGAAGATGCACTAATTAATTTGAGTGTGGAATCAATGAAGTCTTCGTTTGACTGTATAACTGTAACTGAATCTAAGTGTCCAGTCCATCACGGAACAAACAGGTGTTTTCAAGAACGGCCTTTACAAATCTGAGCAACATGCCCCTTCTTTTAAAAAAATATATATGTACAACTGTATGCAAAATTCCAGAAATTCTTAGTGAATTCTGGATTCTGCTCAAAGAGAATCTGCCATGGAATTGGAGATGGTGCTGTTGCATTCCCCAATTTTGCAGCAGATTCTGTCTAGATCAGGGCTCCAACCTTGGGTCCCCAGATGTTGCTGGACTACAGCTCCCAAGAATCCCTTGCCATTAGCCATGCTGGCTGGGAATGCTGGGAGCTGTAGGCCAGCAACATCTGGGGACCCAAGGTTGGAGAGCCCTGGTCTAGATCGTTGTACAATATTTAGGCAGGCCTTGCATTAAGACCCCATTTTGTCTCAAATCCAGTAGCTGTGTCCTGTCCTCCCTTCCCCTTCTCTTGAATTCCTCATACTTTCTCCCCCAAATTTAGTGGAGCATATTATTGTGCACCATTCTGTTCAGTGGGTTTGCTCAATGTGCATGAGAGAGCAGTCATCAGAAAAGGCTCAGTTTCCACCACACCTCCATGTATTATTGAAAGGTATGTGGTGACTTTTATATGAATCCACACATCTCAACGGATCCATTATTTATGTTATTATTTTTTTACTGATCTCGATCTGTTCTACAATATGAAATGTGATGTGAGAAGATACCCTAAGTCTGGGGCCTAATGGAAGAGGCAATATTGATCTGAGACAGGGTGAGCCAGCCTTGTAGCCAGGGTGGGGCAAATGGGTGCACACACCCCCAAGAGCTGTGCTTCACACACACACACACACACACACACACTTATTTCGGGGGGATGTCTTTTTAATTTGTGACATGGCAGACAACGACAGCCTCCATTTAGAGTATGACAGCTTGTTTTAAGAACAGGAACAATTTAAGAATAGGACCCTCTCGAAAATTCAGTAAATAAGGCAGGGCGAATGCACAACAGAAACCTCATCTGGACAGCCCCCCCCCCCCAATTCTGCTCACTCAAGACTTTCCCTGACTGAGGGTGGAATTTTCATGACCACAATCACCCTATGATTACTTAATTGATCCTGAAAAATACACCCTGTATAGTAACATGGCCCTTGAAGAGTTAACTATTAGAACTTTGTATTATGGGCTAGAGTTAGACTCCACCCCTTGGGCTTTCCTTTGCTATGCTTTTCAGTTTTGGTTGTGCTTTTACAGTTTCTACCCAGCTGCAAGGAAGATGATTGTTTGTTTGCCTGCAGTAAGAAGGGTTTCTTTATTCTGCAGTTATTATGATGAGTAGAGCAGGATTGGGTGCTTATTGCTAAAGGGTGAAATAAAGAGATAACTGAAAGTGATCTGAAAAAAATATCTACCCTAAGTTACCCTTTACTTGTTCAAAGCGCTCGCTGTCCTCGCAATCATAGTGGCTATTTTTTCTTCTTTTTCTTGAGTACTTGATGCCAAAGGATGAAAACAGCCCTAGAGGAATAGAAACACTGCTGTGCACATGACAGTTAGCTGGCTGACTGGCCACCTAGGCTGAAACTCGGGCCTAATTTCTGATTTTCCCAGTGTGTGCAGCTCAGCATGAGGCCTTTCCAGGGTTTCTGAGCAGAAAAATCAACCCAGCAACCAGTTAAAAAAAATCCAATTGCTTTCCACAATTAGTTTCCAATTGCTTAGTTAGTCCTTTTTATAGAGATGTGTGCGGAGCTTGATTGGGGGGTGGATGTCCGGCAAAATCGACAGGCTCGACCCCCCTGAGCTTCACTCACTCTACCCGCTTCCCTGGCTCGACTCACATTCTCGCGAGCCGAGCTGGGGAAGCGACTTCTGGGTTCCTGCACTACATTGTTTACATAGAAAATAGTGTAAAAACGGCTGTGATTTGTGCAAGTTATGCAAATCACGGCCGTTTTTATCATATCTTATGCCATTTTCTACGTAAATGTAGCATCGGGAACCCAGAAGTCCTGCAAATGCCTCAGCTGGTGCTCGCTTTCAGCCCGGCTTGGCGTGTGTGGTGGCAGCGCTCACCGAGTGCGCTACTCGCTGAGTGCTGGGCAGATCACCCACCCCTAGCTTTCTATGGCAACCAGTTCAATCGTTTCCCCTTGATTGTCCAACAGGAAGGAAACTCTAAAGGTCAGGAAAAAGACTAGGAGGAGGGACCCTCAAGGAGGAGTGGGGGGAGGCGATTGGCTGGCACTATGTGCTGCCCCAACTAACAAGGAAGGCTGGCTACAGGGCTGGGGAGAGCTGGGGCATTCTAGACGTTGTATTGTCAAGCAGACACTTAATAAAATACATTAAAAAGATAAATTCCAAATGAGCCCACTGATCCCAAGAGGATGGGTGCCTCCTAATATAGGGCTTCTGGCTGCAATCTTATACACACTTTCCTGGGAGTAAGTCCCTTTCAAGTCAGTGGGACTTACTTATTTCCTGCATTTCTATACTGCCCAATAGCTGAAGCTCTCTAGGCGGTTTCGGAAAACAAAGGTTAAAAGCTATAAAACACTGTATAATCTAAAACAAATTCGATTTCTGTGAACTGCCCAGAGAGCTTTGGCTATTGGGTGGTATAGAAATGAATTAAATGAAATTAAAACAGCCACAGGATAAAATCAGTTTCTGAATAGAGATGCTTAGGATTGGGCTGCATGAGCATAAGTGCTTCACATACATTACCTCAGGAATCCTTCTGGTAGGCCAATATTAAGGGTTTGGGTGGGAAGGGACCGAGACTGAGTGAGAGTGCCTTGCCTAAAACATCAAGCAGGTTTTTAGCAGAAGCAAGATTTTAATCAGAAATGTCCTGGTTCACAAGTCAACCTCTTAGCCACCACTTGGAAATTACTCAGGATTGGTGTCTGTACCCATATGCTCCTGCAAATTTTCTTCTAAATTCTTCTACATGTGAACTTCAGCGCCAAATATTTGCTGGATATTCTAAGCATTTGAATATTTTGTATCGGTATGTTATATCTAAGCATATTTTGATTTCAGTTCAGTAGTATTTGGCAGTCAGTATGGAGTTGTTTTGTATTTATCTTTCGCAGCATACCATGGGGTGATATACTTGACACCTCATGAGACTTCATATTGGATACCTGCCAAAATCAAAGCAAACATACACAGCACTCGGAGTTTGAGGTAGGAATTTCACGTTCACCATTCCAATGACAAACGTTGAAGAGTGCCGCACTTTAAATAGTTGCAAATCCTCTACATCTTGATCTGGGTGTGGTTCAGCCTTGGCACAATACAGCAACTTTGCCTCATGCTTTTAAAATCCTGTTACATTTTTTGATGGCCTATTAAAGTATTATGTATAATGCAGCTGAGATTGTAGAGTTTTAGTCAACATCAAACGGATCTGAATTTGATTGTTAAAGTAGTAGGACTCAACAAAGAGGATCAAAGCTTGCTGCAGTGCCCTTTAGAATCCCAGAGCTTTGTGCCCATGCATTTACCATAATAGAAACATATATGTCTAAATGTGACGTCACTTGCTGAAGTCTAGCTGCACTTAAACTCTTGAGCTTCACACAGCAGTTAAGATTGACAGAGCAGCCCAGACATCCTTCTGGGTAAATTGGCATTTCCTGAAAACTCTCTCTGTGGCTATTGCTTTTCAGATGCAGCAATTCATTTTTATTGTATCAACACCTCTTGGTTAAAGAGAATGCATGCCCTTTGGAGGTTGGTTTATATTAGGACATGCTTTTACCTAATGGATGTTAAGCTCGCCAAGGCCAAACCTTGAGAGAATTCCTATGACCAGTACCAGCTTCAGGTTTTTGAGGGCCCTTAGGCAAGACACCCTTAATCACACCCTTTCCTTACTGAGTCTATTGGTTCAGACAACACGATAACCCACACCCAAGGGCTGAGTATGGGTTGAGTGTGGGTTGTTGCTGAACCATGGGTTATAATGTTAGCTGCGCTAACAAGCCATGGCTTGTTAACCACGAACTACCCATGAAGAGAGCCCATGGTTTGTTGTTGGGTTGTGAACTTTGGGTTGTTCACCATGGTTTGTTACCTTTTCACTGCCATTGCTACCACCTGCTTGCTTGCCTGCCAAATAGAGAGCCAGTGAACAAGCAGCCAGTGGCCAGGACCGGTGCAGGGCAGTTTGGCGCCCTAGGCGATATTATATTTAGCGCCCCCCCTCTTGTGCCATGGGGGGGGCTCTGGAGCAAAGCAGCCCTACTCTGCAAAAAAAACCCCTGCAGCCCCCGGCCCCCGCCACCCCCACCCGCCACCTACCTTCCCCCCACCCTGGCCGCCTCCTCCTCCGAGGATGAAGTGATGCGACGGGACCCCCGTGCTCTGTTTTTGGCCGGGGAAACCAGGGCAACAGGGCTGTTTAAGCCCTGTTGCCCTGGTTCCTCCCGCCAAAACAGTGCGGGCGGGGCTCCGGAAGCGGTGCGGAGAAGGTAGGTGGCGGGGGGCATCGGGGGGGTGGCAGCGGCGTCGGGGGGCGGCAGCGGCGGCAGTGGGGCGATGGCGGTGCGGCGGTGGCAGCAGGGGGGTGGCCCAGCGGAGCGGGCGGCCCGGCGGCGGTGGCAGTGAAGAGGAGCGCAGCGTTTCTGCGCCCTCTTCAGCCACGCGCCCTAGGCAACCGCCTAGTTTGCCTAGCGGTAGCGCCAGCCCTGGCAGTGGCATCTACTGCTTCTCCTTCTCACCACCATGCTCTGGGGCAGAGCGAGAGAGGCAGGTGAACAAGCATGTGGCAAGGGTGAAGAGGAGGCACAGGTCCAGGGGTCCTCTTGTCAATGGGCCCCCTTCTGGTGTGTGGGCCCTCAGAAGATGCCTGAGAATTCCAACCCTTGACGCGAGCCCCGCCTATGACCTTAAGGCATAGTACCTCTTGTCAGGTGCCCTTTAGACCAGGGTGCACAACCTTTTTTGTGTGTGTCAGAGATTGCATTCTCTGTTGGGAATCCTATTGGGGGCTGCATGGGAAAGGCGGGTGGGGGGCATGTCCAGAGCAAAATCCCAATCCCACCTCACCTGTGTTTAAAATCCACATTATATATTTTTTAATCAGCATCTCCCTACTTTCAGTAAGCCCTCTAATAAAGCCCTCTTGGCAGCAGCGAACACTACTCCAGGGCTCTATGGGTCCTGTCATAGATTCCTCATTTTCCAGAGCATCACTGGACCTAACAAATAAATTATGAGGAGATATTCTCGGAGCTCAGGAGAACATTAAAAATGTACAAAATATTGGGAAAACATTAATATTGACTGCATCAGCGGTGGGGAATGTTCATTTTTATCCTGCGGAGAGGCAAAATTGTGTCTGCTAAGCTTTGTTCCTTTAAAAAAAATGTTTAAAAGATGTTTTAAAAATTTGGGGTTGCAGGAGGGGGTCTATGGGTGTGTGTGTGCCACAAACACCTTAAGGGATTCACTTTTTGTACCCTTGCTTTAGACATTATGACAATAGCACAGGACTCATTTGACCTGTGGGTTCTTCCCGCAGCACTGCTACTGGTGGGGACTAGGAAGAGGGCCTTTTCTGTGGCAGCCCCCGTACTGTGGAACTCTCTCCCGAGTGACCTCTGTTGGTGTTTTCAATGAACTGAGTATGCAGAGTTGGGAGATTGATAATCCTGTGTCTGTGTGCTATCAGAGGCCTGAAATTCTACACACAGATCTTCCAGATCTCACCTCCCCCTGCGCAGCGTGCAGCGTGTTGTGCCAGTTTGACCAGCCCAGTCTGCCCTGTTGTCAGAATGCTTCCAGCTTCCCCGTTGCAGATTAATCCATGGAGTCAGGAAACACTCTGGAACACCACAGGTCTAATTCTACCTATTTATTCACTTAGCAAGTAAAGTTCTACAGAGTATACATTTCCTAGTTACAGTCCATGTGCAGACGAGTATAAATGCATAGCAAGCATTACATCCAGTGGAGTAAGTTGAGCTTCACTCCACCTCAGCAAATACGTTACATTGTTGCAGTAACAAAGTCCAGCAAGAAGAACAAGAAGAAGAGAGAAAGCAGTCCAGCTTCTCTCTGAGATGGCTTCAGACAGAAAAACAAGTTAGCACGTCATCAGAACATACAAACCATGTGACTAGCTCATATTGCTCTCACGGTCTAGTTTCCCATGCGAAAACACGAGAATCCAGAAAGACATAACAAACCTGTTTACAGCCATTCTGTCCCTTCCATGTGTAAACAATGTGCTGCAGCTGGTGAAGTGATACATATCACAACAACCTCTGCCATGCCCCCTCTCTGCTGAGCTTCTGCTGCTCACTAAAAACTTTGCTGTTCAGGCGGGAATATGGGGTGGACTAAGATTTTAAAATTTTATACTGTTTTAAATGTATTTTATCCTGTTTTTATCTTGTGTACATCGCCCAGGGTGGCCGGCCAGATGGGCAATAAATAAATGTAATAAATAAATAAATAAATACAATGTTTAAAGGCCCATCACCACATGGTAGGATCAACCAGCCAGCTGCAAAGTTTAGCTTAGCTAGGCTAAGCTTTTCCCACCACGGTGCAGCACTAATAGAAGGTGTACCAGGTAGAATTTTCCCTTCTATACAACCCTTAATGGTAAAGAACCTGTCTGAAGCCCTAGACTTGGCAACCTAACTTGATGCCAGCTGGGTGCTCCTACACACACACTCACAGCTAGGGCACAGTCGTATCGATTACACCCTTGATGATCAGAACCTCCTGAACTCGGAGGCTTCCAATCATCTAATGCAGGGTGGAAGGAGCAGCAGAGGTGATCTTCACCTCCCTGTCCTCCCGCCCTGCAGATTTTGCTAGATGGGCATTTCAGCCGATCTAGCGAGGGAGTTTTGGAGGGGGGAGGGAAGGAGGCTGGAAAAGGCTCGGAATAACTTGTATCCTAACCTCTCTGGTCTACTCCCCCCTGCACTGGAACACCCCCTTCTCCCCGCCTCCGTGGTTGAGTTTCTGACCCTGGAGAAGCAGCTGGCATGGTTCTCTCTGTGGCAGCTGTGGTTGGGGAAGGGGTGGGTCTCTGACCAGTGACAGTGCTAGTTAAAGTGCAGTCAGGGCGGTGCCCCACCTCGCACCCCCTCCCACTCTGTCCATACAGTACATATTTTTTTTGTCTCCCATCTTTGGTGTCGCGCTGTTGTGCTGGTAGCTGCTGTCCTTCTTCTTTCCTGCAGTCTCGTCTCTCTGAGGCTCGGTTCCTGTGCTGCGCTTGTGTGCCGAGCTCTCCCAAGGGCCATCGGATTGCTCTCTCAGTCAGGAGAAGTCAGTAGGCAAATTTAATGCTAATTAGTTTGCAGTTTTAAATTTGCATAGATATTAATACATGCAAATTACTAATGGTTGACTCTTTCTCTGGATAAACTGGCAGCTGCAATATCACTGAAAGGCGCTTCACATATTGCAATTTTTCTACATAGAGATATGATTGATTTTTAAAAAAAATATATTTAAGGTTAATATTTGCCGTGTGGCATGAAAGTTTTCCACAGCAGGAATACCCAAATTGGGCAGCTGCTTCACTCTCCTTAAATTTCACAGATTACAGGAAACATGTATTTTCCTAATGGAAATTATCTTTGTAAAGGGAAGTTTTAAGGTGAGATGTGACTCTTCAGTGCAGCTCAGGGAGGCAGTGCCCCACACATGAAGACAACATGGACGGTCTACGTGCAAATGCTTTGATTCCTGTGACAGCAACAGCACTTTCTAGAGGTGCAGTCACCAAGTGCATTAGGTTGTTCATATAGGGGCAGGGGTCAGCAACCTGTGGTCCTTGGCCTAATTTCAAAAACTCTCTGCATGTATTTGGTTCAGACCTCTGGCAAGTGTGATTTGTTCCAATCCCACCAGCCCACTGGGTGGAGAGGAAGAGAAGAGAAGAGGGAGAGAGAGGGGTGTGTGGCCATTTTCAGTTTTGGCTCTGGCCCCAACCACCACTAGCATGCTTCCCCAGAGAAATTACCTCTCAGAGAATGAGTCCTATGAAAGAGAAAAAAGGAACCCACTCCTGATGTATAAGCAATGAAAAGGCACTAGTTTTTACAAGTACTATCTCTGCCTAAACCAGGTGTGGGCAACTTCCAGAGGTCAGAGGGCCACATTGCCCTCCCCATGGAATCCACCAGGGGCCACACTGCAGCCAAAAATGGCCACCACCACCTAAATTGGTACCGAATTTGCTGCCACAGAGGTGGCAACCCACCCTGCCCAGGGAATTTGCAAGGCACACACTCCCTGTGCACCTTGTTTTCTTGCAAAATCACCACAGGGGCAGGAGGCTGCAGAGACGAGATGGCCATGGGGGGGTGGTGCATGCAGGCCATGGGCTACTTGTTGCCCACCCCTGGCCTAAACCCATCCTAGTTGTGTGCCCAACAGTAGCCACATGTACTCCGGAGGAGCTCACATAGCCTTGGAAACAGTCTATGCATTCTATAGGAGGAGTTGCTAGATTTCTGAATGGTACTACTTCAGACTGCAGGCGGGGGAGATATTTTTGAATATATTTTTGAAATTTTATTTATTTATTTATTTATCTTCCTATACCGCCCAATAGCCGAAGCTCTCTGGGCGGTTCACAACAATACATGTGTCTAGTTGCTAACACACCAGATAAAAGGTTAGCATAACCCTCTCCCCCATGCTAGTTTTGCCTCCAAGAGATTGACAATTTGTCGACCGGACTACCTGCAACAAGTGGTACCTCTAGCATGGGAAAGAATTACCGCATGGGCTCCTCTCACATAGCTCGGGGCTCCTCATGCTACCAGTGCAGGAAGGAGTCACTCTGCAGTAATTTGTATGCAGAGTAACAGGAGAAAGGGGTTATAGAGTCTTCCATTTACTAGAACCAAAACAGTGACCTTTATTTTGTTCCCACACCTAGACAGGAGGCCAAACTGTGTATCTCTGTTGCAGAACATCTTCTGATTCTACATTCTGCGCTGAATTATTGCTCTACCCTTAACACCACCAGAAACTTTGTGCAGCAATATCTGTGCCATGCAAATAATGCTGTGTTGTTGTTTTTATAAAGCTAACCTTCACGTTGTCTGTCACTCTACTGAATCATTGTTGAACGTAAATCTCAAGAGTAAACATAAGTGCATTGGGATGATGTGCTGGTGCAGCTATAAAGAGCAACATCATTTGAAAAGGAGAACTTTTATATGTTATATTGCCCTATGCCAAATATCTTAATGAATTCTCTACAGAGTAGCACTCCACTTTTGAATGTTAAATCTCTGATGCAAAAGGAGCCTTCTGAGAAAAATCAGCTTTGAGAAGTGTAAATGGGGCCCTGCCAAGTTATGGCAACCCATAAGATTGTGGAGGATATTGTTGTAATGTTAGGATTTCTGCCATAAAATCTAAGGCCTAAAGGTGGTAAACCTGTTTCTTGGCTTTTCTACCTCAGTCTGTGGATGGGTGTTCAGATGATGGAATATCCCCCCCCCTTCTTTTTTTTAAAAAAAGATTCCTACACATAAGATACAGGCATGTCAGGAGGAAGGCCTTTCTGGCATCTAGATTTTTTTATGTGGAGGGAGTTTTGAGCATAGAACAGCATTCAGTCATGTGAAACCCCTTCTGCAGTCTGAAATGGTGCAGTCCAGACTAGAGATGGACACATCACTAAAGCGGGATCAACTGGGTTGATGGAAGTGGACCTTCCCCACTACCTCCTTCCCATGGCAGCCCCTCCGTCCCCCTGGAAATGCTACATAGAGCATCAGGAGACCCTGCTGAACTGGGTGAGTTGTGGTATGGGGGAACGGAGATCCCCACATTTTGGGTGGAAGGACCTTCTTCAAGTAGATCCCTTTCTCTAATGGAAGGTCCCTGCTTCTTGCGGAAGACAGATCCTGGATCCAACTCCATGTGTTCATTCATAAGTCCACTCTGTATCATTTACACATCCATCTGCGTGTGTGTGTGTGTTGTTAATTAAAAAGCTGCTGCACAAAATTTTGGAGTTAAATACTTACGGTAGCTAAATACACATTTTGTATGCATTTCTGTATACTTTTTGAGCCAAGAACTGTATCACAACAATCAGAGAAATGTGTAATTTGAAAGATATCTGCATTCCATTCCATGTATTAGTCCAGGGACTGCAAATCAGGTCGGTCCACTTAAAAGTGCAGAACCAAATCCTGAAGTATCCCTAGCCCAGACATCAATTTACTATGTCCATGAGAAAGAGGACAGAAATGAGATGATGATACATCCACTTGGCAGAACAGCTAATGAAAGGGAAATCTGTCACTTGGTTTTCTCAGGTGTCCCTTGCAAAGCAGTGGTACCTCTGTCTGCTTTTGAGCTATATAATCTTTGTGGAACCATAAACCTGGCAGGTACCCTGAAGGTCACACAAGTCAGGCTTGAACCTGCTTGAACTTGTATCTGATCTAGATCAGGGTTGCCCAACTTCTGACTCCTTAAGGTGAACACAGCCCACACAAGCCCTGTACAGTGGCCTATCAGGGGCTCAATAGACCTCCTGGTTTTGCGGCCTGACTGGGACAACAAACCAATATACATGTGGTTGGCAGACTGATTTTGGCTTGGTGGGTCACAAGCTGTACAGGCCTGATCTAGACTGAAGCAAAGGGAACCAGCAGATAGGAGGAGGAGGAGGATATAATTGTGGTACAGCAATTCCTTTCCAGATGCGTCTTTTCTTGCTGTGGTAGTCTACCACAGGATCGCGCTTAAGTGAAGTCATTCTGAGGGAAGGAGGTGTGCCAGACGGAGCAAAGGAAGGCACAGTCAGAAGGCAGTCAAAGTCAGGGACCAGTAGAACAGTCATTTCCAAACAACAGGCCACAGCAGGAATCAGGATGAGGTCCATGGAGGAGGCTGTAAACTTGTGATTTTAAGAATTTGGGATGGGAGAAGGCACAGCCAGGGATAGGATTTTGATGGGGTCTGGCTGTTTGGCTGTGGGGTCAGCATAAAAATAATTTTATTTCCTCTCCGCAACACGCGGTTCTCTCACCTTAGTATACAGACCTGAGGGGAAAATATTGAATGGGCATTCAGCTGGCATCTCAGTGAATGAGCAGCTAGAATCAACAGTCTGGTAGGCAGTTCAAGCCAAGGTAACTTGGGATTTAAAAAAAAGAATCTGAAAGACCATCTCTCCCATTGGCTGACCAACATCCAGTGCAGAGTGGCGGAGGCAATCTCCACCTCCCCGCACTGCCTGCTCTGCATTTTAGCTAGATGGCCATTTTTGGCCATCTAGCCATTTTTGGCCATCTAGCGGAGGCACTTCAGAGAGGGAGGGAAGGAAGCTGGAGCGCCATCAGGATACCTCATATCCTGGCGGCCCCAGTCTCCTCCCCTCCCTGCCCCACAGAACACCCCCTTTATCCCCTCTCTGAGGTATGTACAGTATGTCATTATATGAGTGTTTTTGTTCACATGCTTGAAAAACTCATAGATGGTGATGATTGGATTAATCTGTTCTTCGTCACATGCCATTGTTTTCTTTTATCAAGGTGCCACAAATTATTAATGCAAGATTCTGAACAAGAGAAAATTGGTTGTTTTGAGATTCAGAAATCCTGTTTGTGCCACAATTTGTCAGCAAATGTGACTGAAGTCTGCAGCAGCCAACACCAATGCCTGGACGTGGTCACTCTCGGGAGAGGAAGGTGAGAAGACCTGGGCTGCCTTTTTCCCATCCTGCCAGCCTTTCTACCATCCTTCCAGCAGCCTGCTTTAACACCTCGTCAGCCCTCTGTCTTGGCTGACGCTGCTGCTGCTGGCTGGATTGGGCCCCTCTCCTGGGAGAAGCTCCACTGCCAGCAGGAGGGCGACTCCCCCAGGCCTGCCTGATTGAGACGCCTGCCACCTGGGCTTGCTGGACGCTCCGCAGGCCTTTATCTGCCGGCCCGGAGCGGGGCGGCGACGCCCCGGCAGCGATGGCCCCGAAGGGGACAACGCCAAAGGGGGTCGCCCCTTTGGGGGGAGCCACTTCGGGGGTGCCACAAGGGCAGGGGCCTCCCCCTTAATATTGCTATTGTTGCTCGGTGCCCTTGGTGGGGGGGATTGCTTTTTTCCCTGTCTAGGGCCTGAGCATGTGCCTTGGAGGGGAGTCATGGGGCCAAGTGGGGGGTTCTGTGGGGGCCCCGATTAGTGTAGTGACGGGTAGAGGGAGATATGGCATTGGGAGGAGGACTAGCCAGGTAAAGGGAACACGGCCCAGACACTTAATGGCTGTGCCTTGTTCCGGTCCTCCTCGCACCCGCAGGTTTGATGGTTGCCCTATCAGCCTGCCCTTGGGTCTCCGGATCCTGCTTCTAAATGCCAGATCAGTGCAAAATAAAACCTCCCTCATCCACGATTTAATAGTGGATGAGGCGACTGATCTGGCATGCATTACCAAGACCTGAGTGGGAGAACAGGGAGGAGTTAGTCTCTCCCAGCTTTGCCCACCAGGGTACTTGGTGCAGCATCAGGGTAGACCTGAGGGCCGGGGAGGGGGGGTTGCCGTGGTCTATAGGAATTCTCTCTCTCTCTCCAGGCTCCCTGTCCGTCTGACTACTGGTCTGGAGTGTTTGCACCTTGTGTTGGGCCAGCGGGACAGATTAGGGATTCTGTTGGTGTACCGCCCACCCCGCTGCTCAACAGACTCCCTGGCTGAGCTGACGGAGGTGGTCTCACTGGCGATGCTGAGGTCCCCCAGGCTGTTGGTCCTGGGGGATGTTAACATCCATGCTGAGGGCACCTTGTCTGGTGTGGCTCAGGAATTCATGGACTCCATGACAACCATGGGACTGTCCCAACATGTCATCTGCCCAGCACATATAGCAGGGCACACTCTAGACCTGGTTTTTTCAGCCGGACATGGAGACAGTGATCTGAAGGTGGGGGACTTTGAATCGGTCCCCTTGTCATGGTCAGATCACTACCTGCTGAGATTTAGGCTAACGGCAGCTTTCCCCCTCTGCAAGGGTGGGGGACCTATTAAGATGGTCCACCCCCGGAGGCTGATGGATCCGGATGGTTTCCAGAGGGCCCTTGGGGGTTTTCCAGCTGATATGGCTGGTGGTCCTGTCGAATCCCTGGTTGATCTCTGGAATAGGGAGATGACCCGGGCGGTTGACATGATTGCTCCTGAGCACCCCCTCTGTAGTAGAGCTCGTACGGCTCCGTGGTATACCTCGGAGCTGAAAGTGATGAAGCAAAACAGGAGACGGCTTGAGTGCAGGTGGAGGAAAACTCCTAGTGGATGCAATCGAGCCCTGGTATGTGCCTATAGCCAGATATACCTAGAGGCAGTGAAGGTGGCAAAGAGACAACATCTCACTGCCTCTATCCAAACATCTCTCTGCCGCCCAGCGGAGCTCTTTAGGGTCGTCCGGGGCCTGTTATACGCTGGCCCCAGGGACATCATCGACCCATCTGATGCCTGCTGTGATATATTCGCTAGGCACTTCCAGGAAAAAATCTCTTGCATCCGCAGGGACTTAGACTCCAATGTTATAGCAGTAGAATCAGGAGAGGTACCCGGAGCACAGCCTGGTCTAGTTATTTTGGATGAGTTTCAGTTGGTACAGCTCGAAGATGTTGACAAGGTGCTTAGACGGGTTCGTGCAACCACGTCTGTTCTGGATCCTTGCCCCTCTTGGCTTATAAAAACTAGCATGGAGGGAATGGCCGGCTGGGCCAGAGAGGTGATCAATGCCTCCTTGCGAGAGGGAGTGGTCCCATGCCACCTGAAACAGGCGGTGGTGAGACCACTCCTGAAGAAACCCTCTCTGGACCTGGAAGATCTTAACAACTTTAGGCCGGTGGCGAATGTTCCTTTCCTGGGCAAAGTCCTTGAGCGGGTGGTGGCCAACCAGCTCCAGGTGCTCTTGGATGAGACTGATTATCTGGATCCATTTCAGTCGGGGTTCAGGCAGGACCGGTGCAAGGCAGTTTGCCACCCTAGGCAAATTCAAATATTTAGCGCCCCCCCCCACTTGAGCCCTCCCTCCCTCGGCGGCAGCAGTCCCAGCGGCAGCGAGGAAGAGTCGGCCAAGCGAGCGAGCTTCCTCCTGCTGCTGCTGCCGCCAGCCTCCGCGGCCCGGGAAGGGAGGAAGGAAGGAAGGAAGGCGAGAAGAGGCGCCAAGCTGCGGCGGATCAGCAGCCACCAGCCGCTCCAGCTGCGCCCTGGCGGACAGAGGCAAGCCCGCCTGCCCGGAGGAGGTGGAAGAGGCGGAGGAGGCAGAGCGGGATTCGGCGCCAAGCGAGCAGCCCCGCGCAGAGCTGCCTTCACGGGCGCTGCAGCTGCTGCCCCATGCCCGCCTGGCCGCTCTCCTGCTCGGCTTCCTTGCCCAGATCCGCGCCAAGCGCAGCAAGCCCCGGCTGCCTGACGCCTCGCGCGCTCCTGCCGCTGCTGCCGCCGCTGCTGCCACAACATCAGGCTTGCTCGCTCCCATCTTCCTCCTCTTCCGTACACATGTCACGGAAAGTGGAGCGCAGGCCCCGCGCCCTCCCTTCCTCGTCCGTTCCTGGAGGAGGAGGAGGAGGAGGAGGAGGAGGAGGAGGAGGAGAGGGCGAGTGTCTGCGTGGGTCTGGGGCACAGGCGAAGCAGGAGCGGAGCATTTCTGCGCCCCCTTTAGCCATACGCCCTAGGCAGCCGCCTAGTTGGCCTAGTGGTAGCGCCGGCCCTGGGTTCAGGCCTGGTTTTGGCACGGAAACGGCTTTGGTCGCCCTGTATGATGACCTATGTCGGGAGAGAGACAGGGGGAGTGTGACCCTGTTGATACTCCTGGATCTCTCAGCGGCTTTCGATACCATCGACCATGGTATCCTTCTGGAGCGGCTGTCTGAGTTGGGGGTGGGGGGCACTGCATCCCCCTCTTGCAGTGGTTCCGCTCCTACTTGGATGGCCGGCTCCAGAGGGTGGTGCTTGGGGAATGTTGCTCGGCCCCATGGACTCTCCAGTACGGGGTTCCTCAGGGGTCGGTCTTATCCGCCATGCTATTTAATATCTATATGAAACCACTGAGTGGGGTCATCCGGAGTTTTGGAGTGCGTTGCCATCAGTACGCTGATGACACGCAGCTCTATTTCTCCTTTTCATCTTCAGCAGATGAGGCTGTGGATGTGCTGAACCGGTGCCTGGCTGTGACAATGGACTGGATGAGGGCTAACAAACTGAGGCTCAATCCAGACAAGACTGAGATGCTGTTAGTGGGTGGTTCCTTTGACCGGATGGAGGGTGTTCAACCTGTTCTGGATGGGGTTGAACTCCCCTTGAAGGAGAAGGTTTGTAGCTTGGGGGTGCTCCTGGAGCCATCTTTGTGACTTGAGGCTCAAGTGGCCTCAGTGGCAAGGAGTGCCTTTTACCAACTTTGGCTGGTGGCCCAGCTACGCCCCTATCTGGACAGGGATAGCCTGGTCTCAGTAATCTACGCTCTGGTGATCTCTAAACTAGACTACTGCAATGCACTCTACGTGGGGCTGCCTTTGAAGACTGTTCGGAAGCTGCAGCTTGTGCAAAATGCGGCAGCCAGGCTTATTGCAGGGACTGGAAGGTCCGAGCATATTACACCAGTTCTGGCCCGCTTGCACTAGCTGCCAATATGCTTCTGAGCCGAATTCAAGGTGCTGGTTTTAACCTATAAAGCCCTACACGGCTTAGGACCACAATACCTGACGGAACATCTCTCCCAACCGCTATCTACCCGGACACTACGCTCAACATCTGGGGCCCTCCTCCGACTGCCACCTCCAAGAGAGGCTCGGTTGGTGGCAACGAGGAGGAGGGCCTTCTCGGTGATAACCCCCCAGTTATGGAATCAGCTTCCCACTGAGACCCGCCTGGCGCCAACCTTACTATCTTTTCGGCGCCAGGTTAAGACTTCCCTCTATGCCAAGGCATTTAGTTAGGAGCTTGGAATAGCACGGAAGGGATTGTCACCTGTAGGCTTAGTTTTTATTGGCTTTTGTATTGTTATTTTAAACTGTGTTTTTAAATTTGGTTTTTAATTTTTAAAACTATTTTGTATGTTTTTTATTAGTGTTTTTATGTATAGAGTGTTGTGAACCGCCCAGAGAGCTTCGGCTGTGGGGCGGTATATAAATGAAATAAATGAAATGAAATGGGGGGGGGAGGGAAAAAGGGCACGAGGCATTTGCTGGAAAAGATTGCTAGGCTTTCTTTTACACCTCTGAATATGTTCCAACAACACTGCTATTCCAACAGGCATTTTAGATCTCATTTAGTCATTCATTTTTGCCCTGTTAGGCGAGGCGATTCCTGTTTCCACTGAGTGTTTGTGCTCAGTTATATGTGCAGCAGAATCAAGTGCAAAAGCTTTCCTTGGACTCTTTCCCTTCAGTCTACAGGTGAGGAGTTGCATGCTACAAGGCTCTTCCACCAAAGGCCCCCACCCCACCCACCTTACATGTAGAAATATACTGCACACGCAAAAAAAGTTTGGCCTAGCCTTCTCTCTGGCTTGCCGTTTGTTTGTTTTTTTCTATGTGCAGAAGGCCTTTTCATGAGGCAGTGTGTGGATAATAATGCAATTGAAGCCATTAGTCAATGGTCACTAGGTGGAACTGGACCTAAGCTATTTTCAGGAGCTCTCCCTCTGATTGGATGGGGGGGGAGCATGCACCTTGTTTGCCCTGGCCCCACCAGTCCATCCTCACTGGCCCCATCATGTCATCCATATGTTGTGGGGAAGGTCTGAAGCGGGGAGCTCTCTGTACAATTGTACACATCCCACACAAAGGAGCTTTAGCTGTATCTTGGTAGAGTCGGGAGTTTCCTGCTACAGTTCTGTTCTTGCTGGAGAGATAAAGTTCTTGTCTAGCTACCTGACCTGGTGTGTCCTCTGAGCCTTCCATGACAGGCAGCATTTGAGCATCAACCTCCCCCCTGAAGTGGAACGGTCCTGAAAATGCATTAAGGCTGATGATGAAACCCTATCCATGCTTACTTGGGAATCAGTCCTATTCAGCTCAGTAGGAATTGCGTCTGAGAAAGCATGCACACAACATTGGGCTATTTCTGTGTTTAGTAATTCTGCTAATTCAAAACAGGCTCTATGTAGTACAAAAGCTTTTTCTTTTCCTTTTCCCCCTGGTTTTGTTGCCAAAGAAATTAATCTTCATGGCAACCTGCTGGATGCTGCTTTTCTGTTGATTCAGACAGAATTTTAATACCAATTCTTCACAAGGAGATTTGTTTCTCATAGTTTAACATCCCATAAGCAATATTTGATTTTTCCTCAATATGGGGACAAGACTGTTAGAAAACATCCATTTTCTCACAAGACTGTTAGAAAACATCCATTTTCTCACAAGACTGTTAGAAAACATCCATTTTCTCACATCCAATTGAAATAGTTTTTTCTGATGCTGCTAAATGCGCGCGCACACACACACAGAGTGCATTAAGAAGTTGCATGGCCTTGAAATCGCTGTCTTTGAATATCTCCAGAACTGGCTTGAGTTAATAGATTCAAGAATGGAAAATGTTATAGATGCATACTGAGAGTCCAGTGTGGTATGGTGATTAGAGCAGGGGTGGCATCCTCCAGATATTTTGGGGCAACAATTCCCATAATCCTTGACCACTGATAATGCTGGCTGGGGCTGATGGAAGGTTTAGTCCAAAACATCTGGAGGGCACTGGGCTGCCACCTCTGTAGTTTAGAGTGTCAGACCAGAACTGTGGAGACTTAAGTCCATGACGAATATACTTGGAAAATAGAATGTGGCGGTTTTCTGTTGCCTTCCACATCGCATTGCTACAGCCAGTTATGATGGCTACCGTCTTGCCTGCAGTTTTCCACATCGAAGCCCTATCGGCATCCTTTGCCTTGGCCCCCGATCGGAACTGACACTGCTGCTGCCCAAGGTCAGGTGGAATGCAGAGGTGATTTAATTCCTCAAGGCTCCACAAGCCTCCTGGTCAAGCTCCTCTGCTCAAAGCCATTGGCTTTCCCAGGGGTTGGGTTACTTACTGCCGCCCAATATTCAGCATAGCTGAGGTATGTGGTGGCGCTGCTTACCAAAGTCAGCCCATAGACCGACCGACCAACCCCCCCGTGGTGATTGTTATGAGGATAACGACCCCAGGATTGTTATGAGGATAAAAAGGGGGTTGTGATGCCTTGAGCTCCTTGAAGGACAAGTGGGATATAAATGAACAAATAAATTACATGTTCTCCTTAAATGAACTGGGAAGTATTATGTTTAGCCTTACAACTTTGACTTTTGTTCATTTCTGCCATGGCAAACTCTGTACTACCAGGAGGAGGGCCTTTTCTGCTGTGGCACCCCGGTTATGGAATGAGCTCCCCAAAGAGGTTCGCCTGGCACCTACTTTGTATTCCTTCCGGCGCCAGTTGAAGACCTTTCTATTCTCCCAGGCATTTTAATCATTTTAATCTTGTAGTTGTTTTTAACTCCGTTATTGTAACTGCTGCTGCTAGCTTTTTTGTTTGTTTTTAATCTGTGGTTTTAAATTTTATATTTATTTTATATTGTATTGTATGGTTTTAACTGTTGTAAACCGCCCAGAGAGCTTTGGCTATTGGGCGGTATAAAAATGTATTAAATAAATAAATAAATACTGATTAGTTTAGCGTTGTGGCTGAAGCATCCAAAAGATTTCCACAGTTTCAACACTGAAGTTAATGTCCATGTTATATAGTTAGAAGGCCATGAGGAAGCCACAGCAGCCTGAGCAGCAGAGCACACAGCAGACTGCAGAAGGTGAAAAAGACAAAATTAAACTCTTTCTCTCCATGCCATGGTCTATTTTATTTTATTTGTTTCATTTATATGCTGCTGTTTCCTCTAAGGAGCCCAAGGCAGGTTATATGATTCCCCACTCCCCATTTTATCCTCACAACAACGCTGTGAGATAGGCTAGTGTGAGAGTCACTGACTGGCCCAAAGTCACCCAGTGAGCTTCATGGCCGAGTGGGGATTTGAACCCAAGCCTCTACAGCCTTAGTCCAACACCCTAACAACTATACTGCACTGTCCCAACAAAATTCCACTCACAGAAGCTGCTATTTGCATTTCAAGCAAAAACCCCACTGGTGCCAACAGGAGCTTCCTTTGATATGAAAATAGCAGCTTCTTGACAGTACGCCTCTCCCAGCCACAATCTACCCAGACACTACGCTCAACATCTGGGGCCTTCCTCCAACTGCCACCTCCGAGGGAGGCTTGGAGGGCAGCAACAAGGGGGAGGGCCTTTTCTGTCGTAGCCCCCCAACTCTGGAACAAGTTCCCCCGAGGCCCTCCTGGCACCAACTCTGCTGTCTTTTCGGCACCAGGTTAAGACTTCTCTCTATGCCGAGGCTTGTAACAGCTCTAAATAGTGCATGGTGGGGTGGTTATTTTTAACTTTTTTACTGGTCATGTTGTATTAACTTGTTCTAGCAATTTGTGTTGTTTTAAATTTGTTTTAAAAAAAATTATAATGTTTTTTTTGTGCATTTTATATTGTATTGTATTTTTTAATTGTTGTAAACTGCCCAGAGAGCTTTGGCTATTGGGCGGTATAGAGATGATGATGATGATGATGATGATGATGATGATGATGATAAACTTCCCTTCCCCACCTCCTTTGGTCCCAAGGCTGCTCTTTCCATAGCAAAAACATGCACACGAATTACATTCATGCAATTAGTTAGACTAATCCTGAACAGCTGATTATCACTTCCTAAGAGGGCTCTGCACAGGCAGCTCCCAGCGAGTGGGTTGACAATTAGATCAGGGCCACCCTATGAGTAACAATACTGTTAGAGAAGACAGATAGGGGAAAGCATTCAGAATCCGAGATCTGGTTGATAGTGAGAGCACTGTACAGTTGCAAACCCCCTTGAAGTTAATGAAGCTCTCCCTTCTGGAACATTTGGAGGCTTGATCGCCCAAGAGTATTTTCAGCTTTGTTGCCTTCATGTTGCTTCCCCCCCCCCTCTCTCTCCCTGTCCCTGCAAATAAATAAATAAATAAATAAAATGCTATTTTGATGAAAAGTGAGAGTGAGTCACTGATTCAGAAAAGCAACTAGTGAGTTAAAGAGTTTTTATACCACCAGCCTCATTATATGAGGCCTGTCATACTTCCATTTCAGGGATCACTGGTGCTACTCAAGCTATGCAACATGCTTCTTTCTTTATTCCAAGATGCACTTCATAGAGCATATAGTCAGCTCCTGCCTCACTCATCCATTACACACTCTTGCTCCCAGAACCAAGTCATTTCGAATAGCCTCGATAGTTTTGATGTTTCCGAGCTCAGAAAACCACACTGAGCTCTCCGGCGTGAATCACTCGCGCAGCACAGGGAGAGCCAGGGCAAGAGCAATAATGTTCAAATGCAGCAGTTCTACTCCATGCAGAGCAATCTTCAATTGCTACGCAGTTGCCAAAGTGGCTACAAAGGCAAGTGTAGTATGCGTTAAACAATATTATTTTTAAAAAATCAGAACAGAAGATTTGTGTGCCTTAAACTTCTGTGATCACTTCCACTTAGACTAGTGCCTGAGATCGCCTTTTATTTCTGGTTTTGTAGAGTATGTGTGTGTGGAAGGGCTGGCCCGTCAGTTTCCATATATGTCGGAAGAACTTCAACAGCACCAGCTGCAAAGACTCTTACAAAAGGTTCACAGTTTAATGAATGCAAAACACAATGGAGCAAAACCTCAACAGCAACTCCAGTTGTGCAGCTGTTGATGCCTCAGCTTTTCTTGTTCTGGCCCCATTAAAAAAAACAACCCCCCCAAAAAAACCCACTGTTCTTACAGGAGGCATCTCTGCTTGGTGGGTCACCTGAGGGAACTTCTGCTCTTCCCTGTTGTTGACTCCTGCACCTTCAAACCTAATGAAAGCTGAGCAGTTAGTCTTCCAGGGTCAAGCTTAGTTGTTCCTCCTTGCCTCCCCAGATCCTCTCTTAATCTCCAAGCTCCTCATGTCACGTTCACTGCTTCAACTACTTTTGCTAAACTCAAGTCAGGATCTGCCACCTCCCTGACATCACCACACATCCCATCCTTCTCCAGTCCACATGAAGCTCAATCCCAAGCCAATAATGCACTTGAATAATGTCCTCATCCTGAATCGCGGGCTTCTCAGACCACAGAGGGTGCGTTGTGTGTGTCCAGTCAGCAGTGACAGGAACTCGTCCCACTCGAGAATCAGATTGAAAAGAAAATTCCATTCTTATTGCTCGCAATTCACCCTGGGATTCATTTTTTTTTTTTATTTTAAATTAAGCTGCCTATCCCCATGTCAAAATTCCACTGAACAGGGGAAGCACATGTGTCAGGGTTAAGATTCTCCCTGGGTGTGTGAGCTTCCCATATACAGGACAGTTTTTCTCAGAGGATCCCTTTCAAACAAGCAAGAGGCTGCTTGAGCTTCCAAAGGCAAGGCCATGGACCTTTCTCCAATGACCTTCCACTGGCAAATATTTCCTATTATTATTTAGACAGGCCTTTGACCTGATATGCTGACTTGTAAATATTATTTATTTATATTACGGACAAGCAACCTGGTGCCATCCAGATGTTTTGGACTACAACCCCCATAAGCCCCAGCCAGCCTGGGCAATGATCAGGGATTATGGGAGCTGTCATCCAGACCATCTGGAGGTTTCCTACCCCTGACTTATCTAGAGGCATCTATGTACAGGGCCCTTTACAAAGAACAGGTATGACAAGTTCCTACTCCGAGGGGCTTACAATCTAGATGAAGAGAAACAACGGAGAAAGCTAGAAATAGCAGCATGGGTGAGCAAGAATATGTGATTGTTTCAATTACATGTATTTTGGTTTAGTTACAATAAGATATAGTGACTAGGATGATCCAAAGGCTTCCCCAAAAAAGGTAAAATTTGAGAAGGGACTTAAAGGAAATAAGAAAATAGTATGTTACTACATTGTAAATAGTTGCAGTTTGTTCAACTGGCTATTCTTCTTATCAGTTTTACTGATGTGTTTTTGATGCCTTTTGAATGTTTGTGATTGCTCTTTTGTATTTTATTGCTGTTACCAACCTTGAGCACCGTTTGGTGGAAAGGTAGGGCACAAATTTCATAAGGAAATGAAGCTCAGGGAAACTTAACTTCTGAGTAAACATGCATAGGATTGTAGTGTAAAGTGTGAGTTTAAAGAAGAGAGGAGAAAGAGTGGTGGAGTGGGTGGATTGTGTGTGACTAGGACTGTGGAAAAACCCAGGTTCAAATCCCCCACTCAGCCACGAAGCTCACTGCATAATCTTGGGCCAGTCGCACCCTCTCAGCCTAACCTACCCCGCAGGGTTGTTAAGAGGATAAAAGAGGAGAGGTGAACCATGTGCACTACCTTGTGCTCCTTGAAGAAAGTGTAGAATATGAATGAATAAAGTATTCTGTCACACTACCTTTGCTTTATTTCTTAAAGAGAGGAATAATTGTAACTGAAAGCCTGTTAGGCTGGGCCATCTTTTCCAAATGCCTTGTGCCTTAATTCTAAGAGCCCAGGCCTAACTAAGTATTCCAGTGCATTTCTTTGTTGTAAGTGTCACAAGTGTGGGTGATTGGGCTTTGGGGTAGCCACCTCTCACTCACTCTGTCTCACACACAGATTACTGACTTACCCTGTAACCAGTGGAGGCGGGTGGCTCCAATGTCAGCGGGGCTGTGTATCCACTCTGGATTTTACCCTGAACTTCTAAGGAGCTATCCATGGTGGGGATAGGGTTCAGTACCATGGAGAGCTCCTTTAAAGTTTAGACTGGAATCTGGAGTGGATACATGACCCTGCTGACATTGGCGCCACCAGCCTCCACTGCCTGTAACTGCCTTTTAAAATCCATGTTTATTCATGGAGCTGTACAGCAGCACCTTGCTTCTCTTTGCACGTATGCATTTTAGTACTGTGTGTGTGTGAAGATAGCTTCTTCCACAGCTCAGCCTCCTCAGCTGGTTATTTGTCAGTTTCCAGGAACAGAAGATGCCATCAGCAGTTTTGCAGCCACATTACTAAAAAAAAAGGGGGGTACCAGGGCAGATTTGAGAGAACACATTTTCATCATTTTGAGCCAATGGAGGGAGGATTTTACCAAACTTCATGGCTAACATGCAATGTTAGTCTTTAAGCAATTAGGAGAGCCTAATGCATTTAGTTCTGGCTTCCAAGCACTAAACAGACTTCCCAGCAATTTCATTACCTGGAATTACTGTAATCATCTGTCTGTCTGTGGAGCACTATTATCTGGCTTATAATTACATTTACATTGGAAGGCAAGGAAGCAGTCTACACTCCTCATCTGAGACATACTAAAACCTGTTCTGCAAGGAGACTGACCAGAAGCCTAGATTTTGCCTTGAATTCCCATTTCTGACTCACAAATTTCTAATTTCCAGAGGGATAGCCGTGTTAGTCTGTTGCAGAAAAAACAAAAACAAAGAGTCTTGTGGCACCTTGAAGATGAACAAATTCTGGCATACGCTTTTGTGGACACTGCATCCACTGCATCTAATGAAGCACACAATCCTCAAACATCTTGCCTCCTAAGACTGCAGATTTGGATACAAATCAGCATAGACTGCAATACTAAGCATGTTTAATTTAATATTACTTGAAATTTTCTTTTAGGTAGGCTCCTTTAAAAATCGGGTTGCTACTTCTGAGTAAATCCACAGATTTTGGTGGAAATTGCTGCTATGTGAAGTGTGTGTGTGTGTGTGTGTGTGTGTGTGTGTGTGTGAACTCTTCTCAATGCTTATAAGGAACACAAAGAATAATATATTTTTAAAAAAAAACAGAGACAAATGCCCCTGAGTAGGAGCAGAGTGTATTTCCCTTGCTACTGTGTAACTACTGAAAGCCCCCATACATCCAGGCTTAGAGGAAAGGGATTCCAAATTAGAGGAAAGGCTTTCTAGAAAGGTTTGAGCTCTGAAAACTCTTCTGTTAGAAATTATTAAACTCTAGCTAATTAATTGTTGGCTAACTAGATTACATTTATGTAGCTGCTGCTCATTACTATGTGCACTAAGAATGTCTGATTATCAGTGTAGGTGGCACCAGAAGGTATATTTGCATAGACAACCTTTTAAAGAGAAGCACATTTCCCTGTCAAGACATTGCAAACTACATAGAACTGTGGATGGAAATCTCAGAGTAGCCATCATGGTTGCCGTATCTAGCCCAAGTTGACCTGCTGTATCACGTCATTTCTTGCCTTTCTCTACCCTCTCTCCACCATTCTTTTTGACACAAAAAGATGACGGCATACAGTCCTGCAGCTCTCAGCATGCTCCAACCAGCATGGATTGTGTCCTTAATCTGTGTACTTGGGTTACTTTCTAGTTGGTTTAAAATGAAACGGGAGCAGAAGAAGCAAAGAAGAAACAGGTGCAACTAAAGCACTCAGAAAACAAAGCCTGGTTGCACAATGAAGGTTTGTTTGTATTTTAGAAGCTGTTTCCGAGTGTGTGTGACTTGCCTGTGCCCAACTTTGTAACAATTTCCAGGTGACTCGGGATCCTTTTCTGTGTAAGGAAAACAACAAAAGGTTTTTTTTAAAAAAAAGAAAAAGAAAAAATGCTCCGCATTAAAGATGCTTAGAACATAGACACAGGCATGCCCATTAGCCACCTTGTTAAGGGTGTCGATGTTGTTCCTTGTGCAATTCCAAACATCTTCAGCGGGAGTGTGGCCCTCCAGATGTTGCTGGACTGCAACTGCCACCATCCCTCACCATCAGCTGTGCTAGCTAGGGCTGATGGGAATTGCAGTGAGACAACACCTGGAGGGCCACCCATTCCCCACCCCTGCTCTACAGCATTCAAGCAGACTCCCCAACCTATCCTTCTATCACAAGAGGCCATTGTGGGAAGAAAAATCACACCCCAGCAGCCTAGGAGTAATCTTTTTGACTGGGATAGCCCACAGATATGTAGATATAAGATTTGCAGTATTCAGGAAGAGAAGTATTATTTATTTTATTTATTTGTTACATTTATATCCTGCCTTCCCTCCAAAGAGCCTGAGGTGGCTTACATAATCCTACTCCTAGAATCACAGAATCACAGAATCATAGAAAAGTAGAGTTGGAAGGGGCCTATAAGGCCATCGAGTCCAACCTCCTGCTCAATGCAGGAATCCAAGTCAAAGCATCCCTGACAGATGGCTGTCCAGCTGCACCTTGAATGCCTCCAGAGTGGGAGAGCCCACCACCTCTCTAGGTAGTTGGTTCTATTGTCTTATTGCTCTAACAGTCAGGAAATTGTTCCTGATGTTTAGATGGAATCTGGGTTCCTGTAACTTGAGCCCATTATTCTGTGTCCTGCCAACTGGGATGATCGAGAAGAGATCCTGGCCCTCCTCTTTGTGATAACCCTTCAAGTACTGGAAGAGTGCTATCATATCTCCCCTCAGTCTCTTCTTCTGAAGGCTAAGCATGTCCAGTTCTTTCAGTCTCTCCTCATAGGGCCTTGTTTCCAGTCCCTTTATCATCTCCATTGTATCTTCACAACAAACCTGTGAGATAGGTTAGGCTGAGAAACAGTGGCTGGCCCAAAGTCACCAAGTGCGCTTCATTATTTTTTTTTATTTATTATATTTATACCCCGCCTTTTTTCCTGCAAGGAACCCAAGGCGTCTTACATAATCCTCCTCCTCTCCATCTTATCCTCACAACAACCCTGTGAGGTAGGTTAGGCTGAGAGTCAGTGACTGGCCCAAAGTCACCCAGTGAGTTTCATGGCAGAGTGGAGACTAGAACCTGGGTTTCCCCAATCCTAGGCCAACACTCTAAATACTACACCACAGTGGATCTCAGAGTACATTAGAGATAGGCACTTGGCAGCCCAGGGATTCAATTCAGCCTCCAGGAGCTTCCCAACTAACTCCCAGCATGACCCCCTGATTCCACGGACTTCTCTCTCATTATGCACAGTGCTCAACTTAGAAGGTACAGACCCCCCTACCTTTTCTGATGGCCCTTTTAGTTACTGTTTTTAAGAAGGCTAGGAGGGAAGGGACATGATTTGGCCATGATGTATGAAGCTCTTCCACACATTTTCCTTCATTATAGAGCACTGGTGAACCCTTTTCAGAAGGAATCTTCTATGCATGTGCCTCTGAAATCTCAAGTCTCATTAGGCAGAGTGAGGCAGCCACCTCAGGCATCAGATGTTGGGAGATGGCAACAAGGTGTGGAGGAGAGAGCTTGTATGCCACATAACCTGACCTGCACTATCTAAGTTAGCCTGATGCCCTCAGGTGTAGGGGAGGATGCTGTCCGTCCCATCACCAGTGAGGAAGAAAGATTCAACTGCCAGTCCAGTTGGCTTTTGTACATGGAATGGGAGGAGGCATCATCTTGTTCTTTGCTTCAGTCAGCAAAATGACTTGGTTTGCCCTGCTAGGTCTTGTCAAAGAAAACCAATGGGCTGACTAGTACTCTGCTGGGGCCTGAAGAAGTTTTACCCTCTACTCTGTAGCTTTGAGTAGCTCACTATTAAAAAAAATACCTGCCAGTTCTGTTGGAATAAGCAACGGGCCATTAGTTAAACCCACTATGTGAAAAGGGGAAATAACTGATTGAAAAGCCACTAAATTGTGAATGCATGTAGGGAGCTGGGGTGCTGGTTTTGGTTTCACTTTTGCCTATTTAAGTTGCCCGTTTCAGTTGTAACAAGGAGATGCCTGCTAATATTAAGTAAATGTTCTCTTTAAAGCTTGCAGTTATCTTCTGTCTCAACAAGTGTGTTCAGACAAAATGTACTCCATGACAGGCTTAGTCCTGGACCTAGTTCAGACCCCCGTATGAAGTGCACTTGGCAAAGTTCAAAGCAGAGAACAGGGATTTGAACCCTCATCTTCCTGCTCCTAGTCCAGTATACTATCTACTAGACCATACAGGTGGTAACTAGTAATAGTTCTTCTGCCCATCTTGATTAACAAACCCTATATTTTGCCACCAGAATGAGCTTTCTGCATGCATTTGTACATGAATTATTGCATATATCCCTATTCACACTTGGAAAATGGCAACTACAGGATTCACGCACCAGAACGGGAATATCTACCCAAGTTAAATGTGTTCCTATATGGGTCTGAAACACATACAAACTTCAAGATTCTCTGTGCATCTATTTTTTCTACAGGGGCCCATGGCAGGGGCTGGACTAGTTCACAGTTCAAGACCTAGTTGATCCTCTCACAAAGCTCTATTACATTTATGACTATAATTCAGCATGGAGAAACAATTTGGGACATTCATCATTTTCTCAAAATAGCTTTCTTATGCCAGAGCTGGAGAGATAATTAGTGCTTCCTCCACAAATACAGTAGCACTGTGTTTTATTATGCCACATAAAAATTAATTTGATTACAATACCCTAGAAATGTGTTTAAGACCTTTTTCCTTATGTACATTTCCTGCAATTATCTTGCTGCCCCTGGAGTTAACAGAAAACTCAATTTTCTTTGGAAATGAGAATATTAAAAGGAAAACAGCCTCTTCTTTCAAAAGAAATTGCTTACTCTTTCATTTTTGCACATCCTGCTGTATTAGTTGTCATGGCCGATAAAGCCTTTAACCAATCAGTAGTGCCAGGTTAATTAAATGATGGGTTATTGATGTGGGGAGAACAGAGGAGAAACAAATAGACATGATTAAGCAGCAGCAAAAAGTTTTTCCAGCTAAAAATCTTCATCAGACTGAAGTTCTCACACATCTGAACTCTGAGTTCACTGTGGACTTTTTAAATCAGTTTTATTAAACATCACATCCAATAAGGGAGGGGAAAAATACAGATACTCTATGTCTCATTCTATCAAAATAAACATTATATTTGCACAAAGACATCACCTAACAATATTTCATTATGGTGACTAACAGAATATCATGCTCTGATGCAATCAGAAGTGACATCTTGCATATTTGGGTGCCAGCCAATTAGGAGGCTTCACAGAAAAAGAGAAAGACAGCTGTGAGCAGTGCAAAGAGAACAGAAATGAAGTCCCTCGAGTAGAAATGCAGGTAGCCATTATGGAAACCAAATGCTTTGAAAGCTAGATTTCAAAATGCACCATCTATCTTCAGTATAACTATGCTATTAAAAGGCTCCTCAAAAGGTATGTAGAACATCCAATACAAGAGAGACCATATCACAAAGGACACATAGGTGCTTTTGAGCTCTCATAAGGTTTCGAAAATTGATACAAATAATCATTTACCTTCCTATTTTGTGGTGAGGAGGAAATGTCTGCTCTCAATTACCTTACAACAACACAGGGATATCTTGCTTCTAAAATCCATTCAGAGTGCAGCTGGGGGTGGGTGGGCTGATTGAGCATCTAAGTTTTTACCCTGCCAACACCTTGTTTTAAGGAAGAAGGAAACAAGATAGAGTGCGAGCGATAAAGCACTATATGTAACAAAAGCCATAAATAATCAAGGCAAACAGATAGTAGCAGCTCTCCTGCTGACATCCTTGCCTGTTTTCTTTAAGAGACTGGAAATGCAAGCTCAAAGTAGGTAAGTAGGGAGGCATTCCATTGCAATTCAATGGGGTAATGACCAAGTAGGAAATTTTAGACGTATCTTGCCTCAATAGACCCATTCATGGAGACTTATGGGAACAGGAAAATTGTGGTCAAAGGGACCAGCTTAAGTCCAACATTAGTGCTTTGCCACACTACCTGATTTATACTTAGAAGCTTCCTTCAGCTGCATGCTTTAAAAAAAACCCTACATCTGTTCCATGGCACATTAGAACATAAAGGCTAGACTTCAGTTTAAAAGTAGATCCTTAGAGCTGGTTCAGACCACTGGTCCCCCCCCACACACACACACAATAATCACTTCTGAGAGTTCTTTGGGTTTTCAGTCTTATCGCGGAAGGTGTTCACAAGGGCCAATTCATGGAACTACCATGATTTGAACAATTACAACAGACTTTTTCAAGCCACTATGATTAGGAATGTCTCCCACAATAGCTATGATATTGCGACTTTCACATGGAGGGACACAAACATTGCCTCCTGACTACCCAGCAACAGCCACATGTGCCTCCTGATGTCACTGTGTGTAAGGGGGGGGTTTCCCAGATGCATGCACTGACCCTAAGAGATATTAAGCATTTGGAAATGTCTCAGAAGCACGCAGCCCTCTGTTGATAAGGGGAAAAAAATTATCAGTCTTGTTTGGACTGATACCCTAAGAAAATCATAAAAGTGTACCCTAACAAAATGTACCCTAAGACCCCTTCTTTCAGTATGGATTTATTTATCTATTTATTTATTATATATTTAAATCACCCACCTGGCCGGTCACCCAGCCACCCTGGGCGATGTACAATCAAGATAAAATACAATAAAACACAATTCACACACCATTAACACACAATTAAAACAAAATTAAAACATTATAAGTGTTTCTTTAAAAAATGGTTTAAAGAATATGGGGTCTAACCCACCCCATATTCCTGCCTGAAAAGCCATGTTTTTAAAGCCCGGCGGAAGTTCATCAGGGAGGGGGCATGGCGAAGGTCGCTGGGGAGGGAGTTCCATAGCTTGGGGGCTGCCACAGAGAAGGCTCTCTTCCTAGTCCCCACAAGCCTGGCTGCTCTGGCTGAAGGGACAAGGAGAAGGCCATCTGTGGCAGATCTTGTTGAGCAGCCTACTTGGTGTTGCTAGAGACGCTCCTTGAGATAAACTGGACTGGCGCCGTATAGGGTTTTAAAGGTCAAAACCAAGACCTTGAATTTGGCTCGGCAAGCAACTGGTAGCCAGTGCAGCTCCTTCAGCATTGGAGTGATGTGATCTCGCCGGTGGCTGCCTTTAACCAGGCGAGCCACCGCGTTCTGTACCAGCTGTAGCTTCAGAACCGTCTTCCAGGGTAACCCCACGTAGAGCACATTACAGTAGTCTAGGCGAGAGGAGACACCAATGGGACCAGATGATTAAGAAGGTAGGAGCGCAAATGCCGTATCAGATGGAGTTGATACAGCACTGCCCAGCTTCACAGCTGACACTTGCAGGGATGTTGAAGAGTCCTTGGTCTCGAGTCACGAGTCGAGTCACGAGTCTTTGGACCCGAGTCCGAGTCCTTGGTCCAAAATGGTGACTCACGAGTCACGAGTCACTCCCAAAGCTGACTCCACGAGTCCCTATTAAAATCAATGGGGCTTTTCCCCCAACAAAATAAGGCTACTTCAGATGTGTGGTTTAAATAAATTCTAGGCACAAGTATGCCTTTTTATTTCAAAACTCTGCAACTGATTTTGGTAAGAACAGACCAGGCAGAAAAACCCAAAATAACCAGGCAGGCAGAGGAGGCAGGGAACCCCAAAGCAGGCAGGCAGAGGCCTTTGTCTTGGACAATTCAGCTGTTGAACTGGTCAAGAAGAAACCAGGCAGGCAGAGGCGGCTAGGAACCCCAGACAGGCAGACAGAGGCAACCAAACCCAAAATGTCTGAAAGGTTGCATTTTAGAAAAATGGTTTTAAAAAATAAACTTGCTGTACTTCCTAAAACTTATCCATGTTGCATTTGAGGAACATGATTTTTTCTAAATGTTTGGCCCCCATTCTGGAACGGTGAGATCTCATCACAATTCCACCCTCACTGAACACCCGCTCCACTGGTGATGAACTTGCTGGAACCAGAAACACACTCAGAGCAGCCACACAGAGTAATCTCAGGTCCTTCTTCTGCCTCTCCCAAGTACCCAACACATCAATCAAAATAAATCTTGACACACTGTTGGGGCTGCACTCCTGGTAGCCGTCCATAGTGGCCGAGCAGCAGCACACCTTGCTTCCATGCACTCTTCACCGGCAATCATGCTCCTCTCCACTCCTTCTGGCACAGCCCAGGGTTGTTGAAGAGTCCTTGGTCCCGAGTCGAGTCTCGAGTCCCATTAAAAATATTGGGACTCAAGTCCGAGTTGAGTCAGAGGGGGGACTCAGTCCGACTCATGAGTCGAGTCCGAGTCCCCATCCCTGGACACTTGAGCCTCCATGGACAGCTGGGAGTCTAGAATGACTCTCAAGCTGCGGACTTGGTCTTTCAGGGGATAGATGTACCCCATCCAGTACCAGGTCAACATCCCCTAACCTCCCCTTGTCTCCCACCAGAAGTACCTCGGTCTTGTCTGGGTTCAGCCTCAGCCTGTTCCTTCCCATCCAGCCACCCACTGACTCTACGCACTTGGATAGGGTCTCAACAGCCAACCTCGGTGAGCACTTGAAGGAGAGGTAGAGCTGCATGTCATCCGTATATTGACTATTACATAATCCTGCTCACCACTTTATCCTCACAATCAACAACCCTGTGAGGTAGGTTAGGCTGAGAGGCAGTGACTGGCCCAAAGTCACCCAGTGAGTTTCATGGCCCAGCAGGGACTAAAACCCGGATCTCCCAAGTCCCAGTCCAACACTCTAACCACTACGCCACACTGGCTCTCATGATGCATCAACAATGGCAAATTATTGGTTTCTTTGTGGACTAAAGTTGATACTGTAATAAACAGGATGGTAGGCACTAAAATACACATATCCTCAGTGGTAAGATTGCTTGTATATGTAAGACAGGGGTGGGCAATGTTTTTGCCCCCGAGGGTCACTCCCTGGCAGAGGGTGTGGCCAAAGGTGGCAGTGGATGTGACCCGGACCAGCATCACCCTCCCCACCTCTCTCAGGCACAAAAGCACACACACACATACACACACACAGCCTTCTCCCCCACTTACCCTCTCACACAGAAATACACACATAGGAGCATAAGAAGTTACCTTATACTGAGTCAGACCCTTGGTCCATCTACTCCACTGTTGTCCATACTGACTGGTAATGGCTCTCCAGGGTTTCAGGCAGGGTTTTTTTCCAGCCCTACCTGAATATGCTAGGGATCAAACCTGGGACCTTCTGCATGCAAAGCAGCTGCTCCACCACTGAGACAGGTCTCTCTCGGTCTCTCTCTCTCGGTCTCTCTCTCTCTCTCTCTGCACCCTTCCTAGCACCTGTGAACCTGCTATAGCTGGTACAGGCACCAGTAAGAGGTGAGAAGTGAGAGAGAGACCACCCACTGAAGCAACCAGGTAAATCAGTGTGTGGACGTGGGAAGAAGGAGTTCCCTCAGGCATGGAAGAAGCAGGGGCCATAAAGATTGCCTTTGTCCTGAAGACAAGGATTACAAATTTCTGAGGTTCATAGCCCGAGCCAAGGAATTATCAACTTCAGCTGCCCCTCTAGCCCTTTTGTGTCTGTATAAATTTATTGTACCATCTCTTTTTTTAATTTTAAACAAAAACTTTAAAAAGCATTATTGGTACATCATTAATAAAAGAAAGCGATGTAGCAGGGGAATTATTTCAAGGCCAAAAAACAATTAACCGCTTTCATTCCGAGGGCCAGGTTTAATTTCAGAGAAACTCTTGGAGGTCACATGACGGTGGTGGGTGGGTGCCAAAGGCAAAAGGGGTGGGGCTAAAATACCAGCCTGTTTTACCGGAAAACCTCTTGCTGCCAATAAGTGAGCCTTAGGAGAAGCATTTCAGTCTTTCTGGATGGGAAAAAAATGCACAAAAGCCAGGAAAGCACCAAATGATTGTCAGTCATAGGAAAAGAAATGTGGCCATCTGGGGAAACCTGTAGGGTCATATTGGGATCCCAGCAGGATTGGATTAGGCCTGAGAGATTCAACAACCCTGCCTTAAGGCTTTCAGAGGCATTTTCCCATCTGTTTCAGTCTGCTCAGGGTTTTTTTTTACCCACCACGATTACAAGAATTTCTGTTGTGTATATTGATGTGATTTTTCTGACTGCATCCACAGAGTTGGTTTGCATTGTGGGTTTAAGAGAGTGTCTGAACTAGAGACAAGCCAGAATTTCTCAGAAGACCTTTTTCTTTTTCTAAGAAAACATCTGAGATTTTTATTTTTCTCACCCTCTAAGAAAAAAGAGAGGTCACTTTGCAGAATTTATTCTGAACATTCTCCACTGTTTTTGGGTAGTGGCTGCCCACATTCATGCCCTGGAGTGATGTTAGGTCTAGGGCACTGTGGAAGGTACAAAATGCTGGCCAGCCTACTAAGACAATTATTGCAGCAGCACAAACAAACATCCCAACACTAATTGAGGAGGAGGAGAAGGAGAAGGAGAAGGAGAAGAAGGAGATCTTGTGCTACTGCAACTGCTAAGGGTGAGCCTTGAGAAACTGAGGGAGAATTTTGCCCACAAAGAAATGTTCCCCTCAATTTCTCTGCCCACAAATATGGTAGAGAATTTCAAGAGGCCATTTGTGCACATCTCTAGCTCTGGACCAGGCCATGGAATAAAAAATGACAAACACTATTTTGGCAGCAGCATTTTCAGTATTATACACCATACTAATATTGGTATCACACACACAAACACACACACACACACACACACAAACAACAGCATGAATTTCTACTATATTTTATATTAAAGGCAAAATTGACAAGTATGGCAAAGGAGATGGGACATCTATCAAAGTAATGTTAAATTATTCTATTCCTCCGACACTGAGAAAAGCTTGTTGCCTTATATAGTCCTTTCACACAATGGGCACCTTTTTCTTCACCTACCAAGATCCCCCACCAGTCATTTTTCAAGTGTTAAGCTTAGAAATAGAACAGCCATTGAGTTGCCGGAGACTTGTTTACTAACCCATTTCAATTTCTGTGCAGCAATTTTACCTCTCTTCACAAATCTAATAGTCTCTTTTTTATGTAGGAGGAAAAAAAAACTAACAGAAGAAATAATTTAAGCAAGTGTTGATGTGACAAATGTCATGGTTGAATCAGAAAATAATTTCATTTCAAGTTACTCTTCTCAGGTGATGAGTTTTCACACCAGTTCTTATCAGCTGGAACTAACTCAAGCCAAGGACACAGCAAAAGATGACTCCGGTATTGGTGGTGGGTGCAATTCTGCTTTCTCTAACAGCAATTTGTTTTATTTTGATAGAGCAAGTCAACTGGAGCCTGTAATTTTCCTATCTTCAAAATGTCATAATGCTGTGTGAGGTTAAAACTCAAGTGAGAAAATGAAATCTTTCCTAGAAGCAACTTGAAAAGGAAATTAGATTATTTGTATCTGGAACCACAATTTATTTATTGGAGGAGCCTAATTTCAAACTTGTAAGCACTGTTATTTATGTTATTTGTTGTTTTTTTGATGACAGAGTTTAAATAAGACCTTTTCTTTTTCTCACTTAAATAAAAGCAACCCAGAAAGCCTGCCTGATTCCAATGCCACCTTAACATTTGCAAATACAACAGCATTGTACAAAAGAACAATTTGATACGATCTGAAATAATAAAAACGTTTGCCTCTGGAGTACAAACACAGCTGGATGCCATTAACAGAAGAGAAGTTAAGAAATGCATAGGCAGGCATCTTTCAAAAAAAGTCTTCAGCTGACTGTTACTGACTGAGAGTGCAATCCTACCGCATGTTGATTACTGGAGAGGATCCCCCTGAAATGCCCCTCATTCAGCACTCTCCAGTGGAGATGAGTTCCACCAAGGCAAACGCCCTGCTGCACCTACGGTGAGCTCCATGGGCGGAAAGCTAAAACCAGCAGTAGCAAGGGTAATGCCCTGAAATGTTTGGGGAGGGGGGAGGAGCCAGCTTTATATGAAATTATATATGCTGATTAAGAGGGGGCCGTAGGTGAGACAGATTGCCATCCATGACAAAATGGCAAAATCTCCAAACGGAAGAGAATAGTTGCAAGAAAGATACACACACACCTACTACTACAATATCACTCAAATTTGGTCAATATTCAGCCTTATTGCCTGTCTGTCTTCTATGTCTAGGCTGCTCTTTGATGCACATAGTCCTCAAAGCAGCTTCTAACTGTCAAATAATTATAAGAGAGCAATCCCATGGCCCCGGGAGAACAGTCTAGGTACCATAGGATCCTTCAGAGTCCCCCCTATGAGGCTGTAGAGACTGCTAGGACCTCAGGAGGGACACTCCGGTATCTGGTCCCTCCCCCACAGAAAGAACTGAGGGGCCTGCATTCCAAGGTCACAAAAATGGCCTCAGAGAGATCTAAAAGGGGCTGTGCAGGTGGGCAGGGAGGGGAGAGGAGAGGCCAGGATACAAAGAATCCTATGGTCTCTCCAGCCCCTGCCAGCGTGTCTCCTTCAGACATCTCAGAGGCCCATCCAGAGGGTAAAAAATGCAAAATACAGAGGATGGAGAGGCAGAAATCAACCTGGTGGCAGCAGCCCGGCAGGGCAATGGATACACAGAAACCTCCGGGTTCGGTGGCTTCCATCTTGTGAGGGAGAAACCCATATGGTTGCATCCTAAATGGCTAAAAACATTTAAAACCTTGTTCATGGCATCATCATAGAGCTGCAACATAGCTCTCAAGGTGTAAAGAAGGCTCCCTAAGGAAGCTTTGGCAGATATTCCCCGAAGCCATCCCTCAACACAGGTTGTGTTTAGAGGGCAAGGGTGCTTGAGGATTTCCTGCAGTTCACATTTTTAAGTAAACCAACTTGATTTGCATTTTGCAGGCTAATACATAATTCTCCTCCAGTTTCACACTTCCTTGGATTTTGCAAAACAGTTCTTGGCTCAATATACATACAAAAAATGCATATGAATATGTGTATTTTAGGATAAAATGCAGACAAATATGTGTATTTTGGGAGAAAAATACATTTGTTCAGGCAAGTATAAGACTTTCCTTCCCTTGTCATGTCGACCTTTTTTAGATGGATTTTTTTCCTCCTATGGGCACAGCTAAGGTAAATAAAAAGCCTAGCTTATTTCAATTTTTTCAAGGATATTGGAATCGCAAAAGATGCTGAGTATTTTGCTGAGCTATGAGATAAAAATGGCAGCTCAGAAGGCTGTGCAGATAAATCTCAAATTGACAAAAACACTTATCTGTTAATCTGTTTGGGAGCAGAAAATCACATCCCATTTAAATCTCCTGAAGTCTTCTTTTTCATTTATTAGCATTAAACTGGTCTTGACTTCACAAAATGCATACTCCTGAAGATATTTCTCCTACTTATAGAATGATTTGAACAGATTATATAATTTTTCCCCCAGAGATTCTTTTTTTTTAAAACCTATTCTATAAATACATACAAAATGAAGTTAAATCAATAAAAACAAAGCATATTGTCTCACATTATCATTACATTTTGTCACTCCAGAACATAGTATACCAAGACCAGCTTTCTATGAAACAGTTATAAACAGCACTGCCTTCCTTGGTTTCAATATAAAAAGAGCACAATCCTACTGATTGCACCCTTGATCAGAAGCCCTCAAATTTTGAGACTTCCAACCAATTATCCAATGCAAGGTGGGAGGAACAGTGGAGGCGATCTTTGCCTTCTAGTCCTCCCACCCTCCATTTTTTACTGGATGGACTTTTTTTTTTTGTCCATCTAGTGACAGTGCTTCAGAGAGGGAAGGAAGGAGGCTGGAAAAGCCTCAAGAGAACTCATATCCTGGCCTCTTCGGTCTCCTCCACTCCCTGCCTCCACTGAAACACCCCCTTCCTCCGCCCCTCTGAGGTTGATTTTCCAACCTTGGAGAGGCAGCAAGTGTGATTCTCTCCATGCCAGTTGCGAGGGGGGTGGGAAAGGGGGGTCAGATCCCCGACTCCCCCTTCTGAAGTCAGAATGCTGTCTCCAACCTCAGAGCAGGTAATCCCCAGTATCCTATGGCCCCCTCAGGCAATGTCTAGGAGTCACAGGATTGCTCCCCGAGTTTAGGTATTACAGCAATACTCCTATGTGTATAAAGCTATTCAGCGAGCACTAGGGTATAAGCCTCCAGGCCACTTACAATTTACACACCTTGATGATGGCAGCTTTGTCCTCGGGATCCCTTTAGCAAATAGCTCTCTTTGGACCCCAGAACAGAGAGCCACACAAAAGCTCAACAAGAATGCAGAAGAACTGTCTGTACCATGATTGGATAATGTGGGGTGGGAAGGTGGAGCCCAGGGATTAAAAAGACTTTGGGCAGGGGGAAGGAAAGGAGAAGACAGTGAAGGTGGCAGCAAGACTGCTAGAGGAGGAGCCTGTCCTGTTCTTAACAATGCTGGAGCTGAGTTTCTCCGTTCATATGATTTAAAGATAAATGCAAGCAAGTCAGACCAAGGCAAACATCAGGTTCTTAAAGCCATAGTGCTGAACAGCAAGGGAGATTCCAGTCAGTAGCTGGACTATATAGATGTTAGACCAACAACATGAAACTCACTGGGTGACTTTGGGCCAGTCACTGCCTCTCAGCCTAACCTACCTCACAGGGTTGTTGTGAGGATAAAATGGAGAGGAGGAGGAGGAGGATTATGTAAGCCACCTTGAGTTCCTTGTAGGAAAAAAGGCGGGGTATAAATGTAATAAATAAATAAATAAACTTATGGAAGCCTCTAAGCATATCTTCCTGCAGTCTTTCTGCCCTCTCCTTCCACTGGTTGGGACCTGATCCTTGGGATCCTTCCTCAGGAGTAGTGCTTTGGGAAAGGAGACCTGCACCTTTAATACTTAGCTATTCAGGGTAGAAGAGCCCTGTCCTCTCTTGCAGCTGCTACCCTAATGCCAGGGAGGGGGCACTCTGCCTTCTGGTGAAGGTTTCTGCTCAGGCTCATGACTCTTTATTCTTGGACACCAGGGGAATAGCTGCAGAGGGGACACAAGTGATGAACAATGGGTCCCAGACTCAGAACATTCCAACTGTGGGGTGTCCTCCAAAACAGCTGTCCCAAGGTTCTCTTCCAAGGATGTCCCATCTGCATCCTAGTCCTAGACTCATCACCCCATCATCAAGTTCTTTCATCCATCCCCAATGCTCTTTCCTGAACAACTAAGTGCCTTGGCAAGCCTGGGCTTTCTGTCCTGCCTTCCATAGCAGCCAGCCATTGCCTCCCCCAGGAAGAGACCTCTGCTGGCTACGTCTACCTGAACAAGCTGGCTAAGAGGACTGCCATTCAAGTCAGCCATCTTGGGTTGTGATGAGGTCATGCGATCTGACTCCCAATAACTGTGCTTGAACAGTAAGGTGGGGAAATGAAGGAAATGACTTTAAAACGGGGAAGGCAAATCCCTCTATGTAGATGCAAGAGAGAATAAATATATACCTGCATGCTTAAGGGTAACTTACTGTATCTTCCTCAAGAAGCTTTTCCTGGGAAGACATGGATCCATTCAGCTACAGCTCTCATCACCCATAACCAGGGCTTTTTTTCTGGTGGAACTCACCGGAACTGAGTTCCAGCACCTTTTCTTCTATTAATTGCATTACAATTTAATCACCATCTACTCCCGAGGAAATGTAATCCAAGAGTTCCGGTACCCTTTTCTCCAGAAAAAAAAGCACTGCCCATAACCATATGCTGTGCTGGCTGGAGCTAATTGCAGTTGTAGTCCAAAACATCTGGCAGGCACCACGTAGACTACCCTTACCTTAGTTTCTGCTTTGGCACCATGACTGGCCTAACTGGCTTCACCTGTCCAATTTTTATCCCTGGTCCCAGCTAGGGGTGGGGGACATTATTTTTGAGATCTACCCTAGGCTTAGTCCAAGCCTGCTTTTCTCCCAATAGGAATTACCTTGAAGTAAGTTTACATTGGCAGTTACTCTGAATAAAAGAATGTTCAAGCTCCCCCCTCCCATCATTATCATAATAAGCCAATTTGAGAAGAGTCCTAGTACCCATCAGAGAATGCTTAGATTGGCCCTGCCATAACAACCAACCTGAAAGAAACTGTCATGTTAACACCAAGCTTTGTAATAAGCTGAGATGTACAGCTTTCATTAATTCCACTAAAAAAAATTCAATAAGATTTGAGCATCTAAATCTCCTTGACAGCTTGAGACCTTATTCGGTCTTGTTTTGTCCTAAAACTAATATTTGCCATTCTGCTTGGCCTTATTATTCCAGTTTCTGTCACTTTTCACCATCCTCTGCTTGATGTTCTGAGGCTATTTGGAAGAGCTCCCGATAACTTGCCCTTTTATGGTATTGATGACATGAAGAATTCAATATAATACATTGAAAACAAAGAAAGATGGGTTTTAAAAGCAGTTTTAATCATAAGCATATAGCAGAGTATAAAGTGCAAGTCCAGATGCAAAATGTAGTGCATCTGGGTGCAGCTAGGCTTCTACTATTTTGCATGGGTCCTCTTTTCTGTAATGTTATCACTACAACTTTAAAAATGCTACCATTAAATCCCTTCTCTTCTAGTTTGACATGAATATATACAGTGCGGTCATCCTTTACCAAACTCTTTATCTCTTCATGGTTGACCTACTTTTTGTTTTACAGTACAAACCCAGTGCAGGTACTGAATAGATTTCTTATAGAACATTACATTTCCTTCCATTACTCACATTCATGTCCAGTTGCTTTCCCTCCCTCCTTTCTTAAACTTTTTTGTTGTTGTTACTGTCTTCAACAGTAAGCAGCAGAGCTCATTATGATAGTTGCCTTGCTTTCTGCTGGTCACAATTTTGTTTTCCCAGATGCTGCATTGCTAGCTCCAGGACATTTGGGGTTGGGGGTGCCCCCCTACTGGGGCATCGGAGAAAATAAAATAGTACATGAAATTAGCCCCATTGTTATCTACAAGGTAAGGTAAGTCACAGACATGCCTGCCACCCCCACCCCCACCCCCCAAATGACTGATGAATGGGTATAAATGGAGTAAAGAAAATCCATTTATATCCATTTGTTGTTGAGAGTATTTACTTAGTAAGAAATTAAAAATGAACTAAATGGACCCAATTTGAATCATTTTTTTTAAATTCATCACCAAATGCCTCCACCAGCCTCTGCACCAAATTCCTGTTAGCTCTCCCTGCTTGCTCACTTAGTGAGCTAAGCTTGCTCCCCGGGCATTGGCTGGCTTATGTACCTTTCTGGATCTACTGATGCAGCCTTTACTTGCTCAGCAGGAAGAAATCCTCTGATCACACACAATGAACAAACAATGAACTATTTCAGGACACACCCTTTTTCAACCCATACAGCTGAGCTGAGCGCACAGTATCTCGGGTTTATTCTTCTGCTTGATTGTTCTGAATTCCGTCTCTTCCTCCTGAGGAGCTTCTCACAGAATGCCCTGTCTCTTCCACTGGTGGAGCTCTGCTGCCAAACACTTACAGCAGGGCTCTCCAACCTTGGGTCCCCAGATGTTTCTGGCCTACAACTCCCAGCATGCCCCAGCCAGCTATGCTGGCTGGGGCATGCTGGGAGTTTTAGGCTAAAAACATCTGGGGACCCAAGGTTGGAGAGCCCTGATTTACAGCTTACTGAAGAGGCTAAAGCTGCAACCTGGGAGTGATTAGGCTTTAGTATAGACCTCCCCTGGGGCAAGTGGCCATGTGTCCTACTTTACAGAGGAAGACTGTCCTCTGTCTGAAGGGCTATCTGGTCTTCGTCTGTGTCCTGTCCGGGCCTCCCAAAGTCAAGGCAAGAGTTGCAAGAAAAACCCTTTATTGCTGTTGTTCCACTAATGAGCAAAGTGCTTTCACAGAGGCAATAACTGTCCACAGAGACAGTGAGAGAATGAGTCCCAGGCTGTAAGTCCAGTCAGGAAGAACATGAGCAGAGTGCAAACACACCAAGTGCTACTCAGCAAGTAAGTCCCACAATGCTCCAATTCCAAAGAAGGCAGGGAGCTGTCCAAGGTTGTGGTGCGTTATCTCCTACAAGAGCTACTGAAAACTACACAAGATTATATTATATACAGGGAGTGGCTACAAAGAATCACTATCGGACATTTGGTCCTAGCAAGAAAACTTGCCCCTCAACCGGTGGCTATGCCTGACTGGGTGTTTCTGTCCTGCCCTCTTTTGCTGATGACAGACCAATGGAGACACCCCTGAAACACCCGCAGAACCCTCCCCCTGTTGCCAGGGGTTATGTCCTTGACTGATAAGCAGGAGCCTCCATCGAGGTCAAGTCTAACAGCTGAAGAACAGGGCTTTTTTTCTGGTGGAACTCACCGGAACTGAGTTCCAGCACCTTTTCTTCTATTAATTGCATTACAATTTAATCGCCATCTATTCCCGAGGAAATGTAATCCAAGAGTTCCGGTACCCTTTTCTCCAGAAAAAAAGCACTGCTGAAGAGAATTGGCCATATCAGTGTCCAGTGCCCCACCCCCGCCCTGTTCGCTAGGCAGTGGGAGGCCTGGCAGAACTGAATTGTCAGGCCTCTGGTTACCCACAGCTGGGCCTGGCTCTACAACCTCTCCCTCTGAGTCAGAATCTGTGTCAGACTGAAGTTCCCTCGGGACTGGGGCAAGAACCCACTGTCTGGTTTAAAGATAAAGAACCATCAGGAGGGAGTACAGGAAGGGGCCTTGAAGTTGCCCATCAATATTTAGGGCCTGGACAGTAGGCTGAGCAGCAGACACACAGGTTACCTGGTTACAGGGTTTCTCACTATAGTGAGATGTATTGTATTTCTACTTTAATGATAGTCATTATTCATAAACTTGCATCTATATATTAGCATATGCAAATATGTGTCCTTCTGTGGGGGCAGGGAAAGGTTTAAATTAGGGATGTCCACGTACCTGGCAGGAGGCCCCGCCCTGCCTTTCCGCGGTGCCCCCCCCGCCACTCGATCCTCAGCGGTGCGGAGAGATTCTCCGCACCACTCGAGCCGGCTGCGACAGTCCCGTCGCGTCACTTCCAGCTGGCCGGAAGTGATGCGGCGGGACCCTGCACCGGCATGCCGGGACCCCAATTCTACGTATTTTCTGTAGAAACCAGGGCAACAGGGCTTAACAGCCCTGTTGCCCTGGTTTCTACAGAAAATACATAGAATTGGGGTCCCAGTGCGTCACTTCTGGCCAGCCGGAAGTGATACGACAGGACCAGCGTGGGCAGTGTGGCTGGCTCGCTGCGGAGAGGTGAGCGGCCGCTGGAATCTGGTAAGGCCCGCTCGCCTCTTGTGAGCATGAGCGGGGCCGATTTGAGCTCCGCTATGCCCGCTCGAGGCGAGCGGTGACATCCCTAGTTTAAATGGGCACCCTACCCCTGGGTCCTTCAGGGAGCAATCCTATGGCCTCTAGACAGTGTCTGGGTGGGGGCATAGGATATTTTGGATCCCCAGCTCCGAGGTTGGAGACAGTGCTCCAACCTCAGAACTGGGAAATGGAGCTCCAACCCCCCTCCCTCTCGCAGCTGGCGTGGAAAGAACCATGCCTCTCCAAGGTCAGGAATGCAACCTCAGGGAAGGGTAAAAGGGGGAGTCTTGGTGGGTGAGGTAGGGAGGAGACTGGAGAGGCAAGGATACGAGTTATCCTGCAGCTGCTCCAGCCTCTTTCCCTTCCCACTTTGAAATGCTTTCATTAGACAGGCTGCATTCCAGCGATGGTTGGGGCCAAAAATGCAAAGAATACCAGCAAATGTTAGTTTAAAGCTGCTACTGCTGGTAACCAAGCCTTAGGAGAGGCATTTTAACCTTTTAGGATGGGGGCGGGCAGGACCGGTGCAAGGCAGTTTGGTGCCCTAGGCAAGATCAGATATTTAGCGCCCCCCCCTCCCACTTGAGAGCACTGTATTTTCTTTCAAGGCATTGCTGGCGCCCTCTTTAGCCCTGCGCCCTAGGCAGCTGCCTAGTTGGCCTAATGGTAGCACCGGCCCTGGGGGGGGGGGGAATCTGCACAAAAGCCAAAAGACCACCAAAGGATCAGGGGCTGGGGGAAAGCGGACAGGACCATGGCCATCTGGGGAACCCCAAAAGGTTGGATTGGGACCCCAGGAGGGTTGGATTTGGCCCTGAGGCCTGAGGAAATAGGCCCAGGGTGTGGAACAGTTCCCAGTCGCCATGGATCAATCTGCAACTTTTCAAGTCTGCATTTCGATACAAAGGGTAGATAATAGAGGGTGGGTTCAGACAAGGTAGGAATCCCTTGCAGGCCCCTACTCAGTTTAGGTGTTTGTGTTCCGATGATGGCATGAAACAACTCCCTTTTCATGCAAGTGTAATATTAGCATTTGCAACTTGGAACTGGTACATGGGTCAATGAGGACCATGGCAAGCACATCTTTGCCACTACCGCAAGCCTTCAGAACAGACTGCTATATCTTTTTTTCCCTTTTCTTTATTCTTAATGTGTGCATGGTTTTAACTTTCTAATAATCCTACTGTTTGTTAAGACAGATGTCTTTACTCAGTTCTCCATGGAGTTAGCAGCTGCTCTGTTTCAAAAGCAATCACCACAGGTGATTCTTCTCTTTCTTTCTTTCCAGCCACAAATTTCACAGTTTTGCTTTCTAACCAAATTTGCTACAAAAGCAGCTGGGCAGCCATAAGGCAGAATAGCCATAATAGGCGCCAAGAAAAATCACGCATGTTCAAGTTAATATATTCGATTTGACTGCTATAGGAGACTGATATGCTTACCTTGGAATTGTCAGCTTTTGCTTAAAGCAAGAGTGAGCTAAGCAGGGCTGATTCAAGATATTTTGCTGCCTAAGACAGATGTTGGTGCCCCACATCTAGGAATGTGCAGACTTCGTTAAATTCATTCCATCTGCATTTCACAGATTGATAGGTGTCTTTCCTTCCGTCTTCTGCTCATTGATGTGTTGCAAAAATGCCACTGGTTCTTTCCCGGAGGGTCTCAAATGTCCCAGAGAAAGCGAATGCAGGACAGAGTGAGGTTTTTCAAGTTTTATTCTGTACAGAAGGTTCAGCAGGGGTCGGTGCCTAAATCTGAACTGAATAAGAAACAAAGCTGGGGTGCATCTCTTTATATCCTGTTGTGGAGCAGGGAATTATGGGATTACCTAATACAATTAGCTCATCTAGTTCCAGCGTGCATGTCGTTTACCTTATCACTTGGCTACTAGTCATTGCCAAATCCTATCGGTTGACAACAGGCCTCACATACTTTTATCTATCTGTTCTTTTCTCAAGGTTTCCTATTATGTTTCAATAATGCAAGTTACTTTTCACAATACAGTACACAATGCTTCTTACAAGTAAGCTGGGAACAACAGAGCTGGGAAGGTGACTTAAGTTCAAACAGCAGGCAGGCAAAATTGATTGATTTAAAATCAATTAGTAATACAGCAATAATCAATTTGTTAACACAGCAGTATTTCTAACAGATGGAATCTGGTTTTGCACAAATGCACTTTGTATGCACTTGCACAAATCTGCACTTCTGATACAGGCCTGTGGCTTATGCTGGCTCAGCTTGTCTGAGTGTGGAAAGCTAAGCAGGGTCAAGCCTGGTTATAACTTGGATGGGAGACCCCTCCTCTAGTTTCCTGCATTGAGCAGGGGGTTGGACTCGATAGCCTTGCCTTGTAGGTTCCTTCCAACTCTATGATCTATGAAATCTAATCAATGAAATCTTTTTGCTGGAATGTGCTTAAGGGATTGTGCTTCATATATTACATGAGCATATTTAATGTAATTCAACTTATTTGTTAAACTCCCAAGTTTCAGGAAAGATACTGATTGTGAAAGAGTATGTGAAGGCAGCCATGATGGCCAAAAGGAAAGTTACAAAAGAAAAATGCTAAAATCCTTATTAATGTAATACCTTTATTATTTGACCAAAAGTCAGAGGTCACAAACACTGTGCAAGCTTTTGAGTTCTCCAGGACTTTTCATCAGGCAAGATGGTAAGCAAAGAAAAAAGTGGTGGGGGGAGGGAAAAAACGGTGGCTGGTGTTCAAGCCATGGAGTCTGCATTTGGTTACTGTCTTAAGATGGAAAGTGGGAGGAAGCTGCAGATATTCAAATTAGGCTCTGTCAAGTAAATAGATGGTTTCTGGTTGTACCTGGGGCCAGTTGAGTCTGGTAGCTCCAATGTCAGTGAAGCAGTGTATCCACTCCAGGTTTCAGTCTGAATTTTAGAGGAGCTATCCATGGTGCTGAACCTAGGTGTCAGGACCATGGAAAGTTCCTTAAAAGTTCACTCTACAACCCTGAGTGGATACACCAGCCCATTGACATTGGAGCCAACAGCCTCCACTGCTTGGGACCCACCTATGGGGTGCTGGGAAGAAGAATCAAACACTTTGTAAAATATAAAATCCAGCTCTTACTCTGAACCATTTCTGTTCTTAGGCAAAATACACAAGTTCGTTCCTTGGCAGATGGAAAACAGAAATAGAGAGAAACGAGACAGTTTTAATATTAACAACATTGGAGGTAATTTTAGATGGTGTACTAGGTTAAAAAAAAGTCAATGGAAGTCAATTTGGGTAGCTTCGCTTGACATAGTAGTTGGAGAGGATGTACATGTCTCCTATGACATATGCAAGCATAATCTAAAGACAAAATAGGTTTTCCTTTTCTTCAGAACAATTGCTTATACATATGCAAATCTATGCAGAACCAATGCTCAGTTAAGATGTTTTTAATTGGATGACAGTCATAATGTACAGCACATGCTTCCCTTCATCCTTGTTCTTTGCTGTATTAGAAGCAGATAGTTTGAAAGCAATGATGTTTTCAGATGAACCCGAAGGATTGCAGTTGTATATGCTTTTGTAGAAAGGCTTCTTTCTTGAGAAAAAACGCGCACAAATCATCATCTCCCTTACATACAGAAGGTAGAATTTGCATGAAAAATAAATAGGGATGACTAAGAGGATACATTTTTTAACAGGAAGCTCTTGGAGGTATGAGGACATCACTAAATTTATACAGTTCAACAGGTAAGGGATGTCGACCCAAGTTGTAAAACACAGTCCCATAGCAGCTGGGTGTTAAAACTGTTTTTTAAAGTTTAATGCAAAAAGGCTGCCCTGAAAATCTTTTGGCAGCGAAAGAACTCTGATGAGGAGATGGGATTTCTTCCTACTGGGTACTTGATTTTGCAGAGCAAGTCTCAGAGGTGTTGAATAAAACTCCATTCGAAATAACACTGTCCCCACAGATTCATACAGTTGTTGAGCTACACTGTCTTGTATGTAGATGGAGAGTGCTACTGAATGGCTGGGAATCATGGCCTGTTTGAAAGTGCTTCTCTCATACACCTGCTGTCCATTTGGGAGACTTAAATCCTGTTGCCTGACAGAGAGAGAGAGAGAGAATATCATTAAAAAATAAGGGCATATCATAAGAGTCCGCATCAGATTTATGCGTATATCTAACAACCGAAGTTTAATAGTACATGAAGTGTATGATTTCTTTACTAGTTTTCAACTACATTAATCCTAATACACCTCTAGCAATCTTCATTAGAATGAAACTGTTAATATGGCTATCACTTCACACACACACAGAAGGGAAAACCCAGAGAAGTGTTTGCTGTAAAACCAATGTCACTAAGCCTAAATTGCATAGCAAATTAATTCCTTCTACAACACCAGTTCAGTAATGTAATGATTTAGGAACAAATTAGTTTCTTATATGTGTGCATATGACCGCCATTCATCAGGATTGTCATGCACCTAGTTCCTTTATTTCCCATATTTATATAGATCAATTTCTATCCTGCCCCTTCCCAAGGACTTGAGTTGGGTAACAATAGATGATGATGATGATGATGATGATGATGATGATGATGATGATGATACATCATCATCATCATCATCATCATCATCATCATCCCATGGCAATTTCCAAAGTGACAAACAAAAGGGCAGGTCCCTGCCCTGAGGAAATTGCAATCTGAAATTTGACATGGAGGAGGTGATAGAAGGAGGGAAGAAGATGGGGTGAGGGTACAAGAGGATGAATATGTGTTCAGTTCAATGACACGCACTTAGCCTTCATTCTGGTTGGGGATGAGGACTAAGACATTACACTAAAGGCTTAATGAGGGAAAAGTTATTATGAGGGAGGATTTGATGGAAAAAAGAGGGCTCCACAGGTATTTACGGTATGTGGGAATTCCAGGCATAATGGAAGGCAGGGGAGAAAGGATGGAGTCATTTTAAGTGAACAGGAGTTCTTAGAAATAACATGACAACACACACACACACACACACAGGTAAAACAAAATAATCAATGCAATCAAAATTGCCCCACATTTGCTCAACCATGGCAATTTACTGCCAGCCCTAAGAGAGAAAAAAATATATCTCTTCAACAAGATGTACAAGCTCAGACTTTGACGGACATCTAGGGGAAAGGAGTTCCATAACTGTGGGTCAGACACTGGGAACTCATCTCTCATGTGCCCTGTGCTTAGTGCACAGGTGGTACAATCAAAATAGAGTTTGTGTTTTTATTGGATCCAGTACTATGAAGTGCTGAAAAACAATGAATTTTGAAAATCACTAACTAGTGGCCTAGTTATATAAGCTGATGAACCAGAAATTAGGATAGGAGATATGAGGATAGAATAAGGCACACTTGCTTTCAGATAAGTGGGGTTCCAACTGCTGGACGTTCAGGTCAGTACAAAGCCATGATCTATAGTGTTAAGCTAGCATTGCAAGATGACTCCTCCTGATATTTATCAGCGTACCGCTTCCTTGCAAGAAGAACCATTATCTTCAGATGCTACATAGACGATTCACACTTGTGTAAAATGGAGTAGACACAAAAGGGGAAAGGGCAAAGCCAAAGACAGCTGGCATACAATTCTCAGATTGTTTAAACTATGCCCATGGCACCTTTCTCTATGTAGCTGGAACTCACACTGTTTTGGGGCTGCTTCCTGTGTACTGCAGAACTGGTGGGAGGGGAAGCACAGAATGAATTTGCCTGAGAACCTGGAGAAGGAAGAGAGGAAGCAGGGTTCATTCATGCTGCCTGTGCAGAGTCTCATGCAAAGAGTGGAGATGTAATGTTCTCTTATACTGTTAAAGTTAGAGCCCCCACCCCCTTTGTATGTCAGAGGTGGGCAAGTTCCGGGAGTCTGGGGACCAATTTCCCCACCCCTGGGAACCCACTGGGGGCCACCCCTGTGGTGCTGCTGCCCTGCCAACAAAATCTGACAGCATGGCAGCAAAATAAAGGATTCCCCCACCCCCACCCCATTTTTGGCTGCCGCACTAGTGGCACCCCACCAAATTTTGGCAGCAAGCTGTGGCTTGCTTGTGTTGAGGCAAGGGAAAATGAACCCTTTGGGGCTGCCGCTGTGCCACCAATTTTCTGTGGCAAATTTGGCAGTGGGGTTCTACTAAAAAAAGGGGGGGAAGGCCAGGCCGTGTGTTGCCTACCCTTGTGATATGTGAACAGGGTAGACACATGAATGGGGGTATTGTCATATCTAGGAGGCAGAGCAAATGTGACGTCAAATATTGCTTTGAATTTATTTATTTATATATTAATTTATTATATTTATACCCCGCCTTTTTTCCTGCAAGGAACCCAAGGCGGCTTACATAATCCTCCTCCTCCTCTCCATCTTATCCTCACAACAACCCTGTGAGGTAGGTTAGGCTGAGAGTCAGTGACTGGCCCAAAGTCACCCAGTGAGTTTCATGGCCAAGCGGGGACTAGAACCCGGATCTCCCGAGTCCCAGTCCAGCACTCTCACCACTACGCCACTAATCCACTATGCTGAGGATTATTCTGCTTTTACTAGAAGTGCTGTGTGTGTGTGTGTGTGTGTGTGTGTGGTGATCTGGATTGGGACCTCAATGCAGGCAGCACAGAGGGGGGGAGATTTACCTCTTTCCTCTGCAGCATTTTTTCTGCTGAAAATTGCCTCCCCATAGCTGCTATCTGCCCTGAAAGCTGCTATTTACAGCAAATAACCATGAGGGGAGGGGGATTTTCAATGGGAAAATGGACATGGATGCTGAGATCCTTCTCCAGATAAAGGGCCCCTACATCTGCTGTTAGTTTAAAAAGAGAGAGAGAGAGAGGAGGAAGTTCTCAAGCATAGAATCCAGAGACATGCTTACATTCATGTGTAATTTGACCCTACTTCGGTGCCAATACATAAGCATTAGCCCTTGAGCCCCACGCTGAATCAAATATGATCTACTACAGAATTATGGTAGAAGGGAGAGGATATTCCAGGAGAGAGGTAAGGTTTGTGGGGAGTTAAAATCGGTGGCAAAGTATGACCAACAGTCTCCTTCTGGGGGGGAAATAAATAAATGTTTGATAAAATATTGATATGAAAGCATACAGAATTATGATTTGCTGCGCCTGCAATCTTTTGTGGGGCTGACAAGGCTGATATCTAACTTCAATCATTTTAAGTGTTTATGGTACAAGGCAGAAAATGATGTTCTGCATTTTTATTTCCTTAAGATGCTTTATACCCCTTCATAATGACCTCCATCAAGTCATGCTTTTTCTTGATTAGTTTCTTTCCACAGTTTAAGTTGCATAAGACAATCACAACAGCCAACAGGGAAACTTCTTGAGTATCTAAGTGATAGCGAGAAGGAGTCTGCTTTCTCCTACAATTTTTTTTTTTAATGAAAGCAATTCATTCTGAGGACCACTAGAGCCAACACTGGCAAACAACGAAGAGACCAAATTGCATACTAAAGCTGCAATTTATAAAAAACCGAAACTAACATACTTGCACTTAACTTTATACTCCTGACTCTCAGCTGAAACAAAGCCTAGGTACAAGTAACTAAATTGACTCAATATCATATGTTGTTACCCTTTCCTGTCCCGCTTGTTGCATCCTTGAGTTGTTTCCCGCCCACACACAACAACCAGGTTCACACAGTCACTACAGCCCATCGCTAATACCAACACTTAGCATTTCATGCGAACCCAGCAAGGGTGGCTTATGTGGGCGTTAAACAACCCTCACATTACCCACGGGGTATTTTTAGGGTTGTTTAACCCTCACATATGCCACCCTCATCAGGTTCACATGACACAATAAGCCACAGTGACTGCCTGTCATGGCTTGAATATTAAAAAGGATGGCCAGCATGCACTGCAACCCTCTGTGGCTTAAATAAACTACGGTGGGCTGAGGTGATCATGTGAACCAGCCTATTGATTGCCAGAATGTAGACTGTAATCTCCTTCAGCTAGGGGTGGGCAATCCGCCCAGCACTCGACTTGCGGCGCAGTCGGCAAGCGCTCCCGCCGCCCAAGCCGAGGGCGAGCACCAGCTGAGGCGCTCGCCGGACTTCCGGGTCCCCGGCTCTACATTGTTTATGTAGAAAATAGCATAAAATACATTTAAAATGGCCTGATTTGTGCAAATTAGGCCACAATTTGTGTGCAAATTAGGCTGTTTTTAATGTATCTTACTCCATTTTCTATGTAAACAATGTAGTGCCGGGAACCTGGAAGTCGCTTCCCCTGCTCGGCTCATGAGAACGTGAGTTGAGCCGGGGAAGCAGGCAGGGCGACCGGAGCTCGGGAGGTAAAGCCCGGCAAGTTCGCTGGACTTCCAGCCCCCAATTGAGCTCTGCACACATCCCTATCTTTGGCAGAGGCTGTCCTTTTATGGCTAATGAAACTCTCTGATGCACTCTGATAGTCAGGGGAGACTGGTGACTCCTATTTCGGTGGAGCTCCTTTTCCATTGTAGGTTTTGCAGCTTTTATTTGGAGCTTCGTGGAAGCTGTCCATGGCGCTCCATGGTGGTGAACCTATTTTGGGGGTGGAGCTCAGCACCATGGATAGCTCCTATGAAGCTCCAAATAAAACCTGAAAAACCTGCAAAGCAAAAGGAGCCCCACCGAAATAGAGTCACCAGCCTCCCCTGAGATAGTGTTGTAAAAATAAACATCAATAAAACAAAACCATGCTATATATAGCAACTTGTTTCTATCAGCTTCAGTGGAACTAATCTTGTGCATCAGCTTACATGGTATGTGAATAGTACCAGAGGCAGAAATACTAACTTGCAACTACACATTCAAACCTACAAATAAACAATAAGGAAATCCAAATTCTGCAGATGCATTCTAAACAGAATTATGTAATTGTTGTCAAGAGAAGGATGAGAGAACGAACGATGTTCGAGATCGTTAGGATTCTCTGAACATCATCTCGCCACTCGTCACGTGTCTGATTCCTGTTTGTGTTTGTGATCGCTGCTTGCTCTGTGTCAATGGAGAAATTGCACAGATCGAGCAGCAACCGAATGTGAAATTTGCACAAATTTCCCCAAATTTTTGCAAATTTCTTAATTTGTGCAACTTTTCTAATTAGTGCAACTTATCTCCATAGACTGAAGCGGGGCTGATTCAGTCTACAGGGGAAATTGCACAAATGAAATGTGAGCACATGTCCAGCAATTTGTGAACATTTTTGGCAGACATGTGCTCACACTTGCAATTGCGTTGGGGCTTCGAACAGGGCATGCTTGCATCTTTTGCGAGCAAAAATGAAATTCTCTCATACACCCCTTATTAGAATGCAGCAACCGTTTATTCTAGTGTATCCTTGCAATTCAGTAGTTTGATAGCTAGTAGCATTGTTGAAATAGCATCTGAAGTGGAGGCAGGGTTGGCCCAAAATATTTTGCGACCTGGGACAAAGGACAGGACTGTGCCTCTCCCACCTCTATCAACATAAAGAAGCTGGATTGGCACTTGAACCTTACTTCAGTATTGGCAACGGAATAGCATCCTTCTTTGTACCTGAGTACAGCAGGCTAGATTAGGAGTGTAGGGCAGACCACATGACACACTAAGTGCTGTCTGCTCCCCATTCCTCAGCATTCCTCTGCAAAATGATAGGGCCAGCCCTTAATGGAGGTGTGAAATTTCGTGAATACTCGGCAGGCACCAAGTAAGTTTTACGGAGGAGCAGGGACAAGGAGGCAGTGACACACTTACCTAAATGGGCACTCTGTTCACATAGTGGAGCATAAACATTAATGCACCCCCACTAGGCTTGCATGATGGACACAATTCTTCCTTATCAAAAAGGGAGGGAATGCAGTATGAACCAACCTTGTCTTTTCTAGCCTTTCTGCTCATGATTGCACCCAAACCGTTGCTTTTCCACCCTCTGGGGGGAAATATATGGGTACATGCACATGTACAGAGAGCACACTTCTCCACTGTCCCAGTGGTTTTCACACAGTGGGGCTGAAAGGGCAAGGAAACTCAAGAGTAGCTTTTCATAGTTCCACAAAGAGCACATATGAATTCCAATCAAAACTTAAGCAGAGCAGGTATGAACCACTTCTATGATAGTATGGTGATTCTGAGTGTTCACAGATAGTCACCAGTAACGGTAAACCTGCATCAAAGGAGCAAATGTGGAAGAGTTCATTTCTGTAGTGACAGTGCCACTCTCCGGTGCTTTCTATGTACGATATCAATAGTATACATCTTGTCTTACAAGTACTGTATACGGTTTCAGGATTTCAAATGGATGGCTCAATCTAATTATGGTGCAATGCAAGGTAGTTCCGTGGTTCATTCTGTACTTTTACATATAGTTTACTTGGATTTATACTGTCAGAACAATTCAGTCAAATATACCAGGGCAGCAGCTTAAAGCTCTTGAGATGAGATTTACTATCAGAAAAGGAGCATTGGGCTGATGAAGAAACTCTTCGTGGAATAGTGAGAAGTCATGGCACTCAACAGCACATTACAGTGCAAGAATGGGAAGTCACCAGAAGAAAATGGCTGATTTGCAGATAACCTACCAAAGTGGTTCTCAAACTTTCTATCTTTGGCTAACTCTCTTCTGCAAATCTTCCTCCATGTTACAGAGGATTATTGGCGGTGTGCTCCAGGAGAATCAGAAAGGCTCAAGCTCATTGAGGTTCTCTTGAGTTCCACCTCAAAGCTCGGTCTGTCTCATTCCCATTCTCCAGTGTGAGCTTTTGTTGTTCAAATGGGGAAAGTGCACACTTTGGTGTACATTTTTAAAGCATGCACCCAAATGTGTACTTTCCCCCAGTGTGAAAGTGCTTCCCCCCCCCCAAATGTGGATTTTTAAAGTGCACATTTTTCTAACAGACACATTTTGTGAATGCAATCACAAATTTGGGAATATTGTGAGCTTTGCCCCCCCAAATGTGCTCACATTTGGGGGTGCAAATGGGGCACTGATGTTTAATGAGCTGAAACGAAATTCTCATATATGCCTAGCACACAGTCCTTTACTGAGAAGTCCTGTTGAGCCTCAATCTGTCAGTACATTAACTGAGAATGTGCCCTGGAATGCATCAAACATTCCCCTGTGTCTATGAATTGCAGAAGATCAGCAGTGCTGACTGAACCATCTTTTAGGGAAGTTGGTCTGAGATTCCTGTTTTTCTCATTGAGGATCTGTTGATAACTTCCAAGGAACCCCACGGTTCCCTGAAACACAATTTAAAACTACTGAAGTAGACTAAGAGTACTACTACCTATTCAAAAACTGCAATAAACTAGGAGTTTCAAGATCAAGGTTTTCCCAAGCGTAAGGTTCTGCCATACCTGTGAAAGTGGGACTGATGAATACATGATAGGCCTTGAATGTAAGGGCAAGAAGAACGAATCCCTCCCACCACCTGTGTCTCATCTTATAGTGCTACACAACTTCTTGGCAAGCCAAAAGTGACACTTCTAAACAACGCACTTGGGAGAAATACTTTCACATTTCATTTGTTAGTTCTTTTGTCCCCTTACAATGTGAAACTATCAATGTGATCGCATCACAAAGCGTGCAGGAAATTACTGCCGACAACATTTTCTGGAACATCTGATTGACAGTTCAGAAAGTGCAAAATCCTTTATAGATCTGGGGGAAGTCTGAGCATGTAGAATTGAACCACATTGTTCCTTTACTGAAGAAGGTGCTTTTCTTTTGTTGTTGTTTTTATATAAAATGTATCCAATACTCTCAAGTGATGAATACAAGTCCATTAGTACACTGAAGCTCAGGTTTCTTCTCAGTTGTTTGGTGCAATTGAATTGAGTGGATTAGAAATGTAATAAAAATAATAAATACATAAAGGTAGAGAGTACTGTTTTATTTGGTATATTGGGAAGGACTAAACTTTATACCTGACATGTGGCTGCTATTGAAAATAAACTGAAGGAATTTTGGTGAGTGGTTCCTGAGTCAGGGAGATAGGCTCATTGCCTGTTCTGGATGGGGTTGCACTCCGTTTGTAAGATCAGGTTTGTAGTCTGGGGCTACTCCTAGATGTATCGTTGTCACTGGAGTCCCAAGTGACCATGGCAGCTCAGAGTGCCTTTTACCAGCATCGACTGGTTCACCAGCTACAGCCTCTCCTGGACAGAGATATCTTGGCCACAGTGGTACAGGTTCTAGTAACCACAAGACTGGATTACTGTAATGTGCTAATGTAGGGCTGGTCTGAAAGCTGGAGCTAGTGCAACACCTTTGGCAAGACAGAGGAACAACACCTTTGGCAAGACAGAGGAAAGGTAGGAGAACAGGAGTGGATAGGCTATGAGAGAGAGGAGGATTGGTGTGTGGGTGGGGTCTGCATTGGTATGGAATTGACAGCACAGTCTTATCCATGTCTACTCAGAAGTAAGTCTCCTTGATTTCAGTGAGACTTACTCTCAGGTAAGTGGGTATAGGACAGTCTTCCCCAACTTTGGATCCCCAGATGTTGATGGGCTACAACTCCCATCATCTCCAGCCAGCTTGCCCAGAGTTGCAACCAGATCAGGGGTGATGGGACTTGTTGTCCAAAAACATATGGAGATCCAAGGTTGGGAAAGGACTGCAGCCTACATGGAACTAATGTGTGGAGGTGGAGTGAGACCATGCCTCTTGACCACCCCCCACTTGGAATCATGTACCCACCCAGCTGATGCTCCACCTCCAACCTCCATAAGTCCATAACTGTCCTTGAAGACTGTTCAGAAGCTGCAGCTTGTGCAAAATGCGGCAGCCAGAATTATTAGTGGGACCAGAAGGTCCGAACATATAACACCAGCTCTGGCCCACTTGCACTGGCTGCCTGTATGCTTCCAAGCCAGATTCAAGGTGCTGGTCTTAACCTTTAAAGCCCTACATGGTTTGGGACCACAATACTTGATGGAACACCTCTCCCAACCACAATCTACCCAGACACTATGCTCAATATCTGGGACCTTCCTCCAGTTGCCACTAGGGATGTCACCGCGAATATCAGGGGGCTTGAGCAAGCCTGAAATCGGCCCCACTCGCAGCCCCCTGATATTTGCGGCGACTCACGGGCCTACCTTGCCGCACGCTTGTCCGCTGCTTGGTCCGTCACGCCACGCCACCCGCGCAGGCTCCTGTCACGTCATTTCCGGCTGTGACGCGACGGGCCCTGTGCCAACGCGGCTGAAACCAGGGCTTAAAGGCTTACCAGGGCTTAAGCAACAGGGCTTAAAGCGGCCATTTTAAGCCTTGATGCCCTGGTTTCTACGCCAAAACCGCAGCAACAGGGTTCAGCTGTGTCGGCTCAGGGCCTGTCGCATCACAGCCGGAAATGAGCTCCTCCGCACCACGGAGAATTCAAGGATTGGGGGGCCACGGCGTGGAGAGCCGAGGTGACTCGGGGGGGGCAATCAAGGTACAAAATGCACTGCTAGTTGCCACCTCCGACAGAGGCTTGGAGAGCGGCGACCAGAGGGAGTAGCCACCCAACTCTGGAACAAGCTCCCCCCCGAGGCCCACCTGGTGCCAACTCTACAATCCTTTTGGCCACCCAGGTTAAGACCGCCCTCTATGTTGAGGCTTTTAACAACTCTAAATAGTGCATGATGGGATAGTTATTTTTAATCTTTTTTTAATGGGTCACGTTGCATTAATTTGTTTTACCTATTTGTGTCATGTTAAACTTGGTTTTAAATTTTTATAATGTTTTAATTGTGTATATTTTATATTGTATCGTTGTGTCTTCTATTGATTGTTGTAAACTGCCCAAAGAGCTTTGGCTGTTGGGCGGTATAATAATAATAATAATAATAATAATAATAATAATAATAATAGGGCTCAAGTCTAGAGATGTACTCATGTAGGCTCCCAGTCACATGCATGTGCCTATGCAAGTACAGTTTGCTCTCCCTTCAGACCTTCACCCAATGTGCAGGGATCAGGGGTAGAATCAGGTGGATGTCGTAAATCTGTTCAATTCCAAGATAAGCCGTAGTCGTTATCACAGTCCGAGGGTCGAAGCCAAAAAATATATCATTCCAAAGTAGAGCAAACATAAACCAGTTTGGGATCAGGCAAAGTCGTGGTCAAGGTCGTTCCAAGGATCAAAGGTGCAGAAGTCTGAGGTCGGGAATGTCAGGAGCGTCTGGCTGTAGCTGTCTTAACAAACAATTGCTTCCAGCATCTGAGTGTGTTTGGGACCTGCCTTTTGAGCAGGCGCTGATTGGTAAGGCTGCCCAGCTGGGTCAGGCTGCACTTAGCCTGGCCCCACCCCAAACACACTCTGACCCGGCTGGTCTCTGTCTGACCTACTGGAGGCACAACAGTGGATGAGCATGACATCAGGCAGGGACTCTGCCGATAGGGTGGCTGGTCCATAAGCTGCTGTGTGTATCATAGGTGGCAGAAGCCAATGCATATTCAGTGATACATGAGGACAAAGGGCTCAGCTGACTCTCTCAGCATAGTGATGGATGGATTGCATTAAAGGGATGAATATCTTCTTATATGGGCCATAGGGTGGAGGCCAGCATCCACTAAGAACAAATAATGATAGGCCACCACTGGGCCTGAGGCTGTGTTAATAGGGCAATTGTTTTCCCCCATGGGTGTAGCCATGGCCATACATGGAATTAACAAGAAGCTGGACTTTTGGGCCCTTTCCATATAATGCATGTCTTTGCTTACTGGCCTGAGCTTTTGGGAGTCTTCTTTTGGCAGAAAACCCAAAGAACACACTCATGTTACATACAAAAGATGACCAATGAAATAAGATTGAGAATTGCCACCATTCCCTGACTCTGTACTCATCCAAACTCCATTTCGAAGCTTGGTTCACAGCACCCCTGCTTTTGGTTACAACCTGTTTTTTTGTTTTTCATTGAAGCAGGGAAAGTGTGCATTTTGAATGGGAAAAGTGGGCAGTTCTGTGCACATTTTTAAAATGCACACTATCCACCTATTTTCTAAAGTGTGAAAATGTGTACTTTTTCTTTCTTTTAATGTGCATTGTAAAGTGTGCATTCCTCAAAAAATATGCATCTTTCAAATGCACTCCCAAGTTCAGGAATGTGTGAGCACTTTCAAAAAATGTGTTCCCATTTGTCTTCAGAGTTGCAACCAGGACAGGTTCTGATGAAATGCAAACTGAAATGAAATTCTCGTACATCTCTACTAAGGGGCCAATCCTATGACCCTCTGACCTTGTCTGGGGGGGCATAGGAGAAGTCAGACTCCCCACTGCGACCTCAGAAATCCCTTCCATGGTCGCAGTGGGGAGTCCGAGCGTGGAGCACCCTCCCCCCTATCTCACAGCCAGCATGGTTCTTTCTGCGCCAACTGGGAACTGAACCCGGAAGACCATGTTTGGTTCCCCCAGGGGGCGCGCGTTCCTGGGGGCTGGGTGGGGAGAAGTGAAGCACTGCTGGCTTCCAAGAAATCCAGGAGATGCCTCAGCCTCTCCTCCTCATGAGGAGAGGAAAAACATTTAGATGGCCGAAATCAGCCTTCTAAATGTTTTTGAGGGTGAGGGGAGTGTGGTGGCCATCCTATCCGCTGCACTCTTTCCTCCCTCAATTGGATGCCCATAATCCTCCAGGTTTGGAGGGTTATGAGCACCCACATAGGATGGGGCTGCAAGTTTGCATTGAATAGATGGAAGAAGTCCAACCTTTTAGCACAGAGATTATATGACAGGGTGGTTAAAGGGTGCCAAGGGATAATCATTCTGTAAACCCAAGAGACCTGTCCAGCCTTATGTAATTCTAAGCTTAATTTGAAATAATGTGGTGTTTCAGAGATGCAGTTCCTGCAAAGTCCTTGGAAAGGGTGCTGAGGAGAAGTCCCTGTAAATTATGTAAGGAGTTATGCAATGCAGATAAGAACAGAGGCTATTTCTCTCCCGATGTTTGGATGTCAAAAGGTATGATTATATTGAAACCAGCAGCCACTTTAGGAGAATTATATATTGATGAGATTTGAAATAGGAAAACAGGCTCTCTTACCTCTGAATGCATGATGGATCAGGGATGGAAATGGTAATTGATCAAAAAACGGTCTTTGGAGACAGGATGCCTTAGATGTCATTATAAAGAGGAAAAATCTGCCGCTTTCCTTCGAAGTGCTTCTGGCACCTTTTGGAAGGAGAAAAAGTTCTGCTAGCTTACAAGTTTATTTGATCTTAGGAAGGAGTCTGGATGGTGGAAGAAGTTATTGTTACGAACTTAAGAAGAACCCTGCAGGATCTGATGGAACGCTCATCTGCTCTGGCATTTGGTTTCCAATTCTGACCAGCCAGGAAGCCCACAGAGCAAAGAATGAAGGTAGCAGACCCCCCCGTATGGTTGACATCTGCTGTTCAGAGGTTCACAGAAAACACAGATTCCAATTAGCTGTAATGGCTAATTACCACAGCTAGAACCATCCTCCAGAAATTTGTCCAGTCCTTTTCAAAGGCCATCTTAACCTAGGGGTCATCACCCCAACTTGGGTCCGTGAGTTTCAGAAGTTAATTGTGGCATTGCATGAAGATGTTCTGTGTCTATATATAGTTCACATTTGGATCATCAGGAATAAAAATAAAATATGCTTATTTATTTATTTAAAAGGAGGAGATTGATGTAAAGTATTGCCCATCTCCAATGTCTATGGACAAAGAGCATATCACTTGGCCTGAAGGACACAATATGCAGTAGTTTAGAGGTGCTTTAGAAATAAGTTATAATATCAGATTGTAATCATAGACAAACACTAAAAGTGCCGGGGGAGAAAATCTTTAAAAATTCACTACTTATTGAAACTTCAGGTATCACTCAAAATTGGTCAGATGTTCTGCCCAAGCGAGAACGTTTGCACTGCCCTCAATTTTTAACTTCAGACTAAAATAAGGGTTTAGTTCTATTCATGTACTTCACTATGGCCCAGGACTAATTTTACCCCAGCAGTGTGGGAGCCACAATAGCATTGCATCTTTTCATGGGCAGTATCCTGTACTGCCACTGTACCTCTGCTACTAGTTCTGTTGCACTGGCAGAACTTAGTACTTTAGTGTAGCACTTTAGTGTAGCAGGAACTAGCAGTTCCTGAAATAACCCCAGAAAGGAGTGGAAAAGCTTGTTTCCAGAAGGGGATAGGTCTGCGGAGCTCCCTTCCGTTGACCCTGCCCGGTTCCGGAAATGAAATTTCCTGCTCATTTCTGGTTGTTTCAGGACATGCTAGTTCCTGTTGCACTAGCAGTTAGTTCCATTAGCGCAGGGGCAACAAAGAATGCTGTCATATGCTGTCAAATAACATGGGAAGCTCCAGACCATGTTGTGATTTAAACCAGTGTCATGGCCACTATAAAAGATCCTCTCATCCTCCCTAAGAATGCAGAGCTTGAGGCAGTCTTCTCCTCAGGACTTGCAAGTGAATGCATATAGAACTCCCTTCAGACTCTGCCACTCAACCCAGCAAGGTCAGGAACAGGGAAGGCAGTATTGGTGCACATGGGTGGGATCAGTGACCCCAATTCAGGTTTGTATTTCCTGTTCAGGTGTGACACCTGAACAGAGCTCATACTTCCTGATGGCTTTGCCTTGTCTCCTGCTGACTGCCCTAAATCTCCACCAGCGAAGACAGAGACCTTTTTCAGTTACCCGCCCCCCCCAGCCACCATTTCCTGTTTGCTTTTGTGCAATGCCAAGCTTTTCCCCACAGCTTTCCACTAGCGAGTAAAGTAAAAGGACAAGTTTATGTTCTTGGGCAGAACCCACTAGTTCATTTACTTTTTAAAGTGTGCTCCCCACTATGAAAAGACATTCGCTTGCTTTTTGAAAGGAAGGAAATACCCAGCAACACATTGTCCTTCTTAACTACTGCTGTTAAGGCCTGAAGTATTATGTCATAATATCTCTAGCAAAGAACACACACCATTAAACATTCCCACTGTGGTTTCTATCATTATGTGAACTAGACTGTAAAAAGACTAATCCAAAGTGGTTGCTTGCTGAATTGTCCATGTACACAACCGGATGCAGAATTAAATGTTATACTTCTCCTCCCAGCAAGTACAGGATGGGGCTGAAGTAGGAAGAGAATGGTAGCAGAGAAAAAAGTTGCTACGTGGCAACAGAATTCCCTTCACGTGAAATAGTAACCAAGCAAAATCCTCTGTTGAGTCTGTTCACAACCTTCAACAGCTAAAAATCTATGGAAGAACCCATAGCATAGTGGGAAATAACATGTTTTACATGCATAAGGCCCCAGTAGATTATACTGTTCCAGATGGACCAGCAGTCTGGCTCAGTATATGTTCTCCCCTAGAACAAGGATCTCACATCCTTCCTGAATAAGAGGTAAAAGGTAAACTACATTTTATGCTAATCACGTATCAAATAGATGAGGGCTATTTTTTAATTTAGTCTAGTATAAGCACATGTGGCCACAATTTGGATTGTGTCTACCATGCACCTGGAGGGGAAGATTAAACCTTCCCTACATTTCCCCCAAGTCCCTCCACCACATGAGGGGAGGTCTTTAAAAAGTTTGCCAAAAGAGACCTTTTTCTCATTCCCCCCCCCCCCACACACAGACAGATACACCCTATGACAGGGTTCACACAACACAATAAACCATGGTGGCTTATAAGCCAGGGTGGCATGTTGTCTGAACCCAGCCAGAGTGGCTTGAACCAACTCTGGCTGGGTTCAGGGCAACACGAGAAGCCACCCCTGACTTGTAAGCTACCATGGCTTATCGTGTTGTGTGAACCCTGTCATAGTGTGCTTATGCTGCAGTAAATAAAAAGCTAATCCTCCACTACATGCTATGTGTTTTGTGTAATGTGTAGTTTTTCTCTAAGAGGCCTGTCTTCACCCACAGAGAACTGTCCATACATTCCATTTACCCTGTGGCTAACAGCAAGCAGCTTTCATCTAAGCTATTTTAATAAACACACACAGCATTGGGGAATGAGTGGTCATTGAACAGACTACATATTTGTTTTCTGTTTTTAAATTATGCTGATTGCTTTCATTCTTGCCCAACAAAAACGGTGTGTGTGTGTGTGTGTGTGTGTGTATATATATATGTGTGTTTGGTGTTGTGCTGGTGGAATTGTAAATGGACAGTAAACCAGGCCAGAAGCAGTTTGCTTTTTAGCTGTCTTCTCAAAAGAAAGGGCTCAATTAAACATTAAACCTTGGATTAATATGCCTATAGCAGCCAGAATGTTAATAGCTAAACTTTGGAAGATGTGTAAATTTCCATCTGCAGGAGAATGGTACCAGAAAGGTCTGTTTGTTAGGTTAAAGCTCAATCCTATGCATGTTTAGAAAGAAAGAAAAAACCCTACAACTCCCAGCATTGTAGGACTTTTTCCTGTCTAAACATGCATAGGCATGTGCCCTTAATAAATAAAATTTCAAATGGCAAACTACAAAAGAAATACAAAAAAATATTTTTGTAAGGGTAAACTCAATACACATCCATTATATTCTAAAAAGTGGGATCTGTTTATAAAGTATTGGAAACCAGATACCTTTATGATGATGTTTGTGACCAAGCATTAGTATTGTCATTCTTTTCTTCCTTTCTCTTGATGCATTGGGGAAATGTTTACAAGCAGAATTAGGAGGTTAGAAGGTTAAGAGAAAGTGTCTAGATTTAATTATGTGATTCATTATTTTGTTATGTGTGTTTTATATATGTATTTGTGGCATTTGAATATACATAATGTTCTTCAATTAAATCTTTGGTGTGATTAGATGTTGCTGTTGTTTTTAATTGTAATACTATGGATTAATAGTATTCGTTGGTATTAATATTTATATGCTGATGGATATTGTTTAGGTAGGATATCAAATGGTGGTTATGTAAAGATTAATAATTGCATTATGTACTGGTAAGCTCCTTATCTTACTATACACTTTGTCTTGTTGAGAATGAATTATATTAATGTAATCTTGAAAATAAACATTTTTTTAAAAAAAGAAAAGAACAAAAGCCTTAATCAAAGTCTTTAAAATTTAAACATTTGTTATTCTGCTGAAAACTGGATAGAACTATTACCTATGCATGCTGATGATACGAAGTCAAAATTGCAGAAATAAGGGACACTTTAGAACCATGGATGATGCTGATATTTCTGGAGCTCTATCTGGCTTTTCCCCTTGGCCGATTAACAATGGCACAACATTCCACATCATACGGGGAGTCAACATGCATGGAGCAGGCTCCCCTCTACACATGTGCCCACAACGCATGGACGATGGGATAGGGGCTGCAGGGAGATTACAGCAGAGATGGGGCCAGTGGGCACAACCCTGCTCTGCCTGTCACACAACTGTGTGAAGGGCACTGCTGAAATAGGGCATATGAAGAGCTCAAATGCACAGAAGAACAGAGGGACCCAGTCACAAACATAGTTACTGCTGACAATGCTATCTTTCTTGCTATAACTCAGTGCCCCAAAGAGGAAGGATTGTTTTCTGTAGTGGGAAAGATGCTCTCAATCTCAGTTGAGTCTGAATTGGACAGAACAGCATATTTTTAGAAATAAATTCTAGTTCAGCAGGTCATGTTAGTGTCTCTCTTGGCCTTTTTCTTAAAGAATTGAGTCTTCTCAACTTTCCAGGTGTTCAAATTCCATGCATAATGAATGTGTGAGGGCTAATCTTCATTCCCAACCTACATCTGTCCATGAGAACATCTGTAGGGATTGGGCCCATTGCTCCTGCACTAGTGCCTTCAAGAGATCTGGAAACTGATTCTGAGTCAGAGGAGGAGGGGTTGGAAACCACAGCTGAAATGCCAAGGCCAGGGGACTCAGGGATAAGCCAGGCGGTATTTGGGAGTGAAGCAACTCCAGACTCCATGGGAAGGCTGTCAAGGTTCCACCTGTACCAGGACACCTTGATCAGCTCCTTAAAGATATCTGCCTCTTTAAGAGCCCCTCCTGTATCAGGATGCCAATTCTCTGCTTTTTACCTTCTCTTCCCAGTAACGTGGGATTAGGCTTTAGGTGTGGTGCAAAAGACACTCCAGACAACTTGATGTTAACAATAACTGTTTATTTTAGTAAATTTTGGTATAGTAGATTCACAATAACTTAAGGTAATTACACAAATAGAGCTGTATACTTTAAAAAAGCAGGTATAATAGAAATAAAAGAAACAATAACGCAGTTCTCTCTAACCTAGCTACTCTTTCACCTGTATGCCTTAGTTAAGAGATTCCTTTCGCAGCCTCTCCCTGGCTGTTCTGCAGTTTTCAGTTATATTCAGTCTCTGCTTCTCTGTGTCTGTGTCTGTGTCTTGCTCCAGTGCGCTGGACCCCCGTGCTATGTTTTTGGTGGGGGAAACCAGGGCAACAGGGCTGTTTAAGCCCTGTTGCCCTGGTTCCCCCCGCCAAAAACATAGTGCGGGGGTCCAGCGCACCGGCTGTGCCGGAAGTGACGCGCCGGAGGACCGACCGGCTCAACCAGCACCACCAGCTTGAGCAGTGTGGAAAACGCTCTGCGCCGCTCAGAAGATCGAGCACGGGCTGCCGCCGCCGCGGACAGCTGCAAGTCACCAACAGGTTCGAGTTACTTCCATAGTCTGTGTAGGCCTCAATCCTTCACAAAGGCAAAGGTATTAATATTTAAAATTTAAACATTTGTTATTCTGCTGAAAACTGGATAGAACTATTACTTATGCATGCTGATGATACGAAGTCAAAATTGCAGAAATAAGGGACACTTTAGAACCATGGATGAGCATGTTGATGAGGAGGGTGGATCAGGTGTCATTAATCCCTGGGTGCAGCGACAGACAGCTAAAGTGGGCAGACCAGCTGAGAAGTGTCAGATGTTCCAAGCGATTGGCCCTTAAGCAAGAGGATCCACCTCAAAGGCGGAGTGTGGGTCATTTGAGCTTGAAAGAGAGGAGGGGAGTTCAGTTTGGAATCAACTTCTTACTTATAGGTCACACTTCTTGAATGGCTAGTATCCTAACTATGTTTATTTCTTTTGTTATCGGCTACTGCAGTACACTTCACTTGTACTTGTAAGTCAGTCTGAGTATAAGTATATTAACATAATAATGCTTAGCTAAGAAGCCATTGCAAGTGTCTGCCTGGAAGGAGTGAGAGAGAAGGTTGGCCTTCGATCTTTAAAGGTCCCCCGCATGGAAAGCTGTATACTCTGAAGACAGTCTATTAAACCTGCATAGACTGTGGGTGGAGACTCACCACCTCATGCACATTTATTATCCATGGATTTTGAGGAAGCCTCCTGCCTAAAAGCCCCAGAGGGCACCTGCCAGTTAGAATAAACAATACTGGGATCGATGGACCAATGGCCTGATTCAGTATATGGCAGTTTCCTGTGTTCCTAATTACTGAAAAGGGCATTTGAGATTAGCACCTAAGTGTCCACAGAGACTGAAAAGTTCTCCAACTGGTTCTTCAATGCTGACTTTTCAAAATGTCAGATCGGTGTCCATTTATTCTCTCCATCCATCTGACAAAGTGGGCTTTAGTCCCTGAGAGCTGGTTACGCACTTACAGCCCAATCCCATCATGTCTACTCAGCTGTAAAACACTTTTGAGGTGGCTATAGGATTGCTGCCTAAATGTGTTGATATTTAAGGTGCCACTGCCACAGGAATCTGGGTTGGTTTTGGTATAACAGACTGACAGAGCTACCCCTTTGGAAATGCAATAATATACACAGAAACTTAGCAAATCAAAAAGTAGCTGTATAATAGTAAGGTAATCAATAGGTGAATATTTTGTCTCATAAGTCATCACCTTGGGTATTCCCACTTTATGTAATTAAAACAAGACCACATTTAATGAAAGAATGGACAAAATAAGCGTTGGTAGGTAACATGCAATATTTGTACAGAAGAGAAGAACACTGAACAAATTGAATATAGATTCATAAAATGGCTGAGAAACCATCTCAAACCCTAAATTTTACACTTAAAATGCACAGGAAATGCGCCTTTGCAATTGCCAAATAATGTGAAGTGTTGCAAAATTAAGGCAACAAGCAACGTTTCTGCCGTAATGAACAGCTGCTAGATTCAATCAACAATATTTTGCATAACAACAGAAAGCATTTGCCATTGGCCTTGTGGGAGGAATAACAGTCTAATAATTGAAATGAACTACACACTACAGTAGCCAGTTTCCACAATGAGAAACATTATGCAAAACAGAATGTTTCATACAAACAGAAAATTACAGCATTTTGTTGTCATGCAAAATGGAAATTCTGTTCATCAGCTTGGCAATAAAATTGAATCATCCGGATGATATCCCGTGTTGCAGAGTGTAACTTCGAAATAATTGGACCAAATGGAATACTTCACACAGTCAAATTTAACCAAGTGATTTAGGCTGCAATCCTATACCCACTTACCTAGGGTGATGCCCCACTGAACAGTCAGAAATGTGGCTGCCCACAACACAGAGTTTACATTGCAAAGGGGCCAGCTGGATGCTAAAATAACTTCCTACATTTCTAAGGGCATGTCCGCAGATGCACCTCTGTGTGTTTGTTTCCAAAAAATGAATGAAAAGTAAAACAAATGCATCACCATTTGTTTCTAATTCATTCCTATGAGAAAGAAATGAACATAGAGAAATGAATGACAATCATTGTTTCTTTTGCACCAGCAAGACCCACTGCTAGCACTACAGGAGATAAGTGCTTCCTACGCTGGCTCAGCTTGTCTGAGTGTGGAAAGCTAAGCAGGGTCAAGCCTGGTTATCACTTGGACGGGAGACCCCTCCTCTAGTTTCCTGCATTGAGCAGAGGGTTGGACTCGATAGCCTTGTAGGCTCCTTCCAACTCTATGATCTATGAAATCTATAAAGCAACATCGGAAACACACAGAGACACTAGTTTCCAGAATGGAACAGGTCAGTGGAGCTCCCTTCTGGGAGCTCTGCTAACCTGTTCCCATCTGGAAATGAGTGTTTCTGCTTAAAATGAGTGTTTCCATTTCCATGAGTGTTTCTGGAAATGAGTGTTTCCATTTGCTTAAGGATCCACTAGCTTTGCACTAGCAGTGATTCTCACTAGTGCACAGGCAGCATACAGTACAACCCAAAGCAGTGCTTAGCAAATTCATACAACTTGAAATATCCAGGGAAATACCTAGGGAATATCCAGAGAAGGGGTATCTTGGAGGGCTCTGAAAGACATAAAACCTATCCTTTTTGAAGTATAAAGCAATGGGAAGCTTAGAGGATGTCACCTCTTTTAAAATTGCATATAACATTGAACCCATTGATAAATCTGTCTGAATCTTGGCGGGTTTGATGACTTAAGGGATAGCAGAATGCCTACAAATTTCAGACCATTTCAAAGTGAACTGTTAAAGGAGAATACAAGACGGTTCTCCACTGAAAACAATGGGATGTTCAGAGGATGTCACCTCCATTTTAATTGCTTGGAAATGGGAAGCTTTTATCTAATCTGTCTGAAGTTTGGCAAGCCTGATGCTATACGGGAGTAGTACGTCACCTGAAAATTTCAGGCCATTTGGGTAGAAAGCACCAAATGTATAGGCATCAGGTGACAGTCTGGGTCTCAGTAGAGAAATGTCAAGAATGAGAAACAAAAAAATTAAAATGAGTGAAATGATAATGAAAGAGAAATGAAACAAATGATATAATGCAAATGGAAAATGAAATGAATGGAGATGCCAGAACTGGGGAGGGGGGGATTGTACACATCCCTTCATTCATTGTTGCTTTGCGTTTTGTTTATTTATGAATGAATGACTTTTTTATGGTCATATGGCCTATTCAGTTTAAAATCCGTAACAAACACATTAACAACAAGGAAAGAAAAAAGAATCCCAGACCAGATTGATTGAAACAATCAATTGAGCTCTTCTATGCATAGCCATTAAAAAGAAGTTAGCCACCTGTTCAGATACGTATGGGACATAATCTGATAAACAGTACATAACCAGGCTTTCGTCTCAGTACTCCAGTAAACAAAACAAAAGAAGGTAAATTTGTATGATGTCTCAGATCAGAATAGAAGTGACAATGTAAGAGTGCACGTATTAAGCTTTCAGAGACTCCAGCATTGCATGGGAACAATCTATCTTGAAACAGCATTCCCAGAAATATGCCCTGAAGTACTGCCATAGGTAGAGCATTAAATTTTGCAAGCATAAATGTTCCAAGGGCTTGTGTTCTCTTAAGGTAACTGAATAAGATGGAGAAGTAATCAGGTAAAATTTCATGAACCATGGGGGAACAAGTTCGATTAGCCAGGGAGTATAAAGTTTGTCTTTCTATATCATATAGTCCATGGACTGATAGTTTACATGGTTGTTGTTGCCTGAGCATTAAAAGAGATTCCACTGAGACAGCAAATAGACTAATTTCATGTAAAACTATACAGGACCATTTACTGAAGTATGAGTCTGTTAGCATGTGGCTCACGCTGGCTCAGCTTGTCTGAGGCTGAGCGTGGAAAGCTAAGCAGGGTCAGGCCTGGTTATTACTTGGATGGGAGACCCCTCCTCTAGTTTCCTGCATTGAGCAGGGGGTTGGACTTGATAGCCTGGTAGGCTCCTTCCAACTCTATGATCTATGAAATCTATGAAATAAGGTGTACAAGGCTGTATGATGTTGAAGAAAAAACATAGCCAAACTCTTAAGGTCTGGATCTAGGCTCTAGTTTCCACAAACCCTACACCAGTTTCTAAACACATGGCTGCATATCCTACAACCACCCCACGCGCACACACACACAAAATGTGGCCATAACGTAATGCCTGAGCTTTTTCTAGAACATGGTTGGTCACCTCAATCCATCTGGACATACCATATAATAATTGAGCCATTAGCTTAGCTTTAAATGCCCCAATAGCTAGAGGAGTACTGCAACAACTTTCGGCATAAAAAAACCTGGACAACTGCAAACATGGTACAATTTGCAAATTCGGGGCAGAATCTAATGGGGCACTTACACTCCATAGGTTCTCTTACACCCCACTAATTCCATCTGAATCCCCCACTGCTTGCACAACAGCAATTTAGCGCTTCCACTGTGACACCAAATTAGCAGAAATGCTTGTTTCTGGAAGCATGCAGGTCGGCGGAGCTCGCACAAGAGAGCTCAGCTGACCTGTCCCGTTCCAGAAACAAGTATTTCCACTCATTTTGGGGCTTCCTCTACAAAGAATGAAATCCTTGCATAAGTGGTGTGTCCCACTTGCCCAATGGAATTGGCGGGACCCACCGCTTGCAGAAGGGAATTGTCTGGGTGAAAGGGATTGACAGGGGCGTAAGCACCACACTGGATTCCATCCTCAAGTTGCTTGATCTGTTCTGCCACTCTAAGGAGTAGGGGATGTATGAATTTTGTTAAATCCATTCTGTCTGCGTTTTGTGGATTGTCAGGTGTCTTTCATTCCGTCATTTCATTTAGGAAATCAGAGGTTTTAAACCAGAATTTGTTGTACTTGAACTGATTCGCATGGTGTGCACAATAATTAGTGCAAGTACACATTAGCACTAATGCAAATTAGCATACACACCCCAAAAGTGAAAAACCAATCCACAAAAGTCCACGGAATCCATGGGATTTGAAAAAAGCCAGTCCACTGCAGAATCTGCAGGTCAGATTCATGGAAATCCGAACTCATTTAAATCTGTTGTGGATTTCTCCAGCATCCCTACTAAGGAGTGAGGCTGAGGCATAGGTTACAGTGACAGTTAGTAATTAAGTTCCATGCTGTACTTAATCAACAAAGTTGTGTCCTTGTATCAACCCAAACTAGTGTTTTGTTGTTTACCAGGATATGGGGGTGAATGAAATAAAAGCAGGTTGCTAACTCACTGGTGCTATTCTCCACAACCATTTGGAGTCCAAAAGTCCAGGGAAAACTTCAGGCAGAGAAAACTTTGTAAGCATTCTTATTCAGGAGAGCTTCCGAATATTTTAATGCTCTTTTAAGGTACCTGAACCCTTAGAGTATCTTACACTTTTCACTAGGAGAATTCTGGGCTATTTCAATTATTTCTTTGGTTTACTTCAGGCCACAAGTAGCTCTCAGCAGCTTCATTTAGAATGAGTTTGTTCTTTGCATTTCTCTTTCAGCGAAACAGAGAGGTGCAGATCCCCACAGAAGTTGAAATTCAAAAAGGTAACGAGACTTCCAATCTCAACATTTCAGCAAGTTTCCCGTGAGCCACTAGCATAATCTGCGCATTTCAAACTTAGCCTTCCCAATACACTACTAGGTCAACAAGCATCTTTGCATAATCATTCATCCAGTTTTGACAGGTCAAATTTCTCAAGCAACAACTTCAGACAAATACTTTTAAGGCTGGCAGCATTCAAATTGCTCTACAGGCTCACCAGATATAACTGCATATATTAGCTTGCTCGCCTTCTATCACATCCTCTCCTAGCCATGGAGACGGTAAGGAGATTGCAGAGCACAGATTTCCACTGCTTTACCACTGAAGGATAGGGATGTCACCGCGAATATCGGGGGGCTGGAGCGAGGCATTTTAAGCCCTGTTGCCCTGGTTTCTATGCCAAAACCGCAGCAACAGGGTTCAGCCGCGTCGGCGCAGGGCCCGTCGCATCACAGCCAGAAATGACACGACAGAACCCGTGCGGGTGGCGCGGCGAACCGAGCGGCGTGGAGAGCGGCCAGGGAGCCCCTCCACGCTGTGGAGAATTCGAGGATTGGGGGGCCCACGGCACGGAGAGCCAAAATGAAACGCCCCCCCCCAAAGGTACGAAATCCACCACTACCGAAGGAGTCCCCTTTTGAATTTTGACTGCCTACATGTATCAAATCTAGTTTAATTATGGCCAATTGAAACAAATGGATTACTTACTATTGACTTTGATCCCCACAATCATAGGGACTAGATTTGAATCATAGGGACCTTCAGCCCAAGGGCCAAATTTAATTTTGGAGAAGCTCTCAGGGGCTGCATTCCAGTGGTGGGCAGGGCAAGAAGCAAAAGGGATAGGGCCAAAAATACATCAAATACCAGAATATTGTAGCTTAACATTCTTATTTCCAGTGACTATGCCTCAGGAGAGGCATTTAAACCTTTAAGAATGCGGGGGGGGGGGACTGCACAAAAGCCAGGAAACCACCAAATGATTGGTGGCTGAGAGAAAGAGGGAGTAGATGTCCATGTCGTAAATTAGTCTGGTCCAGAGATAAGCCGTAGTCATTATCACAGTCCAAGGTTAGAAGCCACAATATGTATCCAAAATCTAGCAAACACAAACTGGTTTAGGAGCAGGCCGAAGAGTTGTCAAGGTCGTTCTGGAGTCAAAATTCACAAGTCTCAGTCCAGGAGCTGGCAAGAGCGTCTGGCTACAGCTGATTGCAACAACAACAATTGCTTCCAGCATCTGCAGTGTGTTCAGGGCCTGTCCTTTAAGCCAGCGCTGATTGGCAAGGCAGCACAGCGGGGCCAGGCTGCAGATGACACGTGCCTGGCCCCTCCCCAAACACACTCTGGCTCAGTTGCCCTGTGTCCTCCTCCTCCATCCCAAATGGAGGCACAACACCCCAGTGGTCTGGATTTGGCCCCTGGGCCTGAAGTTCCCCATCATGGAATAGAAACTTGCTGAAAAAGTAAGCACCGAGAGGAAGCCACATTCTCCACCTGATGTCATACTCACACTGCCCTGGTGCATGCACATGTGACAGACACAAGGGAAGGGATTATTGCGCAGAAATACACATAAAAGCCTGTGACCCCCAGCACTGTGGTCTATGTCTTGAACAGGCACACTGAAAGTGGCCATCCAGTGAAATCAAGAACAATTTGAATCCACACCTTCAGAAAGTTTATGAGCTGATTTAGCTACTTGACCACTGCAGCTCTGACTATAGTTGTACTATGAAGCCTCGGCAGGGCAGAACAAGGCTTTACATGGCCCCGCTCATGCCCCGCCGAGGCCTTAGCTTTTTCTTCGGGCCGCTTGAAAAAATCAAGGCAAAAATCAAGGCAAGTGGGAGCAGCGGCGGAAATAAGGCTGGGCAGCACCCCCACCCTTGAATACATCGCTAGCTCTGACTACCCCCCCCCCCACAATCTTCTAACAAACTCTGCGGAAGTGTGCATACACACTCAGACAGCTTGTACAACTAGACATGTGAAAGTGAAGGCAAAGGTGCACATTTCCCTCCAATCTGAATAATGCATTTTGAACATATTTCTGGCTGTGGAATGTGAAGCAGGTTGTTTGGGCCAAAAATCGAACCCCCCTATTATGCCATATGTAAGTTCTGGAGGACACACCAGTCACGGAGCTAGACAAGACCATTAATTGTCTCTCTCTAACAAGAATGGAACAGCAACAGGAAACTCCAGTCTCCCACCAAGATGCCTCTGATACCTCCAGTATCAGAGGCAGTATGCCTAAGTACTCCAGTTGCTGGGGAACATGGGTGGGAGGGTGCTGTTGCACTCATGTCCTGCTTATTGGTTTCCTGTGGGCACCTGGATGGCCACTATGTGAACAGAATGCTGGACTAGACGGACCCTTGGTCTGATCCAGCATGGCTCTTCTTATGTTCTTAAGTCCAGTGCCACCTAATGACCAAACTATAAATGGAACTATCCAAACAGCCATACTGCCCCTGCTTTCCATTTGGAGTCTCAATAAAGAGGTCCCCATATGCACCTAGATCAGAGCTTGAGCTACAGATTAGAGCTACTGAAGATTTAAAAAACATTTTCAGTTTTGCTTCATTAAGCCACATGACTTTGTTTTCATAACTCACCAATAGATACACACAAGCTCCACTCTCTCTCTCTCTCTCTCTCTCTCTAGAAGGAACAGGTGTGCTTGTTAATTTTAAAATATGCAAAACTTTCTCTCAATATGTGATTGCCTTGGTTGTTCCCCTATTTAATTCTTCTACCCCATCACCTCCATTAAGGAATCATTCAGAACGCTAGAACATAACAGAAATGGGGACTTTCTGAAGAATGAAAGAAGAATGAAGCAGCCAATGTTAGGTTCTGTCACACCAGAACAGTCTGAATTTATTGAAGTCATTGTTAAAAGAAGGGGGGAACACCCTTCAATCAATCCCTCTTTCAAGATGGAGACCAGATTTTGCTTCACCAGTTTGGCACCTTTCCAGACCTCCCCCCCCTGCCTCCCTTCCAAGTCCCCATTTCTGTTATGTTCTAGCGTTCCGAATGATTCCTTAATGGAGGTGATGGGGTAGAAGAATTAAATAGGGGAACAACCAAGGCAATCATATATTTGCATAGGGCTTATCTTTCACTCTAATGCATCATTATGAATATATTATGTATATAGTCTGTCTGTGTACATTTCAAGTAGTTATTCCCAAGTTCCCAACCCGTGTGACACCTGCTGGGGTCTCAATCTGGCCTTTCAGTATTTCCTAGATGCCCCCTCCCCCTTTCCCCCAATCCCCCCCTTCTAAAAGGTTGAAATGCCTCTCCTGAGGCTGGGTTACTGGCAGGAAGAGCTTGAAGCTAAAATCTGTTGGTATTTTTCCCCCTAGTTTTGTCCTCACTCCTTTTGCCCCTGGCTCTGCATCTTTGCCTTTGGCCCTGGCCACCACTGGAATGCAGCCCCCGAGAGCTTCTCCAAAACTGAATTCAGCCCACAGGCTGAAAGAGGTCCCCCCCCCAGTGTGTCCCCTGAACCCAAAGTACCCATCCACAGAACAAGATGCCCACTACATTTCTTCATGATGCCCTGTTTTGGCTTCCAGTAGAGGTGGGTAATTCTAGGGATGTAAATTTCTGGGGGGTTTGCGTTCAGGAACGGTGAGTTGGTCTGAACTAAAGGAGAACGTTCGCGAACAGACTCACATGAGCCGAACAAGGCGAGTTCGCACTTGCTGAACGGTTCAATAAAGCAAATTTCTGGGGGGGGGGGGTTGCATTCAGGAACTGATTTGGACCCCAGACTGGAGGTTCTCCACACCTGCACTAGCAGTTCTCTTGTGTCACTACATCTGATATGATCAGATCAATCAATCACTCCTGCCACATGAATTGTCCCCCCTCATATCAGAGGAGGCTTCCCATTGCACCTCTGCATAGTTACTGCTCCGTGCTGGTCCTGTGCAATTAGAGGCCCGACCGGATCATTCACACAGAAGTACTGGGTGTAGGCTCCTTTGAGGATAAATAATTATCCAGGGCAAGTTTATTTTATTTTATTTTTATATGAAAAATGTATAAACACACTGCATCTTCATCTCAACAAGAATTTCAGAGCAGTGCACATAAAATGATCTAAAACCAAACCAATACAAGTTAACATTGTGTGGTCTAACATATTTCAACAGGTGTTTTTTTCTTTTTTGTTCAACTACATTTTTGGAATGTGATAACAATGAAATCTTTTTTTTTTTTTTTTTTTTTTATGTTCAACTGAAGTCATTTTCAAATCAAATACTCTATTTTTCCAGCTAGGGTTTTAAAGGCATCTGCTGAACCTTAATAGCAGATTAGGAACATAGGAAGCTGCCTTATACTGAGTCAGGCCACTGCTCCATCTAGCCCAATGTTTCACACTCTGACTGGCAGCGATGGCTCTCCAGGGTTTCAGGCAGGAGTTTTTCCAGTCCTGCTTGGAGATGCCGGGGATTGAACCTGGGACCTTCTGCATGCAAAGCAGGTGCTCTGCCACTGAGCTACAGCCCCTCCCCATATCAGATTACAGTAATACCTTGGATTGCAAGCATAATTCGTTCCGGAACCGTGCTTGTAATCCAATACACTCTTATATCAAAGCAAGTATCTGGCGGGTGTGAGCGGGGCTGATTTCGGCCTGCTACGCCCGCTCGAGGCAAGCGGTTACATTCCTACACTACTTGTCTTGCAAGACGTCGCTTGTTTATCAAGTCAAAATTTATTAATTTTTTTGGCTTGTCTTGCAAAACGCTCTCAGACCAAGTTACTTGCAATCCAAGGTATTACTTGTATGTCAAAGTTAAGTGGTGGAGGCAGCTAAACCGTCTGTTTTCAAAACACACATTTCTTTCAAAACATGCATTTTAAAACATGATTTGGCACTTTGAGAATTGTGTTGCAACATTTGGGAGGTGTGAAAGCCAGTGAATAGCTACATTCTGATCCACACATTTAGTCCATGAGGTGCTGATCAGGTCAATTCGTCCTGGAATCGGTGAAGATGTACCGTATATACTCAAGTATAAGTCTAGTTTTTCAGCACATTTTTTGTGCTGAAAAATGCCCCCTCGACTTATACCTGGGTCAGCGCCCCCCCAGGACCCCCGCCGCCACCGCCAGGCACCACCAGGCACCCCCCTCCACCCCCAGGACCCCTGCCGCCACCCCCAGACACCCCACCCCCACCCCCGTACCTGCACCCGCCGCCGCCGAAGCCCCTCCCCTGCCGAAGTCCCCGCCCCTGCCGAAGCCCCCCCAGACACCCCCATGCCACCCCATGCCACCCCCACGCTACCCCCAGACACCCCCACGCCACCCCAGACACCCCCCCACGCCACCCTACCTGCACCCGCCACCGAAGCCCCGTTGCCGCGGAAAAGCCTCCCTGCTGCCGAAGCCTCGCTGCTGCCGAAGCCCCTCCCCCGCCGAAGCCGCGCCACGCCGCAGCTTCCCCAGACACCCCCACGCCACCCCCAAACACCCCCACGCCACCGCCAAACACCCCCATGCCACGCTGTTCCTCTCCGCTCGCTCTTTAAAATTATTTTCCTCCCCCCCCATACCTTTACCAGCAGCCGCTCGCTCTGCTCGCGCCTCGCGCGCTGCCATGCTGCTTCGTTCCCGGGACCCACGTGGAGCTGCTCCGCCATTCCCTACTTTTCTCTTTGTCAGCGGCGACTTGCCGTGCTGCCGGCGCCATCCTCGTCACATCTGGCCCCGGAAGTGACGCGTACGGGTGCAAGTACGGGGGTGGGGGGTGTCTGGGGGTGGCGGTGGGGGTCCTAGGGGGGCTTTGGCAGTGGCGGGGCTTCGGTGGCAGCGAGTGCAGGCATGGGGGTGGGGGGTGTCTGGGGGTGTCTGGGGGTGTCTGGGGGTGGCGGCGGGGGTCCTGGGGGGGCTTTGGCAGTGGCGGGGCTTCGGCGGCGGCGGGTGCAGGTACGGTGGCGGGGGGTGTCTGGGGGTGGCGGCGGGAGTCTCCCCTCATACATTTCCCACCCTAGACTTATACTGGGGGCAATAAGTTTTCCCAGTTTTGGGGGGTGAAATTAGGGGCCACGACTTATATTAGGGCCGACCTATACTTGAGTATATACGTGCAGGTATCCCTAATTTAAAGTAAAGAAAGCAAGAAAAAAATCATTCTGCTGCCTTTCTCCTGAAGAGAGTTCATTCCACCACCATGGGGGCCTGTCTGGATGGAGGGCAAACACCTTGCATTCTGAGTATCTTCTCATATAAAAGGGGGTGCTTTCCATCCTCTAACCCCCTGAAACTCACAGACACATTGAGCCTTTGCACTGCTACTGAGACAGTTCTCAGCTCATTCACTATAGCATCCAGCACTAGTAGATAAAGTTATAAACATGAAACGTTTAGAAATTCAGTAGGCAGTAGCTCCTTATCTTTTATTTGCACCTGAATTTCATGGAGAGCTGTAAAATCTGCTTAGGTCAGATATTCAGTCTGGCTGTGAGAGGAAAAGATGGAGCGGCACGTTTGAGGAAATCTTGATAAGACATTTTTTTGGGTAGAAAAAAATGACTCCCCTATATTTCCTTGCTAAAATGGCAGGGGAAAGCATTCCACTAGTTTAAGAAGATTTCCCCCCTCCAGGGGTCTAATCCTTGCTAAATTGACTTAAGAGTTAAGAGATTTGCCATTTGCTTGACTATTTCTAATACGAAGGCGGATCATTTAATGTAAGTACGTTTAATTGCATCTTTGCTGGCAATTCTGTAACAACTATAATCAAATAAGGTTGAATAGACTACTCTCAAGTTTCCTTTGAAAGTAAACAAAGGGGCTTTTGATTTTAAATCCAACCACAGTGGGAACAGATTAAATAATGGAAACAAGAGAAGAATTTACAGAATAGGAGGGGCATTTCTATATTATAATACAGTCAGGATTTGGTGGTGGTGGTGGTGGTAGTGGTGATGATGCTGGTGAAGCCTCTGTCAGTGACTGGTTGAGTTGCTCTAAGACAGTTGTGGCAACTTCAAGGGCTCTGGGGACCAATTTCCAACCTCAGGGGCCACACTCCCATCGCCATGCACCACTGAATTTATATGCCACTGTCATGGTTTGCTGCTGAAATTTGGTGGCAAACCCCCAGTTGTTTTGCCTCTGTAACTATGACAGCAAATTCAGCGAGGGCCTAGGAAAGGAAGGGGTAGAAGAAGCACGGGCCAAGGAAATCAGGACCCAAAGGTCTGAGAAGGCAGCAGGGATGGGGACTCGGACTCGAGGACTCGACTCGTGAGTCGGACTGAGTCCCTCCTCTGACTCGACTCGGACTCGAGTCCCAATATTTTTAATGGGACTCGAGACTCGACTCGGGACTCGAGACCAAGGACTCTTCAACATCCCTGGGCTGTGCCAGAAGGAGTGGAGAGGAGCGTGATTGCCGGCGAAGAGCGCATGGAAGCGAGGTGTGCCGCTGCTCGGCCACTATGGATGGCTACCAGAAGTGCAACCCCAACAGTGTGTCAAGATTTATTTTGATTGATGTGTTGCGTACTTGGGAGAGGCAGAGGAAGGACCTGAGATTACTCTGTGTGGCTGCTCTGAGTGTGTTTCTGGTTCCAGCAAGTTCATCACCAGTGGAGCGGGTGTTCAGTGAGGGTGGAATTGTGATGAGATCTCACCATTCCAGAATGGGGGCCAAACATTTAGAAAAAAATCATGTTCCTCAAATGCAACATGGATAAGTTTTAGGAAGTACAGCAAGTTTATTTTTTAAAATCATTTTTCTAAAATGCAACCTTTCAGACATTTTGGGTTTGGCTGCCTCTGCCTGCCTGTCTGGGGTTCCCAGCCTCCTCTGCCTGCCTGGTCTCTTCTTGACCAGTTCAACAGTTGAATTGTCCAAGACAAAGGCCTCTGCCTGCCTGCTTTGGGGTTCCCTGCCTCCTCTGCCTGCCTGGTTATTTTGGGTTTTTCTGCCTGGTCTGTTCTTGCCAAAATCAGTTGCAGAGTTTTGAAATAAGAAGGCACACTTGTGCCTAGAATTAATTTAAGCCACACATCTGAAGTAGCCTTATTTTGTTGGGAAAAAACCCCATTGATTTTAATAGGGACTCGTGGAGTCAGCTTTGGGAGTGACTTGTGACTCGTGACTCACCATTTTGGACCAAGGACTCGGACTCGAGACTCGGGTCCAAAGACTCGTGACTCGACTCGTGACTCGAGACCAAGGACTCTTCAACATCCCTGGAAGGCAGCAGGCCATATATGGAAATGAGGATTAGGAGAGGGGGGGGGAGGGAGGGACGTCCAGGGAAATCAGGGGAAGAGGAAAAGGACAGAGGATGCAGTCTGAAGGAGAACAAATTAGGAGGGAGAACTGGCAGGCGGAAGAGCAGCCCATGGCCAAGAACTATGGTGATTTGAAATAATCAGCCAAAACATTGGGTACCAAGCTCTAGACATAAAGGAAAAGACTGCCCTGCTATTAGGGAGAGTGAACAGCCTAACTCTGGCACAGATTTGGGGGTACCATTAGAAGGGTGTAATTTAGTTAAGGATTTTTTAAAAAACCAGAGGTGCTCATTATAGTTTCTGCCTCAAGCACCAAAATGTCTTTAGATGTCTCTGAGATCAGGGGTATGGAAATCAGCAATACTCAAGCTCGCTGAAGTTCCCCAAATTCCATCTGTGCCAATGCACCCAAACTTATTTTTAAAAAGAAGGGAGAAATACACAATATTTCCATCAAGTTTTGTATGGAAAGAACCCTATAAGGCATCTATATGGAGGGAGATGAGCGCTTCCCCCCATTGACCAAAAAATGAAAATGCATATTTTGTTTTCAAAATGTGCATTTTAAAGTGTGCGTTTTTCTAGTCAATGCATTTTTTAACAGGATCACAAGCTCGGAAATATGCAAGCTTTGGCTGAAAAATGTGCTCCCATTTGTGTTTGTGTTTGCGGTTGAGAACAGGGCACATTCTGACACTTAACACACTGAAACAAAATTCTCATACATCCTTTGTCTGATGCTGCTGTAAGAGTAGCCACTGAGGACCCAATCAGATGGCCAGAGTCAAGGGCTGAGTAGATCAGTGTAGAGTCCCATGGCCCTCTCACCAGTCAGTTGCCTTACCAAGTCTTCATTCTGCAACTCAACCCACATTTAACAAAGTCACACCAAAAGCTGTTGAAGGTGTGTTTGGGCAGCAAATGGGCGCTGGGTTGAATGCAGGCTGATGATCCTAGTTTGAAGTGCTGCTTGAACTTGTGTGTCCACCGGCTTGCATTGTCAGGTGGTGGCAGTGACAAGAAATGTGTTTACATAAGTGCACCAGCTGTGACATTTCCCAAACTGGTCTGCTTTATGAATGCCTTGGTCACATCATATTTAGACTATTACAATTTGCACCATGTAGGACTCTCCTTGAACAGCATCCAGAAGCTTCAACTGGTGCAAAATGCAGTAGCTAGGCTTCTAACTGGTGCATGGTATTGAGATCCTATTGCTCCAATACTGAAGGCCTGCACTGGTTACCACCAGTTCTTTTCCAGGTTTAATTCAAGGTGTTGGCTTTAATCCTTAAAATCCTAAATGGCATAGGGCCTGGCTATCTGAGGGACCACCTGTCTCACTATAAACCTGTCCAGTTACTAAGATCTGCAAGAGAGGCCCATTTGAGGATACTGCCACTTGCAGGCACCTACTTGACCTGCACTTGTGAGAGGGCTTTTTTCTGCGTCATTCCAATATTATGGAAAGCCCTTCACTTGGAGCTACAATCAGTCCCCACTCTCTTTGCTTTTAGAAAATGTGTCAAAACACAACTTTTTAAAAATTCACTTACTAAATTAGCCTGTTAGTAGTGTTTTTAGTGATGGTTTATTATTTTTTTAATGTTTTTATGATACAGTTGTTTGTATTGCTTTTTATCTGACCTACCATGCCTAGGTGGTTTTTTGCAGAAAGGTGGCATAGAAATACTATAAACAAACAAACAAACAAACAAACAATAAACACAAGCAGGCAGCGCTATTGCCTTCAGGTTTTGCTTGTCTTGCTTGCTTCTCATAGGCAGCTGGTGAACATTGTGGGAACAGAATGCTGGACTAGATAGGCCTTTGTTCAGATGCAGCAAGGCTCTTCTTATGCTCTTACTTGGAGTCAATCGGTCTTTCTACACTACTGCCCCATTCAGCTAGAGGTGCAACGTGCGCAGAAACGGAATTCCATACGCGTATTCCCAGCCGGTGGAACCACATGCACCCACAGATTCTGCATCTGTGGTTCCCTTCTCTGATCCAAAGGCAAGGATGGAGTGATCCAGGCACTGGCTTCAGCACAAACATATACACACACTTTCCAGCTCCACCAAACAACTGTTTCAGCTATTTTGAAAGAGCTGTTTGTACTGCCCTGAGTGCTCTGCCTATACTCATTTGGAATGGGGGACAGGGCATCTATTCCACTCCAAGAGGAAAAGTCAATATAAATGAATGCAGATAGTAAGAAATGAAAAAGAGAAGCCGCTTTTTTTTGGGGGGGGGTCTATCAAGAGATAGTAACAAGAGATGTAGACTTGATTTTATCTATGCAAGATCCCTGCAAATTAAAATTTTAATGAATGTACTTATGATGCATAAGCAAAAGAATATTAAAGCACCAATATAATTTTTCATTTTATTAAAAGTTTGGAATTGTGTTGTTGTTGTTTTTCTCAATTCTACAGTGCAGTCAAGGAAGGATATTAGCCATTATTATTATTATTATTATTATTATTATTATTATTATTATTAGTGAGTTTTGCATATATTTAGAGAGCAATCTACATACGCAGTGTCACTGGGGAGTAATGCAGGCAACAAATTATAAGAGCACAGAAAGGATTGCTGTGGAATGTGTCAAGCATCTTAAAAACTGTGCAGAATACCCCTTTTTAATGAGGTATTAGACATTGAGAGAAAATAGCAGAACAGATTGCTGGAAATAAAACAATAAATGCTAGATACATATATATTTTTCTAATTCCTAAGGAAAGCACTTTTCCATTTTCCAAGGCCTGGATGGAGGCAGGCATTTTGGTCCCATAAACAATACATCCCAGTATAAGGGAAACTGTCTCAATTTCTCTCCACTGTTATTGGGAGTGCAACCAAATCCCACTCCAACCAGCAAGGGCATATAATACTGACCTACCTCACAAGTTTATTATAAGGATTACTTAAGGGTCCAGGCTTGATGTGACAGGGGCAGAGCCCTGTGCTTAAACATGAATCTGCCCAAATCACACGATGCCGGAGGTGCAGGACTGGTGTCGCATTTTACATACTCGGGCAGCTTCCAGAGCCCACCACTGATGCCTGCCATGGTGGGCCTTTCTTTTAAAAAGCATCTGAGTCCAGGAGCTGTCACTTTAGTTTCCCACAATGCCCCAGAGTGACACTTCGAGAGGGGAATTGTGGGAAATTAAAATGGCAGCTCCTGGACCCAGCTGCTACCCGCTGATGCTGCCTGTCACTGCCAGGTCATCCCGCCTATATTGTGAGGGTGGCACCAGAACATACTATGCCAAGGGCCACTCAAACCTGGAACCACCCCTGATTTTAATAGCAAAACAAATAATTAATGCCCTAACCCTTTCCTTAGCATCCCTTGCTATTAAAATCAGATTCCAGCCAAACACCTGCCCCATCATGTCTGTTTTGTCCCCAAGATAATGTATGTGAGGCACTTATATAGATGCTAATTATTCTTACTTTATATATATATATATATATATAATATGGGGAAACATAGAGAGACAATCAAGCCCCATTCCCAGAGTGCTGTAGTCTCTCTGGTTCCCAGTCATATTTGAAACAATACAAAGGGAAGAGGGAAAAGACAGACATGAGAAAAGGGAGGGGCACCTGTATTTTCAAGGAAGCCATTTTGGGGGCACGGGCTTGGAACTTCACTATCTATTTTCCATAATTGTGACCTGCTGGCCAGGATTATATGATGATATATCTACTCTCTCTACCACCACCACCCCTTCTCTCTTTCTACTAGTTTTATATGAAACAAATAGCCGCTTTCCCTTTTGGCCTTGAAAACTACAAGGGAATGGGATTATTACTGAAGAACATTTAGAGCAATCACTGTAATACTATAAACAACATGGACTGAATTTATTTCCTGTGATCAGGTCGAAGTAGCGAGGTTTCATCTTCAGGTGTATTATAAATCGTTCCTAATGCAGTCTGGTACGCTCAGGAAACTGCAGGTGTCAAGGCAAACGTTTTAATGTATAACCTTATTATACATAAAAATATATTGCAAACATATACAATGACCTGGATCATTTTTTTCCCCCTTACTTGATATCATTTATTCTGCATGGATCCTTGTTAATGGTTTTCTTTTGCAGCTAGACATAGTGATTATACGAGATGGTATGCATGACATATTCAATTTCCTTTTAACTGTTTTCTTTGTGTGCGCTCCCATTTTAAGGGCACTCATTCGACTGCACCAAAAAGTACACGCTTTTGTTATTTTCAAATGCAGACCCACTCCTAGACTGGTTGAAATGAATACAGGGGGAAAGAAAACAACATTTTCTTCTTTGGCTATTTGGGAGGTATAGAAATGTAAGAAATAAATAAGTTTAGAAATATTAATAATGAACATACACATTGCTTCACAGGGAAAGTGTCAGGAAGTGGTGTGAGGCAGGCTTTCGACCCCTTTAGCATCAGCTATCGCACCACAGAGTGCTTCCAGACTAGGGATTGGATCCAGGCTTAGTCATACTTAGAGTAGACCCACTAAAATAAATGGGACTTAAGTTAGTATTTGAGAGGAGAGGCAACGATGGTAAAATTAGTTCCCTTTCCTCAAAATCAACGTTAAAAGTGTCTGCCTATCACAAAAATTCCTGCACCTGCCTCTCTACAATCGGGTAGGCTTAATCCCTGAGAAGAGGCTACTGTGCCTATAAGATTCATCCAGTTCTGTCAAGACATAAAAAAGTTATCACCATTTGTTAATTTCTCCATAATAGTGAATGAGAACTCACGTGACACTTCGGAAAACTGAAGTAAGGCTCTGCCATGGATATGAATCAAAGTAGCCCCTCTCCAAAGCAGGTTCCAAAGCAATTATTTTTTTTAATGCTGCACACACCCCTAACTGCAACACAAAAAGTGTTTAGCACAATTGTTTTAACTGTTTTTCAAAGCTAAACATGCTATTAATTATATTAGGTGCATTGCTACTCTCCTGCCAACATGGCTATGTTATGGCCACTAATGTAGATGGAGCATAGTGGGATGTACATATGTACACACACACACACGGCCAATCACCAACAAAGAGGAAATGCATTTCCCAAAAAAGAGAACAGTAATTTGCATAAAATCTGCATCCGCTAATTTCTACGTATAGAGGCAAATTTGGAGAGAATTTTTATAATTTAAATAGAAATACAGTCGATCTTAACTCACCATAATGTGGCTAGGTGACCTACGTGTGTGCCTGGCCTGCCTGTTCAGTCTGTTTTATTCAGGCGCTGTGGATGGGCAACAGTTCTTATTGTTACCTTTAAACTGGAATTATACAGGACAGCCCTTCAAATCGAGGGTGCCTTCAAACAGAGTGCCTTCTGTAAAAGAGGACACATAGCCACCTTCACACACACACACACACACACACACAAAGTGCAGGAAGTTAGCTGCAATTCCTGCCAAAGTGTACTTGTCAAGGTGTAGAAAATTAGCTGCAATTTCACGTGTGCTTTACAGTGGAAGAACAATGCCTGGGAAGTACTGGAAGTTTGCTACCTGGAAGCACCTACTTGTTCCTTCCTTCCCCTCTTTAGCTCTTAGTTACCGGTACTCCCTGACCAGAGAGAACCACAGAGCTGCCTCCTTCTTGGCATTACCAATCCGTTATCCTTTATATGCAGCTGTCTGAGGATGCTCCTTTCCTGTGTCCCTTGCCTTACTCATGGATAGACCCTTTCTCCCAAGCAGGCTGTTGTTCATGCAGTGGCCTCCTTCCAGCTCAATGGAACTGGACATCTGGGAAAGCTTATCACCTCTGTGGCAGAATGGCCACTTTCCATATGATTCCTCTTTTAACAACTACCCTTGTAACAGAACCTGTGTTCCCATATCTGGAGGCTTTGGCAGTAGGCTGCCTTCTGAATGCCCACAATAAGTTAAACAAGAAAAAAAAAAAAGGTTTATTATACAGTTTCTATAAATCCATACCAACACAGAGGGAATCATATATATCGAGCTATGTAACAAGGCAAAGGGGGGGGGAATAATTTAAGACAACCCTTAAAAACCCATGAAGTTCTTCATCTACTATATAAATGTGAAAGTTTGTACGTTTGTACATACGTATGTATGTCCGCACGGCTCGCGTGCCTCGCCTTGGCTCCTACATGGTTGGACGGATCTGCCCCAAACTTGGCACGCATACTCTCCATCACCCAAGGACAAAGACTGCTGGGTTCAAATATCCGAAAAACCCTTGCCGCGCCTGTACGGCCCAAAATGGATGAGAGCCAATGGTGTCACTTGGAATGCTCACAGGGGCCATTCAGGAGCGGTTATGCAAATCGCTCCAACGGCATTTAGAATGTTGAGATATGCACTGCCACAGGGGCCCAATCAGGAGCGGATATGCAAATCTCTCCTAGGTCCAAATAGAATGTACATATGAACTGCAGCCGGGCCCTACATGGGTGCGGAGGTGAATTTCGAACAAACAGTGCCTATAGGAAAATGACGACCCATGCAACACCATTGTGTAGTCCCGGGGGGGAGGGTAGCAGGGATTTCATTGTGTGGTCCCGGGGGGGGAGCAGGGATTTCATTGTGTGGTCCCGGGGGGGGAGCAGGGATTTCATTGTGTTGTCCCGGGGGGACACACACAGGGATTTCATTGTGTAGTACTGGGGGGGGGGAACAGAATACGTTGTGCAGTCCCGGGGGGGAGCATGGATTTGATCGTGTGGTCTCAGGGGGGGGGGACAGGGATTTCATTGTGTGGTCCCAGGGGGGGACAAGGAATTCATTGTTGCATAGTCCCGGGGGGGGGGGAAGCTGGGATTTCATTGTGTAGTCATGGGGGGGAGCAGGGATTTCATTGTGCAGTCCTGGGGGCGGGGAGCAGGAATTTCACTGTGTAGTCCCAGGGGAACAGGGATTTCATTGTGTAGTCCCGGGACAGAAGGGATTTCATTGTGCAGTCCCGGGGGAAAGGGAGCAGGGATTTCATTGTGTAGGCTGGGGGGGGCAGGGATTTCATTGTGTAGTCCTGCAGGAGCTGGGATTTCATTGTTGTGTTGTCGTGGGGGGGGGGAGCAGGGATTTCATTGTGTGGTCCTGGGGGGCAGCAGGGAATTCATTGTTGTGTGGTCCCGGGGGCGGGGAGGAGCTGGGATTTCATTGTGTGGTCCCGGGGGGGGGAGCAGGGATTTCATTGTGAAGTCCTGGGGGGGGGAAAGCAGGGATTTCATTGTGTAGTTCCAGGGGAGCTGGTAGTCCCAGGGGAGCTGGGATTCCAAGGGATTCCAAACAGCGGACAGCTACCTTAAGGAATTTTGAGCAAATAGTGCCTATAGGAAAATGACGACCCGTGCAACGCTGGGTAAAAAAAGCTAGTTCACTGATAAATGTTCCTATATCACTTCCCACTGTTTGACATTAAAGTCATATATTGACTCATTCTGAAACCCAAATGATTAGTGGGGGAAGCAAAAAAGGGAACACAAAGTCATCTCCCAAAGGCAATAGATAAAATACAGGGTATGTTATTGGGAAACTAGGATCTTCTGTATGACCAAAACGAGTTAATAAGTAGTATCCAATGTTGTGCTGGTAGGTACTAACATTGCTCTACTGCAGGGCTCTCCAACCTTGGGTCCCCAGATGTTGCTGGCCTACAGCTCCCAGCATACCCGAGCCAGCATGGCTAATGGCAAGGGATTCTGGGAGCTGTAGTCCAGCAACATCTGAGGACCCACGGTTGTAGAGCCCTGCTCTAGTGTAAACCAGTGCTTGTGTAATCTAATTAGTGAATGGCAAAAAGTGGTGATTTGTTGATGAAATTCAGCAACATGTCAGCGAAAAGAGGCAATTTTACTTCAAAACAAAGTGCTACCCTAAAAGTTCAGAAAGAAACACCAATTCTTGTTTTCCCAGATCTCACACCTGCTGTTGAATCCCAAATTATGGCCTTTAGCTTAGAAGGCATTTCAAACATTGTAGACCATCATGAATAATAGGTCTATCAGTGGCTATCAATTACACATTACATATTTTTGTGTCAAAGAGATAGTTCTATTAAAAATAAGTGCATATGAGACTTATGTGTAGATAAGATGCCTGTGATTAAGGCTCAGCTGAGAAAAGTGTATTAATGCTTAAGTTTTGAGAGGGGAAAACTATTTTACAAACTGAGAGAAGAGCAGAGTCCTAATAAAAAATAATAATATAGAAATGGGTCTTGATTCCTTTGAGGGGGGACCCCAGATGGAGGACAATAGTAGCAATGTATTAAATGAAAAGGGGGGGAAAGGTTCACTACAATTAGCTGGACCTCAACTAGAACTTAGAAGAGAAAAAAGAGCCTAAGGTCGACATCCAAAACTGAATTATTTGATAGATGAAAGTTACAGCCTCTCTATTTTATGCTTCTCACTAGCTAAACAATTAAGATTTTTGTTATTAGCCATCTGTTACTCCTTTTTCTTAAACAGAAATTGAAGAACAGAACGTTCTGTCTCTGCAACATATTTGACTCACTACAATATGTTTACCCTTGAAATATGGCACTTTTTGTTCTAAGCAAATTGCTGGGATGGTGTAAAAGCCGGAACGAACTGAAACAGGCCGGAACAGTTCCTTTATAAATTAGTTGATGCCAAAACCAGACATACAAAAAGAATATTGAAGAACTGAAACCCATCCAACACTATACTTTTACTAACCCCTTCATACCTAGAAGTGATCTGGAACAGAATGCAATTCTCCCGGAATGCAAATCTCCAAGTTTGCCAAACCAACCAAATTCACCGGTCACATACAACTAGATGGGATTGATGCAATAAGACACAAAGCTTCCACAGAATCCATATTCTAGGATGCATTCTAGACAATAAATTGTATTTGATAAAAAAGGGCCTGGAACACCAACTTCCGAGCTAGTCCAGTCAACCAAATTCACTAATCCCAAAGGATTGGGATGGATGTGATGCAATCAATAAGCCACAAAACAACCACAGATACCACATTCTGGTACCTGTTCCAGGCAATAATTAGTGTTCCAGGCAATACATAGCTTTCTGGAAAAAAAGACCCCAAACAGCAACTTATGAGGAAATAAAACCAACTCAATTCTTATGGCATATAGGACTAGATAGGAATGATGCCATAAGCCATGAAACAGCCACAGAAATTATGTTCCAGTACCCATTCCAGGCAATGAACTGTATTATCTCAATATGGCCTGGAACACCAATTTCCAAGCTCTCCAAACTGACAAAATGTTATAAGTAACATTGAACCAAAAGGGAATGATACTGTAAGCCACCACCAAACCTGCACAGAATACATGTTCCATTACCCATTCCAGACAATAAATGGTATACTGGGGGTGGGGGGATGACCTTTTCTGGAATAACTATTCTTCCCAGGAATATGGATTCTGGAACATGGATTCTGTGGGGGGGGAGTGGTTTATTGTATCTATCCCTTCTAGTTATGTGTGACTGGTGAATTTGGTTTAGTTTGGCTAACTTGGAAGTTTGTGTAGCAAGCCATTCCATTCTTTTCCAGGTGGCTTCATAAAAATGTAACAAGGAATGGGTTTCCATTCTTAAATGTTCTGCTCATGTGTCCTTGGGTGCTTCCAAATGACGTTTTGATTGCATCATCACCCTGTCTCACTCATGGAATTTTACAGAGGGGCCAGATGACATCATCTTCCACTTGTAACACTCCATGTTTTCCCATCACTTCCATCTTTTTTCTTCCCACAGAAAATCCGTTAAGGAAGACAACATGGAATATCTGCACAATGTGTTCCAGTTATTAACACTAGGATCCAGTCTAGAGGTATTTTGCTTCCTTAGGCAAGGTACAATTTTGCCCCCTCCCCCGCCCCACACTGTTCAGTTCCTGAACATCATAAAATGGGTTCATCGCGGGTGGGGAATCCATGATTTTCTTGGGATATTGATTTCTTCTGTTTTTAATTTCTTTAACATTGCAACATTTATCAGTGTTACTGCACACCCATATTCCCACATATAAGCAGCTGGAAGCAAATGAAATTTTTAAAAAGTAACTATTGAACATCTGCATCAAAGTCTACGTAAAGAAATAAATACACCAAAATGAAGATTGGAATGAAGACTTCCTAAAATAGTATATTTAAATATATCGCTGCACATTTTTTTCTTAATATAAACTCGATGGGTAACGATTGCATCAACATACGAATGACACTGCCCGGTGACCAGCATAATCCTTCAATCCTTGCATAGTGGAACAGCAGAAGTATTGAATGGTGGCTTGTTTTTATTCCAGTTGCAGTCCTGACTACACTAAATCTGTCAGTTCCACCAGTCTTGGAAGTTCACGTTTTAATACAAATTCAACTTCTGTCAAATAAAAAATTGTCCAGTTTTGGAATTACCGTACATTCCAACCATCACAACTGGACATAAATGAGGCAGATTCAGTTCATCAGCAGGTATGCACCAGCTTTGCAGTGCTCATCTGCGTTTGCAGAGAGAATGGAAAGAAAGAGGCGAGACACAAAATGTTGGACAGAACTTGGGCCACCTTTATTAGCGTCAAGAAAATGAGATCTGTGGAGGGTAATGTCTGTGCAGGAGTCTATCTTGCTCATGATAAGCAGATGAATCGACCTGCAAGCAACTTAGACGAATTCCACCCTGCCTGTGAGAAGGGTGGGACAATTCTCTCCCACCCCTTCCCCCAGGCCACACCTTCCCCAGGCCACACCTTCCCAGATGTGGAGGGTGGCCCTTCCTGACTCACCCCCTCCCGGTGCCACACAACTCTGGGCGGATGATCCAGGACACTCACTAGGGCCACCTGTACCCTGCTCATGGGTCACACACAGCCCTGAGCTGCAAGTATCAGGACTGACCAGTCACCATAAAGTTGGGTGTTCACTAAATGGTCTCCCTACCGGATGGATCCCGAATTTCCCGTACATCCCTGCCAGGGTGACCGATTGAACCGACCAACCTGCCTAACAGTAATGAAGGCCAATAACAAATTAATTGACCTAACCAGTGGTCCCCTAAGGAGTACCAAGGTGAAGTCATCAGTGTAGAATAGGCAAAAAAAAACCCTGTAGGCTAGACCAATTTGCCTACAGGTAAAAAATTCCTACTCAGCCCCCAAAAGGATGACCAGCAAACCTACATGAAAACAGGGCGGGAGGTTGACTGCAGCAAGAAGGACAAAGAGGGAGAGGCAGGGGAGAGCTGGGCTAAATAAGCTCCACCCCCACACTGGCATGACATGCAGATGTACATGTGCCCACTGTGTCTCCACTCCCTTCTGCCTCTCTGCAAATGTGTCCTAGGCCGGCAGGAGAACATTCTTGCTATTTTAGTTCACCTTCACACATGACCATCTACCTTTCCAGAACCAGGACTCACTTTTAGTCGCAAGCTGCAACATTTACAGAGCAATCTTATATATGTCCAAGAGAGGCTCGGTTGGTGGCAACAAGGAGGAGGGCCTTCTCAGTGGTAGCCCCCCAGTTATGGAATCAGCTTCCCACTGAGACCCGCCTGGCGCCAACCTTACTATCTTTTCGGCGCCAGGCTAAGACTTCCCTCTATGCCAAGGCATTTAGTTAGGAGCTTGGAATAGCACGGAGGGGGTTGTCACCTGTAGGCTCAGTTTTATTGGCTTTTGTATTGTTATTTTAAACTGTATTTTTAAATTTGGTTTTTAATTTTTTAAACTATTTTGTATGTTTTTTATTGTTGTTTTTATGTATAGAGTGTTGTGAACCACCCAGAGAGCTTCGGCTGTGGGGCGGTATATAAATGAAATAAATGAAATGAAATGAATGTCTATTCAGAGTCAGGAAGGGCCACCCTCCACATCTGGGAAGGTGTGGCCTGGGGAAGGTGTGGCCTGGGGGAAGGGGTGGGAGAGAATTGTCCCACCCTTCTCACAGGCAGGGTGGAATTCGTCTAAGTTGCTTGCAGGTTGATTCATCTGCTTATCATGAGCAAGATAGACCCTCCACAGATCTCATTTTCTTGACGCTAATAAAGGTGGCCCAAGTTCTGTCCAACATTTTGTGTCTCGCCTCTTTCTTTCCATTCTCTCTGCAAACGCAGATGAGCACTGCAAAGCTGGTGCATTAAATTCAATGGGGCTTACTTCCAGGAAAGTGGGTTTAGGATTGTAGCCTTGTTCAATCTATCTATCTATCTATCTATCTATTTATTTTATTTTATTTCTATACTTCCCAATAGCCAAAGCTCTCTGGGTGGTTTACAACAATTCATAAAAATGCAATAAGAATACAATATAAAATACAAACAATAAAAACATCATTAAAAGTTCACTATTGAAATTTAAAACTTATTTTTTTTGTATTTTGTATTATGTTTACTTTATCTAACTCTGACCTATCTTTTCCACCATCTGGCTTTCTGTTTCTCTTCCTCTCTCTCTCTCTCTCTCTTTCTCTCTCCAAAAGACTGTTGTACCATTGCTGGTGCATACATTTTTGTGAACCATCCAGAGAGCTTTAAGAAATGTAAAAATAAAATAAATTGAACCCTAAGAGGAATTATCTCAGGGCTGTAACCACATTGGATTGGGTTGGGATGGAGTGGAAAGCAGAACTTTCTGCTTTCATTTTAAAAAGTATCTATCTCTCCTACATGTAGAAATGTAAGGGAAAGCGTAAGTATTCCACCCAATTGCTCAGTAACAAAAAATAAATAAAATTGCCCAGTAAAAAAAAAAAATAAGGTTCCCACTTTCCAGCATTCTGCTCCCATTAGTGCAAAGCCGCTGGGCTAACAGACAGGATCTTGAAATGTTATAGAATTATTTTATTCTGGTAGTAATAATTTAACTTTATTAACCACTAGCTGTTGCCCGCGGCTTCGCTCGCGTGGATTTTAGGATTTGGTACAATTGTTTTTAAAAGAAACATGAGTTTTTTGTCCAAACTGTATGAAATTTAATTTATAGGTTGATGTCTTAACGTAATAAGCAATGTTTATTACAGAGGAGCCTATGCGGCTACGCCCCACACACAACAGTCATTCAGTCAGGCAGTCATTTAAAAAGTTTCCCTCCCTTGTCACAGCCCTAGAGAACATTCTAAATGGTCTAGGGGAGATTTGCATACCCACTCCTATTGTAAGTGTCGTATGGGCTACTTTCATAACTGCTCCTATTGGCTCCTGCAGCAATTATGAGGTGAGGCCAATTTGCATAACTGCTCCCCTGTTGTTTTGCCCATAGGGGATATGAGAGTGGGGCAATTCCCCCCCTTTTTCACCCCCTTAGGGATGGAATTTCCAAAATTTGCATATGCAATGTTTTATCCTGTGGGCCTGAGCCCTGGATTTTTTTGGTACCTAGCACCACCCCTGATCTAAACAACACATCTCTTGGACAGAGCGGCAGAGGAATAGAACAAGAGGCAGAAGAAAAGAATTTGTTGCTACAAAGCAGAGAGAGGAAACCAGCTCAGTTGTGCCTGCCCCATGGCTCATGGCTGCTTTTGCCTCCAGCCTCCTCCCCCTGCCCTCAGGCACAGGCACTGCACGGCCCACTCTGTTCTCTCTCAAGCAGACAGCAGAGGTGTGGAGGCTGCTGCCTCCCTCTCCACCTCTGGGTGCTCCTCCCTCCATGGTGCAGCTTTAGCTGCTTGCTCACTCCTCTTCCCCTCCCAGCCCTTGATGGCACAGTTACCGGGCAGGGGGGATTGGCTGGCTGGTGCCCTGGTTACTTCCCCTCATCCCCTGTGAGTGAGAGAATGTGAAGAGGAAATGGCAGCTATGGAGGGAAGGGGGCATGGAGGGAAGGGGTGTCAACGCGGGGAAGTCTACCACTTGTAGAGCAGACTTGGTGCTCATTGGCTCCTGGCAGGGAGAGGAGAGTGCAGAAATGCAAGAGGTGGCAACCACATGCTACCCCTGGAGTTGAAGACTGGGGCAATCACCTCCTTCCCATACTCCTCATGGCAGCCCTGCTAGGACCCCTCAGTCTGGAAGCACCCTCTAACTGTGTTAGACTCTTAACACATCCCACTGTTTTTTTATATCAGTTTTATTTATAAACAGGCCATTTGGGCCCATCTAGTTCTGTTCTGGCTTTTATGCTGTCCCCAGGTTGCTTCGGATGGTATCATCTTACTCGTGGATAGATATTTGTGCGTGTTCAGGAGTGTGTCCTTAATGGCCCAAGACCAGGGGACAAAGGAACAAGGGTCCGCCATGAGGGAAGGGGCCAAAAGAGGTGAGCGGCTGCCTCAAGGTTTGAACTATGCTGAGAACAGTAGCCCGGCTATAGAGAGGGTGGGTAACAACTGTGCCTTTCCAGCAATTAACCCAGGAAGAGTAAAACATGATCTATGATCTTGGAAACACTCCCACCACCACCACCACCACCAGGAGCAGTGACTATAGCCAGTGTATGAGCAAAGGCCTACTCATGATTTAGGAATGTGGAGAGTGATCCTCCTTCCTAAAGGAGGAGGGCAAGCACTGGTGCAGCCTTGGTCAGGCAGCGGTAGGGGACAGAAGGAGTGGTGTGCCCTGCTTCATTGTTCTCATGATATACCTGCGTCCAACGGCCATGATTCAACTATCTCTTTGTGTGTGGCCCTGTAAAATGAGCCACAATGGTGCCAGTCAGCTACCTGATGAGGAGGGGGAACAAAATCCAGCTCCTATGCCTACGCAGCCGACGTGCTTGGTGGCAGCTTGTTTGATAGGCCTACGTGCGTTCAGTCTTAGCTGCTGGATTGGCTTGGGAAATCAGGGTCTGATATGCAGTTCCCCCAGCCGGCTAAGGAATGAGAATCACTGGGCTGCCGAATATGTTGTTTTTGTTTGTTTTTAAATTAAACGCGGACATAGACTAGTTGATTTGCTGAGATAAGGGGTAGTTTCTTTTTATTTATTCTATTTCTCCCCCCCCCTTCTAATTCTGCTCCAGCTGAATGGTTATTCTAAACAGGAGCTACACAGCAAACAGCTGTACCAGCTGTGAAATCCAATCAGAAGAACAATGGGGCTAAATCACCCCTCCCATGGCACCCTGTTCAGTTTTAAACTGCTGATCGCAATTGTGATCCTGCAGAATGATGATGACGATGAAGATGATGATGACGACGACGACGATGATTGGAAACCATTTAAATTTTTTTTAAAGTATTTGACATTTCAGGCACACTTTAATTTCTTGCAACATTCCAGAAATACACCTCCGAGTGGCCAGAAGATCCATGCTTAATTTGTAAGCATTTTTGTGTGCATTTCTCCTAATACATGCATTTTTGTATGCACTTCTGCCTAATATACACTCTTTTTTTTTTGCAGTCAACATTCCTAATATAACACACATTTCACATTTTCATTAATATACACATTTTTGTATGCACGTCTCCCATATATACACATTTTTGTATGCATTTTTTATTGGAGAATTCCATTGAAAAATTTGGGGAAGTGCAAATTTCAAAGGATAATGGACTTTCGGTTCGTGTATTGATTGAAAAGTGTAGAGTTAGAAAAGTTCCCATTAAAATGTACATCAAATGAATTTCTCCCCCATCCCGAACTCGGGCCTCTGCTTTCTTCTGTTCCTCTTTTTCCCTTTATAAGTTCTTGCCAGTGTCAAAATTTCACCTGCAAGCTCCTTGGGGCAAGGACTTCTGTCTTTGCCTGTATTACGCTATAAAGTGCTGTGTACACTGATAACATACTAATAATAACAGCAACAACAAGACAAGCAGCGCGCACACATTTGCCTGGGGCATACCAGGAACACAGAGCCAGTGCAGCGTGGTGGTTAAGAGTGTTGGACTGGGACTCAGGAGACCCGGGTTCTAGTCCCCGCTCGGCAATGAAGCTCACTGGGTGACTTTGGGCCAGTTACTGACCCTCAGTATAACCTACCCCACAGGGTTGCTGTGCACATAAAAGGGAGAGGAGGATGATTATGTAAGCCACCTAGGGTTCCTTGGAGGGAAAAGGTGGGATATAAATATAAATATAAAAATAAAATAAACACAGACATCTGCCTTGTATTGAGTCAGACCGTTGGGCCATCAAACTCAATATTATCGACTACACTGCCTGTCAGTGGGTCTCCAGAATTTCAGAGAGGGGTCTTTCCCAGCCCTCCCTGGAGACTGAATCTGAGACTTTTTTCATGCAAAGCTTTTGCTCTACCACTCAGCTATGAAGAACTTCACACTTAGGGCCTTGTCTTCAGTATACACCAGCAGCTCTTTCCTGGAACATATGAATGAAGCATCTCCTTTCCCAGAAGCTAGGGCAACACCGGCATGTGAGGAGCCACATATGCCCTTGTCCCACAAGGCCAGTGGCTTCTCAAATCGCTGTTGTGGCATGAGAAGGGACTGCACTGCAGAGGCTCCTATGCCAGGAAGATGATACGAGTAGTTGGCCAGCCAGGTGTGTGGGATTTCCAGGTTTCTATGAAGGATACTGGAATCAGAAATATAGTGCAAGCCAGGCAGTTATAAGCTTAGCAGGGATTATTCTGTAATCAGAATCTAATGCTTAAATTCCGGAGGGGGGGGGTTAAGCTTCTGTCTGTTCTTGTCCACAGATTGGATTGGTTTCCAGATCGCCAACCCTTTCCCCACAGTTTAAGGTCACGTGGGATTGACACATAAGAGAACAGACACATGATATAGCCCGGCTCAGGCATTCCACATCCCAGGAGGAGGAGGGAGAGCGAGGCCACACTTGCCAGCCCCACCTCCTCTGTCACACTTCCAACGGCTCAGCCCAAGCCGATGCTCCATGCATCGGGGCTGAATTGCTGCAGTGGGCAGCCTGAACTATGCGTGCACACTTTCCCGCACAATTTAGAACCCTGATCACGGAAGGTCCTAAATAGTGTAGGCTCCCCCTACATGAGTTCATTCCCACCACCACCACCACCACCACCACACACACACACACGGAAGGCAGCAGGGGCCAGGCTGCGCGGAAAACAATGGCTGGGACAGGGCTAACAGCTCTTTCTCCCCCTGTCAGAGTCTGGACAAAGATCTCCTCTCTGAAACTGCTGGTAGCATTTCAGCTCAAGGGAGTTAAACGTACCTGTCCTGCTCGATATGAGGTCTGCTCAGGCTGCGACTTACATAACAAACACTGTGCACGTTAATTGCATTCATGAAATTAACGTCCTGTCTAGTTTGGCCCTTTGCGTTCATGCGCAGTCAGTGGCATGCATGACGAGAGTCAAGATGCATCTGTGCACACCCACACACCCCTCGGAGATCTAACATTTAGGGCAAGGTTGGGCAACTTGTGGCTCTCAAGATGTTTTGGCCTTCAACTCCCATCATCCCTGATCATTGACTAAGCTGGCTAGGGATGATGGGAGTTGTAGGCTAAAAAACATCTGTAGGGCCGCAAGTTGCCCACCCCTGATTTCAAAATATAGGGGAAGGGTCTAACATGAAGTGTGGCAACTTTCCTGTGTATCTTAACTGAAGCTGGGCTGAAGTATTTGGCCCAATCTTTTTGGTTGGGTTTGAGGACCAAGGGTGTGGGGCAGGAGAAAACAGGCCCTGGATATAGTAGTAATCTTTGGGGATCCTCAGAAATACATTGATTGTGGGGGGAGGCTTACCATAATTAAAAATAAGGTGGCTTTATCCTTTATTTTCCCTTTCTGGAGAAAAAAAAACCCCCAAACCCCCACTCCTTTCCACCACTTCAAGCGGCAGCAGGCTTGAAATTGCAGCAAAGTTATTTTCTTATTTAAGGAATAAGGGGAAAGGACAAAATCCTCTGTTGTCTCATTTTAAATAATGGTAATCTTGCCCCAGTAAAAATTGATGGATTTCTGAATACCTGCTCAAAAGTCAAACATTCCCACCCAACCCACACACACACTATGAATGGCCCTATGAAATGGGGGGCAGGGGATATTCATCCCCACTTTAATTTTAAACTTCTTAAAACACATTCCCAAATGTATAAAATGGGGACCATGATTTAGTAAGAGAGCGGCTTCTACGAAAGAGTGATTGCCCTAGGAAGTTGGGGGCCATTAGAACGTAGGCAAGGCGTCTCTGTCAAGGAGACAGAGGTGTGTGTGTTTCAGCACAATTTGTGTGATAAGGGGAAAAAAGAAAGAAGCCTTTTATGTGTATGTAAAAGCCAGCAATAATGCCGACAACAAGAAGGCCCAGAATTCATTCTCACAAGAGGCTTTGCTCCATGCAATCCTTCAACAAATGATTGGAACAGACGTGTGTTCTGAAAAGCTCCAATCAAAGGCCTTGTAGAACTGGGTGGCCTAGATATTAATAAGTATATCCATACTAATGATGATGAACCAGCTGTCCACGGAAAGGCTGATTTTAAAGCATATTCCATTTTATCATCCTGACAGCTCACATGAAGGCCCAGAGAAAAATAATTTCCATTTCTTGTGCTGGTGTCAAATTAGAGTTTTATTTAAAAGATAAGGGGGCAATATCAGAACATTTTACATTCCCATTTATATGACCTATTTCTTTAATACTTTTACATTAAGAACATTCTAACATGTGGAGGCCAAGGGCCAAATTCAGCTGTCATGTGTATGAAATTAAACCACGAATAATTCCACCGGTAGGAGACAGAATTAAAGCTGCTGTAACAGAGAGAGAGGGAATAATTATGTCTACAGAATGCTTTGGGGGAAAGAACAAGCTGATTTTTCTTGTGGCTATTAAAAAGAACTGAGGGCTACTCGCTGTGGTATATTTCCAGACATACAGGAAAGGGCTGTAACTTGGTGGCAGAAGACATGCTTTGCATGCAAAAGATCCCAGGTTTCAATCCCAGGCATCTCCAGGTAGGGCTGGAAAAGTTCCTGCCTGAAACCCAGAAGAGCCATGGCTGCCAGTCAGTGTCGAGAGTACTGGGCTAGAACAGGGTCCCCAACCTTTATGGGTCAGTGGATACATGTGGAATCTTAAGTGAGCATCATGGGTGCTCTCACAAAATGGCTGCCGTGCTAGGCACGTTCGTTCACAAAACATCCATTTTCCAGAAGGCAAACTGGTGAGACTATATGGAAACTAACTTGCCTAAGAACCTGTTGGAGGATATGGAAAGGAGTCGGTCCTATACTGGTTATGATGAAGCAGAGTTTTCCCCCTTATGTTCAGCCTGGTTATTGAAACTGGTTATCACCACGTGGGTTGTTAAACCCTGCTAAAAGGCTTTTAAAAAGGAACAGATTGTCCATACAAGGTTTAAAAGTAATAAAGACATTTATTAGTTTTACTTACAGTTTGTTTATTCATATATGCAGGATGCATATAGGCAGAATAAAGTCTTGGGTGTTAAGAGTCCACTTCATTGGAGATCACTGGCTGGAAGCCAGCTTAGACCGTGTGCCCATCAGGTTGGGGAGAGAGAGAGAGAGAGAGAGAGAGAGAGAGAGAGAGAGAGAGAGCTGGCCACAGAGAGGCTGGAAATAGGGCGGAGGGGTCACAAAACATGCACCCTGGGGATTGTTCAATTAGCCCTTTCCTCCCACTGTAACTAGTAGTTACATTACCTCGTTGATTTAAGCAGAGGCAACACTACGATTTCCAACAGAACCTACATAAAAGGCAGAGGTGGGGTTTGAGTTCCAAAACAGAAAACCACTCTTTTGAACCCAAATAAAAATGGCACTGGAAGGAGCATTTTGCTTTGCAACAAGCAAGCCTACCCATTTAAAACAAAACAAAACTAACAAAATCTTAAGAAATAAAATAAAAGTCAGGAGGGCCAGGGAACCATGTGGATGTGCATTTCTGATGAGCTGCATCGGGAAGCTCGCAAAAAATTAGAAATTCACTTAGATGGCCAATTTTGGCTGTTTAAATGTTCTCACCCAGCTTGAGAGGAGAGGAGGCCAAGGCACTGCCAGGATTCCTCATTGCACGGCGGGGCATTGCTCCATAAGAGGCGCCTACATAAAATTTATGTAGGCGCCTCTTATGTAGATTTATGTAGGCACCTCTGTCCCAGCTTGCTGAAAGGCTCAGGAGGAGCTAATATGGTAAATCCATTTTTAAAAACTCAGCAAAGTGAATTTCTCAGCCATCCCTTGTAGTACAGGACTGTGAGCACGAGGAGTAGCTGTACACATTAGATGAACACATTTGTGGGCTGACCTCCATTTCTCCCCCCCCCCCACCATAATTTTATGTTGGTATACATACATGGATTTGGATGAGCTCCATTCCTTGATCCCGCTAGATATCCCTCCCTCCCTCCCTCCCAGGTACCAGAATTAGGTCTTGCAGAAGCTGGTAGCTGCAGCCTGACCCTGGCAGCTACTCCTTACACGCATTGAGAGCCAGTGTGGCCGCGTAGTGGTGAGAGTGCTGGACTGGGACTCGGAAGATCCGTGTTCTAGTCCCCGCTCGGCCATGAAACTCACTGGGTGACTTTGGGCCAGTCACTCACTCTCAGCCTAACCTACCTCACAGGGTTGTTGTGAGGATAAAATGGAGAGGAGGAGGATTATGTAAGGATTATGCAGGAAAAAAGATGGGGTATAAATATAATAAATAAATAAATAAAATAATGGCTGCAGCGTGGAGCCCCTCTCTTGCTAACCTTCTGTCCAACATATCAATTCCCTTTTACCTGTCCTTTAGATAAATACCACTTGATTTATCTTTTGTTTCTCACACAGCACAAAATTGGCAAGACATTTTTCCACCATCTGTGCTGAGGGCATGTCTTGGAAATGTTACAGTGCTAGATTTCAAACTCAGGTGGATTTCAGCATGTTTGTTTGTTTGTTTGTTTGTTTTTCAATGGCCACGTAAATTGGCCCACAGACTTGTCTTCACAACTTTGCTACCGTGTGCTGGATTTTGAACATGTAAGGATAGGAGGACATTGATCACTTACAATTGAATCAGTGCTCCCATTCATTGTGCAACTGACGCAAGTATTTTCTCTCATTCCAAAATATTCTCCAACAAGTTTGCCTTAAGCTCTCCATGCCACCAATTCAATCTTGCTATTACCAATTAAAGTTGCCCACCACCACCACCATTTCGGGTGCAATGCTATGGCTGCCAGATGCTGTCTAGATGTCCATAGGATAATTCGGAGACCCAGCTCCGACCCTGGGAAAGCACTCCAAGGTCAGAACTGGGATTCTGAATTTGGGGCGCCCTCCACCCTGGCAGCTGGCACACGGTTCTTTCTGCACTGGCTGTGGTTCTGAAGTTTCAAGACTGACCTCAGAGCCGGTGCTGGGTGGGCATTCTGGGGGCGGGGGGCGGGGAGGGGAGGAGCAATGCCCCGCCGTGCAATGAGGAATCCTGGCAGTGCCTTGGCCTCCTCTCCTCTCAAGCTGGGTGAGAACATTTAGACAGCCAAAATTGGCCATCTAAGTGTTTTGGAGGGTGAGAGAAGCGCGGAGGCAATCCTTGCCTCCATGCTCCATGCTCCTCCTGCCCTCCATAGGAGGCCCAAAATCCTCCAGGTTCGGAGGGTTACAGGCAGCTGCACTGGATCGCGCTGCCCATCAACAAAAGCTTAATAGTGCAATCCTATACAGGTCTACTCAAAAGTGATTCCCAAAGGTTGCATTCCTCTCCACGTTCATGGGAGTAATCCCCATTGAACTCAATGGGGCTTACTTCCACGCAGACATGTATAAAATTATACTGCTAATTAAATTACCAATAAAACATAATCATGGTTTTAGAGATAACGTTATTCCAAACATCCTCTGATGATGTGGGGGGTTCCTCTCTTCTCTTCAGTTTTCTCGTTACCGTGGTAAGTATGAGCCTGCCTAAGGAATCAGACACAAGTCGCAAGGGCCTTCAGTCTATTTGTACCAAGAATACGCTGTTTTAAAATAACATACCATTCTTGGCCCTGCTTTTTCTTGAGAAACTTAACATATACCCACCACTTAAAGGATTCCTGCTAAGAAAATAGGCAGTCCTTCAATCAGGATTCTTTACAGAACATTTCCAGCTGATAAATAAATTACTAGGAAAGACAAAAATAATTAAACCCCCCACTGCATGCAGAATTCACTTATTGTGCTTTCATGTCACTGGGCAAAAATTTACAGAAAAGTCAAAGAAAATCACAGGCTATTTCACCCTAAGGCTATATTGTTGTTAAGAGAGCTGAAGTGGTTTGGGAGATGCATTGCTTCCCATTGTGCACACACATTTTGTCCCACTGTTGGATCAAATTGGATCAAATAGGTTCTGCAGGTTTGGGGGGGGGGATCTGCAAAACCTCTGTTCCTTAGAGCAAAAAGTTCAATATCACAATACAAGTAGTACTCTCCCTTTCAAACTGCCTTCAACCCTTTGGGGGGATATGATGATGATGATGATGATGATGATGATGATGATGATGATGATACATCACTGAGAGAGGAAGAAAATTCACTCACACACACACACACACACACACACACACACACACAAGCCATGGCTCTCTAATTAGAAAAGAAAGCCAAGAAAAATTAAAGGGGATACAAAAACAACAGATTGTTCTCTTCTTCAGATGCAGGGTGCAGCAGCATTCATTAAAAAGTTGGCATTGTGCTCTGCTTGTGAAAATTTGCCATCTCAGGAAGGAGGAGGATGAAAAACAAAGAGAAGGAGAAGCAACAGACAGTTGCCAAGTGGTCACGTTAGGGATGAAGTTATTTCACTCCTCTAGAAAGGGAAATGTAATACAAGGTGAACATCTCTTCCAAACTGAAAACTCCTTACAACCTTGGGCTGCCTCTCACTTGCATGCCAGAGACCCCCAGACTGTCAATGAACTTGGCATATCTGCAACAATATGGCCCTCACTTTTATTTACAGTATTTGTACACCGCTCCATATCTACGCAGATTCCAGAGCAGTGAACAATAAAAAGATAAAAACAGATAAAAGAGTAAAAACAGTGCATTAAAAACAAGGTAACATTAGAACCATGGCTGTTCAGCAAGGTAGGCTTCCCAGAACAAGGAGGTCTTCAGCAGGCGCCGAAAGCGACACAGTGTCAGAGCCTGCCTGACCTCCAGAGGCAGGAAGTTCCATAGAAATGGAGCCACCACACTGAAGGCTCTTCTCCTGGTGGACTCCAATTGGGCCAAAGGTCCATGTGGAACCACCAGGAGAATGTCCTCCGATGAACTCAGTGAGCCTACTCTGTGGAGGTGAGGGTGGCAAAGAGAGAATTCTTTTCCACCACCATTGCATCTTCTCAGTGTCGTCCAGCAGCACTTTTCCGAGTAGTCCGTGGCCTTTTACACTCTGGGTCAGCGAGAGAAATGGCAGAACCCTCGGTTGCATGCTGTGATGAGTTTGCACGGCACTTTGAAGATAAAGTCGCTCAAATTCGTCAGGAATTAGACACCACAATTAGTGCAGGTCCGGTTTTATTGGATGAATTTCAGTTATTGAGGCCTGAGGATGCGGACAAGGTGCTTGGTCAAGTCCGGTCGACCACCTGTGTGCTTGACCCTTGCCCGTCATGGCTTATTACATCAAATAAGGAGGGGATAACCGGCTGGGTCCAGGAGGTTGTAAACGCCTCCTTGAGAGAGGGAGTGGTGCCGGCCTCTTTGAAAGAGGCAGTGATTAGGCCTCTCCTCAAAAAGCCTAACCTGGTCCCGGATGATGTTAATAACTACAGGCCGGTAGCCAATATCACATTCCTGGGCAAGGTGCCTGAGCGGATGGTTGCTGGTCAACTCCAGGCACTCTTGGATGAAATGGACTATCTAGATCTATTTCAATCTGGATTCAGGCCTGGTTTTGGAACGGAAACTGCCTTGGTCACCCTGTGGGATGACCTCTGCTGGGAGAGGGACAGGGGGAGTGCGACCTGTTGATTCTTTTGGACCTCTCAGTGGCTTTCGATACCATCGACCATGGTATCCTTCTGAGTTGGGAGTTGGAGGCACTGTGCTCCAGTGGTTCCAATCCTACTTGGCTGGCCGATTCCAGAAGGTGGTGCTGGGGGATTACTGCTCTGTCCCATGGCAGTTATGCCATGGGGTGCCACAGGGCTCTATTTTATCCCCTATGCTGTTTAACATCTACATGAAACCACTGGGAGAAGTTATCTGGAGGTGTGGGCTGAGGTGTCATCAATATGCAGATGACGCCCAGCTCTATCTCTCCTTTTCATCTAATCCAGGTGAGGCAGTGGCTGTTCTGAATCAGTGCCTGGGCACAGTAATGGATTGGATGAGGGCTAATAAACTGAGACTCAATCCAGATAAGACAGAGGTACTGTTAGTGGGTGGTTCGTCTGCCCAGCTAAGTGATATTCAACCAGTTCTGGATGGGGTTGCACTCCCCCTGAAGGATCAGGTTCGTAGTTTGGGGGTGCTCCAAGTTCATGAGGCACACGTGAACTTGGTGGCACGGAGCAGCTTTTATCAGCTTAGGCTGATATAGCAACTGCATCCTTATCTGGACAGAAATAGCCTAGCTACAGTTATCCATGCTCTGGTAACCTCTCGTTTGGATTACTGCAATGCGTTATACGTGGGGCTGCCTTTGAAAACGGTCCAGAAACTTCAGCTGGTCCAAAATAGGGCAGCAAGATTGTTAATGGAGACTGGCCGACATGAATATATTATGCCAGTGCTTTCTCATCTGCACTGGCTGCCAGTCTGTTTCCGGGCCCGATTCAAAGTGCTGGTACTAACATTTAAAGCCCTAAACGGCTTGGGGCCAGGGTATCTAAAGGATTGTCTCCTCCCATATGTACCTGCCCAGACACTAAGATCTGTATCAGTAGTCCTTCTCCGAGAGCCCCTGCCAAAGGAAGTGAGGCAGGTGGCTACTAGGAGGAGGGCCTTTTCTGCTGTGGCACCCCGGTTATGGAATGAGCTCCCCAAAGAGGTTTGCCTGGCACCTACTTTGTATTCTTTCCGGTGCCTCGTGAAGACCTTTCTGTTCTCCCAGTCATTTTAATCTTGTAGTTGTTTTTAACTCCGTTATTGTAACTGCTGCTGCTAGCTCTGCTGTTTGTTTTTAATCTGTGGTTTTAAATTTTATATTTATTTTATATTGTATTTTATGGTTTTAACTGTTGTAAACCGCCCAGAGAGCTTCGGCTATTGGGCGGTATAAAAATGTATTAAATAAATAAATAAGCCACAGGCCTGTTAATGTGATTCTCCCCCCCCAAAAAAATGTGTTTGACAACCTACGTACATTTGAAAAATGCACATGAAAAATGTGTACATTTGAAGAATGCATACAAATATGCTTTAATCAATTGGAGAACAATGCATGCATTTCAAAGATGCACACAATTGATGCATACATTTGGAAAAATATACACAGATTTTCAGGGAAGAAGAAAAAAACACCAAAGCTTGCAATTTGATATGGACTCAAGGTGGAATGGAATGGGATTTAAAGTGGAATTTGGAGGGCGGGGAGGTGGAATTCGGGAAACTTCGGCTGGCTCAAGTTTTGCTGATCCGCACATCCCTATCATGCAGGATGGCTATTTATAGACTTTAGCTCTGACAGCTACATAGAACCTCCATGTTCCGAGGCAGTGTACCTCTGAACAGTAGATAGTGGTCTTGAACTGGACATTCTGGCAGGAGTGCCCTAGGAGTCTTGCCCCTTGTGTCACTATGACAGCTTGCAAGCAGAGGGCACTGCCAGCCTGATCTCTGCCTGCACTATCGCGTCACCACTGACCAGAAAGCATATTTCAGTTTTCATCCCAGGAGCAACCAGGTGAGGAATCCAGTAAGATCCCATCTAGCCCCATGAAGCTATTGACTGGCCAGTTTGAGCCAGTTGTCACCCCTCACTATGAACCCTCTGACCCCTTCCTCACAAGATGGCTGATTATGATCCTGAGCCTGCAATCCTCTATCCAGGCGCAGAGGCAGAGCTGGTCAGAGACTGACTCCTTGCTTAATTCCCTGCTAAACCGTCCACCTGCCTCCAGGGCCACCAACCCTGGCAGAGATATAAACATATGTTGCCTTCACGTTGCTTACCTGTGGCTTCCAGGAGGTATCTGGCTGTCCACTGTTTGAAACAGAATGCTGAATTAGATGGCCCTTTTGTCTGATTGGACAGAGCTCTTCTTATGTTCGAATGGAGGCACAAGTTCACACAAAGTGATGCCTCTACATGGGCACAGCATGGGCACAGATCTGGCAGACTTGTGTTCTGCAGAAGTGCTTGTGTGAGGGCTACTAGCTTAGGGATGGGGGAGAAATGTGTTCAGTTCACATTTAATATGGACTTGCCCAATTTCACACTTTTGAACCACTGTTCCCTGTCCCCTACATCCCAGCGCATGCCACTCCTGCCCCAACGAGGTCGGAAAAGGAGTTCTAACTTCTACTTGCATTCACTTGAACATGAGTAGAGCTCTCCGCACAATTGGGGACCCCAATAAGCACTGACTTGTCTGTCAAGGAACTCCTCTATGTCTTCCGCAGAACCCCTAAGAATTACAGGAAGGATTCTGAGCCATGCCCTAGATCAGGTGGATCTGGGGGTGATTTGCAATAGATCTCTTCTAAGGGCTTCTGACTCCCAATAGTTTAAAAACTGCAAGTAAAACTCCAAGGTTAAAAAATAATTATCTGCCATGGCTGACCTTGCACTAACCATTTCTTTCTTGGCCTCAGTGTTCTTCACCTGTAAAATAAAAATATCAGTTGGTTGCCTTCGGCTGAGTCTTTGTGCAGCTCTGCTGTCCAGTTTTAGTGTTGTGTTAGAATCCTGATCTGTCTTAGCTGAGGGCCATAAGTAACAGACATTACTAGAAAGATGCAACTGCTAGCAATGTCATGCCTCCATTTTTACTCTAGAGTAGGCACAGATTGGGCCCCCACGCGCCAGCAATTTCAATGGCAAAATAGTGATCCATAATAGTGACCCACACAATGCAGTAAAAGATCGGTAATGGTGTGCAAGCTGTCTCTCAAGCATCCTGTTGGGTATTAGTGATCTTCTCCTTGAGGAAGCCCTGATAAGCTTCCCAGGATCACCCCCATGAACACAGTTTGCATTACACCACTCTATGACTAAAGCCCACATGAAAGTCAAACCAAGTATGTTCCTTTTTAAAAGCCACATTGAATCAGACAGAAATAAATCCATGTCAGAAGGGACTGGGGGACTCTGCTGACTGTGATACTAGTACTAACATACACAGGGCTGTGTTATCAAACCTGGAGGTGAAGCTTCATGTATATGGAAATGCAATAAAGGTTTTTAAGGTAATTTATCAAATGTTTTAGTTCACGGCACGTTAGCATACAGGAGATTCTGCTTGCCATAGTTGGCTGTGCGTAAAGAAAATGTTTTGAGAGTAGAAAGTGAAGAGAAGAGAAAGAGGCCCGCTGTATTTCTAGAAGACTATATCAGCTGCCAGCAAAAGATGTTTCAAGGTTTGGTCTATGATGTCAGCCCTGACTTCTCCTTCTGAGGGTGTCAACTCTCTGATAAACCCGCAGCACGTACACTTGTAGGTTCCTGATCTTGCAGGCTCCTTGTCTGAGTTTCCATATGGCTGTTTCCATCAAGGCTGAACCCTAGCAGCTCGGTTCCAGAGTCACTACTAGGGAAGTTGGGGAAATCCAAACGGATTCACATGACTTTGGCTTTCGATGAATTCAACGCAGTGGACTGGCATCTCCCGAGTCATGCAGATTCCATGGACTTGCAGACCATGTTTCTTTTTTTTTTTTTTTAACTTTCTGGAATCGTACACAGATTTAGACATATGAAAATATGAAAGTTATTGGAAAATACGCTGATATATATGCCATTTAAAAACACACACACAACATTTTATACATCTCTGATCTCTCTTCAGCCTCTGCTGTGTAGTACTCTCGTGGGTGGGTGGGTGTGGGTGTGTTCTGCTCATGGATTATACACCGAGCTAAGAAAAATACACAAATGTGATATGCCAGCAAAAGTTTCATAAATTGCAGTGGACTTTTTGTTGTGGACTTTTCTGAAGGGAGAAAAAAATCTGATTCTGTCAATGAGAGGATGATGGAATGAAGGACACCCGACAATCCACACAACACACACAGAATGGATTAAACAAATGTAACAGGTGGGGCTTTGTAAGGAGGTAATATAGGTAGGAGAAGAAACCAGAGAGTTAATGAGTAATTTTTGTATACTTCTAGGTTCAAGTAAGGAATTAAAGAAATACAGAGAAAATTGTATACCATAAAGTAATAATACATATGTGGTGTTTTGGTCAGGAAAGAGTTAATGTGGGTGTACTCACTCAGATCAGGTGTGTATTTAAGTAAAAGCCCTGAGGCAGGAGGGGAGAGAGAGAGGAAGCAGTCTTGGCTGTTGCTAATTCTTGTTCAACAGAGTGGTTGAAAGAAGAAGAGTTTTTTGGATAGAGTGTGGGAGGCTTCACAACCGAATCTAGGAGAACTGTTGTTAATTGTTCTGCTCTCTGGGGAAAGGATTGAAATGGCTGTGTGGATCCTGCTGGGGTAAGAGGCTGTCTGGTGACTGGAAGCTGAAGAGAGTGTTTTTTTCCTGTTGAGGAGAGAAGACCCAAGTGTTGCCAGCTGGGACTGTGGTGGGGCCCTTTTTGGGCTACAGTAATACCTTGGATTGCAAGTAACTTGGTCTGACTGAGAGTGTTTTGCAAGATAAGCAAATTTTTTAAAAATTGTTTGACTTGATAAATAAGCAAGGTCCTGCAAGACAAGTAGGGATGTAACTGCTTGCCTCAAGTGGGTGTAGTGGGCTGAAATCGGCCCCGTTCATGCCTGCCAGAGACTCGCTTTGATATAAGACTGTTTTGGATTACAAGCATGGTTCTGGAATGAGTTATACTTGCAATCCAAGGTATTAATGTACTAAGAGTGGCTATATATTGCTATCCTTTATAGCTGTGATGAGACTTTGGGTTTGTAAGGCTTGGGAATACAGGCCTGTGGCTTATGCTGGCTCAGCTTGTCTGAGTGTGGAAAGCTAAGCAGGGTCAGGCCTGGTGATTACTTGGATGGGAGACCCCTCCTCTAGTTTCCTGCATTGAGCAGGGGGTTGGACTTGATAGCCTTGTAGGCCCCTTCCAACTCTATGATCTATGAAACCTGCCTATGGGAATGTGAGGAATTAAGTTTTGCCTCTCAGCTGCATTGGCCATTTTGCCAAAGGTTTATCAGAGTGGGTCTAGAAAGTTTGTTGGGAATGGGATATTTGTTTATTGTGTAATAAAACATTCTTTGTCAACCAATGTACCCTTGTTCGAGTGTGTATGTGAGAGAGAGAGATTTACTGCCTGGGGTCAGGTGGACTTGGGTTACACAAAATCTATCCATCCCTAGCACGATCCCTACACACACTCTGCCCATCCCTGGTGTGGTGTAATGTCTGGGGGTTGGAGGGGTGCAATGTCTGGGGGTTGGAGGGGCACATTGCCCCCCAGAACCCACCAAGCACCACATCTCTGCCCTCCAATGCTGTTGGCTTCTTCTTTTTTTGCCAATGCTGCCATTGTTTTGGCAAGTTTGGTGGGGGGAGGGGCAGTGAAGCTGCAAAAAGGCCAAGGTGACACATGAAGCTTGCAGCAGGCCATATGTGGCCCACACCTAGTCTACACCTAAAATTCCAACAGGAGGCAGCAAGTTAAGAATCCCAAAGGCATCAATGAGGCTAGTCATATATGCTAGCAGCTACCCAGCCATGTAGGATCCATACATTTCCATAACAGCACAGTGATGAATGTATTGAGCAATCTAGACATATTTCCAAGCATCCCTAGAAATCTAGTCAGAAAGGAACAGCATCTGCAAATCCAAGGTTCAGAGCAAGTATAACTAGATGAAATGTAAGTACGAGTCCCTAGAGAGGTTTACAGTGCAATTCTATCCATCTCTCCTCGGAGGTAAGTGCCATTGAGTTCAATGTTATTTACTTCCAGGTAAGCGTAGCTTACAAGTAACCATGACATTACTCCTTTTCCCATAGTCAAGTTGTTACAATATGTGGACAAATGAAAAGGAAGCAATTATTATTGTGCAATCGTTGACATATTCTACCGGCTTTGCTCTTTGGAGTTGCTTACCATATCCAGGTTTTAGGGATGAGCGCCTTCTGGAAATTAAATTTCAGGGCAGTAGAAAGGGGGAAATGTAAATAAAGACATCACATTTCACCAGTGGCCATTGCTATGCAATAATTTTTTATCTTTTAGATAGCCATTTCACAGCTGATTTTACTTGGAGCTGACATGGTATTTTAGAGATCATTTGCATGAAGATCATGGCATCCTCTCCAAAATTAACAGCTTTGGAGGGTTGCATTTCTTAGTCGTGGCATTTAAGGCAGACACTTGCATTTACTGAAAAGCAGGCCAACCAGCAAGCTCCCCTCAACAGATGTCCAGATACAGAACTAGCGATAGCTACAGAGCTGGCCGTACAACCATCAGGAACCAAAGAGACTGCCATAAGCCATAGCAGCAAATGTGGAGGGTGGGGAGAAAAGGCATGCAAGAAATTCACACAAAAGAAGATGATACCATCAAAGAGTGAAATCCATGTTACATTTACAAACTGGAACCAAAATAATTGGACTTGAGTAACCAAAGCTGTCCTCACTCTACTCCAGGCCCACGCAAGCTGGGGCTTACCAAGCTAACTGGAGCCCAACTGTCATGTACCAGAGCAGCTTGCCAGGCGCTTGACAATCTCTCCACTTTTGCAGTCTGAAATTAGCATTAAAAACAGGAAATTAATCAAGCCCCTGATGGGCCACTATTTTTGACAAGAGGGCCTGCATTCTGCTTGTGTAGCATAGTGACTAAGGGCACAATCCTATGGATGTTTTATTTATATATATATATAGATATAGATATAGATATATATATAGTCCTACAACTCCCAGCATTCCCCAGCCAGCCTGGTTGGCTGGGGAATGCTGGGAGTTGTAGGACTTTTTCTGTCTAAACATCCATAGGATTGTGTCCACCCCTAAGAGATGGGCAGCCCCATCCTATGACCCTCTGAACCTGATGGATTACAGGAATCCAATCGAGGGTGGGAGGAGCATGGCAGATAGGATTGCCTCCGCGCTCCCCTTGCCCTCAAACACATCTAGAGACAGCTGATTTTGGCCGTCTAGATGTTTTACACCTCCTCATGAGGAGGAGAGCCTGGATTCTACAGAAGTCCACAGTGTCTTGCTCCTCCCTTCCCCACCCCTGGGAATGCCCCCTATGGGGGGGACCAAAGATGGTCTTCCATGTTCAGTTCCCAGCTGGTGCAGAAAGAACCATGCTGGCTACAAGGTGGGGGGGAGGGCGCTCCGCAGGCACTACAACCTCAGAAGGGATTTCTGAGGTCGCAGTGGTGAATATGCCCCATCCTATGCCCCCCCCAGACAAGGTCGGAGGACCATAGGATTGTGCCATGATTGAATCAGGCATTCATGGGTTCAAAATTTGTCTCTGCCATGAACTCACTAGCTACTCCTGGATTCAGCCCTTAATTTGGATGCCGAGCAGGTTTTGATGATGGGCAGGATAATGTTTGCTTGCTTGCTTGTTTATCCTCTGTTTCCACCAAGAAACAAGCAGCTACCAATGAAGGCAGCTACCAATCATAGGAACTTTTAAAAAAAAAAAAAACCAAATAGATAAAAACTTGGTTAAAAACAATTATAAAACACAGATAAAACATGCACACAATACAGAATAAAAACAGTAGCCAACCCAACAAACCAGCTTACATGATGAAGGACTGCTTGAACAGAAACAGAAGGACAACTGTAGAAGGGCAGCAGAGAGGACAGCCAACCTAATTTTCCTCAGCAGAGAATTCCATAACCTGGGAGCAACCACTGAGAAGACCCTCTCTCTCATCACCACCAAACAGCAGTACCAAGAGAAGGGCACAGCTGAGGCTAGTGCGCCAGCTGCACCCATTCCTAAAGATGGCCGATCTGGCCATGATGACACATGCCTGAGTTACATCCTGTATAGACTACTGCAACATGCTCTACATAGGGCTGCCTTTTAAATCTGTTTAGAAACTTCAGAAGGTCCAGAATGCAGTGGCCAGACTATTGACCTGGGCCAGTTATAGGGAGTATGTGACTGTTCTCAGGCTCTGGAACTTCCTGTCAAGAGAGACCAGGCTAGGTTCAGTGGTCTTTCTGCCAACAGGCAAAAACATTTTCATTCAGACAGGCTTTTGGCATTTAACCTGAGGGAGATTTTAATCTGGTAGGTGTGTTGTCATTTTAGTTTGATGAGTTTTAATGTTTTAATTATAACATTGTTTTTCTATCTGTATTTTATTTTTAGCCACCCTGGGCACTATTTTAATGGAAAAGCAGAATATATATATATATATATATATATATATATTCTGTATATATAGTCAGTTATACCCGGTGTACTTCCGACTCGAGGCTCTCACATTCAGGCTGCCATAAGGATTAGCTATACAACACACACCTTCAAACAAGTAATAGCTATCCTTGCATTACCTCTCTGAGTTAATTCAGACCTGGGGCTCACTTTTTAACCTCAGCCTACAATATAGGAATCAGTTTGAAAAATTTTTTACAATATATATTGGAGAGAAATCACAGCTCAGGGGTGGAGCACATGCTTTGCATACAGAAGGTCCCAAGTTTGATCCCGAGCATCTCCCGTTTTAAAGGGATCTTGGGGAAAGATCTCTGTCTGGGCCCCTAGAGAGCTATGACCGGTCTGGGCTAGGTGGAGAAATGTACTGGTCTGGGTCACACTAAGGCAGCAGTGCCAGCGTCAAAGGTGGGCATGGTCAGGCACCTGCGGAGGGCCCACACCCCAACAGAGGCCCACTCACAAGAACCTCCCAGACCTCCTCTTCAGCACTGCAACCTGCTTGTTCGCCACCTGCCTCTCACCCTGGCCCAGTCAATGGTGGCAGTGAGAAGGAGGCGCAGCAGCTGCCACGGCCTACTTGCTCACTGGCTCTCTACCTGTCAAGCAAGTAAGTGGGTAGCAATGATGGGAAAGTGGAGGAGGAGCAAGAGCAGCTGGTGACAATGGTGGTGAGAAGGTAAACTCAATGTGGGAGAGGAACCCATTGAGGGTGTCTTATCCAAGGACCCCCATAAACCTGGAGCCTACACTACAAGGCAGCTTCCAATGTTTTGATGTCCATCTTTTCACCTCTCTCCATCTTTGGAGGGACAGCCGCTCAATTACAGAGCACGCGTTTTGCATGCAGAAGGTTTCAGGTTCGATGAAAGGAACTCAGGTCTCAGGGCTAAGAAAGGCCCAAACGGTAGCTGGAGAGCCGCTATCACTCCGAACAAAGAATAGTGGCTTCAGTGGATCAGTGGCTGACCCATTATTATAAGGCCGCTTCATACGTGGCTCCTCTCTTAAAACAGCTTAAACAGGAAGGAGAGAAAATGCCGGTAGTGCCACTGATGCATTCTCCCTAGGTTGAAGATCAAGTTGAAGATCATGACTGAATTATATGCAAGTACGCAGCAGTTATTAGGTGTCATAGTAAGCCCCTTGGGGGTCCTAGTTTTATCATTCCTCTACACCACCCTCAATGATCCTGGCCGTGAAACAGCATAAGGTCAATCTGTGGCTGTACCACATCCAGCCAAAAGAAGCAATGTTATTAACATTCCTAAGCTTCATTCTTCTACTCAGCCAAGCCTTAGGGATCCATTGCAAGGCAGATATAGGCATTATATATCACATCAATATCGACATGATCTAATCTACATGCTGCCAACATCCAAGGGTAAAAAATAAATTGTTTTAAAAGGCCTAGCCAAGTGAAGGCTATTCTTATTTCTGTTCCAATGGATAAAATTAAAGAGGCCTTAAAAGTAATTGTGTCTCCTGATTCACTTTGCCATAAAAACATCAACTATCTATAAAAATGGAGTTTTGACTGGTTATGTACTAAAAAGTAAAGATGTGTCACTCCAGACTGGGTATTTTACACAGAGTCCTAATCAAGCCACATTGAGTGCCATTTTTTTGGTAGAAAGGTGGGGTACAAATACAATAAATAAGTATTGCTATTTGTGAGGAAAACGTCCAGTGAATTTCTGAAATCTGCTGCTGAATATCTTCCAGTGCATCAGAGTTTAAATCTTTGATTACCCTTTAACAAAAACAGTGAGGGGTGGGGGGAACAGAATTAAGAACAATGACAAGGCTTGATTCAGCAGGTTCTACAGTACTCAAATCTATGGTTTGGGCCACCCTATCTAACCTGCCATGCCGGTAGCTTGAGAGACGTATCATCCCCATCCCGTGCACCTACCTGGTGTTTGCAGGTTTGCAAGCAGAGCCATGCTTGCTGAAATGACTCACAATTCGTTTGCCTTGAAGAGTGAGATAGTGAATGAAATTTGATGCGCAAATTTAGGACATACCGTAGTTCTATCATTTTCTAATTTAAAGCGCAAGCTCGACTCCCATGCACACTTTTTAAGGAGAGGGAAGGAAAGATACACTGCCATGTGATCTCTCCCTTGACCACTGAGAATTCACAGTGAAACCAAATAAGTGCATTTACCATGTAATTCATTGGATTTCCAAGTACCCCATACCTGTTTTCAACAAGGCTGTGGGTGGGGGAGTTAGAAAATACCCTGTAATGTGATATATAGGCATCTCAAACGTTGTGCTTTACTACTACACAGGGCCGGCGCTACCACTAGGCCAACTAGGCGGCTGCCTAGGGCGTATGGCTAAAGGGGGCGCAGAAACGCTCCGCTCCTGCTTCGCCTGTGCCCCAGACCCACGCAGACACTCGCCCTCTCCTCCTCCTCCTCCTCCAGGAACGGACGAGGAAGGGAGGGTGCGGGGCCTGCGCTCCGCTTTCCGTGACGTGTGTACAGAAGAGGAGGAAGATGGGACGGAGCAAGCCTGATCTTGTGGCGGCAGCGGCGGCAGCGGCGGTAGGAGCGCGCAAGGCGTCAGGCAGCCGGGGCTTGCTGCGCTTGGCGCGGATCTGGGCAAGGAAGCCGAGCAGGAAGCCGGCCAGGCGGGCATGGGGCAGCAGCTGCAGCGCCCGTGAAGGCAGCTCCGCGCGGGGCTGCTTGCTTGGCGCCGAATCCCGCTCTGCCTCCTCCGCCTCTTCCACCTCCTCCGGGCAGGCGGGCTTGCCTCTGTCCGCCAGGGCGCAGCTGGAGCGGCTGGTGGCTGCTGATCCGCCGCAGCTTGGCGCCTCTTCTCGCCTTCCTTCCTTCCTCCCTTCCCGGGCCGCGGAGGCTGGCGGCAGCAGCAGCAGGAGGAAGCTCGCTCGCTTGGCCGACTCTTCCTCGCTGCCGCTGGGACTGCTGCCGCCGAGGGAGGGAGGGCTCAAGTGGGGGGGGGCGCTAAATATTTGATTTTGCCTAGGGCGGCAAACTGCCTTGCACCGGTCCTGCTACTACAGAGGCAACTGAAACTGCGAAACATTTAATGCGTGTGCCACAGGAGACATGAAAGCATCCAGCTTCAACCCCATAGATAGATACACCATGGCATCTCGCTGTCACCAACAGGAACGACTTCTGAAGTCTTCACATTCGGCAGCTTGCAGAGGTACGAAGACCAGGAGGTGCTGCTGGAACAACTATGAATTATTTACTCTTCCCTGCTCTTTAGCAAGCCTAATTGGTGTTATTCTGCACAGATGTAGGCCCAAAATAAACACACACACTGAAAGCTGATTCTAGTGCTCTGGCTTCATGAACCTCAAGCGGGAGTAGCAACAAGCACAAGGGATGCTGCGAACCAAAGGCAGTGAGACTGCAGAGTTGCTTGCCACGGCATAGCCTCAATTTTGGAGAGACGGTAGCCTATCTGTTTTAGTGCTCCTTTGTGCAGCTTGCTACACCTTCGTATGTTACAAACAGCAAAATCAAGGTGTATAAAATCAAGGGAAATGAAAATGTACTAGCGCATGTACTAGGGAAAGGGTTTGGCTCGCTTTTAGAGCCCAACATATCTAATTTCATACTTTCGAACCAACACGCAAACCAAAACTCTTTTGGGGGGGGGGTTTGAAATTCATACTTTTCAGAATTTTGCAATGGAGTTCTGCAGTCAAAAAAATGCATACAAAATGTGCATATTACTGAAAATAGCATTCAAAAATGCATTATATTAGGAAAATTGCTTGCAAAAATATATTAGGGTATATGATGTACAAATGCGCATGGAATTTGGAGAACTTCATGAGCTTGAGTTTTGCTGATTTGTGCATCCCTAAAGTGCAGGTCTCTGTCCAGAGGATTACACCAGTTTGCAACTGAAGTCTTGCACAGTTTTGTAAGCTTCATTGGCCCAGAGGGTTCAATCAGCATCACTGTTAACCCTATTGTGCTGTACCTATGCTGGGAGAGCCATCTTGGCAACTCTCAGGAAGTACAGGCATCTTCATAAGACACATTTCTTGCAGCAACTGGGCATACTTGCAATCTATCTGGCTTGATTCTAGCCTTCCAGCAGACCAACTTAACAAATAAGATGAGGCTGGTGGCAGGCTGCTCAAAGGTTGCAGCTGGTCTTGTGCTCTGTTCCTTCCTGCCTTTCCATTGCTTGTTACCTTTCGACTATTTCACTTGCCTTCGATTTCTTGCCTGAGAGCAGCTTCTTTCTTGCGAATAGATCTCTGCCCTGTCTAGACCAGGAACGGGTGGATCTGTCAGCTCCATTTCCTCAGACTTCCTCCTTTTCCCACCACCAAGTCAGTTCTGTGCTAGTTCCTGTGCAGAATTTTTTCACAGAAAAAAATCTACCTGTATTTGTTTTGTATATTTTTAAAAAATGTGTGTATTTGGGGTCTCATTTTTCAAATTGTATGCATTTTTGTACACATCCATCCATTGAGTAAATGTTTTTTAATGCATTTTTGAAATGTATACATTTTTCTTTGCATTTTTCAAATATGCACATTTCATCGGATGCATTTTTCCTGAAGTGTATGGATATCCAAATGCAAAGTGCGTCTCTTTCCAAATGTTGCGGATTGAAGCAATCCACCAAAAGGCAAACAAACAAACAAGCAAGCAATCCAACAAAATCAATTTCTCACACATCTCTAGTCTGGACCAGATTTTCATCATATTCTGGATTCTATGGGACCTCAAACCAGCAAGAAGCATCAGATCAGCCCCTTCCACTTATAGTGGAATGCTAACATGTGACAGCATCAAATCTACCCAAGTAATTGGTAGTGCAAGGTCTTTTAGCATACTTGGCATACTGCTGAGCCTCTCTGAGGTCTGTTCTAGTCATACTTTATCTACAACTGCTTTAACTTAGGTAGGGTCTGTAGCTCAGTAGTGGAGCACAAGTTTTGCATGCAGGAGGTCCCAGGTTCGATCCCTGGCATCTCCATGTAGGGCTAGAAAAAGCCCTGTCTGAAACCCTGGAAAGACCCATAGTCAGTCAATGGCAACAATACTGGGCTCGATAGACCAATGGTCTGACTCAGTAAAAGGCAGCTTCTTATGCTCCTATGTACCCACTCCCAAGATAATGGTACTTATGAGAACACTGGTATTGTGTTGTGGTTTAATAGGGATGGGTTAATCTATTCAGGTTCTCAGTTTTTCCACTTCTAGGCTTGCTGCATCCCAGTTCTGTGTGATCCTTTCCCCCCCTCCCCTGCCCAGAGATTTTTTTTCTGCACATATTTCTGTGCTCATTTTTCAAAATGCATGCATTTTTGTGTGCATTTTTCAAGTGTATTTTACAAGTTTATGCATTTTGGTATATAACCCATTGTTATATCGTGCATGTGTGTGTTTCAGAAATATACAAATTTCTGAATGCAGATTACATTCCGGTTTGCATTTGGTCTGGGAACTGCTAATCCGGGATTCCCACATTAAAATCCAAACCTAACAAATTTCTCACCCATCCCTAGGATATAGTGTTGGATCTGCACTGGGAAAGCCTGGATTGAAGTTGAACTCTCAACTCAGCCCTAAAGTTTACTTATGGCCAGTGATGGTCTTTCAGGGCTTCTCTACATGAGGCATTTATTGCGCTCTCCTGATTCCTCGTCTATGGTAGTTTGTGGGTGCTTTGCATGATGTTGTCACTCTCCAGGGCCTCTCCTGTGCTTCCTATTTCTTTAGTTTCCTTAGAATGAGGATAATAAGCTATTAAAGGGATAGTACCCAGAAAACGCTACAAGTTGGTCATGTATTTTCAGAATTTCACTATACCACAGTGCCACCTTGTGGCTATGTAAATGGAACATACAGAAAGGCAGAGAAAGAAAAACCGTGGCGGGGGAGGAGCCAATCTTAATCCTGCAAAGAATTGGAAGAAGAAGCCTCGGTATGTAAAGTGGCTGGTTAAAATTGGTTAAAAGCCTAGAGAAGCCCTCAGCCTCACTTACACCACACGGTTGTCTAAAATGAGGAGAAAGAAGTATCCATGCATGCAAACAACACTGGAATATAGAAGTGACAAGAAGAAGAAGAAGAAGAAGAAAGAAGAAGAAGAAGAAGAAGAAGAAGAAGAAGAAGAAGAAGAAGAAGAAGAGGGAGGGGGAGGGGGAGGGGGGAGGAGGAGAAGAAGAGGAGAAGAGGAAGAAGAGGAAGAAGAAGAGGAGGAGAAGGAAGAAGAAGAAGAGGAAGAAGAGGAGGAGAAGGAAGAAGGAGAAGGAAGAAGGAGAGGGAGGAAGAGAAGGAAGAAGGAGAAAGAGGAGGAGAAGAGGAGAAGGAAGAGGAGGACGACAACGACAAAGAAGCTCCTGCAAAGGGGATTTGTCTGTGCATTTTAAGATTATGCCTGCACTGCAGCTTGTCAAGTAAAGTTCTCAGGAGTTAGTCAACTTCAGCTGTACAATTCTGCTGTTTGTAAAAAAATAAAAAAATAAAAATAGATTGACTAAGATCTGTGATCCTTTAGGAGCTATAGCCCCATGCCCATAGACAAAATTTCCCACACTGTGTGTATCACCCATTGCCTCCAGTAAAACATGTTTATTCATTATCTCAGGGGGGTTCTCAACCGGGGGGGGGATTCCTCCCGGGGAGGGATTTTAGGGTTTCAGGGGGGAATTGGGACCACAGACTCAAACTGTTGGAATACTGGTCTTTCTACAAATTACAATTCTACAGATTGTACATAATCTACAGGACATCACACCTTATTGTATGGCACAGATTAAGTCAGACAATTTTGGAAAGGGGGGAATGACATTCAGACATATGGTGAAAAGGGTGCATGGGGCAAAAAAAGGTTGAGAACCACTGCATTATCTGTTTTGACTCCAGCTATCCACCACTGACTTAAGTTTGAAGGTTCAGAGATTCTCTCAGCAGTTTCTCAGAATCAGTTTAGGAATATTCATATTGCAGCTCATTATTAGCAATATATAGCTAGTGATATATCTGTGGAAACCAACTGATCACTACTTTCCCATGTAAATTGATGCTAGCGTCGCTGATATTTACTCAATTGCCGAGTAACGGATATTGTATTTTTCAGTTTGTACAGTGCTAGGAGGAAATGAATGTTCTCTATGCAGCATAATTTATTTTTGTTTAACTCCAGAAAGATTGAGTCTCCTGAAAAGATTCTCCTTGACAATAAGAGCTGGGGGGGGGGGGAGGGGGAGAGAGAGAACACTTTACTGGATGATATATTGTAGTGAAACCGATGAAGGGAAGGAAAACAATCTGGAGTGCTAGTGAGAAAAAAGAAAGCTGAAATGTAATAGTTGATCTGCTGCAATTAAGTCCCTGAAAGGTAATGGAAGTGGGGAGGGAAGTTTACAGCAGAGGAGTGAAAACTGATGTTTAGAGCTTGAAGCAAAGAGTGCAACAAGTAACTCATACACTAAGACAATGAAATCTATAGATGGAGAAGTTTGTTCAGGAGATCTTGGATTTTATCCTTGGGGGGCCAAAAGGGAGCTTCCCTCCCATGCCAAACAGCAACTTGGGAGCAGTTTATTAGGACTGTTGTGGCATGGGAGGAAAGGGTTAAGCCCTCCTCCCTGTGTGTTGCAGTCGAAGACCTGATAAGGTGCCCCAGTGGCTGCTATTTACAATGTAAGAAATTCATGCAACTCCAAGTGACTCATCCGATGTCACATGTAGTTTGGCACTAAGTAGCCTCACTGTGGCAACAGAGACACCATTTCAATCCCTATTTACACCTCACCCTTGCTGGGTAAACTGTAATCAGGGCTCTGTGTTTACTGCAGTGCTATGCATGGGTTAGAAAAAGAAGAAGCACAAAATGTGCCACAGCTTCCCTTTCAGCTTTCATTTAAAACACACACACACAGTACTAGCCCTTATGGCTGTGAAGATACATTTGAAAATATCTGAGCTATGCCTGCCTGCCAGAGGGGCTGCTCATCGAGATTTCTGGTGAAAAGGCGTGGGACTTCAATGCCCTGCATATCTCCTTACCCCACAAATAGTGGAACAACAAAATTATGCAGAAGAAGAGAAAAGTGTTGTTGTTTTTAGCTCTGAGTACGTAGAGCCGTAACTATAATGGAGTAGAAGCCAGAGATTACACCGGCCAGGTACGTAAAGTGAAGGTGGAATTTGAAATGAACGCTTCCCCAGAAGAAAGAGCACCAGAAGGTGCATATATATAAGGAATTTTGATCACAGAAAAGTTGTGCTCCATGTAAAAGGGGGAGGGAAAAGGAGTAGTTGACATGCTGAGCCTCACCTGATCAACCCTTCTGTTCAGAGCTGCTGCCAGGCATTCTTCTATGGCACAGATTAACACATAATGAAGGTAGCTGTTCATGGTGCAGCTGTAAACAATCGGAAAACAAAAGAAAACACTTTGCAACTGACTGCCAGTCTCTGTGGGCATGTTCTTAAAGAATTCTGATAAAGACTCAGACATCATTCATATGCTGCAAAATTTAGCCACAATTAGCAACACTCTTGCTGGAGGGAAGAGTTTTTAACCTCTGAGCTCCTTCCCCTCACCAGTGCATTTGAACGTGCTTCTCAGAGCTTCCTTCTATACGACTTAGATAGTTTCCCCTTTCGTCTGCGCACAACACCAGTGTTTTTTTTCAAATATTTTGTTTTCATGCACCGGAGGGGTTCCTCAGAAGCTTATCCAGGGTTCTTGGATGAGACAATCAGCAGGCAGACAAGCTTCTTGGAAAGACAGCTTGCCCAGCGGGTCCAATCTTCCACTGCAATGTGCCGCCACAGAGGAGCCTTGCATGTATTCTGAAGCACAATCTCTCTTCAGATAGAGCAATGTGTCATGTCCCAGCACATGCAGCGTTTGTGGCAGAAATTTACTTCAGACTTTACAAAAGAAGCACAGATGCTTGATATCTACAAATCAGGAGATCTCTATCACAAAAATATTATCCAGCAACAGCAACAACTTCTTAATCATTCATTGCTCCTATTCTATCACTCTGTACCTCTACCATCACCCCCCCTCTCTCTCTCTCTCTCTTTCTCTCTCCCTCTGATTCTCCACTCCGTTATCCCCTTCAACTGAACTCAATGGATTTTTAATCCTCTAGAAAGGTAGTGTAACCTACTACAGCATCTCCTCCCCCGACTTTCTAAAGGCTACTGCATTAACATGGTGAGGCCCAACAGGCCTGGACAGCACTGCATGTGAACCAAAAATGCACTCTAGAGCACCACCCCATCCTCAAAATCCTCAGCCCTGTGGAAAAGGTTTCACGACAACAGAGAGTCTGAAAGTCACTGCATTGTGCACTGAAACCAATTAGACTTAAGTCATTACCCATTTATCCCACTGATTTCAATGGGACCTAAATTCAGCTACCTCAGTCTGGATCCAACCTTATGGTATGTCTACTACTTTTAAGTCAGGGATGGGGATAGGGCTAGTGTCAAGGGTAGGCATGGTTGGATAGCTGGCTGGGGGATTCTGGGAGTTGTAGTCCAACACAACTGGAGGGTGCCAGGTTGGGGAAAGCTGAGCTAGGGTGTCCCAAAAGGGCAGACTTTTAAACCAACATGGTGCCCTCCAGGTGCTTTAGATAATAACTCCCATCACTCCCACCATTGGCCATACTGGCTTGGACACATGCCGAAGGCCCACACCCCAACAAGGGCCCACTGACAAGAGCCCCCCTGGAGTTGCTCCTCCTCTTCACCATGGCAGTCTGCTTGTTCATCTGCCTCTCGCTCTGGCTCAAGTAAGTGGTATGTATGTATGTATATACGTATTTATTTTTATTCATTAGATTTCTATACCACCCAATAGCTAAAGCTCTCTGGCCAGTTCAGAGCTGCTAGCAATGATGAAGAGGAGGAGGAGGAGCAGTAGCAGCTGGTGACAATGGTGGTGAGAAGGTGGAGTCCCTGAGGGAGGTGCCCATTGAGGGTGTCTTGCCCAAGGGCCCTCAAAAAACCTGGAGCTGGCACTGGGAACCTGTGGCTCTCCAGATGTTAAAAGACTCCAGATCCCATCAGCCCCAGCAAGGATGGCCAATGGTCAGGGTTGACGGGAACTGTGGTTCAACAGCAATTGGAGGGCCACAGGTTCTCCACTCCTGTTTTAGGTAGTTACTTTTTAAAAACAGATCTATTTTGCAGTATCGATAATCACCTCGAAACAAAAGGAAAAAAACAGGATGCAGCAAAACTAGCTTTGTCTAACAAAATGGTCACACCCTTTGCTGAGAATTTAAATGTTGTAAAGATGAAAAGTGGTTTTAAATAACTAATGCACTGATGGCAGGAGCTGTGCTTTGGTCTGCAATACTTCTCATGTTTGACAGATTAATTATATCACCAGACTCAGTTTGTAAGCTTTTAAAGTAGTAATCATAGCTTATATCTTAGAATCTGATATATTTTTGACACTGTCCTAATAGCTTCATAATTGTGGGATAATAAAATATATTTTCCTCATTTATTTTTTTAAAGCATGAACTTCACTAAAGGCGCAACCGCAGCCCTATTTTAGACAGGAAAAAGTCCTAGCATTCCCCAGCCAGCAGCGCTGGTTGGGGAATGCTGGAAATTGTAGGAATTTTTCTGTCTAAATATGCATAGGATTGTGTCTTAAGTTAAGGTTTATAGGAATTTTAACTGCATGGATATAAGTTCTATACATCACTACAAAACATTCCTTCAGTTTGGTGCATTTTACTTTTAGTTGAAATAAATTCGAAAGATGTTACCACTCCTGCTCGGGGACACATGTCTCAGAACATATCTGTAGACTATGTTCAGGGAATGAGGCCTTCTGGAACATGAACGCTGTAGTGTCCTCACTATTTATCTAAATAGAGGACTAGGAGTCAAGCTTAGAGTTCCTCATAACACGTCTTTAATAGAAGCTTCCAGACCAAAACTGAACAAACACACAAAACAAACTGCTTGTCTGAAGCCCCGAGCAAACGAACAGGAGCGTTGGATAGCAGGCAAGCCAATCAATCAGCAACTATAACCCATACACTACACTCCTCCCTGCTAGATATATTCCACAGTATATCTACAAATTGAGGCGCTGTGGTGACTTCCTTATTCGAGTGGGATAACATCTGTCACTACCGGCAAAAGCACTCGGTGTCTCTGGTGGTACGGGTAACTGCAGAGCAACCACTGCTGGACTGTCCACTGTTGGGGCAGGTGTTGTCGGTGGTAACGCCGAAATTTCTGTAGAGGCTCCAGCTGCAGCTGGTGCTACTTCTTCAAGTGGTGTTTCTGATCTCTTCAGCTGATCAATGTGTCATCTCCAAATATTGTCAGCAGCAATCTCTACATTATAAGAGAGAGGTCCAGTCCATTCTTTAATTGTTCCATATATCCACTTATCCCCATAGTCTCTTGCTAGTATAGTTTGTTCAATGGAGAAGTGTTGTGCCTTTCCGTGGGAAGATTGCTCAGCTTGTTTCAGCTGTTTGTCCTGAACACTTCTTCTCAGATTAGGCTTGAGAAGATCCAGCCTTGAATGTAAGGGACGACCCAAGAACAAAACTGCAGGTGTCTGCTTTGTTGTTGCGTGAACTGCATTGTGATATACAATTAAAAATTTGGCAAGTTTTTGTTTCAATGTGATGTTTTCTCCAGACATTACTCGCAAACCATTCATCAGGCTTTGAACAACCCTTTCAGCCAATCCAGTGGTGGCTGGGTGATACGGTGCTGATGTAATATGTCTAATTCTGTTCTTTTTCAGGAATGTCTGAAACTGTTCCGCTACAAATTGTGATCCATTGTCACTCACTAGTTGTTCAGGAACACCTGTTCCTGCAAAGAGTTCCCTTAATACACCTATTTTATTTATTTATTTATATTTATTATATTTATACCCCTCCTTATTTTCCTTGAAGGGACCCAAGGCAGCTTACATAATCCTCATGCTCCTCTCCTTTTCCTCCTCACACTAACCCTGTGAGGTAGGTTAGGCTGAGAGTCAGTGACTGGCCCAAAGTCACCCAGTGAGTTTCATGGCCGAGCAGGGACTAGAACCTGGATCTCCCGAGTCCCAGTCCAATACTCTCACCACTACGCCACACTGGCTCTATGGTATACGTGGTTGTTGTTGAAGTCATTGGAAACACCTATGGCCACTTGGAACACGCATCCACCACAACTAGAAAGGTTGTGCCCAGAAATGGTCCTGCAAAGTCAATGTGAATCCTTTGCCAAAGCAAAGCAGGCCATTCCCACAGATGAAGTGGAGCAGGTTTTGGCATCTTTTGGACATGTTGACAATCTGAGCAACCCATTGCAAGCTCCTCGATTTGTTGGTCTATTCCCAGCCACCAAACAAAACTATGAGCTAATGCTTCATCTTTACTATTCCTATGTAGACTTGTGAAAGTATTGGGTCTTTCCTAGTTTCTCTTTGAATCATCTCCACTGTGACGGGAAGACTCTCAATCCCTGTGAAGGAAACCATGTCAAGGGAATATCTGTGCTTGACTCAGATTTTTCACCCTCTAAGGGTAAGCAGGGCAACCCATCCACATTTGCATGACTGAATGCCCTCTTAAATTTTATTTTACAGTCATGCCTTGGATTGAGAGCATAATTCGTTTCGGAAATGTGCTTGTAATCCAAAACACTCTTATATCAAAATGAAATCCCCCCAAAAAAATTTGTACAGAGATTTTTAATTTAAGCCAGTACTACAGTACTTGTATTGCAAGATGTCGCTTGTATATCAAGTAAAAAAAAAAAAAAAAAAAAATTAAAATTTGCTTGTCTTGCAAAACGCTCTCAAACCAAGTTACTTGCAATCCAAGGTATTACTGTATATCGGTAACCTCCAAGAAACAATGCCCATCACTACATTCAGGCAGTTGCTGTAAGCAGAATCCCCTTTTGTCGATTGAAGATGGACAATAGCGGTTGATGGTCAGTGACCAGGGGAAACTCTCTCCCGTATAGGTACTGGTTGAAGCGTTTAACTCCCCAAACCAGACTCAGTGCTTCCCTGTCTATCTGTGCATAGTTCCTTTCCGCCATTGTGAGTGAATGTGATGCAAATGCTATAGGGCGTTCATTGCCGTCTTCCATGACATGAGATATACAATGCTGTATGGGGAGGCATCACAGGCTAGTTTCACTGATAAGCATGGGTCATAATGAGTAAGCACAATGTCTGATGTCACCATTTTCTTTGCTTCTTTGAAAGCCTGTTCACACTGTTTTGTTCATTGCCATGTCCTCCCTGCTCGTAGCAAAGTGTTCAAGGGATGTAGCACAGAGGCTAAGTTGGGCAGGAATCTGTTATAATAATTAACAAATCCCAAGAAAGATCGTAGCTTTGACACATTTTTTTTGGCCTTGGCACATTTGTATTTTGTCCATACACTTGTGTAGGCCTTGCACATCAGTAGTGTGACCACAGTATGTAATACCAGGTTTAAAGAACTCACATTTGTTGTGTCATGCTCTGAGTCCATAGTCTGCCAGTTTCTGCAAAACTGTCTTGAGGTTTTGTAGATTTCATGGATCATAGAGTTGGAAGGAGCCTACAAGGCTATCGAGTCCAACCCCCTGCTTAATGCAGGAAACTAGAGGAGGGGTCTCCCATCCAAGTAAATAACCAGGCTTGACCCTGCTTAGCTTTCCACGGTCAGACAAGCTGAGCCAGCATAAGCCACAGGCCTATATATGCATCTCATCATTTTCTCCGGTGACAGTGATGTCATCTAATAACACTGAGTGCCTGGACAGCCTTGTAACACTTGGTCCATGGCTTTCTGCCAAAGCGTTGGTGCCGAAGCTACTCCCAAAACAAATGTGTTATAATGATATAGTCCTTTATGTGTATTAATGGTGAGATACACCTTAGAATCTTCCTCCATTTCCATTTGTAAATAAGCCTCTGCTAGGTCTGTTTTACTGAAACGTTGTCCCCTAGCTAGGTTAGCGAAAATGTCCTCAATCCTGGGCAATGGATGGGGGAGGGGGAGCACTCTTGTTCACATTTGCATTCAGGATTGAAAACAAGACATGTTTGTATGATTTGAGAACAGAAATGAAATTCTCGTCCATCCCTACGGGCCATTCCCAGAGTTCTCTGGAGAGTGGGAATCACTGGAAGCACCCAGGGCTGGAATCTTATGTGCATTTGTCCCACAAAACAAATAGGTCTTGGTTAGAAATTTTAGCAATTGTTGGCTGTTGTTTCGGTGCAGGGCCAGCCCAAGAGATGTTTCCTCCTGAGAAAAAGGCCAATATGGTACCTCCTCCGACTCCATGTACAAAAGCTGACCAGGCTGTCAGTTGAATCTCACTTCAACACTAGCAATGGGACACTGTCCTCCACCACACCAGAGGGCAGCAGGGCAGCTTAGGTGGCACAGGGCAAGTCACATGGCACAAACCCACACAGCTTTATCCTCCAACACCTCCTCACCTTCCCAGCATCTGCCGCCTGAGGCAGCCACCTCACTGTGCTCTTGATAGGGCTGGCCAGTTTCAGTGCTGAACACTGTTGCTTCTTCCAGTGGCTACTATTCTACTTCATCCACTCATCCCACAACATCAAGGCATCTTTAAAGTTACAGTTGTGTGTCCAAATGGACACCCAGTCCCAGCTTGGACATTCAGCGGGCACAAATGGACACATAAAATATAATCAATGAATCAAGAACACGGATTCAGATAGGAAGCCACTGAAACACTGACTAGAGATATTAGAATGTAGTGGAATTGAACAGTAACAGTAGAACATAGTGGCACATTACACAATCGTTCTTGGGGTTCTTACACCAGTCTTTCTGAAAAACTTCTTTACAAAATTTATCTCCCTGTACACCATGATATCCAGTTCCCTATATCTTCATTCTTTTTTATTGTGTGCTATGCAGTTTTTTTAAATACTTTAAGTTACTGCAAAACCAGAATAAAAATAATCCCCAAATATATTTTTGTAATACCATAACAGTTTTTTTTAACCATTTTTTTCTAAGTTCTGAAAGTAGAGTTTTAGAGATGAGGAGGAGTAGGAGTATTTTGCTTTTTAATTCATGTATTTACTTACTGGTGGGTAGGCAGGCTAGTAAGAATTTTGCTAGGCTAGTAACCAGTGCTTTTTTTCTGGAGAAAAGGGTACCGGAACTCTTGGATTACATTTCCTCGGGAGTAGATGGCGATTAAATTGTAATGCAATTAATAGAAGAAAAGGTGCTGGAACTCAGTTCCAGTGAGTTCCACCAGAAAAAAAGCCCTGCTAGTAACGTGTGTAAATGGATTTGCAAAGCTGTACTCAATTCCCTGTAATTGTTGTTTTTAGTCTGGACCACTTTCACCTCAATCCTAATGTCAGGGCTTGTACATGATAGAGAGGCTTCCACATGCAAGCCAGTCAAATGGAAAAATGGACCCCCAGGAACAATTCCTTTAAAAATGCCCTGCACATTTTTAAATCCATGCACTTCTGCTCAGCTGTGGTGTTAGGGAGTGGCTCACTAAGGCTGGAGCCCCAAATCTTTCATTTGGGGCCCTGAATCTCTGGGAGGACATCTACCCCACCACCCTGCTGTCCAGGGGCACTTGCAGAAATAAAGGTACAGGGGCCCTGATGATATCTGTTGCATCTGATTCCCCTGGATTAGCTAGCTTTTTGCCTACATGTGCTTCACCTCCTGCTGCCCCCCCCTTGAATCTTTCTGCCTGAAGTTTTTTTATCCTGAAATCAAATGCACTCTTCTCCCTGTCCATGCATCCCTTTTTACAAATAGGGGTGTCCTTCGGAGACATGGTCCTTTAAACACACACACGGGGGGGGGGGGGATTTTAGAGCATATGAAAATTAGCATATGCAAAATTTGTGCATTTGTCCTGTGGGCCTGAGCCCTGGATCTTTTTGGTACCTAACACCGCCCCTGCTTCTGCTTCCAGATTCTAATATCTAAAACACAAGCAGAAACCCTTTAAGACTATAGCACTACCTTGAATAAATTTCTCCAATGCAAAGGGAAAATCCCCCAAATGTATTACAGCCTCTTTCCCAAAGGTCCTCATTATAGCCAGCAGAATGTAGACCTGCCCCCAAGCACATATATTTCAGATCTGATCCATGCATTATTTGGAATACACTTAAAGGTTCCGATGCACTGGATTGAATTCCTTTGATTCCAGTGACACTCCAAATAATATGATTTTGTTTTTAAGGAATTGCTTCTCCAGAAATAGCTTGCACCGAATGAGTTTTTTTAAAAAAAATAATCTCTTCTATATCGTTACTTTTCCCCCCTTCCTTCTTAGAATGTATTTATTGGGAGATATCAGCAACGCTTCAGCCCATTACATTATGGCCGCCGTAGTTTAATTTACCAGAATTACAGAATTCACTGTATGATATGTCATGTGTAAAATTTGATTTTCTCTAGTAATAAAAGGCTTCCCTTAATGTGCTTAAAATTAGTTTGGGCATTTGAATTTTGATACCTAAGTGGAATATCAGAATGAGGTGATTATAACAATGAAATGGTAGAATGAAACCTAGGATGGAGTAGACGGTACTAGACTGCCAATTTCAAGGAGCCTGCAGATAGCAATGGACATTACGTGGAAATTCAGAAGCCTCCAGACAGAACCTAAAGCTTAGGTACAGTTTACAAACATCCCCAGCATGTCGATGAGGCACAGGGTGAGGCACAGGCATGAACCCTGATTGTGAACTGGGTCCTACTCCTATCCTATGGAGACTTGAGCCACACCCATCCAGGCTGGAACTAGATGTGGTAACCACAAGGCTGTCACTGAAGACAGCAGCTCTGTTTCATTCTCTTATTCCCTGCTTTGGTCTTCAACTCCCATACTCCCTCATCATTGACTATGCTGGCTAGGGCTGATGGATTGGAAGTTGTAGGCCAAAACATCTGGAGGGCCACAAGTTGCCCACCCCTGATTTAGGAATACCCAACATGTGATATGGTGGGTTGACTCCAATGTTAGTCTAACTGGAGTCCCATTCATTTCAGTGGGTCTACTCTAAGTAGGACTAACATTGGATACAAGCCAATGTCATCACTCCAAGTTTCCGTGCCTTCACATGCGGCAGCCAATGAAGTAGAACTGGGGGCAGGAAAGTGCACTCTGAGATGGCATCACGTGTTAATCATTCCTAGATATTTTGGGGTTGGGGGGAGGGAGACATGGGCTGCAGTTTGGGGGGATGTCTCCACTTTACTGTAAAGTCTAGTTGTAGCCGGGCTAGTCTGATGTTTTTCATAGGACTGTTTCCCCACTGAACCTCCAGATTGGACCATCATTACCAATCTTTTCTTGAAATGTATAACAAGGGAGCATTGAACACATTCTATGGCATGCAGGTGCACTCTCCATTCATGTCGGACAGTGGTGAGACCCTCCTGTGAGGCTTTAGCGAAGCACTTCGCAGATAAAATCGATCGGATTAGGAGTGGGATATCATACGGCGTGGACACAGGGAGTGAGCGGGAGGAGGCCAATGGCAGACCGGTTTTGTGGGATCGGTTTCGGCTTCTTCCTTCTGATGAAGTGGACAAGGTGCTTTCATCTGTGAGGCCGACCACCTGCTTGCTTGACCCTTGCCCGTCCTGGCTCATCATGAGCTGTAGGGAGAGACTGGGTGAGGGGATCAAGGCGGTGGTGAATGCCTCCCTCAAGGAGGGAGTGCTGCCATCAGCCCTCAAGGAGGCAGTAATAAGACCGCTTCTAAAGAAGCCCTCCTTGGATCCCCAGGATTTAAACAACTTTCGCCCAGTCTCCAATTTACCATTTCTGGGCAAGGTGATCGAGCGGGTGGTGGGTGCTCAGTTGAAGGCACACTTGGATGAAGCCGTTTATTTAGATCCGTGCCAGTCGGGCTTCAGGTCTGGACATGGGACGGAGACGGCCTTGGTCGCCTTGGTGGATGATATGAGGAGGGCTTTGGATAGGGGCGAATGCTCCTTTCTAGTCCTCCTCGATCTCTCGGCGGCTTTTGATACCGTTGACCACGGTATCCTCCTGGACCGTCTGGAGGGGTTGGGCTTGGGAGGCACTGTATTGCAGTGGTTCCGGTCCTTCCTCTCTGGAAGGTATCAGAGGGTAGTTCTCGGGGAAGAGGCTTCGGACCCTCGGCTGCTCACTTGTGGAGTGCCGCAGGGTTCCATCCTCTCCCCGATGTTATTCAACATCTACCTCAAGCCGCTGGGAGCTATCATCAGGAGGTTTGGGGTGCAGTGTCATCAGTATGCAGATGACACGCAGCTCTACCTCTGTTTTAAGTCCTCACCAAGGTTGGCCGTTGAGACCCTGTCCAAGTGCCTGGAGTCAGTGGCTGGCTGGATGGGAAGGAACATGCTGAAACTGAACCCCGACAAGACCGAGGTACTTCTGGTGGGGGACAAGGGAAGGTTAGGGGATGTTGACCTGGTGCTGAATGGGGTACATCTACCCCTGAAGGACCAGGTCCGCAGCTTGGGGGTCATTCTAGACTCCCAGCTGTCCATGGAGGCTCAGGTGTCAGCTGTGAGCCGGGCAGCGCTGTATCAACTCCATCTGATACGGCAGCTGCGCCCCTACCTTCCTAATCACCTGCTCCCATCAGTGGTTCATGCCTTGGTCTCCTCTCGCCTAGACTACTGTAATGCGCTCTACGTGGGGTTACCCTTGAAGACGGTCCGGAAGCTTCAGCTGGTACAGAACGCGGCGGCTCGCCTGATTAAGGGCAGCCGCCGGCGTGATCACATCACGCCAGTGCTTAATGAGTTGCACTGGCTACCAGTTGCTTGCCGAGCCGAATTCAAGGTGTTGGTTTTGACCTTTAAAACCCTACACGGCTCCGGCCCAGCTTATCTCAAGGAGCGCCTCCAGCAACATCAAGTAGGCCGCTCAACAAGGTCTGCCACGGACGGCCTTCTCCTTATCCCATCAGCCAGAGCAGCCAGGCTGGTGGGGACTAGGAAGAGGGCCTTCTCTGTGGCGGCCCCCACATTATGGAACTCCCTCCCTAGTGACCTTCGCCATGCCCCCTCCGTGATGAGCTTCCGCCGTGCATTAAAAACATGGCTGTTCAGGCGGGAATATGGGGTGGGTTAGGTTTTTAATAAGAATTTTTTATTTTGTTTTAATCATTATATTTTATTGTGTTTTACTGTATTTTAATTGTACATCGCCCAGGGTGGCCGGGTGACCGGCCAGATGGGCGATTAAAAAATATAATAAATAATAATAAATAATAATACACACAGTGAGAGCTCCACATGAGGCAAAAGGTGTTCTTATACATTCCCTCCCCTGAATCCTCTTCCCTGAAGGCAGGAAGTTTGAAAATCATTAGTGAATCCCAAGGGTTTGGGAAGAATTCATCTTCCCATATATAGATGCAACATCCTCAGGTTACTTAACTCTACTAAATATGTTGTTTTATTGTGATTGCCTTTTTATCTGAGAAGGTACTTGGCTGTAGGAAGATAAGCAGGTAATTTAGCATCATTTGTGACAGAGTGCTACAACTGGAACATGGGGCAATTAGGCCCCTGTCACCTCCCTTAAAACATGGCACTGATTCTTGTCCTCTTGCACAAAAGTCACCGTCAATACCAGCTTTTGTTCTAATCAGTTGTTTAAAATGAATGGAACAAGATGTCATGAGCATTCCAGAAGATAGATCTACATATTTATTCAACATGCTCTTTTTAACAGAGGAGTGCTAAAGGAAGCAGCGAAGAGGGCAAAAACAGATAATGGCTATCAGTTGTGCAGCCTGATCCTTTAGACCTGTAGAAAACTAACGTAAGAATGTGGAACAGTTTCAACTGTATTAAAGAGTAGCAAGAGGGCTCTTTGCTATTGTCAGGCCTGGCATCAGCAACAGGCATGATGGGGCACTGCCCATGGGACTAGCAGTGTCATTCCTTTTTTGGGGGAGGGGGGAATTAAAAAGTAGCTTATTTTGTTTTAGTGGTCACCGCAGAAGCGCTGAGTGAAGTAGTTGCAGCTGCAGCCGCTGCCATCTTTATTACCCCTATCTGGCCACATGTATGTGGAAGCCCAGAAGCATTCTGGGGAAATAGAGATGGCACAGCAGTGACTGTAGCCATCCATTTCACTCAGCACCCTTCTTGTGAGCGACAGATTGAGGATGGCTGCCCGTTGCTACTGTTACCCTGAGAAGCAGCGCCCAGGCCCAACCCAGCCCTCACCAGAGAAGCACCAAGTGAAGCAGCTTCTGTCCCCATTCCAACCCCACACACACACACACATGGTGCCTTTGGTTAGAAAATGATTGCTATGGTCATACCACTTTGGGGCAGCATACCACTGAGGAGTGGGGTGGACGGCAAAAGGGGGTGGAGCTAAGAATACCAAAAATAGCAGCATATTTTTTGGCTTAAAGTTCTTATTGCCAGTAACTAAGCCTTGGGAGAGGCATTTCAACCTTGTAGAATGGTAGGGGGAGAGACGACAACCCCACTGTGCAGTAGCCAGAAAGCCACCAAATGATTGGTGGTCAGGGGAAAGGGGGTGGGTCCATGGGAAAGGGTGGGGAAATCTGGCACACCCCAGAGGTCCAGATTGGGACCTCAGATAGGGATGTGCAATCGAGCCTCGCCGGGGCAGAACGAGGCCGAACATGGCCCCGCTCACGCCCCGGCGAGGCCTTACCGTTTCTTCGGGGCGGCTCGCACACTCCGCAGAGAGCCGCCCCAGCCGCTCGATCCGGCGGAAAACCGCCAGCGCTCCTTGATCGGTCCTATTGCGTCTCTTCTGGGACCGGAAATGACGCAACGGATCCGTTCTGTGCCTGCTGCAGGGGCCCATTTCCGGGTCCGAACGCAGCGGACGGGGTAAGAAAATTGTTCGAGTGGCACTGTGCGCCGTTCAAAAAAATGGGGAGGGGAGGGGGCAGGGGGGGAAATAAGGCTCGGGCAGCCTTATTTCCATGTCTACGGTCAGGTGTGCCGGATGTGGCCAACAGGACCAAGGTTCAACACCCCTGTTACACATATTAGTTGTTCATACAGTGTATTATATACCTTGATCAGGTATTGGAACATTTGCATTCAGTCTTTTCCTCCTTTGCTGTTGTGTATGCATTTTAAGATATGGGGAAAAAACATTTCAAAGAAATGGCATCATTAAAACTGGAATTTTCTAGATTTCTGTCACACAGAACTAGTATTAAGTGCATTGCCTCTCAGTCTTTTCTGACAAGTGGAAATTTCTGCATTCTGAAGGCTGGTGGCAATACAAGCCTTCAATCACATAAAAAGTGCATCCTTTCAAGAGGCTTGTATCATACTTTCTTTGCCCACTCACAGACACAGTGCTGTGAGAAGAGGCTTGTAATAGCTAGAGAGAGGCAGCGGTGGGTTAGGGAAAGGATCAACTATTTCACTCACTTTGGGTGTTTTAAGCTCTCTGAAATCTCTGCACATATTGGGAATCAATGAAACAAATATTTGGAGTTTCAGTCCGGCTCACAAATGGCCAGCATTTTCCCGTATGGTAATTGACCTTAGGTACCAATACCACAAAGCTGTTGCCACTCCATCTTTCTTCTCTCTCTCTCTCTCTCTGCCATTCACTTGTGCTTTGACCTCTCTTCCCGGTAATGTCTAACCTATGCCATGTCTAACCTATGCCATGTGCGTCTCATCACAATCAGCTCATTTCATTGGCTGGCTGGGATGGAGCTCAGGCAGGGTGCATGCACAACGTGATGAAGGAAGGCATATAACACAAATGGTTACAAGGAAGAGAGATGGTAAAAGAGGGAGAAGAGACATGAAACAGTGGCCTTCAATTCACTACCTCTTTGGCAGGGGAAGCTGGTGAGTCCTATTTCGGTGGGGCTCCTTTTCCATTGTAGGTTTTGCAGCTTGTATTTGGAGCTTCATAGGAGCTATCCATGGTGCTTCATGGACCTATTTTTGGGTATGGAGTTCAGCACCATGGATAGCTTCTGTGAAGCTCCAAATAAAACCTTCAAAACCTGTAATGGAAAAGGAGCCCCACCAAAATAGGAGTCACCAGCCTCCCCTGCTCTTTGGTACAACGGGTCGATTTTGTATCAAATATTGTTTTAGCTGTTAAATTGTTTTTAATTTTTGCATTGGGGGGGAATATGGTGTTTTATTGTATTATTATGGTCCTGTTCTAGGAACTGTTGTAAATCGCCCAGAGAGCTTCAGCTCTTGGGCGGTATAGAAATGAAATAAATAAATGAATACTGCAAGCACTGTTCCTTTTTAGTGATATTTGAGCTAGCAGAGTGTCGATAGTGGTTATACTTATTATAATAGGAGGGCCCATATCTCAGATGTAGGGTACACGTTTTGCATGTAGAAGATCCTGGGTTCAAACCCTGACATCACTGGTTAAGGGATCTCAGATCCCCTGGAGAGTTGCTGACACAACCAGAATAGGCAATACTGTGCTACACGGATCAATGATATGATTTAGTATAAGGCAGCTTCATATGTACTTTTAAAAATTAAGTTTCAGGGGTTCCAGCACTTACCCAGGGATAGTTTCCTTAGAAAGAGGTAACTGCAGACTTACGGTGTTCCTGTGATATAAGGTTTATTTACACACATACACAGTCTGAGCATAAGATGAGGGTTCACAGTATTAATAGTCTGAGCATAAGATGAGGGTTCACAGTATTAATACTCTAACAGATTCCTATAACCCATCAGATTTCCTACAGAGAGCAAAGTCAGCTCTCTGACTCTTTTTCAGACCCAGTTCCAAGTTCCAACACAGACTAACTTCCTGCTTAGGGGTGGGCGATCCGCTGTGACCCGACCCACCTCCAGATTGGCAGACACCACTGCTGCACCTGCTGACCCAGGCCAAAAGCTGGCGTGCACCACACTGCCCGCCGGACTTTCAGGTTCCCAGAAAGCTGCTGTTTACGTAGAAAATGCCTTAAGATATGTCAAAAGTGGCTGCAATTTGTGCAAATTACACAAATTGCAGCCACTTTTGACCTGTCTTAAGGCATTTTCTATGTAAACAGTGGCCTGCCAGGAACCCAGAAGTCGCTTCCCCAGCTCGACTCAGGAGAATGCAAGTCAACGCTGGGGACAAGGTAAGCGGGACAGAGTTCGGGGCGGGGGGGGGTTGAGCCCGGCTAGTCCACCAGATTTCCACCCCCTGAACAAAATCCTCACACATCCCTTTCCTGCTACACATGCAGGCCTCACTTGCCCCTCGCATTAACTGGTGGAGCAGGGGAGAAAGATGAGTCATCTCTGCCCATCACCTGTGCCTTCTTGGGTCATCCTAGATACCACTGCAACACAGCAACAGAATGTTACCAGCTATCAGCTGCTTTCTGTCTTAAGAGGTGCTGCCTCAGGGCAGCCGCACAAGAATTACAGAACTGGAAGGGGTCTTATTGGGTCATCTTGACCAATTCCTATCTTGTAACACTGCTAACAGCAAACTTGTTCTCTCAGCATGGATCCTTATGTGGCCAAAACAAAACAATGCACTCACAAGAGGGACATTATCAGGAAGCTTAACATTTGTAGAAGTACAAAGAATATTTAGGGGTTGCGGGGAGAAATCCCTAGGATATGGCTGGCTGACTGGAATCCAGTACAGAAGCATTCATAGTGCAACATTTTGTTGCAGTTCTCACCTGTATATATTAATACAACTGGAGAATGGCTCAGGTGTTGTTGAGCTTGGAATTTTCAAATGTATGAACAGCAAGGATTGATCTATAGGCCGCTGATGTCACAACAGCTTTTACTTCTGCATCAAAAGCCTTTTCTTTACTGCTGTTCCTATTAGGGGTGCTGCATCTTGAGGCACTGCTGTGGGTGGAAAGTCACAGGCTGGGCTTAATTTGGGCCATCAGCCCTGGTGTCTTCCCTGCCTGCCAGGGACCTGCCAGGGAACATGTGACCTGGGCATGGTTGAAGGTGTCCCACAGTTGATGCAGTGTGCATTTTCCTCAGTTTGAGAGTTAGAAATCCATGACACACCTGGAATTATGGGGAAAGGTCCTCCAGGTCAAAAGACATGAGCCCTGGGGATCTCTTTTTCTAGAAATAAACACTCACTCAAACCCTTATATATAAACTTTCCTGTCTTTGTAAGCCTCTCTCATGGGAGCTCTCTTGCCTGTGCCAGTAAAATTTCTCAGGAGGAGTAATGTGGTAAACAGATGCAATCGCTTCTGAAACATCAGGGATTTTAGTAAATAACATTCCAAATACTCTCCAAATAAAGTTTCACTGCTGGGTCTTTGCTCAGAATTTGCCATGCTCATTATTCAATGTTTAGCACATGTTCGGGTAGATTGCATGCATCAGGTTTAGTCAGTGAGAAAATGTATCATATCATCATCAGGCGATCACTCGTGACCGAGTAAGATTGTCTTCCGGGATAAAAGGAGGAAGTTCTAAAGAAGATTGTGTAGGCTCTAGCGATGGGTCCGTAAGTGACTGTGGAGATCCACACAGCTTCCCACAGTGAGGACACAGGTTACCAGATAGAAGATGGTCCTGTAAAGGATTCATTTGACGTGCTTTTCGATTAGCACGTTTCTCCCTTTCACCTTGCACTCGGGCTTCTTCAAAGTCCATGGAACCTTTGTGAAAGGCCAACCTCCATTTAGATCGTTCATGGGCCAGAGCTTCCCAGTTTTCGATGTTTATATTGCATTTTTTTAGATTAGCCTTATGAACATCTTTAAACCTCTTATATTGACCACCGATATTCCGCTTTCCATCCTTGAGTTGGGAGTAAAGTAACTGCTTTGGGAGACGGCAGTCAGGCATTCGAACAACATGACCGGTCCACTGAAGTTGGCGTTGAAGGATCATTTTTTCAATGCTAGTAGTCTTTGCTTCTTCCAGTACACTGACATTTGTTCGCCTATCTTCCCAAGTAATTTCGCAGGATTTTCCGGAGGCAACGTTGATGAAACCTTTCAAGGAGGTGGAAGTGACGTTTATAGATAGTCCATGTTTCGCAGGCATACAATAAAGTTGGTAATACAATGGCTTCATAAAGCAGTGTTTTGGTCTTCTTACAAATATCCCGATCCTCGAACACTCTATGTTTCATTCGAGAAAATGCGGCACTTGCGGAGCTCAGACGATGCTGGATTTCACTGTCGATGTTAGCTGTAACAGAAAGATAGTTGCCAAGATAGAGAAAATGATCGACATTTTCCAGTATTGTCCCGCCAAGCTGGATAGATGGCATCACCAAAGGATTGGCTTGCACTTTGATGAAGCACTTTGGTTTTTTTGATGTTAAGTGAGAGACCAAGTTTTTCGTATGCTTCTGCAAAAGCATTTAGGATAGTTTGGAGATCATCCTCTGAATGTGCGGAGACCACATTATCATCAGCATACTGAAGTTCCACAACGGAGGTTGTAATTACCTTACTTTTTGCTTTCAGCCTGCTGAGATTAAAAAGCTTTCCATCTGTTCGATATATAATTCCCACACCGGTGGGAAGTTTCCCCTTGACAAGATGTAAAACCATGGCGATGAAAATGGCAAATAATGTTGGGGCGATAACACATCCCTGTTTAACACCTGATCCCACTTTAAATGGAGCACCATGAGAGCCGTTGTTGTCCAAAACCGTTGCCGTCATGTTGTCATGGAGAAGTCGCAAGATATTCACAAATTTATTGGGGCATCCAATTTTCATAAGGATAGTCCAGAGAGCTGTACGGTCTACAGTATCAAAGGCCTTAGCCAAATCGATAAATGCCATATAAAGGGGTTGATTTTGCTCCCGGCATTTTTCTTGGAGCTGACGTGCAGTAAAAATCATGTCTACTGTCCCTCTAGAGGGGCGGAAACCATATTGAGTTTCAGGGAGGATCTCTTCTGAAATAGATAGAAGACGGTTTGCGAGAATCCTAGCAAATATTTTACCTGCGGTTGCTAAGAGAGAAATGCCCCGATAGTTTCCACAGTCTGTTCTATCACCCTTCTTAAAGAGGGTGATAATTATGGCATCCCTGAAGTCTTCTGGGATCTCTTCTCTTATCCAGATTTTTTCAATGAGTTTATGAAGATGTTGTACAAGTTCGGGGGGCCCTTCTTTAAAGATTTCAGCAGGAATCCCATCTGGTCCACTAGCTTTGTTGTTCTTCATTTGATTAATGGCTTTTTTTACTTCATCCAAAGTGGGGAGTATTGCAAGTTCCTCTTTAATTTGTTTTTGCGGGATTTGCGAAAAAATCTCATTATCCACCTTAGATTTACGATTTAAAAGGTCATAATAATGCTCTTTCCAACGCAGTGCAATAGACTCTTTGTCTTTTAAGAGTTTGGTGCCATCTTTTGATTGTAAAGGGTTTGTACCATAGGTTTTTGATCCATAAATGGCCCTTGTGGCCTTAAAAAAGCCCCGTGCATCATGAGATTCTGCAAGTTGTTGAATTTCTTCAGCTTTCTTTTTCCACCAAGTGTTCTTAAGTTCTCTTGTTCTTCTTTGGACCTCAGCCTTTGCGCTAGCGTAGGTTTTTTTCTTGGCAGCGCAGTTAATATCATTTTGCCATATTTGGAAGGCTTTCCTTTTTTGGTCAATTATATATTTAATCTCATTGTCATTTTCATCAAACCAATCCTGATGTTTCTTAGTTTCATATCCAATAGTTTGTTCACAAGCTGCAGTAATGGAGGTTTTCAGCTTAGACCAATGGTCCTCAATGTTGTCAGGAGGTTCCGTAGGTAGATATTCCTTAAGAAGTGATTGAAGACGAGTTTGCTTAATAGGATCTTGAAGGACTTGGATGTTCATTTTACGCCTTGGTTTCCTTCCTTGAAGCCTACGTTGGGGAGCAATGTTGATAACCATTGTGGACCGGATTAGTCGGTGGTCTGTCCAGCAGTCGTCGGCACTCACCATGGCCCTAGTAAGAAGTACATCGCGGCGATCTCTAACACGGACAATTACATAATCCAGAAGATGCCAGTGCTTTGACCGTGGGTGCTGCCATGATGTTTTAAACTTATTCTTTTGTCGAAAGAGCGTGTTTGTGATAGTGAGATTATGCTCTGCACATATAGACAAAAGTAAGAGTCCGTTCGGGTTGCTATTACCAACTCCGTCTTTTTCAATAGTTTCTGGCCATAAATCAAAGTCACGCCCGACTCTTGCGTTAAAATCGCCCAGGAGGATAATTTTATCCTCCTTAGGTATCTCTGACAGGAGAGTGTCCAACTGGCTGTAAAAACTTTCCTTGATGTCATCATCAGCATCTAATGTTGGTGCATAAGCGCTCAAAATAGTTACCTGTTGGTTATTGGCGAGCTTTAATCGAAGAGTTATCAGGCGTTCGTTAATGCCAGTAGGAACTTCTGACAAAGAGTTCACTAGCTCATTTTTGATGGCAAAGCCTACACCATGTATTCGTCGGTCCTGCTCAGGTAGTCCTTTCCAGAAGAAGGTATAACCTCCTTTTTCTTCTTTCAGCTGTCCCTCTCCTGCCCTTCGAGTTTCTTGAAGTGCTGCTATGTCAATTTTAAACCGTCTCAGCTCCCTTGCAATAATAGCAGTCCTACGCTCAGGGCGTTCACTATCTATGTTATCCAGCAATGTCCGTATATTCCATGTTCCAAAATTCAAATGTCTTTTTCGACCGCTAAAATGGTGACCCCACTGGACGCGGTAATCCAGTCAGGGGAGAAAGAGGTAGACTATGTTTAGGGCACCTTTTCTAGCCCCCTCCCCATACGGGGTGAGCAGAGTGGATCCTAAATAGGGCTGCTCAGTCATGGATACAGCTGCCGAGCTGCTCGACTACCTCGTTCCTTGAACAGGGCGACTGAGTCTGCATCCACCGCCCATGTGCTGGTCCATGACTAGGGGCTTCCAGATTCACAGCCCTGCCCCCGTTGCCATTCGCCAGTCGCCATGGGACTTTTGTTTGTTTGTTTGTTTGTTTGTTTGGGTTGGGTTGGGTTGGATGGGTTGGGTTGGAAGACGCCTGTGCGTGAAACTGTTTTATGTGGGGAGATCGGTGCACAACGAATCACCACACAAACTTGACAGAGTACGGCAGAGATCCAATGGCACGGTTACCCTGACGATTGGAAAACCATTCTCTGCTGCAGCCTTCATCCACCTTCACAGCCGTTGTAATTTAGGTTTAATTATCTTCCGCCTGTTCTGCCGTTGAGGACTTTATGTTTTGGATCGTTCTTTGTCTGGTTCCTCTCCCCGGACCTTACCGCCATGGGTGACCCTACTGGGAGTACATAGCTCCCGACGGCATTGCTCACAGGATTCATCGGAACACGCAAGCCCACTCACCACTTCAAGGTGACGATCCGGCACATGTTGTTAGCACATGTTCGGGTAGATTGCATGCATCAGGTTTAGTCAGTGAGAAAATGTATACACCAGAAATGAATGTCCCAGTCTGGCTCCCAAGCCTTGAAAGCACACCTGGTGTATTTTACTAGTAAAATGTCACTATGTGTCAGAATCAGTAGTGACATTCATGAAGTGGCCCTATTCTGAATCAGACCGTAGGCCCATCTGTCCCAGTGCAGTGGCTCTCTAGTGCAGAGTAGGCAACTTTGTGGGGGTGAGGCCCTGTGGCCACATTTAGCAATTTGAGAAACTGTCCTGGGCACCGTTACAAAATGGCTGCCATGGGAGGCGTGGCAAAGCACAAGCAACCTGCCCAAAAGACTGAGGACAAAGCAGAGGAGGGGAATGAGTCCAAACACACTAAAGAACTCCTGAGAACCCAGTTTTCAGCACCAACAAAAACCTATTACACAGCAATCCCAGATGCTAGTAAGAAAATGTTAATCTTAAAAGAAGTGGGAAGGGTAGGATGCCTTGGTGGGCACCAAGAAAGATATCTAGCGGTACATTGGTGCCCACAAGTGCCACATTACCTATCTCTGCTCTTGCTATCTGAGATCCATCCAGGCTGGAGATACTGGGGATTGGGGTTTCTACATGCAAGGCAGGTGCTCTAACATGGTTTTTTTTTTTTTTTTTTACCCTGCTAATAAAAAAAGAACTTGTTAACGTAAGAAATGTGTTGCATATGGATTAGCGCTGCCTATTTTTAATCTCACAATTAGGTAAGAAATCACAGTTATATGCGTAGCATATATTTTGCCCTAAACGTAAAGTATGCATATCTTGCAGTAAACTGAAATGGCATGAGAGATCTTCTCAAGAATAATCACAATATTTAAAAAGTCTCCTTTGTAGCTGTTGGCTGGACTTCTGTAACTGAAAAGATGAAGAAAACCCTTTGAGACAGTTTAAAGCTAGGGGGAGGACAGATCTAAAGATTCTGACATTTTAGAAAGGCCCCAGGTTTTGAAAAACAAGTCAAATGGTGTAAATATTTTTATCTACATTATAAATGTTGTCATTCTGGTGATTTTTTTTAAAGCAAAAATCTTCAGTGTGTCTTTCTTTTCCTCTCCCTCTCTCTTAATATTAGGGCTGCCAACCAAATAAAGAATTTTGAGTGGATTAATCATCTGCCTTTTAACTGAATAATCATTCAATTAAATGCAAGATGATGATGATGATGATGATGATGATGATGATGATGATGATGATTATAAAAGGGTCCCTACCCAAAGGAACTTGCAATCTAAATTTTGAGAGAAATGGACACAAATGGAGAGGAGAATTAGTCAGGAAAGACAGAGGCAAAGAAGAATATATATGAGATTTACTTGCTTGGGGAGGGGAGGGACTGCAGCTAAGAAGAATAAACCTGGTTGTCCTGTTAATTTATGTATTACCTTGTCATAATAGAGGGTCAAGTTATGGGTGGGGAGTACATTCATTTTAAACACACATGGAAAATGAAACAAGTGAGACCCATTTATTTTTAGAATGAAAATGGGAATAAAATCTAATGAAAGTTCTTTTTTTTTTTTCATCTGTTTTTCATCAGTTTGTATTTAGTGGTATGAAAAATTGCAGTGCTTTGGAGCAGCTTGCTGGAACAACCCGTTATAGAAAAGATGCGGGGAGGGGTAAGAAAGAGAACAGTGAAATTGACATATATAAAATGGGGCCTAGAAAACAGGAACCCTTTGTCCCGTCTGTCTTCAGCAGGTCTGATCTTTGGGAGGAGGAGCAGAATGCCTCCAAGTGTCATGCCAATAGGATGGAAAACACAGGAGCAGGAAACTAGTAGCTGGGCCTCCCATTGTAAGCAATGGGAAGATAATACAATGTGTGCCTTTTTAATTGCCTCTAATGCAGGGACCTCTTTTTCTAATCAGAAATCAGACAGACCTGATGCCTTAAAGCAGTGTTCTCCAACCTTGGGTCCCCAGATGTTTTTGCTAGGAAACCCATTTTGTCTGATCCTGACGGACTTCCGCAGTGTTTCCAGTGCAGTGATTGGAATGGGACCATGACAGATTTTATTGTTTCAGCTCTGGAAATGTGCATGAAATAGTTGTGCACATTGAGAACTGAGATCTGTGTATTTGTAGCACCATTTGTACAAATGGTGATTTGCGCAAATCAGGTCATTTGCACAAAACTGAATCTTTACATTTGCAGAAATGGGTTTGTGCTGTTTTTAATACTTTATCGCATTTGCAAGTCCATTATGTAACCCTGGGTGCAGCATATTCCCTTGGTAAATATCATTGTCAGTTTCATCCTCTCACTACTTCTGGGTTAGCTCGCCATATTCTCTACTTCACAAAGAACTTGTCACTGTCAATTTCCTCTAGTTCAGTATCAGCACTATGGTTTTCTACTACGGTTACTGGATTTGCACACATCAAATAGACACATTTTAAAATTATTTTTTTCTGTGGAGGACCAAACCAGTCCTTGGTGCTAGTTCGGCACTTAACAGGTTAACCGGCACTGAGAAAATGCCCTTTACACGGCTTCTGTGCACTTTAAACGGAACCGCGACCAGCTGTTGACAAAGAATCATGTTGAGGTCAGAAATAGGTTTACTACGCCTTTAATGGAGCGGAACTAATAGACTACCAGGAATTTCACAGTATAAACAGAACAGTCCATAAAAATAACTGAGGCGGAAGACTTCAATCCTCGTACGAGATAGAGGCTTACTTAATATAGAGAATAACTTCACATCAGGGAATCTGACTTACGGGAAATAGCGTAGCGGTCTATCCAGCCAATCTCCGGGCGCCCTGTCCGGGGTTGGTCCTGACCGGAGTCAGGGACCTGACCTGTGCGAGCCTGCACCGTGTTCCCAGCAACTCTTTGTTCTTGAGGACTGGTCTTTTCTACCCTCCTTCGCCCCCCTCCCCGCCCTTGATGACCAGGTGGGCTGGTTCTGCCCTGCGGGGTGGTGGTGCCTCTTGGATGCTGGCATCTCCTGGATACTTTGGGGTACTTTGCAGCTCTTTGAGACTGCTCCCCACCTCTGGAATGTTTATGCCCTTCCTGGAGGCTTAGATGTAAATGCGCCCTATTGAGGGTATGTAGATGTGCTATGCAGATGTGACCACGTACAACCAATCTGCCAAGAACTGTGTCTCCTGTCCCCTGGGTGGGGATTATGCAGAGAGGTGGGGGGGGAAGAGGGGTGTCAGCGAAAAGGGGGAAACTATGTCAGGGTTCAACCGTGTGTGCTCAGGCTTTCTCCACATTTTCAGTTATTATTTTTCAGCTCCTGTGATTTGTGCAAATGGGATCATGGATTTTTAGTCTCTTCCCCCCTCCTCACCTTGTTCTTCTCACCAATATTATGCATACAATATCTGATTTCTTTAGGTAATATATTTGTTCCACCAAATACTGTTTATTGCATTCACTTGTTTAAGATTATACTGCTGGTAGGTTTGCGGGTTTATTTTAGCAACAAGGTATTTCCCAGTGGCAGGGCAACCAGCTCGAGTCAGATCAGCCCCATGAAAGGCTCAAATTTGCACAACTTTGACATGTGCGCAAATTTCAGGCTTCACAATTTGTACAAATTTCCTGAGCATTTAAAAAAAAAAAAAATCATGGCCCATTTTAAAAGGGGAAATCCATGTGCTGGCTCGACTGATGTCAGATCAAGCCGCCACCAGTGTGGTAGAAATGGAACAGAATCCAGAGGGCTGAGTTGGGAAACTCTGTGGGATTTTAACCCCAAAAATGGATTCCTCACACATCTCTATGGGAGTTGCAGCGCAGGCCAAACACTTTTTAAAATATGTGTCATTTAAACAGTAGTCACTTATGTTTATACCCAGAATTTCAGATTTCTATTTTAATTTATAGCCAGCTAATGGCCCAACATCTGCAATCACTTGTGCAAAATGACTTGTGCCATATACAGTTCTATAAAACATCATGTGGGGTTTTCTAAAGACCTTCTTCTCTTGTTTGTTATCATTAGCTAGGCCAGTGGTTTTCAAATTGTGTTCCAGGGAAACCCAAGGTAATGGCGGACTAACTTTCTTGAGAACCATTTAACCCACCACTACTGATTTTTCCCTGTAACAGGCAACTGCAGTAGAGTACAGGGTGTGTTCTAGGGTGCACTTCAAGCAGACTTGTCTACTGCTCCATCCACATTGGGTACACAGCCTAGAACAGGAGTGGGCAGAAGGAAGATCAGGATCTACTGGTAGATCTCTGGGGTGACCGTCAATAGATCACTAAGGATTTCTGACTCCCAATTGTTTAGCAGTAGCAACAACAATATGACTTTTTCACACCTAGATGTGGCTGCTGAAATAAATGAAGGAAGCTTGGGGGTAACCATGAGTGGACTTTGTGTGAAAGGGCTGTGAGCAGTTCTAGTACTGCAAACAAATTCCTAGGCTCAGAATGTGCTCTGAGGCACCCAGTTCCTTAATTCTAAGTGCATGTCTTTTGCACCTAGCTCTGATTGCTCGATCTTGGTGTTCGACCACATGGATGTGACAAGCGTGAAGTCCACCCAGCCCTGCCCTAGAATATGTCCCAGGATCCTCTGCAGCACACAAGATTTCCAGGGCGAGCAGGTTGTGCCAGGTAAAGGGTTCCCTTAAAGAAGAAAGTTTGAAAGCCACTGAGTTAGGTAAAGGTGTTGCTTTACTTCACACAACGTTTCACAGTGTCTTGTCAATTAAAGATTCAAGAGTGAGCCCAGATTGCTTCGTAAGCATTCAGCTGCTGAGCTTTGCAAGCATTTATTGCTGCAAAGCACTTTACCAATTTGGGTACACAACCATTTCGAGCGAAGCTAAAATAGTAAAAAAAAAAAAATCAACCGCAATAGAAAAGACAGCAGATGCCCTTTTCAGACATGCAGTATGGAAACTGCCTCTTGTATCTGATCTTGTGCAGAACCAAATTAAAATGAGTATTACACCGCTACCTGTACCAGAATCTGTTCTGTGCAGCTGGCCTACTCCTTAAGTTATCTCAGATGTGCATTATGTTTGTTAATAACAGTACTAAATCACAATCAGTCCAAGCAGGATTTTCAATCAGAGAATGACCTGACTCTGAGTTTTGCAAAGTTGATGCAGGCCATGGTAAATGTGCATCATTTGGCTTTCCAGTTTATAGAATTTGGGAGGAGGAGAGGGGAAGCAATTATTCTGCTTACCTGTGGGTGGGGGTTACTCTATTAGAGACTACCTTTTGCCTACAGTTAGAGTTCCATACCAGTCAGTAAAATATTAGCCTGCTGTAGGAGTGTGCAAGAAATTCCTCATTCCATTATTCCATTCATTTCTATTGTGAGGACCCCAGGGCCAGATTAAGAGCATTATGGGCCTGGTGCTGAGGATTTTGGTGGGCCTTTTTATGGAAATAAATAAAATGAAGACGCAATTTTATATTAAAACAAATTAAATATTTTAATTACCATTAAAGTGCCAAAACAGAAACATATTGAAAATATTTCTTTTTATGTAAACAATAAGCTTGTTAACTCAATAAAACCATTATAAATAGAACATTCACAACAACCATTTTTAAATAAACATAAACCATATAAACAATTTAAATATAAGTGTATGATGTTTGGCTCATAAAAATTTGTTCCTTAAAGTATTATTATTATTATTATTATTATTATTATTATTATTATTATTAGCATCATAATCAATACAGCCTGCGTTATGATTATGGTGCAGAGAGTAACTCTTGAAATAAATAGCAACCACTAGTTTTAAACACACAAACAGGTTATTCACTGAACTCTAACCTGCATTTAAACTAAATGAATCAAGCTGGTAGATTAAAATAAAATTACACATTAACTTTTCTTGCTTTTTTACTTGCAAATTCCTCAATTGTAGAATCAAGATTAAGCTCGTTCAGCAAACCATTTTCAATGCACAACAGAGAGAGCGCATTTAAACGCTCCTGACCCATGGAAGACCTTAGTTCATTTTTCACACGTTTTAATGCTGAAAATGAACGCTCACCACTGCAGTTGCTGACCATTAAACACAAATACATGCGGAGGGTCACAAATGTATTTGGAAATGCACCGACTAGAGATTGTGCAATCATAAACTTGTACATTTGTGTTTCTTGACTCTCATGAATGTCTTGATTTGCAGTGGAAGATTGGTACATTTTGAAAATAGATGAAAACTGTACAATTTCGTCTGCCAATAGGGGTTCAAGATCTTCAGGATATTTTGACACTAGTGTAGTGGCTCTGGAACGTAGACTATCAGCTGCTAGAGTGCATATTTCTGATAGAAATCCAAATCTTTCTTGAATTATATTGTATGCTGCTTGCCTGTGCCTCAGTGATTCTGTCAATTGGTCAATTATAGGATAAAAGGTATGCACTTTAAACCTCTCAGAGGGTGTCATATCAGCATTAGCATCTTCTGCATCACCATAGTCCCACCTCCTATTTCTTTTCACTTTCCTTCCACGTTGTAGCTGGTACTCCTCGCAGCCGGAAATATTTTTACCCTGCTGTTCAAATTCAGAGAATCTAGAACGGAGAGACTGCACAAAATCCTTTAGAGAGTTCAGCATGTCTGTTGCTGTATGCAGATCTAATTTTGCATCTTGGAGACACTGACTGGTTCTGTGAAACCTTGGTAAAATGACAGACCATACTTCAACAATCATTATTCCAGTTTCCAATTGATCCATGACATTATTTAGGCCCTTTGCTTGTAAACAGACCTCTCCCTTTGTGGATTCATCATTCATAATATTTGAAAGGACATCTCTGATAGTACTATAGCCTTTTTGTAAGGCATTCACAGCATCATGGTGAGCAGACCAACGTGTATCAGATAACCTTTTTAATGTCGGTATACCACATAGTTTGAAACTATCTGTTAACAGATGAGTTGAAGCAGAAAAAAAACAATACAACTGCTGCACAAAATTAAAGAACAAAACTGCAACTGGACAGCTGTTTACGGCATTTTGTCCAACAAGATTAAGTGAATGTGCACAACAAGGAATGTATTCAGCAAGTGGGGTTTTTTCCCCAAATTAAGGCCTGCATACCATTATATTTGCCACTCATATTAGATCCGTTATCATAAGACTGACCCCTGCAGTCTTTGATGGAAATTCCATTTTCATCCATGAACTGCAAAATAATGTTTGCTAGCTCCATACCAGTGTGTCTGTGCATTGGAATGAATTTCGTAAAGCGCTCCATTGGACCACTAGGTAGTACATAGCGAAATATAATTGTTAGTTGATCACAATGTGCTATGTCAGGGGTGGAGTCAACAGAAATTGAATAATATTTGGCTTCTTTTATCTCGTTTATGATTTGCTGCAGCACTTGCTGACCAATCAGTTCAATAAACTCATCACATATCGTTGATGATAAGTACCTCCACGTTTTTTAACCTCTAGGGCAGTCTTCCCCAACCAGGGCCCTTCCAAATGTTTGGGGGCCCAGCTCCCATCTTCCCCAGCCACTGGCCATGCTGCCTGAGGCAAATGAGAACTGTAGTCCAAAATATCCAAGAGGGATATTTGGTGAATTCTGTTCTCTGGGGTTTTTCAAAATAAAACTTAAAATGCCACACAATTCCCCATGAAAGCGCACGTGTGCGCGCACACACACACACACACACACACACACACACAGTATTAGCCAAGCAGGTGACATTTTGCAGGTGGCAGGAGGATCAACACCCCCAAAAGGCAGACACCCACACCCACAAACACACAGCCCTCTCTTACGTTCAGTTTGGCTCACAAAAGAGGGAAAGCCCTTTTACAGAAAAAAAGGAGAAGGAGAAGGAGAACTTGCAGATCAAAAGAGTCAAACTTTTGAACCTTACCTGTGCAGAGGAGGGCCATCAGGACCAGCGGCAGGTAAAGACCATCCCAGAGGTTTGTCCCATAGCAAGCAGAAGTCATGGTGGAGATTTTGGAGGCGGGTGGGCAGAGAGGGGTCGCTTGACGGCGCAAAAACTCAAAAACTCCTGCAGCTCATCAGTAAGGGTCTTCCCAATTTCCCCCAAATTATTTATTAAAAAAAAAAAAAAAGCAGCCACAACAAAAAGCCAGGAAGCTTTGCTTGACCAAGAATAATTGTGTTGTTCTTGTTGCTTTGTTTCGTTTTTTTGTTAAACTAGCACTTGAACAATTGAGCTGCGAATCAGAAAGATCTTTTGCTCGAGGCTGGAGAGAGAGGTCCCTTCTAAATCTGAATATTACAGACCCTAGCAAGCCCCCCATGTGCTAGAAGTTATCACAAAGAAATGTAGTAACAGTGATTGAAATGCAAAGCTACTGAAATGCTAATTTGAGAACAACAGTTCTTGCTAGGTCTTGCCTCAAGCCTGTAATGCAGATGTGCTTAGAACACCTTTCTAATCTTGAAAAAATCATTAATTATGCTGAATGATAACTATCAGAGCTAACTCCGAAGGGGGGAAAAATCGCCGCGTGTCCCTATAATTGTGGGCCTGTTTTCTGTTAGGGGCCTGGAGCTGGCGCTCCCACAGCCCCTAGCTTAATCCGGCCCTGGAGGACCCCCATGCATTTTGCTTTACATTTGTTCAAATTGCATTTGTTTTGTTGAAGGCACACTTGGATGAAGCTGATTACAGTAATACCTTGGATTGCAAGCATAATTTGTTCCGGAACCATGCTTGTAATCCAAAACACTCTTATATCAAAGCGAGTCTCTGGCGGGCATGAGTGGGACCGATTTTGGCCCACTACGCCTGCTCCAGGCGAGTGGTTATATCCCTACACTACTTGTCTTGCAAGACGTTGCTTGTTTATCAAGTCAAAATTTATTTTAAAAATTTGCTTGTCTTGCAAAATGCTCTCAGACCAAGTTACTTGCAATCCAAGGTATTACTGTATTTAGATCCGTGCCAGTCGGGCTTCAGGCCTGGACATGGCAGGGCAACCAGCCTGCCACTGGGAAATATCTTGTTGCTAAAATAAACCCACAAACCTACCAGCAGTATAATCTTAAACAAGTGAATGCAACAAACAGTATTTGGTGGAACAAATATATTACCTAAAGAAATCAGATAGTGTATGCATAATATTGGTGAGAAGAACAAGTGAACACCCTACATCAGCATTTGCCACATACCTGATAGCCGAGGCACACTCTTTTCCTGAAATACATGTGAAGGCACAACCACATGTTCTGCACAGGATTGCCACTAGGATCCACAAATGAAAGGGCAGGGCAGAGGCCTCTTGCACAACTCGCTTGCTGTTTCCCGATGGCAGAACTATGCATCCCATTATTCCCATGTAATTCTCTGATCAGTAGCTGCTGAGGGCCAAAACAGACATTTCTTTAAATGTGTGCCTAGAAGCCATGTCTTCTTTTCATTTTTACTCTAGAGTACGCACAGGGGGCCCAATCTAGATCTAAGGCTGTCGTCCCCCCCCCTCAGCCAGGCTTACTTTAGATCTTGGAACCTGGATGCAGGAAAAATAGCATTTAAAAATTGTCTCAGGAAGGGGAGAACCAGCAAACGGGGAAGAGTTAAGGACTCCACATTCACCTGCCAATTTGTTCCTACAAAACCTACCTCAGCCACTGCATTAGCATTATGATATAAACACAGCCTTGGGAACCCCACATTTGTCTTGTCATATGTAATTCTATCCTAGTTTGTTTGTGTAAACTATTTGTAATTCAGATTCACCCACGACATTCATAACTGTGCTTCCCTTTTACTCTCTCGTCTCTCCTGGTTCTGAAGACAACAACACAACTTTGCTTCTCTTTAACCCTTCTACAGTTTTATTTTTTGTCCCAGGCTTCTTCCCCTCCCTTTGACCTGCCACAGATGAAATTTAGTAAGATTTAGAAAGCAAGATAATAAAAATGCCCTCTTTCTCCTTATCAGCCTATAGATAAGTAATATTATTCCCAGCTGTCCAAACAGTTCCTAGCTGTGTTATCATTTCTTCAAAATGTGCAGCGGTTCGGAGCTATAGAGCCAAACCTTATCGTAAAAGAATATATCCAGGGTTATCTTTGGAAGAGCTCATCCCCCAGTTACATTGTGGCACAGGGAATATTTTCATCAGCCTCCAGCCTTTTATGTGAAGGGCAAGCAATTTTTACTTTCTCCTTGTTGTTCTCAGGGCTGAGTGGCTACTGCCAAAGTGATGTTTGCTGCACTTTGCAGACTTTTAAGTTAAAAGCCCACTTTCCTAGAGGAAAAGGACAATTTACTGTTTTTTGCCATTACATCATGTGCCCACGACAAAGATAGAGCTCACGCAAATGCAGAGATCCATAAAATCAGGGGACAGAAGCCAATATGCCACATGTGGTGTTAGCACATGGGTCAACACTCTGTGCTTCAGGTTGCCCATAGATTGCTATGAAGTGTGGGTAGGTAAGCAAGAAAGAAGTGATTGTTTCACGGGTGAGCAACATGCAGCCCACAGGTTGCATGTGACCCCCATAGCCCCCCAAAGTTTACAAATTTTTAAAATGGTGCATGTTGTATCTTTTTATTGCTTCGTAGCTACTATAGAGCACCAAGGGGCAAAATTAACTTGCAAACAAGCTGATTTTGACTCTTTTGGCACTCTGTAGCTGTTTTGGATGCCATTTTAAAAAATGATTTAAAAAAAAAAAATCAGCACCACAGAGAGGAGGTGTGGCCTGTGTGGGTCCAGGGGACAAAAATGGCCCTGGACTTCCCAAGGTGTCCCATACTTGGTTTAGACATATCTAGTAAGTATACAAGCTTGCAGCCAACATGGCTTCTCTCTTATTTCCAGGAAATATGAATCACAACATTTTGCATATCGCCATATCGCTTAGACTGTATATACTGCTTGTCACCATATTATTTAGGGTCAAACTATATATTACATTGCACCCTGCATAGCGTGTAGCTAAGAATAATCTATTTTTGTTTTTTTAACTCTGGAATAAGTGTGCATGGCATCAATAATCAATTTGAATTGGGATCACTGCACACCAGGAGGGGAGGATTAAAACTCCCCTCACCCATTTCCCCCCTGAAATTCAAACACGTGCACACACATGGGTTACAAAAAGAAGAAAAAGTCTCCATTGGTGTCAATTGATGTTGTGTGTAGTTTGACCCCAAGATGGTGCTTTAAGGGTTCAAAGTGCTTCCCTTTCATTGCCTTGAAGAACTTTTATACTGGTCTTGTAGGATATGCCACTATTATAATCTGCATCAGGATAATATAGCTCACTTAATGCTATCTAGTGAATTCATGGCTGAGGCAAGATTTTGGTCCAGCAGTTCCCTGGCTCTCGCATTATGCTCTTGCAGCATAACCCCAGGCAAGTGGATATAGGATTGCAGCCTGGAATTTAGACAACCTGGCACAGAACATATACTAGAAACATGTGAGCCAGTGGAAGCAGCAGGACACTGTGTAGAAAATCTTTAAAAGAGGAGAGCAGCCTGTTCTAGAAGCTGTGTTGCACTGTTCTGGAAGCTGTGTAAATCAAATCAGCTACAAAATAAAAATTAGGTAGACATAATTCTGGCCTTTTTGCAACTTTCCACTCTGTCCAGTCTCTCCTCAAGCAGGTCAGAAAAGGAAGATGATATTAGGGATTGGTCACTTGAACAGGATGTTGACGTGCAAAAATAGACCAGAGAGTACAGAATTGTAGCTTCCTCTGGACCAGTGAATCAGGCCTTCTTCACACAGAAATAGGGGATGGTGAAGCTAGAACCAGGGACCTTTTGGTTCTGTGTGCAGCTCTCCTGTGTAGTGAGTATCAGAGCTCCCTGGCAGTAGAATATTTCCAGGCTCTGGACTGGCCCTGCCCAGGAAGGGCTATAAAAGGCTTCCCAGTTGAGCTGGAGCTTGTCTAATAGATCTTCTTGGCTCTGAAGTGTTTTTGTGTGTTCCTGGGTTCCAACTTCCTGTCTCCTGGTTCCTGGCTCATCGCTGACAGCTGCCCAGAGCTCAACCTTGACAAATAGTAAAGGATGGGGGCATTCCTTTCTTAAGCCCTAGAGCAGGGCTCTCCAACCTTGGGTCCCCAGATGTTGCTGGACTACAGCTCCCAGAATCCCTTGCCATTAGCCATGCTGGCTAGGTATGCTGGGAGCTGTAGGCCAGCAACATCTGGGGACCCAAGGTTGGAGAGCCCTGCCCTAGAAAGAAGATGTCACACCCCTCCCCTCATAGGGCCTTCTTTTTTTGCCCTCCTTTTGGAGCTGTGGGTATGTTTTTGTAAGGTTAGGGTTTTTCTCTCTATAACCCTTACAACTCTCACTATCCCTGGGATTTATATTATCCACACCTTACGTTAATAAACACATTTATGTTTTCTCTGACACTATGTTCTTGCACTGCTTCTCGCACAGGTTGCTTTAACTAACAAAGTAAAGTTTATTTAAACTACAAAAGTTTCTTGAAATAAGTTCAATACATAAGTTTCAGTTAATATTATTTAACGTCCTATCTTATTCTATTTCTAATTTCACCCTCACCATCTGTTCACATTAATAATTCCTGCACTCACTAACTCTGACTACTGTCTCTGATCGATCTGACTCCCTAACTAACTCCTAACTAACTTAATCTGCCTCACACAGCAGCACACACACTTCACTCCCCCTTCACTCTCTCAGCCAGTCAGCTCACATATGCAAATCCACCATTCTTCCTGCCCATCATTTCTCACTCATCATAGACTTACCTACCATAAAACACAGAGATGCCACAGGAATACCTACCTATAGCCATAGACTCAAAACAGGAACACATCACTATACTTACCATATATGTACACATATTAATTTACACACAATATCATAACATCACAGAGGGCTAATAGTGGCTATGGCTGCAATCCTATACTCATTGACCTAGGAGTGCATCCCATTCATTCATTCATTCATTCATTACATTTCTATACTGCCCAGTAGCCAAAGCTCTTTTGAACTCAGCGGGGCTTACTCATGAGTATATATGTATAGGATGGCACTTGATGTTGCCTGTCTTGGCTCCCAGGCTTCTAACTTTTGCACATAACCTCTTACAGACTTGCATCGGTGAGCTTTCAAGTTCCCCCCAGAATGTTCTCCCCCCCCCCCCCAGCCAGGTTTCCTTTCAGGACTTGGGAACCTGGCTGAGGGGAAAACTCATGTAAAAATCATGTCGGGAGGGCCTATTGCAGGGAAGAAGAGTCAAACGGGGAGTTAAGCGTTTCACTTCCACCTGCCAATTCTTCCCTGTAAATGCCTCCTCAGTCAGCCCCTATATTAGCGTTATGAAATAATCACAGGATTGGGAACTCCACATTGGTCCTCCTGTCACATGTAGCTCCACTCCACCCTAACTCCTGTTAACCTTTTCTCATTCAGATCCACCCAAGATATTCAAAACTGTGTTTCCCTTTGAGTCTCTCTCCTGGACACAACTTTACTTCCCTTTAACCTCTACATGCTTACATTTGTCCCAGGCTTCTTCCCCTCACTTAGACATGCCACAGTCAAAATTTAGTAAGATCTATTAGGGTGCAATCCTATGCATATTTAGCCAGGAAAAAAAGTGCTAAAAAAACTCCGAGTGTTCCCCAGCCAGCCATGTTGGCTGGGGAATGCTGGGAGTTATAGGACTTTTTTTCTGTCTAAACATACATAGGATTGCACCTTTATTTATTTATTTATTTATTACTCAAATTTATATACTGCTTTCCACAGAGGTATCAAAGTGGTGCACATAAAATTTAATAGCATCAGACAGCAATAAAGTCTGATAATAAAACAACACAAGAAAAAAAAGTTAATCAGCAGTAAAAACAACAACAACAACAACACTCTAGCGTGTGCTACAGACCACAGCTGGGTGGGTCAACCTTTGAAGAAAGCCTGTGTGAAGAGATGGGTCTTGAGAAGATGTCATGCTGGCTGGGGAATGCTGGGAGTTGTAGGACCTTTTTCTGCCTAGACATACATAGAATTGTGCCCTAAATGTCAGAATTGTGGGAACCTGTCTATTGGCAGTTGGTAAAGCTGGGTGGGTGCTCATCCAAATATCTAGAATATTTGGATGAAATATTTTGAGATGTATACTACTGAAGAACCAGCCAGGTGTCCATGGCTGCTATGTTATCTATTTATTTACTCAATATATTTTTATTCAGACTTTCCAAATTGCTTAAGGAGCAGAGGAACTGCTCCTCTGTCTTCATTAAGACATCCACATACTGAAAGGTTTCATATGGAGCAAATATGTAATTTTTAATTCCCTGCATATGCCAAATGCTGATGGAACAACTATTACCAGTGAGGAAACATGTACTAACAGCAACATGTTTTCAAACCTTCTTTTCAAAACCCTAAAAATCAATATTGGAATGTGCTTAGGGATTGGATGGTGGTAGTAACAAAGTCTCTAGCAGTGATTTGTTGAGTTGTACAAAAGTCTCATGGGGCAGAGCATGTCGATGAGCACATGACTGCCATGGGTTGAGCTGGTCTTATCCTAGATAGGAACACAGCAGGCATAAAGACCTGCCCTAGGGTAGATACAGAAGCCTAAGAAAAGAGCTGGTAAGGGCCTTGGGCAGTAGGCCTGCACCCTGAGAAGGTAGTAGGCCAAGGGAAGCTAAAGGGTACATGACAGAATGTTGAAGAGGGGGTGATCCACAGGAATGGGATGCAGAAAGAAAGTCCAGGGGTGTTGGGGAGGGGGAGAAGGAGAAGGAGAAGGAAACCTCGGGGGAAGAATGGACAAAAAGGAGATGTGCAGGCAGCCAGAAACTGTACTGATAGAATCACCCATCATTTCAAATCATCCAGTCTAATATGTGGCTGAAGGCCAAATTTTTATTGTACCATCATACTTGCTGAAATAAATGAGGCTCAGGGGTATTTTTCAGCATGTTTGTGTTACCCAAGAATGACCTGCACATGATAATAAGACTGTGCTTCTTATTCAACCAGTTTAAGTCCCATGCATATTTGGCAAAGATTTCAAATTCCCCAAAGTTGGGATTAATTACCAGCTGCTCAAGCAATCTCCTCATCACAGCTGAACAGTCCTCACCTCTTACAACAGCAGTGTGCTTATGAACTTTGCAAAATCTCCAGACAGCCGCAGTCGGCAGCATATTCCACCTTCAAACCATTGATTTTGTAATTTAGCCTAGTCTTTACTTTCACTAATCATATAATTTGATCTTACTTTTTTCTGTGTAACTAGCAAAGATACTATTTCAACAGATCATTATCTACCAGTACTTGAGGAATTATGCTCCTGGACCATTTTTGCATGGTGACCCCACCACAAGGTGACATTTCCTTAACATTTGCTCATAGCAAACATTCCTTCTGCACGTTTCCCTATGGAGACAGGTCTGAAATTTGCTACATCCCGGAGAACAGATTCCCTTCAGTGGCTCTAGGGACTAGGGGAAAGGAGCGCTGGGATAACAGAGGCCTAGAGATCCCATTTGTGAACAATGGGAACAGCAAACTGGAACCAAGTGGGAGTCAGGATAGCTAGTAAGAGCAAATTTGGGTCTGAATGGAGTGATATGGGTGGGGATCATAGTATTTGAAGCTGGGTGGAGGTGGGGAAATAATTGGGTCCATGAAGTCTTATCTGTATACTGGTCATGACCCAGTTCTCTTCCCCACTTCCTAAACTGTCCCTCTTATTCCAATCCTACGTCTCCAACTGCCTCTCTAATATTTCTCCTTAGATGCTTCATTAACTCAAACTCAATGTGTCAAAGACAAAACCTCATCTTTCCTTCTGAGCCCTCCTCTCCTCATACACTTTCCTTATCCATTAACAATGTTACAATCCTCTCTCTCCTTAATGCCCAATGATACCAAACCCTGATGCCAGGCCTAACTGGGGGTTCCCCAGTTAGAAGATCAGTAATGGTGGACAAGATTTGCTAAGACCGTTTGACTACCTGTAGATCTTTACCAGTAATGTACAGCTGAAGGGGCCATGCACTAAGGTGAACTCTCAGTTCTCACAGGTCAGTGATGAGGCGCAACTAACCTGGCCAGTATATCTGAGCTACTAGCCCATATATCTAATGCCCAGGATCTAATGACCTACCTGTGCCATAGTTTTTGACCCTTTTACTTTTAAAAACACACCAACGGCCAGAAGCTCAAGGCCAAATCACAAACTGTATTGAAGCTCCCTGTGACAAACCCATACTTCTGATATAGATCCACAGTGTTCCCTAGAGCATCTGGTCAGTTGGCACCCTGCTGGACAATCTGAATGATTTTATCTAGCCTTATCACACTTCTTTGTCCTCCAAAATGTGAACAAAACTTTCATCACTTCAGAATCTGAGAATTCCTCTGAAAGGAATTCCGCCTCTTTTCCGGAAAGCTACTTAACATAGAACAAGGAAGTGATATTAGCTGGGAACCGAGGTCTCTATTCGCTATGATTATGAACACAATTTACACTTAGAGCACAACAAAAGAAATGATTTTGGGGGGGTGGACATTCATGGTTTATGGTATGAGCACTTGTACTATTGTTTCAGCCACAGAAGAAAAATAAATGGAAAAGGAGAAGGCATCAAGAGAATCTTCCATTCTCTTGATTTGCAGACAATTGGGGTAGGTTGCTTGAGAGTGATCTCTAATGCTGTACGCTGAAGGGAGGGGAAAATTCATTTCCAAGAAGTAAGATTGTTTTCTTGCTTGAACTATAATGGAGTCAGTGAAGGGAACCAGTTCCCCTCCTGAAGAAGAATCTGCATGAGTTGCCTAATGTACGGGCTTCATTCCCCCTCTGACCCTCTCGGTATTCATTTTGTCTCACCCTGAGAAAACAGAGGAGGGTGGCATTTCAAGCAGGTTTTCCTCGATCAAATCTGCTCGCAAACATTGGATCTGTATTCTCCTAATTTGAATGACTTTTCACCATCTGCAGTTATGGATGGGTGAATTCTTAGGTAGATAATGCCACTATTTTGTTTAAAAGTTGAAAGGGTGACCTGTAAAATGGCTGTTTCCCACACAACATGGTAGGTTGGCCAATATGAATTGACAAAAAAGAGGAAATGCATCACCAAAAAGAAGACAAAAAGAGGGCATCCATTTGCATAACGTTTGCATATGTTAATTTATATGTATAGATCCACATTTAGAAATAGTTATTATAATTTAAATAGAAAACAGTACATCTCACCATAGCTGGGAAGATGGTGAGCAGATGACCTGAGTGCCTGCCTGTTCAGTCCACTGCCCAGATGCTAACTGTTGATGGGCAGCCGTTCTTATGATTCATTATATTAATTTTATTTATTTATTTTAATTTTATTATATTTATATCCCACCTTTTTTCCTGCAAGGAACCCAAGGCGGCTTACATAATCTTCCCCCTCCTCTCCATTTTATCCTCACAACAACCCTGTGAGATAGGTTAGGCTGAGAGTCAGTGATTGGCCCAAAGTCACCCAGTGAGCTGAAACTGTGCATCCTTCAAATCGAGGATGCCTTCCAACAGAGGACAGTCCTCTGGCAGCCCTTCAAACAGAGAACTGTCCTCTGTAAAAGAGGAAACATGGCCATCCAACTGCATGCACATTCACAACTATAATTCACACAGCTGGTAGACCAGCCTTCCCCAACCTGGCTCCCTCAAGATGTTTTGGACTTGCAGGCTGCAACATTCCTGACCATTGGCCCTGCTGACTGGGGCTGATGGGAGTTGAAGTCAAAAACATCCGGAGGGCACCAGGTTGGGGAAGGCTGTGATCAGCAAACAACAGAATTGTTAGCATCACTTGAGAGCGTGGCTTCTCCTGAACTCTTATTGGCATTGTCAGATGTTGGCAGGTATATTAGCCCTTCGCTATGGAATTAATTTGTATCAGGTCCATTTTCATATGAACTCATGATGCTGCCTTCCACTGGAGGTGGAAATGGGAAAGAGTGGAGAGAGAACAAAAGAGTGCAGGCGGGGGGTAGGTGTCCTTGCCCAAAAGTTCTTTCTCTCTCTCTCTCTCTCTCTCTCTCTCTCTCTCTCTCTTTTTAAGAAAAAGAAGGGTGTGTGTGTGTGTGGTGATGTTGTAAATCCGTCCAGTACAAAGATAAGCCGTCGTCGTTATCACAGTCCAAGGGTCGAAGCCAAAATATATGTGTCCGAAAAGCAGCAAACAGAAACCCGTTCAGGAGCAGGCAAAAGCGTCGTCAAGGTCGTTCCGAGGTTCAAAGGCACACAAGTCTGAGTTCGGGGGTGTCAAAGCGTCTGGCTGAAGCTGTATAAGCAAACAATTGATTCCAGTGTCTGATGTGCGTTTGGGACCTGCCTTTTGAGCAGGCGCTGATTTATAAGGCAGCCCAGCCGGGTCAGGCTGCACGTGCCTGGCCCCACCCCAAGCACACTCTGGCACGGCAACGGAGGCACAACAGGTGACTGCATTTGGGGGCCTTCCAGGTTAAGGGGCCCTGAACCTATACCCAGTGGTCTGGCCCAGCGGCACCCCTGACTACTTTGCATGAGGTATGACATTAGAGTGACATTCTAATGTAACACAGGAGGGGGGGGGGACACAATTCAAGCCTGTAGGAAAGCAAAGCAGTATTAGTTGCACAGCATTTTAATGGGTAATTTATTTATAGAGATCCTTATGGGGCTGCTAATTTAAAAAAATGTATTTGCAATCTCATCAATAAACTATGAAATATCTAGACAATCAAATGTTATTACCGCAATGAAAGAAATGGTTTTTTGATAGACAATCTGACAAACTTGGAGATAAATTTCCATGTAACTACTATAGAAATTTGCCACAAAGATTCTCCTAGATGCTGCAGTATAAGCAAGGGAAATTTCTAATCTTGCAATATTAGCACTTGGGCAATGATCCAAAGGTGTGTTCCCCACTTTCCTGGGCAATATACTGCTCTGCAGCTTTCTCCCATCAACGCCATGAACCACTTCTAAAACTTCCTCAAATTTAAAACATAGTTTCAGGGGCTAACACAAAGGGTGAAGAAGGCACAAAATATCAGGAGGGGGGGGGAAATCTGATGTGTGGTGCTTATCACTTTGCATATGATGCATACTTCACTAGCTCATGCCCATGGATTACATCAGGAGAAAACTGCATGGTATGGAAATATGCCAATAAGAGGCAGCAGCACCCATGCAAGGAAATATATCCCTTGGATTTCAGTTGCCCACCCCTGCTTTTAGCTTTTAACGGCTCCAATTACTCGTTTTTATTTTCTGCTCTCTATTTGCTTTGATCCGTTTTTGATGTGGGTTGGTGAAGTTTTACCGCCGTGCTTTATCTTATTTTATTTTCATTGTATCGTCGTATTTTTTTTATTGGTTATTTTTATTCTGCGACCTGCCCAGATAATTGATTACAGCCTATAAATAAGATGAATGAATAAATGCACACATACATGCATAAAGTTGCATCTTCCCGCAAAGAGGACACCAACTTTTGTGAAGTTTTCTCGCTTGGCTGTCTGGAAGCTGAGTGTCTCTTTACAAGCCTGCGCTCAAGCGAACGCAACCTGACTTTATTACATGAGGAGAGCCGCAAGTCATTACTGCGTATTCATATTCCCCACCCACAGCCACAGCCAATAAACGGAAGAATCTGGCTATTCAGATGTGTGAAAAGCATAGTCCATTCTCTTTCATTTTGTGCTGAAATAATATTTCCTTCATGTGCTTGCAAAAGGCATAACTCTTCATGACTGAGCTCTGACTCAGTCTGTGCTATGATTGACTGTTTTACATTTTCACGCCAGCGATGAATCCCTCTGAAACCTGCTTGGATTGGTTATCTCTCCCCACCCCCACCCTCGCAGAAGTCTGCTTTTAATCAGAACAAATGGCACTACATTATTTAGCACTGAGCTCACCAGCTCATCCATTATTGAGCCTTCGTGATGCAGAGTTATGCTGCACTAATTAGGTGGAGCGGAGTTTTTTTAGAAGTTGGGGTACTCTGACCTTTTTCCAGTCAAGCGTGTACCAGAGTAGTATGACTTTGAAAACACACGTCGTCGTCGCCGTCACCGCCGTCGCCGCCGTCGGCAGCTTCATATGGAAGGCCGGGCCTACCCACACTGCAGAAGGAGATGAAATGGAGGTGGAAGAGCCCTGAGAGGAGAGAATGAGCAGCAGCACTTCAAACTACACGGTCACGGTCATAGCTATGGATGCTCTCCAACCTGTGTGTGTATGTGTGTGAGTCTGACTGGTCTGTAAGTATAAAACCAGCACAAGAGGGCAAAGCTAGAACCGCTTTCCCAGATGCACTAGGGGGGTTGACTGTTAAACTCGCCATGAGTTTTAAACATAAGGAAAGCATTCAAAATTGTATCTCTCACCGACAACCAGAAGTGCTACACTCCATTCCACCAGGTCAGGATGCTATCACCTCATTCTGCTGCATGGAGGAGGAGGAGGCATGACTCACTCTGTGATGACACCTGTTCATATTTTTTATTTATTTATTTATTACATTTATATACCACCTTTCCTCCGAGGAGCTCTAGGTGGCAAACATGATCCTCCTCCTCCTCCTCCTCTCCATTTTATCCTCATGACAACCCCGTGAGGTAGGTTAGGCTGAGAGTCAGTGAGTTTCATGGTCGAGTGGGGACTTGGACCTGGGTCTCCCCAGTCCCAATCCAACACTCTAACCACTATGCCACACTGGATCTCGATAACCCCCATGTGTCCAGTGATTGCTCCCACTAGCCATGCCCGCAAATTCTGAAGTGCCCAGTGCTCATACCCACTGTCAGCATCGCATTTGACGGTAGTATGAAAGGGGATCGACATGCATACCAATGCACATATGTGGGACTCCTCCATGTGAGCAGGAAGGAACCCTGCTTGGCCAGAGTTCCCAATCACGTGAAGGACCCTCTTTCATACAGCTGCCAAATGCACAGACATGGGGGCATGGCCTGCAGAATCATCAGGAAGGTGTCGAGTGGCCATAATCCAGCTCCTGCCTCCTGTCCACTGAATGCATGGGAGTGCTACCTCGACACACCTAATGGCATTCATTCCATTCCATTCACAGCTAAAGAGCTTCCACACTCAAATGTGGCATGAATGCTGTTGTCAGAATAAATGAACCATTCAGTATGTGCAGTTTTGTCATTTTTGCTTCCATGTGCACACTTTTCAAAAATATTTGCATATTTGCGAGCAGCAGCGTGGTGACAGATGGAGAGTATTGAGTAGCTGAATAGCACAAAAGCTGTATGGGTAGGAGAAAATAACTGGATGGCACCAGGTGCCACCTACAGGACACAGCTTCTTCACCAGGTAAGAGGAGTCAGCCATTAATCAGCCTCTCCACAGGTTTCAAACCACATGTGATTATTCCTCAGGAACACCACTGTCTCTCACCAACTCATCGGTTCACGGAGTGGCAGTCATTACAAATTATTAAATGGTCCTCTGTCCCCATATGCATGCCAATACCACAAATCCCGTGTATGTGTGTGTGTGTGTGTGTGTGTGTGTGTGTGTGTGTGTGTTTAAATGGTTCCCTGTATTGTCCAATGCTTTAGTTCTAATGGAGTACAACTAGTGAGCACCATACCTAAGATACCTTTCTTCAGCAGTTGCATTGCAAGGTGTTGTTGGCTTTTGTTTGTTTTTCTCTCCTTTGAAAAGCTGAAAACTTGAGTAGGATCAAGCTGCCATTCATACCTGAGACACCAAACAATGTTTTGAATGTGTTCACCAGCTTTCATTCCAGTATCTCACTTTTCAAAAGAGATATCGCTTTGCATTGTGTTATGGGAGCAGGGGGTTGAATGAGAGTTTGTGGTTGGAACAGCAGCATAATGTTTTCCTGAATATGCACAGGGCTCCTTTGAAAATGGATGTAGAGTCAAGCAGGGACTTAAAACACAGAATGTTGTCCTCAAATGCACAGGGATGGGGACTCGGACTCGAGGACTCAACTCGTGAGTCGGACTGAGTCCCCCCTCTGACTCGACTCGGACTCGAGTCCCAATATTTTTAATGGGACTCGAGACTCGACTTGGGACTCGAGACCAAGGACTCGTCAACATCCCTGGGCTGTTGACGAGTCTTCTGGCTGTGCCAGAAGGAGAGTGATCACCGGTGAAGAGCGCATGGAAGCGAGGCGCGCCGCTGCTCAGCCACTATGGACAGCTACCAGGAGCGCAGCCCCAACGATGTGTTGAGATTTATTTTGATTGATGTGTTGTTGTGGGGGGTTGGGGTTAGGGTCAGACATTTTGGGTTTGGCTTCCTCTGCCTGCCTGTTTGGGGTTCCCAGCCTCCTCTGCCTGCCTGGTCTCTTCTTGACCTGTTCAGCAGTTGAATTGTCCAAGACAAAGGCCTCTGCCTGCCTGCTTTGGGGTTCCCTGCCTCTTCTGCCTGCCTGGTTATTTTGGGTTTGTCTGCCTGGTCTGTTCTTGCCAAAATCAGTTGCAGAGTTTTGAAATAAAAAGGCACACTTGTGCCTAGAATTTATTTAAGCCACACATCTGAAGTAGCCTTATTTTGTTGGGGGGAAACCCCATTGATTTTAATAGGGACTCGTGGAGTCAGTTTTGGGAGTGACTCAGGACTCGTGAGTCACCATTTTGGACCAAGGACTCGGACTTGGACTCGAGACTCGGGTCCAAAGACTCGTGACTCGACTCGTGACTCGAGACCAAGGACTCTTCAACATCCCTGCAAATGCACCCAAAAAAGGTGATTCCAAGACCTCAGTGTGGAAGGGAGGTATCACATTTTGCATTGCACTTTGCATTTTTCACTTCCTGTTTGAGCACACATAGATTTCATAGATTTCATAGATCATAGAGTTGGAAGGAGCCTACAAGGCTATCGAGTCCAACCCCCTGCTCAATGCAGGAAACTAGAGGAGGGGTTGTAGAATTATGCACTGAATGTGTGCCCCCAATTTCATTTCTCAATGTTCATTCAAAGTTGTCACATTACTAAAGAAACAAATGTAACAAATAAACGGAATGCCCAACAAGAAAGGTAAACAAAAGGTGTCACTTTGTTCAACCAAAAAGAACACCAACGCAAGAAATGATCTTAAATTACACAGTTTGTTGTTGCAGATTAACCCTGGCAATATCCAAGCATGGAGTGTTCCTTTGGACCTTGCTACTAAAAAAAATCTCACTGCCCCTTCATCTGTACTATAATCTGAGATGGTGTCATTGTGCACCAGTCTTAAGGGAAAGGGCCATAGTTCAGTGGTAGAGTACATGCTTTGCATGCAAAGGTTTGATCATCAGCATCTCTACATACATACGTAGGTGTAGGAAAGACTCCTAAAACTTTAGAGAGCCACTGTCAGTTAGTGTACAGTAGGCAATTTGATGCCCTTCAGATGTTTTGGACTACAACTTCCACAGTCCCTTAGCACTGCCAATGCTGACTGAGACTGATGGGATTTGTAGTCCAAAACATCTGGAGGACACCAAGTGGCCTACCTTTGGTGTAGATGCCAGAGCTAGATGAACAAATGGTCTGATATTTCCTATGTCCTTTGCCCCCATCCAGGAATTGCTCTGTATGCATGTTTCTTCACACAGGGATTGTCCCTCAGGGAAGCTCTTATAAAAAAGGGAGCTCCAGCATCCACAAATCACTGAAATACAGTACTGGCCTTGCATTTTCCAAATATGTTTCCACAACCATGGGGGGGGGGGGCTGCTGTGCTCAAAAGACATTGATACAGTGAGAGAAATACCAGAAAATGTAAGGTGGATAAATGAAGAGAGAGCAAGCACAAGTATTTTCCAATTTGATGACATGCATAGTTTCATAGTTCATAGAGCTGGAAGGAGCCTACAAGGCTATCGAGCATACTTGTGTATATTGCACAATGCACTATTGGTATATGTTGGGAGGGACACCTAACTTGATTTATTTTATTTTATTTGTATCTAGTGTTGAATACGTTGAATTCCCCCCATTTAATGATCGCCCCTACCATATTCTTGTTTATATCAATTTTGATAAATCCCACTGCAGGCATTTCACTTGATGAATGTGATCTGAATAACAAGATCACACAATGTAGATCAGTGGTGTGATATACAATCCATTATGCAATAAGGTTCTCTCTTTCCACTCTCCACCAGGGGAAATGATAGTGTAGTGAGTGCTGTAGGAAATAACTGGACGGAATTCTTCATTTATAGCAGCTGTACAGATCTACTATAGTTATGAATATGTGAGACAAAGAAATAATACAAAATTACTCCCAACTGCATGCGTTGTAATTAATGAAAGCTGTTGCAGGATTCACTTCCTTTATTATTCCTTGCTAGTCTGAGTCAAAGTTTGTAGAAAATTGCTAAGAGGACAGCAAAATTTAACAGAACCTTTTTTCCTCTCTCTCTAAATCACTTAGGCTCTTTTAATTGTTTCCATTAATCTTCTTGACTTTTTCTTTCTGATAACTGAATGAAAAGCCAACAGAATTAACACTACATGGAAATTCTGGCCTTTTTGTTAACCGATGCAGTATGTAGTGGTAGTAGTAACATGTACCCATGTTCTTCTCAGCCAAATCAGAGATATTTATGAATTAGGGTGCAATCCTATGTATGTTTAGACAGAAAAAGTCCTACAACTCCCAGCATTCCCCAGCCAGCCATGCTGTCTGGGGAATGCTGGGAGTTGTAGGACTTTTTCTGTCTAAACCTGCATAGGATTGTGCCCTTGTAGTCTTTTATAATTTTGGTTCATAAGGCTACTATATTTTCCCCTTAAGATTTAAGAGCCCAATCTTAATGTTTACTCAGATGTCCCACTTAAATTATGTGTAAAGAGCAAGAAGTCTTATCTTTGCTTATATGCTGTGCAAATTCCACTACTAGGTACCTGCTCAGACCCTAAGATCATCCTCAGGGGTCCTTCTCCAGGAGTGCCTGCCAAAGGAAGTGAGGTGGGTGGCTACTAAGAAGAGGGTGTTTTCTGCTGTGGCACCCCTGTTGTGGAATAAGTTTCCCAAAGAGGCTCGCCGGGTACCTTTGTTGTGCTCTTTCCCGCACCAGGTGAAGACCTTCCTATTTTCCCAGGCAATTTAGTCTTTCAGTTTCTGTTGTTTTAAATCTGTTACTGTGTTTAAAATCTTTGCATTGCTGCTAAGTATTGATTTCTATTTTATACTGTACTTTTAAACTTTTAAACCTTTATAGTGTATCTTATGTTGTATTTTATGGTTTTAATTGTTGTGAATCACCCAGAGAGCTTCGGCTATTGGGTGGTGTAGAAATGTAATGAATAAATAAATAAATATAAATCCTACACCACATAGGCCACAATGCTTTGCATGTTTAGATAGAAAAGGGTCCTACAACACCCAGCCTTCCCCAGCCCACAATGTGGGCTCGGGGGAATACTGGGAGTTGTAGGACCTTTTCTGTCTAAACATGCCTATGATTTCACCCTTACACTGTCATCTCCTGATAATCACTAGAATACATGCCTGCTTCTTTAAAAGCCTATATATGCAGTGGTAAGCATGACTGCCAGGTTATTCCCAAAGACAGAATGACTCAAAAACTAGATCAGATGATGGCTGTTTAATGGAATACTTGTAATTATTGATACAGCATTGTGGGTAAATAAAATGGGTGCCACCAGGAGGTACCTGTCACCACCACCACAGGCGGCGGGGGGGGGGGGGACAAGCTGAAGAAAATGTAGCACACATGTACAGCACAAATCTGAATAATAACCCAGACATTACACTCAACATCTGAGGCCTTCCTCCGAGTGTCTCCTCTGAGGGAAGCTCAGAGGGTGGCAACAAGGGGGAGAGCCTTCTCAGTGGCAGCCCCTTGACTGTGGAATGATCTCACCACTGTGGCCCGCCTGGCGCCAACTTTGTCATCCTTCCAGTGCCAGGTTAAGACAGCCCTCTGTGCTGAGGCATTTAAGGACATCTAGGTTTGTTTTTAATGGCTTGATGGGGGCACACATGTCAGGTGTCCTTAACCAGTCTATTTTGTATTAAATATTGTTATTTGCTGGCAAATTGTTTTTATATTTCTTAAACTGTTCTTACTTTCTGTATTGCGGAATAATGTTACGACTGTTTTACTGTATCATGGCCTTGTTTTAGGCACTGTTGTAATCTACCCAGAGAGCTTTGGCTATTGGGCGGTATAAAAATGAAATAAATAAATAAATAAATAAAGTAAAACCAGTATCAGTGCATCAAATAAGTAGCAAAACAAATTTGATTTGCACAAACGAATAATGAAATGAAAGTTGTCTTTCAACATGAAAACAAATGGTGTAGCAAAGTGTGGGGAGTACCTTGCCTGCCCATATTATGCATTTGATCACTGATAATGTGGTAGGGCCATTTAACCCCAGAGCTGGCCATGCACGCAGTTCAGGTGCCATTCAAAGGGCATCTGACTCTGAAGCAACTTTTGCTACAGGCTTTTCAACTCCGAGGCAACATGAAGTCAGTAAACAGAAAGAATGCAGGAGGCTCCTTTTAATTACTTGGCCGCTGTACCCAATTAGAGCATTCCTTAAAGGTCAGCCGTCAGTGTCACAATGAGTAGGCCAACGTAATGCCTGTTCTGTGCTTACCATGCAACCCTCCCTACTCCTGGCTCTCACATCTTTATGCATAATGTTAGAAATCTGAGTTGCATTCTGCTATTGATTTAGGATCCTAGATAATGAAAGGGGAGAAGCTGAAAAGGCCAGAAGCATGTTATTGCCACACTTTGAAACAAACATCACACTTGTTCTATAAAAAGGACAAGCTAGCATGGCACCAAAATCTCTGTGGTGCTATTAAAGAGCTCGGCCATGAAACTCACTGGGTGACTTTGGACCAGTCACTGACTCTCAGCCTAACCTACCTCACAGGGTTGCTGTGAGGATAAAATGGAGAGGAGGAGGATTATGTAAGTCGCCTTGGGTTCCTTGCAGGAAAAAGGTGGGGTAAAAATATAATAAATAAATAAATAAATAAAGAGGGACTTATCAGCGCTGCCCTCCACCTGAAATAATGCCTAAACCATAAAGTGTGCAGAGGGAGCAGAAAACATGCTGCTTTCTACTAAGCTGGACCATTGGCCCATCTAGCTCAGGGGTGGGCAACCTGTGGCCCTAGGGCTGCATGCAACCCTCAGCTTAATTCCATGTGGCCCTCAGCCTAATTTCAAAAGTGCTCTGCATGTGATCAGTTCAGCTCTTTGGTAAGAGTGATCTCTCCCTTCCACGGCAGCCTGCTGGATAGGAAGGAAGAAGGAGAGAGAGAAGAAGGGGTGGCAGAAAGAGAAAATGGGTGACCCATTCACTTTTAGCTCTGGCCCTGCGCACCACTGACATGCAGCCCCCGACAGGTTGCCCACAAGGGAATGTGGCCCTTGACAGTAAAAAGGTTGCCCACTCCTGATCTAGCCCAGTGCTGTGTCTTTACTTTGATTTGGATAGATTTTTCCCACCTCTTCTCACGAAGATTCATTCATTCATGGCATTTGTATGCCACCCCATAACATGGGTGTGGGGATTAGGCGTTGTAAGCATTTGCCCTTCCCTGCATTTCCTAATCTGGATTGCTCCCGTATGCCTGCTACTTGCATGGGAGGAAAAGCTCCCATTTGCTCCAACGGGAGCTTTCTCCATCATCCAAATAGCATGTATGGGAGGGGGGCTGATCCTGATCGCCCTCTGCACTGGCTACTTGTGAAAAAAATATATCTTACTCTCACTCCCTCTTTTTGGGGGGTATTTTATTAATATTAAAAGCAAAAAACAAACAACACAAAACATTACAAACAAGAAAAACTAAAATGGACTTCAAATTTTCTCTACAGCAAATATAAGTAACAATATTTTCTCTTACTCTATCATTACAAAGAAAATTCTCTTTTTTCTATTATCTCAAAAAAATGTCTTCTTATTCAACAAACCCACAAGTAAACAAATCATTATTTTCCAATCTCTGCAGTCTTTTCTTTAATTAATGACATGAGTTTAGCCATCTCTATCATTTCAAGCAACTTCACCAACCATGATTATTCTGTTGTAGGTAATATTGAACATTCCCACTTTTGTGCATACAATAATCTCGCAGCCATTGTGATATATAAAAATAAAGTTCCATGACTTCTTTCCAACTGCTAAAAATATATATCTTACTCTCAAGGGCAAACCACATGAACAATGTTGTGTGTACATTGGCCTTTGGTGTTCTGAATGAAGTCACTTTCTGTCTGATCATGAGAATGAATGGATCTATCAATTGCCATTGATAGTGCTGGAATTGTCATTCTTCGTGATTCAACTTCTTCCCTGGTGCCTTTAGAAGTTAAATCTTAGCGAGGTGGGTTATGCAGCTTGTCTATGGTGCACATCTAGGTAAACCTGCATGAACACCAAGGTGTTCTCCAGTTCACAGTCTGCCGTTTCACACAGGGCAGCTGCTGAGGTATGTTTTGATGATTACATTATCGCATGACAGCTACATTTTCGTTCTGCTCTCTCCAAAACAACTGTCACCTTCCTGGTTTTAAATCTGTAGATGGCAGGCTATAGGATCAGAGGGTATATTGTTTGAGGATGGGCGGATCTGTCAGTTTTGCTTTCTCCCACATTCAAAATATTTTAATAGCAAGTTTTTTCCATCCAAAATATTAAGAAATGTGCACATTTTGGTAAATTCTTATTTTAAAAAATGAACTGAAATGCAATTCTCAACCATCTGCAGAGGCCAAATTCAATAGGTGTTTTTCCCAGCATAAAGAGGACCTTGTTCTGTACCTGCCTGCCATAGAGCTGATAAAGATTAGGAACCTCTCAGGAAGAAGAGGTGGCAATTCAGAACCACTAATGTGGTTGAATATACAGGGAGTCATGACTAACTTACCTCCCATTGATTATGATTAAGTCCTGATCCAACCTGCTGAATTTTCTGATCCCCCCCCGCAACACACCCTCAGAGAGAGAGAGAGAGAGAGAGAGAGAGAGAGAGAGAGCTCAACTGTGCTGTCATCTTCTAGTTAAAAAAAATATCGACCTGACCTTAGAGTTATATTTCATGGAATTATCAAAGTAAGAAATTCATCTCTTGCTGCTTCCAAACACAACCGTTTCTGTCCAGTGTTTATTTTCATCACTGAATCAAATTTTATGTTCTGAATGAAGTCACCTTCTGCCTGATCATGAGAATGAATGAATGAATGAATGAATATATCAATTGAAGGTACAGCACTATTGGATGCACAAGAAGCGACTCAAAATGAACACACTGCATTCATGAAGTTCATTCTCAAAGCAGAGCAAAATTACAAGGTGTAAAGAAAAATGATGTAAATGTAACTCAGAGCAAGTGTGCAGGGGGATTTAACACTTTCCTCCCTTGCAGTCTCAAGGAAAATCTCTGTTCTGAAGCTGGCATTTGCTTTGGAGAGGGGAATCCCCCACTGATGTCAACACAAACTAACTTCAAAGGAGCGGTTTTCCTCATGACAGAAGCAGGGGAGGAGCTAGATCCCTCTTCCTTGCCAGCTCTGATTCCATTAATTATCAGCCCCCTTCCCAGCTGATGTAATATGCAATTTTCAAATCCTGTTCATTAAATGTGAAGATGCATTTAACATTACATGTAGTTTGGCCCTAACTTTAGTTAAAACGTAAGTTAAATCTAATGAAGTAGTCATTAATTTTTGTGAAATGTTCCCCCTCCCTTTCTTCTTCTTCTTCTTCTTCTTCTTCTTCTTCTTCTTCTTCTTCTTCTTCTTCTTCTTCTCCTCCTCCTCCTCCTCCTCCTCCTCCTCTTCCCCCTCCTCCTCCTCCCTACAGTCCCATACAGTCTGAGTCCAAATTCACTAAAGGGTCTTACCCCTCAGCCCCCTGAAAGTTCAAAATAAAAGAAAACCACTTCAATTCCTGGGGGGGGGGGGACATTATACAGAATAAACAGATAGAGCATTGAGCTGGAAACAAAAAGCCTCTATCATTGTGTACTAGTGGAGGGCTTGGGGCCTGCACCATGATCATTGGTATGATAATAAGTGTAATAAACATGTCACTATTTCCATTTGCAAAATGTTGTAGGGTATGAAATTGGCAGAACTCTGCCTTTATAATGATAAAAATGCCATCTTCTCTCCCGGAACACAGTGTAGTCACTGCTTCCATTCATCAATGTTTCCTCTACTGCCTGGTATTGGAATCCACTAATGACCTGCCAATTCTACATGAGCACGCCGTCAGTATTAGATGTTCCAGAAAATAATACTTTTGTTTACATGGTTTTCCCACACGCAAACAGCCCCCACCTGCACACCTCTACAAATCAGAACAGCCCACTTCTGTTCACGTGCAGCACGACCCTTTTAAAAAACACAGAAGATTAATTTATATCAAGAGTTCTCTTATCTGTATCTTTTGCCCCAAGGAGGTGCAGGTATTGGTCTATTGGTTTTATTTAGAGATTTATATCCGTTTTATACCACTTTAACTATTATGATATTTCCCCAAATACTCACAGTGTTTGTCATTTATTACCTTAACCACAAACCATTAACCATCAGCGTACAAATAATAATTTACATTTTTAAATGGGACAAACGTGAGAAATCACAAAGCTCTGAAAGAAAACGCTAATGTAAAATCTGGATTTAGGAAATCCAGTTTGCTCTAGAGGAATCATGGAGCCATTTGGAGAAATGCCAAGGTTAATAGAAATTGATACAATACCAGCCCGACGAGAACAATATCTATTTTCTAGAAAATGTTACTTAATTCCACTATGGAAATCTAGGCCTTTGGATAACTGGAGGTCTGAAAAACAGGCCCACTATCTGTTTTCCCTTTGACTCAGACCTAATTACTACAGATGTAATTAGGTCTGGGTTACTACACCGGTCTCATAACCAAATAAACAGATATTTTCTTCTGCAATTCAAGTATCTTAGGGCAGGATTGGGCAGACTTCAGGCTTGCAGGATCTACCGTATTTCATTTTTTACTAATAAACATACCCAGCTTTGCACAGGTTGGAATAGCCTTTGGTTTGATACAGCAAAGAATTTAGGCAAACATATGCAGCTGTCAGAGTCAGAATATGTGCTCGCAGTGAGTGAAGCCGTTTCTGTGGCACCCCTAGGCAAACAGACCCTCCATGGTGCACAGTATAGCCCTGACAGAGGGGTCGTCCAGAGTTCCCTGAGGGGAGGCAGTCATCACTCTGCCCCTTGACGTCCTTTCCCACTCCAATGTATAAACTGCAAAAACTATGCACCTTCCTCTGTGACACTGTAGTGTGGTGTGGGTTTGGGACGGACCTTTGAGTCGCAGACCAGGCTGTGGACCCCTCCCATGAGTTATATACCCCACACAAACAACTGCACGCCGCACACTACAGCTTAGGAGAAAAAAACATTTTTCATTCGTCTGTTTTTTGTACTGGACTACACGTGGTGTAGGAAAGTGCTAAAGGCTGAGCTATGAACAGGAATATGCTGCTAAAGGTTTGCCACTGTGACTGAGTGTACTACAGGATTCAAACACAGAGACACACTTAAATTAATTAAAATTATTAATGCATTAAAAAAAAAAACCTGGAGGTGCCTGAGACAAAGGACAAGATGCCTCCCCCTGCCGCTATTTAATTTGCATTGGCTTCCAGTTAATTTCTGGGCGCAATTCTAAATGCTGGTCATTAAAGCCATTAAAGCCCGAGAGAGCCAGTGTGGCGTAGTGGTTAGAGTTGGACTGGGACTCAGAGTTGGATTGGGACTCAGGAGATCCAGGTTCTAGTCCCCGCTCGGCCATGAAACTCACTGGGTGACTTTGGGCCAGTCACTGCCTCTAAGCCTAACCTACCTCACAGGGTTGTTGTGAGGATAAAATGGAGAGGAGGAGGAGGATTATGTAAGCCGCCTTGGGTTCCTTGCAGGAAAAAAGGCGGGGTATAAATAGAATGAATGAATAAATAGAGAGTTTGGACCCAACGTATTCTCAAAGACTGCCTCCTCCCATATGAACCTGCCCACCAGCTGAGATCATCAACTGAGACCTTCCTTCATGTGCCACCACCACTGGAAGTGTGGTTGGTGGTGATTTGGGACAGGACCTTTGAAGTCGCAGCACCCAGGCTGTGGAACTCCCTCCCCATGAAGGTTCTTCTATACCCCCAACACACACACACACGCATGCACGCACGCACACTACAGGCTTCTTGTTAGGATGAAAAAAACATTTTATTCATTCAGGTCTTTGCTTTTTGTTATCTGGACTATCTTTCTTCACAGCTGGTGTAGGAAAGTGGCTAAGAGGCTGAGCTATGAACCAGGAAGCCTCCAGTTCAGTCAGTTCTCACCTCTGCCATGAACTCTTTAGGCAAGCTACACTCTCTCAGTTCCTCCATCTGCAATATGGGGGATAATGATACTGACTTACCTTACATGGCTGTTGTTGGGATTACAACTAGATGATGCACGTGAAGTGCTTTCAAAACTTGAAAGCTGAATACAAATATTTACTTATTAAATGGTGATGATTGCGTTTATAATCAGTTTGCTATTGGATTGTTGCTATGTATTGTCTTTGTTGAGGTTCTCCATTGTTCTGTATTTTTAGGTTTTTACTTGTGTTTTAATACTGTGGTTGTTGGGTTTTATTTCCTCTTATTGTGTAAGCCGTTTTAAAGGCCTCTGAGGGGAAGAGCAATCTGTGGGTTAGATCCAGGATCTGCCTTCCATGAGAGAAAGGGACATTCCGCAAGAGAAAGGCCTCTGCTTACGGAAGGTTCCTCCACCCGATTTTTGGGGACCTCCCCCTTCCTCCCCATACCATACTCCATTCCCCAGGGTCTCCTGACTCTCTGTGTAGCATTTTTAGGGGGTTGGAGGGGCTGCTGTGGGAAGGAGAGGGCAGGGAAGTCCACTTCCACCAGCACCATTGATCCATCTTAAATCTAGATCCAACCCTATACAAATAAATAGAATACAGCCCTTTCTCCAATGATGAAAGGACACTAGCCATGGGATCATTCCATTTTATCCCAGCAACAACCATGCAAGGTAAGCAAGGATGACAGACACAGTGACTTACTTAGTTGCCCAGATGAGTGGATGTCTGAACCCATGTCCAATGCTTTAGCCGCCACATTCCTATTCTGTGCATTTAAAAAGTGCTATTAAAATATATAAATTACAGCATAAGTAGTACACTTTTCCAATACTCACCACATTCTTTACTAATTAGGGCCGTCTACAGTGGGATATGTATATACGTGTCAATGGTCTGAGCATCACAGTAAAAATGCATTTATCTTAGATGTTGCCAGCAATTATGCCTGTGAGTTTCTTGGCCAGAACAGGGCACTAATGTGCTATCAGCTCTGCAATGAACATAATAAATATCCATTAGCCTAACTGTAAATTATCATAATAAAAGAGCATAAATGCTGCTATGGGCCTCATGAGCTCCTTTTGAAAGTGAACCCATGGGACAGAAATGAAACCTCCTTAATTTAGGCACAGCGGTCCAGGTTGTGCCATTAAATTAAGAATGGCTTTACAACACTTCTAACCTTTTTTCCCCCTGCTACAATCCATCACATCAGTATCGCAAAGTATATCTGTACTTAACGTATCCGACCTTTTTGCTCTAGTCCACATTAAAACGAGCATATTATGCATTTAAACAATTCCAGCATTCTAAAAGCTATGTTTATTTCCTGGGTAGCAGCAAAGCAACAATGCAACATATTGATGCAGGCAATGGGTTGGGTTCTATCCAGTGTTCGACCTACTTAGAGTAGACCCATTGAAACAAATGAGACTTAAGTTAGCAACTTAAGTCCCATTCATTTCAATGTGTCTACTCTACATAGGACTAACCTTGGATACAATCTAATACAGAGAGCAAGAACGGCCAATTTTTTGTACTGTATTTCCCAGACAATATCCCAGGAACTTGCAGTGCTTTAGGACACTCAGGATACCTTGAGGTGCACACTCCCCCTCTATTGAGGGGGGAAGTGTTGGAAGCTGCTGTTTCAAGTGCTTGGGGTGCCTTTGGGAAGTGGCTCTTGGCAGCACACATTCCCCTCCCTGTAGAGAGTGGACTGACTAGTGACTACATTTTTTGGTGTGGCCAGCAAGAGCAGCCCAAAATTGGAGACCCTGGGGTGGGGAGAGGCTGTGAAGCTAATTGTACCATTGGCACTGTGGGAGAGGCGATTAATTAATCATTATTAATTGATTAATTAATTAATTAATTAAGGTGACTAATAAATTAAATAATTGGAGCAGGGCTCATAGCCAGAGTACTAACTGTACATGCTTTGGAAGCAAAAGGTCCAAGCCAGGTTCAATCTCTGATATCTCCAGGGAGGACTAGGAAAGATTCCTGTCTGATACCCTGGTCCCTGAAGCAAGGCGTGTGCACACCTTTGTTTCATGGCAAAATCAGCACAGTTTTCATTGCTGTGACAACTTCAGCAGTAAATTTAAGTGGTGGGGGTGTGTGGTCCCCGGTGGGTTCTGAGAGGAGCAATGCAGCCCCACAAACCCTGGAAGTTACTCACCCCTGGATTATGCTGGCTGGCAGTGGCTCTCAAGCTGAATCACACTTCTGGGAGGCTTCCAGAAGCCTGCTAGAAGTGCACTTAGGCAGGCTCGGTCAAAGTGCGTGCACTCTGCGTGCCTTGTTTCACTGTGAAATCTCAGCCATTTTTGCTGCAGCACTTTCAGTGGCCATAACAGCAGACGTGGGAAGAGCGGCAGGGGCTGTAAAACAGTTAGGGGGCACATGCGACCCACAGACCATGTGTTGCCCACCCCTGGTGTAGAGGATATGGAGTTAGATGGACCATTGATCTGACTCGGTATATGGCAACCTCCCGTGTTCCAATACTTTCTCTTCAGGTTGTTTTTGGCTATCAACATTTGTTGCGGAAAGCCCTCCTCAGAGAGGCTCTCCTGGCACTTACATTATGGTCTTTTCGGCCCTTGGGCAAGACACCCTCAATGGGCCCCTCCCTCAGTGAGTCTACCTTCTCACCACCTTCTCACCACCATTGTCACCAGCTGCTATTGCTCCTCCTCTTCTTTCTCTTCTTTCTCATCATTGCTTCCACTTACTTGAACCCAAAGGGGTCATCTCATGAAGCTCGTTGGTGAGAGATTCAGCACAGATAGAAGGAAGCACTTCTTCACACAGGGCAGAGTTAAACTATGGAATTCACTTCCAAAAGGTGTGGTGATGGCCACCAATTTGGATAGCGTTAAAAGGGGATTGGACAAATTCATGGAGGAGAAGGCTATCGGTGGCTACTAGTTCTGATGGCTATATGCCGCCTCCAGTATCAGAGGCAGTATGCCTATGTACATCGGTTGCTGGGGAACATGGGCGGGAAGGTGCTGTTGCACTCATGTCCTGCTTGTGGGTTTCCCACGGGCAGCTGGTTGGCCACTGTGTGAACAGAATACTGGACTAGATGGACCCTTGGGTCTGATCCAGCAGGGCTCTTCTTGTGTTATTATGTTCTTAAGTCTACTCTGCAGAAAACAGGTGTCAATCAAAGCTGAGACTTCACTCATCGACTAAAATAATTGAAAGGCAGGAATGGGCTCATTTCTTACCAAATGATCAGACAGATTAGTGCTTGCCCATTTTGCCGCCTCTCTCTGGTTCTACAGGGGTGCAGGACTCCAGCACTCGGGAGTTTCCATCTGGCCCTCAGGTGTTCTCCAGAGGCCCATGACCCTTTCCCCTGACTTTGGTGCCGGTGGTTTCCCAGCTTTTTTCGCAGTTTGTTCCCCATTCTAAAAGGCTGAAATGCCTCTCCTAGGGCTTAGTTACTGGCAGTGAGAGTTTTAAGCTAAAATATGCTGGTATGTTGGCCTTCCCCCCCCCCCTTTGCTCCTGCCCCTTTTGCCTCCAGCTCCACCCATTACTGAGAGCTTCTCCAACATGGAATTAGACACTCCGGCTGAAAGAGGTTCTGCCCCCCTAGGCTAGAGAGCCGTGTTGTTTTTAAAATAGAAGCTGGGAATCCCAGCCAGCTAATGATCTAAATGGGAGGGCGTCATCGGTGTGGTACAAAACCATGTAATGCTCAAGAAGAGCAGATCAGGAGCAGCACAGGACAACGGCAACCATACCATGCAGATAACAATGAGTAAACAAGCATCTCCCTTCCATACATGGATAGTGTTCACAGTTTGGAGGCATACAATGGGCAGATGGGAACTTGTATTTCCTGTGATATGTTGTGCAGCTGCTACTCTGTCAATCGAAAGACGCGCAGAGCTGCAGCCCTTCTCCATCTTGTCAGCCTTTTAAACATTCGAACATTATCAGCCTCTCAAACATTCTCCCACCCATTCAGATTTCTTTAAAGCTGAACATTCTTGGCTCTGCTCACATGCCCTCGTGGGCCCTACATTCTTCTAAGCTTTTTATCATGTTTGATGTGCTGCTCTGAATCATCTTTGACACATGGTGAGATGAAGGAAGGAAATCACCCCTCTTGAAACCAGTACAATTTTCAGCTCTCTTCATATGTAACTCTTGCTATTAAATGGGACGGCAGTTTGTAGACTTGACTCTTAGCAGGAGCGGGGAAAAATGCAAAGGGATCACAGTCACCTCGGCGAGTGACAAGCTTTAATGTTCTTTTCCACTTACTTGCTTGGTTCATGGGACACGACATGATTACAATTCAGCTCCCAAGCAGATGGTCCTCAGTATCAGGAAGAAGGTAGGCAGATGAAGGCTTTAAGATGGCAATGAGATTCTATTATTGGTAACAGGGCTGTTTACATTACTGCCGTAGCATGTGAGTCTCTTCCACGTGTCTTCTCTGGCAATGAACCCATGAGAAAACCATCATACATTTTTGGGCTCCTTCCAATGTGCAATGCTAATGTTCAAAGGGACCATGCTATTCACTCCTCCCACATGGGATTCTCCGTTGAATGTTACTGGAACACGAGTGAAAGAAGCTACAGGCAAGCCCTCCACTACTATAATATAGCTTAAAAAAACCCATCTGTGGTCCTCCAGATGATGTTGGATTCCAGCTCCCATCAGCCCCAGCCAGCATGGCCAATGGTTATGGATGATGGTACTTGTAGTCCTACCACATCGGGGGGGGGGCACAGGTTCCCCATCCCTGATTTACATTATTGATGGCTCACTGCTTGCATCATCATCACAGGAGTAAATTTGGAAGTATGAACTGGTCCAAAGTTCAAGTGTGAAGAGGAAAGTTTGCTGTAATTTCCTCTTAAAAATAGACAGACACATAGTGCTGGCTCCAAGTTTCGCAGGGTGGGGTTGGGAGTGCTTAGAAAGGCAATCTCAGAGAGAACTTCCTTAAAATGGAAGAGGTGTGGCATGCAAGAGATGTGCCAGTTCTCTCACACTGCCTTTGATCTTGTTGGGTGCTCCATGCAAATGAGGACAGCAGCACTTCCCTTTCCTGGCCTTGCCCAACCTTGTCATCCTCTGAAGCTGGACCAGGAGAAACATATCAAAGCAGTGACATTAGACACTGTAGAGATGTGTGAGAATAGGATGTGCAATTGCTTCATGCTTCCTGTTGCAGCACTCACTGAAATTTCCAATGTGGCACTCCCCCTTGTAATACATCCAATATCTGAATGTGACTATATGCGTGTCACCTTGAGTGCGAGATGAGAGTTTCACTCTGAATGTTACAGAGGAGCCCAGAAACAGGAAGCACAAGTCACAAGCACTTTCTATTTCCCCAATGTCTCCATAATGTCCAGATGCTCTCAGATTCACAAATCTCCTGTGCCTCCCCCCTTGGTACAATGCTTCAAAGGCAAATGAATAATCACTTAATTTTCTCTGTACATTGTAGTACAATATGAAGAATGGGGGAAAGATCTACTAAAGATAGACAAATCCCCCTGTGAAGGATTGAGGCCTACACAGGCTTAGGTTAGTTGAAGCCTGTAGGCCCAAACACTTCCCTAAATTAGTTGAAGCCTGAAGGCCCAAATATTTCAGGATGGGAGGGGGCATTTGTGAGTTTCAGTTCACCCAATAGAAGTTAAGTATTGTTTCTCCTGTTCAAGGTCACATGGTTATAACCTTCCAATCCTGGGAGGGTTTTTTTGTGTGAGGTGTGGTCAGCTAGAGCCAGAGAGAGACTGACAGGAGTCAGAGGAGAGAGGCAGACAGGAGTTAAGTTAGAGAACCTTGCGTTATTTGTCTGTTTAATTTTATTATACTTGCTTTTGAATTATAACTGCTCTATTATGTAAATACCCTAATGCAATAAGTAAAGTGTTGTTGTTTACCCTGAGTTGTTGGAGTGACTTACTCACCACGCCTGAAGTCTATTCTCATGCTACTGGGAACAGGAAAGTAACAGGCAAAGGATTGGTCTCCTGGAACAGGAGAGGCTTTGAGAAGAGGCAGAGATCTTCAAAAAGCAAGTCAAGGGGTCCCGGCAGTAGCGGAACCTTGACACACACCCCCAATAATATCCATTTATACTAGCAGTCACTCCATGTGCTAAGGCTGAACGTTTCTCCTCCACCTTACCAAAGAGCCTCACTGCTTTCCTCAATGTTCTGCATAGAAAAAGCCCCACCACTAGACAAAAGTTATCAGACTCCAAGTTTATGATGTCCCCAATTCCTGGGATCAGGGTAAGCTCACCATGGTTTTTAATCCTAAAAGAAAGAGGGAGGAAAAAAACCTTAGACTGTTCCTGTCAGCATGGGACCAATCCTGCCCTAAGTCCATCCAGTTCTAGTGGGTCTTGAGGAGTCCAAGACCAGAGGGCCTGCTTACCTGATACCTGTTCCATGTCCCTCTCCATATTCCCATTACACACAGACGCCCTGGCAATTCCATGTCGATCCAAATTTGTAAGGTATAGCTGCAACCAGAGATCATGGAAATATGGCCCATAATTTGCTGGCAAATAATTTCTCCCCATTTGGATAAGGCCACGTTGAGTCCTCACCTTTGTGGGCTGTTTTGACACCACCTGTGAGAAGTGCTACAGAGACAGCAATTTATTACATCTCCCTTTATGTAGTAGTTAAAAGGCTATGTTGAAGCTCTCAGTCTGACACACACGCCCTTCCGTTTTCATGCACTCATTAAGCTCTGACGATGTGTCCTCTGGGGCTGAACCTTTCCGCGCTTGATCTCAACCCAAAGGTTAATTTGTTTGGAAACCTTCAGCGAAATACTTTTTTTTAAAAAAAAAATCCCCATTCAGGTTTCAACGAAGAAGGCCGTTCCTTAGGTTTTCAGTAGGGTGGAGAAATAAAATGAAAAGTTTATAAGTGATTTGAACTGCTGCTCTGGCTTGTCTGGGACAATTTTCAGAGAGTCTATGAATTACCAATAGTTCTATAGCATTATAAAGTACAGTGATCACACAGGTACCATTTCAAGCCCAATAGTTGCTCCTGTGAAGAAAAGAGACTGGATAGATTACAGGAACTTTCAGGTGGTGTAATCGTGATGCTAAACTTACATGCAAGGTCAGGGCGGTTTTCCAATCAGGAGGGTAGAAGTGTAACTATGTGGGCAGAAGTGTACCTACAGATACTTCAAATGAACTTCAGAATTGACCAAATCCAGCCAGACTTTCAAATGTTATACTCAGTCAAACAGGTAGAATCTTGAGCTCCTTTAAAGTGAATTTAGCTACTTTGCCAGATATTGATGTTTACAATATCTATTAAAACATTAATCTTCATAGAAACAGAGATCAAGAGAGACACAGATTCCAAGCAAGAAGCCTACAAGCATAGGTGTCAGGTCCAGAAAAATGACCATTTTATTAGGAAAGTGACATCCTCAAGGAATTGAGATATGTGAAATATAGTTCCAAACTGATAATACTGTAGCTTGCTAGTGGATTTTCCCCTCTATTACAGTTCAACTTTACTCTATGGCATGCAGATGTTCAGTAGTGGTGCACCAGTTGTGGAATGCCCTTCCCAGAGAGGGTCTCCTGGGACTTACATTATGGACTTTTTGGTCCTTGAGCAAGACACCCTCAGTGCCCCCCCTCCTCAGTCAGTCTACCTTCTCACCACCATTGTCACACCAAATGCTATTGGTCCTCATCCTCTTTCTCATTGTCACTACCACTTGCTTCCTTGACAGGCAGATAGCCAGTGTGCAAGCAGGCAGTGGCATTTACTACTTCTCACCACCACTGTTTTCTAGGCCACAACGAGAGGCAGGTGACCAAGTAGGTTGCAACTGTGAAGAGGAGGAGGAGCAACTCCAAGGGGCTTTTGTGAGCGGGCCCCTGCTGCAGTGTAGGCCTGTCAATGCCCAGCACTCCAAACCATCATCCTCAGAGGTGTCTGACCCCTCATCCTCAGAAGACTCAGCCACAGAAAAGCATTGCGAAGCTTCTATCTCCGTAGGACCCAGTTCTCCAGAAGAGCCCCCGGGGATGACACCCCTGCATCCAAAGGAAGCTTCATTACCATTCTCAGTCTCTGAGAACTTGGGCCATGAAGACACTAATATGCCACCACCACCACTCCCACATTGCTGCAGCCTGAGGCTGCTGAAACAGACCAGGGCCCTTTAAGAGTCAAAGCGTCAGTAGAAGTAGAGGTGGAGCTAAGCAGCCTAGAGGCCAGTAACCTCCCATTCCAGCCTCAGTCTTTGTTGATCTTTGCTGGAGCAACATATAAACAAGTCTGTCTAGCTTCCAGCCCCCCTCAGAGCTCTCTATGGTGCTGATCCATTCCTATTCCAGAAATCTGTCCTTGCTGATTGCTCCCGAATCCTCACTTTCATGAAAACTCCATCTCACAGAGCTATTCTGCAACCTTGGCCTCACCAGTACCTTAATGATGTAGAGCCTTTGCTGCAGCAGAGGCAAGAGCACAACAGGGCCCTTGGCAGGTGCCCAACAATACCTACCCTTGATGTTGATCCTGCATGTGACCACTGACACATTCCCTGGAGGGAATGCAGCCCACAGGCCAAAAACATCCCCCCCCCCCGTTCTAACATGTAGAAAATATGTTCTGGCTAGAAAGCTGTACGGTAGATATTAGCAACTGATGGCTCCTAAGCCACATCTGGCTGCCAGTTGCCAACCAAGAACAGAGGTCTGGAAAGAATGGTAGGTGCAGGAAGGGAATTTGTAAAAACAAAACACAAAAACACTTTGAAAGTGGAGGTTAGGACCTTGGCCTGCCATCCCAACTCTCTTGCCAAAGGGGCTCTCTGGCAAAGGTTGCTGACTGGGATTTTTGGGGGAACATGCAATTATTTAGGGACTCTTGATCTTCTTCACCCTTTCAATACTCAGTGCAGAGATTTCCAAGCACATGATCTGAAAAGTGATGTAATTGTAAATACAGTTAATAATGCATTGGAACTAGAGAAGCATGAACAAAGTTCTGCTCACACAGCAGGGCTTTCTTGTAACCAATTCCTCACTGAATCTTCCAGAAAATCTGATCTTGAGGGTTAGGAGACCCTCTGAGATGGTATAGGACCAGGTGTGGAGGGGCAGCAAGTGGAATGGAGGTAAGGTACTTTGTGTAAGTGGAAGTCCCTTTCCGCATGCACAAAGCACCTTTGGATCCGAGCCTACCCTATATAGGTTAGAACCATAGAAATGAAGGAGACTTAAATTAGACTAACATTGTATCCAACCCTATCTGTCTTTTAAACTGACTTGCTGGTTGGGATGCTCTGCTCCTTGATTTGTTATTTCATTTCATTTCATTTATTTCATTTCTATACCGCCCCACAGCCGAAGCTCTCTGGGTGGTTCACAAGAGTTTTGTACACAAAAACAATAAAAGCATAAAAAATAGTTAAAAAGATTAAAAACCAAATTTAAAAACACAGTTTAAAATAACAATCCAAGTTAATAAAACTAAGCCTACAGGTGACAATTCCCCCCCCCCGTGCTATTTTGAGCTCTTAACTATTAAATGCCTTGGCATAGAGGGAAGTCTTAACCTGGCACCAAAAAGATAGTAAGGTTGGCGCCAGGCAGGTCTCAGTGGGGAGCTTATTCCATAATTGGGGGGCTACCACTGAGAAGGCCCTCCTCCTCATTGCCACCAACCGAGCCTCTCTTGGAGGTGGCAGTCGGAGGAGGCCGCCAGATGTTGAGTGTAGTGTCCGGGTAGATTGCGGTTGGGAGAGACATTCCATCAGGTTTTGTGGTCCTAAGCTGTGTAGGGCTTTATAGGTTAGAACCAGCACCTTGAATTCGGCTCGGAAGCATATTGGCAGCCAGTGGAAACGGGCCAGAACTGGTGTAATGTGCTTGGACCTTCCGGTCCCCGCAATAAGCCTGGCTGCCGCATTTTGCACCAGCTGCAGCTTCTGTACAGTCTTCAAAGGCAGCCCCACGTAGAGTGCATTGCAGTAGTCTAGTTTAGAGATCACCAGAGCGTAGATTATGGAGACCAGGCTATCCCTGTCCAGATAGGGGCATAGCTGGGCCACCAGCCGAAGCTGGTAGAAGGCACTCCTTGCCACTGAGGCCACTTGAGCCTCAAGTGACAAAGATGGCTCCAGGAGCACCCCCAAGCTACGAACCTTCTCCTTCAAGGGGAGTGCAACCCCATCCAGAACAGGTTGAACACCCTCCATCCGGTCAAAAGAACCACCCATTAACAGCATCTCAGTCTTGTCTGGATTGAGCCTCAGTTTGTTAGCCCTCATCTAGTCCATTGTCACAGACAGGCACCAGTTCAGCACATCCACAGCCTCACCTGCCGAAGATGAAAAGGAGAAATAGAGCTGCGTGTCATCAGCGTGTCATCACCCCACTCAATGGTTTCATGTAGATATTAAATAGCATGGGGTATAAGACCGACCCCTGAGGAACCCCGTACTGGAGAGTCCACGGGGCCGAGCAATATTCCCCAAGCACCACCCTCTGGAGCCGGCCATCCAAGTAGGAGCGGAACCACTGCAATGTAGTGCCCCCCACCCCCAACTCAGACAGCCGCTCCAGAAGGATACCATGGTCGATGGTATCTAAAGCCGCCGAGAGATCCAGGAGTATCAACAAGGTCGCACTCCCCGTGTCTCTCTCCCGACATAGGTCATCATACAGGGCGACCAAAGCTGTTTCTGTGCCAAAACCAGGCCTGAAGCCCGACTGAAATGGATCCAGATAATCAGTCTCATCCAAGAGCGCCTGGAGCTGGTTGGCCACCACCCGCTCAAGGACCTTGCCCAGGAAAGGAACATTCACCACCGGCCTAAAGTTGTTAAGATCTTCCGGGTCCAGAGAGGGTTTCTTCAGGAGTGGTCTCACCACCAGCCTGTTTCAGGTGGCATGGGACCACTCCCTCTCGCAAGGAGGCACTGATCACCTCTCTGGCCCAGCCGGCCGTTCCCTCCGTGCTAGTTTTTATAAGCCAAGAAGGGCAAGGATCCAGAACAGACGTGGTTGCATGAACCCGTCCAAGCACCTTGTCAACATCCTCGAGCTGTACCAACTGAAACTCATCCACAATAAGTAGACCAGGCTGTGCTCTGGGTACCTCTCCTGATTCTACTGCTATAATATTGGAGCCTAAGTCCCTGCAGATGCAAGAGATTTTTTCCTGGAAGTGCCTAGCGAATATATTGCAGCGGGCATCAGATGGGTCGATGATGTCCCTGGGGCCAGCGTATAACAGGCCCCGGACGACCCTAAAGAGCTCCGCTGGGCGGCAAAGAGATGACTGGATAGAGGCAGTGAGATGTTGTCTCTTTGCCACCCTCACTGCCTCTAGGTATACCTGGCTATAGGCATGTACCGGGGCTCGACTGCATTCACTAGGAGTTTTCCTCCTCCTGCACTCAAGCCGTCTCCTGTTTTGTTTCATCACTCTCAGCTCTGGGGTATACCACGGAGCCGTACGAGCTCTACTACAGAGAGGGCGCTCAGGAGCAATTGTGTCAACCGCCCGGGTCATCTCCCTATTCCAGAGATAAACCAGGGATTCGACAGGACTGCCAGCCATATCAGCCGGAAACCCCCCAAGGGCCCTCTCGAAACCATCCGGATCCATCAGCCTCCGGGGGCGGATCATCTTAATAGGTCCCCCACCCTTGCAGAAGGGGAAAGCTGCCGTTAGCCTAAATCTCAGCAGGTAGTGATCTGACCATGGCAAGGGGACCGATTCAAAGTCCCCCACCTTCAGATCACCATCTCCATGCTCGGCTGAAAAAACCAAGTCTAGAGTGTGCCCTGCTACATGTGTTGGGCCGATGACATGTTGGGACAGTCCCATGGTTGTTATGGAGTTTATGAATTCCTGAGCCACACCAGACAAGGTGCCCTCAGCATGGATGTTAACATCCCCCAGGACCAACAGCCTGGGGGACCTCAGCATCGCCAGCGAGACCACTTATGTGCACTTAGACACTGTCCATTGATTATGGAACTTGTGATCCTACCTGACGTTCCCACCATTTCCTCAATCATGTTTTTTTTTTTTGCCAGAAAGAAAAAAATAACTCAAGGAAGAAAAGATGGAATAGCTACACATTGCCTTTTGGGTGTTAGCACTAGGAGCCCTCCATCTGGAAGGACCAAAAAAGGCTTTGCTGCAATGGGGACCATAGTTTGGAAAGTGCTCTCTCCATATTTCCATTTCAGTTCCTATTTACTCACCTTTAAATACATTTTTGTTCCATGGATGCTTTTGGAAAATGGATTGTCTGTCCTCATTGGTGTGTCCCTTTTATAATCTCATATTTTCTTTTCCTTTTTAATGGAGTTTAAATAATTATTTTACTACATTATTTTTTATGTAAAGTGCCCCAAATACCTATCATTATACTATCTGTCTGTTTATCAGTCCATCTGCTTTTTTTTTTTAATTTAGCAAAAACAGTACTAGAGACATTGACGCTTTGAAATGTAAGTTAGAGATGTAACACTTTGATTATACAGAGACACACATAGTCAAGGGCAGCTTTAGTCTTTTAGTGCATTTACTATGGTAATGAGATAACAATTTAAAGCACAGGACCTGTAGGCTTAGAAGTTGTATTCATTGGTCGAAATCAGATAAACACAACAACAGAAAAGCAGAGTAAACATCAGTATCCTGCAGCATTTGAATTTCCATAGCAATTCTCTTCAAGCAACACTTGCTAGCCATTGGCTGAACTGCTGAGGCGTTATGGAATATTTATGAACATTCCAAGTGCAATTTAGTCCAACCATCAGCAAACAAGGGCTAGGGAGCTCTATACTCTTGGCTGGAAGGGGTATAGTGGAGAAGAGAGTAGACAGTACCACCACATATCTGGTCTTCTGTGAACCAAACTGTCAATTACACTAAATGTGTAGCATGTGGCTACATATTTGGTTCTTCTTTAATTAATTACATGCACTGGTGGGGGGGGGTGATAGTTATTGGGACTGCAGCATTCAGGAAGGGAAGGTTTATCCTGCCCAGTGCTAATTTATTTTACTGGGCTGCGATTAATCTGGAATAGTTACAACCGCTTTGCCATTTACACGGAATCACATCTGATTTCTGATTAATAACAGTCTTTAGAAATGGAATTCCCTGGCTGAGCTCCCCAAACTCCTTAAACTGTGTTTTGTTTTGTTTTTGCAAACAGCTTGAAGGGTGGGATTTTCATCGGGAAAATGGTATGATGGGAAATGGTTCTGGCCCCAGTGCTATTTATTAGGAAGGCCTCACAGGTCACAGCTGCTTCTGATGTTGCAAAAACCAGGGGCAGATCTGATCACAGGGATAACTTAATTCCAGGGATAACGTAAGGTGCGGAATAAATGGGAGAAGCACAGTCACTGTTAGTGAGTCCTGGACCTTTCAGTGGTATCTTTCTGGGGTCACCTAGCAAGGCTGGGATGAGGGGTATGGCGTTACAGTAGTCTTGTCCTTTCCTGGAGGGGATAACACAGGCAGTAGTGCTGGAAAGACTCCTCTTTCACCCCACAGCCTTTCCAAACATACAAGACTTTAAGCCAACTTCAAACCGTGGCTTCATATCCTGGTTTGTTCCAAAGTTGTTAACCATAGTTTCCCAGTTCAGACAAAATGGGTAATTATGCTTAATTAGACCTCCTGGTTTGTTTGCTCACTCATGCAAAAGGGAGGAGCAAAGGCTCTGTGTGCATGGCCAAAAATCTTGTTCATATTTTGGCTTATTAAACCAAGATATGATCAGCCAAGTGTGGTCAGCTCATGGCTTTCCTAGTAGGCTCGCTGTATTGACAAACATGCATGTTTACTCAGTAACAGTATTCCCCACTGGTTTATAATCTAGTAGACATGGTATAAAAGGGACAAGGAAGAAAAGAGGAAAATAAGCATATTCGGGTAAGATGGCCACTCCATCAGAGGATTCTGGGAAAGAAGTCAAATGAACATTGATCTTCTTAGGCCAGTGAGGTGGGCCTCACTATCTCAGCTCTGGATCAGATGCAAATGGCTGCTACCGTAGGTAATTCTGGGAGGTGGAAATTAGTTCTAGATTAGTTCTAGATTTCCAAATGGAAATTAGTTCTAGATAAGTACACAGAGAGGGCCTTGCTGTCTCATTTCTCTTCTCCTCTGAAGCTGTCAAGTGGAATTCACTGGGAAACTGCCAAAGAATCACGAGACATATGACAAAATGGGGGTGGGGGAGTAAGCCCTTCAATATGGAGAAGAAGCATGAGAAATGGTTACCTGTTTAATACTTTCCCTTGGGTTGGCACTCTACCTTTGACCCAAACAGACAATATAACTGACCCTGAAAAAAATAACACCCATATCAAATGAGAGCCAGTGTGGCGTAGTGGTGAGAGTGTTGGACTGGGACTCGGGAGATCCGGGTTCAAATCCTCACGCGGCCATGAAACTCACTGGGTGACTTTGGGCCAGTCACTGACTCTCAGCCTAACCTACCTCACAGGGTTGTTGTGAGGGTAAAATGGAGAGGAGGAAGAGCATTATGTAAGCCGCCTTGGGTTCCTTGCAGGAAAAAAGGCGGGGTATAAATCATCATCATCATCATCATCATCATCCTGAACAACACATTAAAATCCAGTGCACATGTTACTGGGAAATATCAGATAGCTCTTTCTATGCCTAGACAAATACGATTGAGATATTTCCAACCTGATAAAATATTAAGAAATAGCAATAAATATTGGATGATAAAAAAGATCCTATCAATCAAATAGCCCATATTTTTTTCACAGAGCATCACACAGGGTATGTTAACTCAGGTGTGTCTATAGGCAAGAAAATCCCCATTTGCTAGATGTGATCAGCACTAGTTGCATGTCAGTTGTTACATGTAAGAACCGGCAGTCCTGGATAAGGGGAGTGTATATCCATGAGTACATTCTGGATAATGGATGTGCCTTGAAAGGCACATCCATGCATTTCTGTGAGGCCCAACTTGAGCACTGCTATATGGAGCAAATGCACATCCAGATATGCATCCTCATTGGCACAGAAGTTTGCTTCTGTGCTTGGGTCTACTACGTGGATCAGGGCATACGTCTTGCTCGATACCACATTTTAGTGGTTATAGAAAAATCAAACCAAGTGTCGCCAGATGTGTCCAAAGCAGTGGTAAAATCTGAAATGCAGGCATTCATCGTGGCAATACCCATAGCTGTAACCCAAATGTGAGTCCAAAAATGCAGGCAGCTGTTATGATCCATGTCAATGAGCTAGTTCTAGTAGTTCTCATCTCCACCAGGAGCAGGTCTTTTGCAAAGCAAATGGGTCTTAACTGCCCATTCGAGACCGAGCCACCACAAGACACTTCGCATTACAACAGGGAACTGACATATTGTTAGGAAAATTCATTTCCCCTCAGCTGCTGTGAGAATTGCAGCTAAGTTCAGAGGGAACGGGGAAGTCTAAGGAGGTGGCACATGATGACGTCAGCTTCCCTGCTAATTAAAAAAAAGTGTCTACACTGCATCACTGTGAGCCCTGGCTCCATACACCACTGGTACAAAGCAAACAGGTTTGTACTGTGTTTCAGATTCTGTACAAAATTGTCTGCTTTTTATCAGATTTTTTTTCTCAGGAACGTGCTCCATCATTCCATCTCAATTGAGATTATGGATCTTAGACTTCTTTACATCTGCATAGATTTGTGTGTCTGTTGAATATGCGACTTCCAAGTAAGTATGTTGAAAGCTGTGGTGCATCCCTGTTACTAGCTTAAATTAGGGGTTAAAAAGTGGTTTTGCAGGGGAAGGACCATAGCTCAGTGGCAGAGCAGCTGCTTTGCATGCAGAAGGTCCCAGGTTCAATCCCCAGAATCTCCAGGTAGGGCTGGAAATATTTCTGCCTGAAACCCCGGAGAGCTGCTGCCAGCCAGTGTCAACAATATTGGGCCAGCTAGACCAATGTTCTGACTCAGTATAAGGCAGCTTCCTTTGTTCCTATGGCTGTTGCTTCCTTTCATTTGTTACCCACGCTTAATCAGAATCTCGAAGCTGAGGTCAAGCATCTCCTCCGTATGCACCGAACTCGTCTAGATTTGTGTCCTGTCTCAAGATCACACAGATCTCCCTGTAGGGAGGGATTCACAAGCTCAGCTTGAGGGAATATGGGGAAAGGAAGTGCAATTCTCTCCCACCCCCATTTGTTTTGAGTGCAAACCTTGCCTCACTGACCACTGAACAATTTGGGAGCAAACACTTTAAAATGTTGTGTTGCCTTCTCTGTTGCTTTCATTTTACTTTGATGCCACTCATTTGCATGCAACCTTTTATTCTGCAGGATCAGAATGCAATTATGCTATTACATTACTCTGGCATTCACCTTTTACTTCGGCACTTTGAGGTTAATTGACTAATCATTAGCAACCCATATTGTCTGGTACAATGGAATTGAAATTGATTGGAATTCAAACAGAGCAAGCACATAGCCTTAAACTTACAGTACAAAAGGACACGAGGCGGCATGGGAAGCACACAACAAGTCCTTCTGGAATAGAGAACCTACCCCACAGCTTCACACCTTTATAATATTGGTCATAACAGTGGCCATATGATGCTTTATTATCAGAGATAATATACATTCCACCTTTCGGCTGGCTACTTAGCATTTTCTTACTGATGGCACTATCATATTTTTATTCCAATTTGCCACCTGCACCACCGATAGCACAGTGGATATGTTCAAATCTCCACTCATAACTAATGGCTGTGTTTTATGCGAAGATATAAAAAGTAATGCTTTCCCCACAACAGATGCATATATTTTGCACATATCCATACCAGGAAACCACTATCAGATATGGTTCCCTGCCACATACACTTAACGAGGTAATGTGTCCATCAGCAGTCACAGGCTGCACCATCACTCACAGATGGTTGACTCTTAAAGTTTCTCTACTTGGTCACATTAGGGATGCTTCCAACATTATTCTCATCCTAATTCCTTCCTGGATTTTGCTATTCTCTGAAGGCCTTAAAAACGAATTTTTAACTGCTGCATGTTTTATGTTTAGTATGTTTACCACTGTGTTTTAAAATTGAATTTTTCCATGTTTTAAGTCCTTTGGGAAGTACCTAATGCTGCCCAAGTGACAGCAGGACTTGTGCAATTGGGATTTAGCACTTTGGATAGGAATGCTCACTTTTGGAACAGAACAGGTCAGTGGAGCTCACGTAACAGAATCTAGCATTTCTGCTCATTTTGGAGCTTGCTTTATGACACACTAAATCCCCTTTGCACAAGTGATGGGACCTGCTTGTTCATCTGGATCAGCAGGAGCATAGCAGCTGCACTGGATACTACCCTTGGTTATTTATCTTTTCTTTTAAAATTATTTCAAATTATTGTTGCTGCTTTTCAAACTTTAAAAAAATATTTTAATGTGTTTTATCACTGGCTTTATTGTATTTATTTTGTGCGTGTCACCCTGAAAGCTTCAGATATAGGGTGACTCATAAATTGAATACCGGTAAATAATAATAAATAATACCCAGGCATGTTTCTAAAGTGGAACCATTGCATTAGAAATCTTCCATTGTTCCATTGCTCCACCCCTCAAAAAACACTTTTGTGCAGACCCCTCTGCACACAGTTTGCTGCAGCTTTCAGTTCCTTTGTGCCATTCTTTCTTTCCCTCACATTTGTCAATATGCACGTGCTTATCTTTTGAAACCAATTTACTAAGGTCAGATTCTCAGATTGCCACATCAGCACAGCAGCCACTTCCCCAGGGTTATAACCATGGATTAAAGAACAACCTGGCTTGATCAGTATACAAGGATTCCATCTAAACCAGCATTCTGTTTTTAGTGGTAGCCAGCCAGATGCCATGGAGAAATCCAGCAGAAGGGAATGGAAGTAACAGGCCTCATTGCTGAACCCAGCAGTGCAGCTAGATGATTTTATACCCTGGACATAATGGTCTTATAATGTTCAGCCCCAAAGGTCCAGCCCTGGCTGCATCACTGGGAGGACAGAAGCATGTGGGTGTCATAAGCATTTGAGTAGGGATGCTGACAAAAGTGTGCAGCCCTATTCAAGTGCTTGTGGTAAGAACACCCAGTTCAGAGCACCCAGGCTTGTCTTGGTCCTATGACCACTGTTGGCACCACCTCCCCTTCCTCTGCTCCAAGGCCCAGAAAGTTATCCTTCTGAGCTCCTTGGCCATTCCTGTTGTTCTAACCCAACGAAGTCACAACGGTGGTGCTTGCTTGCTGGCCTGGCTGTCTCTCTCACCTAGTCGCCTTCTTCAAACATGACACATAGCGTAGGGATGGACAGATCGTTAGGTTTTGGTTTCTCTCAGCTTTTCATTTTTCCAATCTTGAGCTATGTTCATCCTGAACACAGAGCATTTTTTAAAAAGGTTTGCATGAAAAAATGTATGCATTTTTGTGTTCCTTTCACTTGATATGTGCATTTCTGTATGCAATGTTGCCTGATATGCAATTTTTCTTCAAGCAATTTTCCTAATATATATTTTTTTATTTATCTATTTACAAAATTTACATACTACTCCATATTCCAGAATGGAGATTTCAGAGCAGTGTACAATAAAAGATAAGACAGATAAAAGAAGAAAACAATATGTTAAAAATGAAATCAGTAAAACCGTGGCTGGTTAGTTCAGGAAGGCTTCCTGAAATAAAAGTGTTTTCAGGAGGAGGCTAAAAGTCATACAGTTTTGGCGCCTGCGTCACCTCCAGAGGCAGGAAGTTCCAGAGAAATGGAGCCACCTCACTGAAGGCTCTTCTCCAGGTGTGCTCCAGTCGGGCCATAGGTCCATATGGAACCACCAAGGACATGCCATCTGATGACCTCAGTGACCGGGCAGTTTGGCAATGCGTTTTGAACATTATTTTTACTAATATACACATTGTTCTGTGCCCTTTCCCCTAATACTATATGTATTTCTATACACATTTTTGGATTGGAGAACTCCATTGCAAAATTTGGAAAAGTGCAAATTTCAAAGGTTAACAGGTTCGTGTATTGGTTCAAAAATGCAAAATGAGGTAAGTTCGCCCCTCTCCCTGACAAACAGCACCCCTAGGAAAGGCCCCTAACTGAGCGAGCAGGCAAAGAGGCAGCCGGCACAGGCCACACACTTCAGCAAGCATTGTGTTTGTGCATTCATTGTCCTGCTCATGAGACGCATGCTGGCGCTGCCACTGATGTATTGCAGCATTTATTTCAGTGGGCCATGAGCATGCACCAGGTGGAGTGGTGAGTGAGCAGTGAGGTGATGTTAGAGGTTAGATGCGCACAAAAAGCTCAGTACCTTGGAAGCATTCCACTGGGACAGTCACAGAGGCACGACACGTCCAGAAAGACTCGGTGCATCGCAATCCCATCAGATCAGGGTCTCCCGTGATGTCCTGCTCCCAGGCCAGCAAGTGCCCCAGTCACGGCTTGGATAGGTTCAGAAAATAGCAAGGAGAGCAGCCAGGTCAGTCCAGAGTCTTATACGAGAGTTCCAATTATACTTAGCAGGAGAGAGTAGAGGCGAGGTCAAGGCATTCCAGAGGTTGGTGCACAGGAGTCAGTTGTGTCAAGCGTCAAGGCCAGTCAGAGGAGTCCAAAAGCATAGTCCAAAGGATCAGCCAAGCATCAAGGAGTCTGTCCAGTAAGGTGTAATCAAGGCGAAGCACAAGATTGAATATTGTTGTCTGCAGTGACAGGCTGACCTCAGCTGGGCCAAATTTATAGCTGGTCATAAATCAGCACACCTAGTTAGCTAGGTCAGTGTGTTGCTTTTAAGGGAGGCCCCATGCTGGAGGTTCCCTTTGTTCTTTTCCTGCTTGTGTTTGAGCCTACGCCGTTCAGAGGGATGAATTATCTCAGGGTCTGATTCCTGTATTTGGGGGAGTTCAGGCACAGCACAGGAGGGGCCAGGTTGCTCTTCTGATGGCTCCAGGGGAAGGCTGTCAGCCGAAGCCTCTAGTTCCTCACCTGGCTCTGGCTGGGGCACATTATGTGGGCTCTCCCCCTCCTGTTCTTCATCTGAAGAATCCTACTCCAGGTAGGGCATGACACATGGTGCCTTTTTTTGGGGGGGAAAGAGGCATACCCAACTTAAGGAGATCAAAATGCTTTTAATTAAATGCATAGCTTGGCCCTTATTTTCAATCTGTTTTCCTAACAGATGAAGGAACCTGTCACCCCTTTATTCACAAAGGGTATGAGAAGGAATCACATTGGTCACCCTATCAATAAGGTTCCATCATCTAGATGTTACAAGGCTGACTTGGAAGCAGGCTACAGGGAAACAGCTATGATTTAGAGCTAAGCATCCTCTTGCAGTGCAATATCATAGAACAAGGGTGGGTAACACACAGCCCCCACCCATGGGTCATTTTTGTGCCCCCCCCCCCCCCGGGAACATAATTTTGCTTGAAAACAAGGCACGTGCTACCCAACACCATCTTCTAAAGCAAAATTGTGACCGTTTTTCCTGCTGTGCCAAATTTCAACAGCAAATTTGGTGGCTGGGCAGTGCCAGGGGCAAAGATGTGGCCCCGAGTGGGCTCCACAGTGGCAATGTGGGCCCTTCCCCTGGACGCTGCCCAGCCCTGTTATGGAATGATAGAATTATACTGTTGGAAGGGACTTTGTAGGTCATCTAGTCCAAACCCTCCAAATGCAGGATCTACAATACAAGATCCAGTTACAGCATCCCTGACAGATAGCTGTCCAGGCTCTGCTTAAATAACTCAACTGAAGGAGAGCCCACCATCTCTTGGGGCTGTCTGATGCACTGCTGAATTGCTTTTGCTGTTACTTCAGAACTTTGCTCCCTTGTTTTGGATTACAACTTTGTTACAATATTTTTGTTGTTGTTGTTCAGAAGATTCTAATACTGCATTCAATTTACTTCCCTTAGTTTCTCATCTTTACATCAAAATGGCCACATCAAAGATTGATTTAATGTTTTGCTCAGTCTAGACACATTCTATTGAATACCGGATTTAATTTGTACGCCAGCAGCCCTGCTGGTTATACCTGCATTAATTTACACAGCATTGTCTTAAAACCTTTGACACAGCAATAGCTCATGTGACCCAAAGGAGCATAATAATATCTGACTGCACTGGAATTAGGGAAGATGAAGGCCTGCAAGCTTTTCAACCAATTTCCCTCAAGAGAAAATTAAAAAGTTTAAGACATCTTGGCTATGACAGATATATCATCACGACTCTGATTTGAGTACTGCTGGAAAAGACGCCAGTGAATTATTAAGTTATTCAGTAAATGGTGAAACACTTCTTATTGTCGGTGAGTGCCTTTCTGCGTAATGTTAATATCCGCAGATCATCATAGTTCCTTCTAATTTTATTCATTTATTACATAAATAATCTCCCAAGGCTCTCTGGGAGATTCACAATAATACCAAAGGTGGTGGTCCCATTTGACAGGAAAAGAGACAAGGTGGGGCATTCTGCATACTCTGGAGATTCCCTGTGTATTACATTTATTTGTAAATTAAAGAGAGAGGGGAAAACCCGCTTTTGAGGACTAAGCGTGCTCAGTGGGCTCCAAGACCAATGGAATGTTAGGAGTGTCAGTTGTGAAAAAAGTGTGTGGGGGGGGGGGAAGAGTGGGAAGATATTGTGCTGGCCCTAACCTCTTATCCTGGGCAAGGGGTTAGGGCTGAAGACATATGCACAATGAGGTTAAAAAAGCTCCCTTCCCTGCCCCATATGGGGAGCTTTCAGGAGAAATGGGGAAAAAAGAAGCCATCCATTTGTTTCCACTCTCCATCAATCCCTCCTGATATATATCAATAAGGGCTGGACTATACATTCTGCTAATCACACATAGTATAAGTTTCCCTTGCTTTTATGTAAGCGCACATGGCTTCAATTCAGATTGGGACAATGGTGCTCAGGGGGTTGTTAAACCTCCCCCCCCCATTTTGCCCCTGAAATTCCACCCCTTCCATGGGGGGAGGGATATTAAAAAGCCTTTATTGACTCCAAGTAAAGGTTCTGAATGGGAAGGTATCTGGAAGAGGAGGATGTAGCCTTGCTCCTCTAGCATACTAGCTAAGAAAATTAGCTATGAGCCAGGGGGTCTCCCTGAGCCAAATCTCGCCTCTGCCATGAACTCAGTAGGTGGCCTTAGGCAAGCTGCTATGTCTCAGCCTCAGCCCCGTATCTGCTGCGGCGGGCGGGTAATAGTGCTGAGTTACCATACAGGGTTGTTGTAAGATTTGTTGAGATGATTCACATTAAACACTTCAAACATTCTAAAGTGTAAGAGACATGCTAATTACTATTTTTAACTAGCACTAGGCAAGCATTCTGCAGTAGCCACTGGGGGACCACAGTATGACAGAAGATAGTGAGGTTAGGAGTGTCAGTGTGAAAATTTACAACATGGCAAAAAAAAAGAACATCGATAACATCACGGCACACGAGGGTGGTGGAAGTTGCATCACTTTTTACTAGTGATGTTACAGGATGCTTTCAGACAAGGCTTTTATGCTGTGGTGATTGCCATGACTCATTCATGGATTTTACACAAGGTCCAGATGACATCTTCCATTTGGAACTCTTCCATGTTTTCCCATTGCATTATCTCTATTTTTTCTTTGCAGAATTTTTTTTCTTAAGGAGGAAAAGATGGAGCAGCTGCATGATGCTTTTCAATTGATAGCGCGAGGATCTCTCCAGTCAGAAGCACCCACAGAGTGGGAGTAATCCTCACTGAACTCATAGATTTCATAGATCATAGAGTTGGAAGGAGCCTACAAGGCTATCGAGTCCAACCCCCTGCTCAGTGCAGGAAACTAGAGGAGGGGTCTCCCATCCAAGTAATAACCAGGCCTGACCCTGCTTAGCTTTCCACGCTCAGACAAGCTGAGCCAGCGTAATCCACAGGCAATGGAACTTACTCCTGAGTAAGACATGTATAGGATTGCACTGTGTGACACTGATTCAACCATACTGCACACAACGTTTACTATAGCAATGGCAGCATGCTGTGGGAGCGGGAGAGATCACTTTCCCCCCAGTGACAAAATATCTCTTAGTGCTGGGAAAGCACAATATATCCTTACAACAAAAGTGCTAGCTTGAAAGAAGATGAGTGGAGCTACCATACCAAATCAGCAAGAGTTGTGCATTTATTTATTTATTTATTTATTTTTGCTGCTTTAAAATTGATCACCTCGAAAAGTCCTGCATCAGCATCAGATGCTGTAGGGCTGCAACATTTAGTCAATTAACGGGTTACATTAAAAGCCTTGTGATCAATTAAAAGGATGCCCTGGATTAATCAGGCGGCAATTTAAAAAACCTTTTTAAAAAATATACCCTTATATCAATGAAAGGTGGTAGGCCTAGGGCTGTGCCTGTGCCCAGAAAAATTATTTGCATCTCAACCTGCCTAATTGGCTTGGTTAGGGGGCCACCTCACTTCAGAGTCTCAGATAGGCACCATGTATCACCTCAGGTCTGGGGTTAAGGGTCAACTCACCTTGTTTTTTTGAAACTTTACATAAGAACATAAGAAGAGCCATACTGGATCAGACCAAGATCAATGTAGTCCAGCATTCTGTTCACATAGTGGCCACCCAGCTGCTCACAGGAAACCCACATACAGGGCATGAGTGCAAAAGTGCCCTCCTGCCCATGTTCCCCAGCAACTGGTGTATATAGGCATACTGCCTTTGTTACTGGAAGTAACATATAGCCATCAGGACTAGTAGCCATTGATAGTCTTATCTTTCATGAATTTGCCCAATCCCCTTTTAAAGTCCTCCAAATTGGTGGCCATCACTACATCTTGTGGAGTGGAAGTGAATTCTCTACTTTAACTATGCACTGTATAAAGAAATACTTCCTTTTATCTGTCCTGAATCTCCCACCAATGAGCTTCATGAGATGACCCTGGGTTCTAGTATTATAAGAGAGGGAGAAAAAATGTCTCCTTTTCCACTTTCTCCACACCATACATAATTTTGTACACTTCTATCATTTCACCCCTTACTCACCCTTTTTCTAAGCTAAAAACTCCTAGATGTTGCAACCTTTCCTCATAGGGGAGTTGCTCCAGCCCCTTGATCATTTTAGTTGCCCCTTTCTGCACTTTTTCCAAGTCTACAATATCTTTTTTTTTTAGGTCTGGTGACCAGAAATGTACACAGTATTCCAAGTGTGGTTGCACCATAGATATGTATAAGGGAAGTATGATATTGGCAGTTTTATTTTCAATTCCTTTTCTAATAATGCCTAACATGGAATTTGCCTTTTTCACAGCAGCTGCACACTGGATTGACATTTTCATCGAGCTGTCTACCACAACCCCAAGATATCTTTCTTGGTCTGTCACTGCTAGCTCAGATCCCATCAGCGTATATGTGAACTTGGGATTTTTTTCTCCCACATGTATCACTTTATATACTTGCTTATATTGAACCGCATTTGGCATTTTGATTTCCATTCTCCCAGTTTGGAGAGATCCTTTTGGAACTCCTCACAATCCCTTTTTTTGTTTTAACCACCCTAAATAATTTGGTGTCATCAGCAAACTTGGCCACCTCACTGCTCACTCCTAATTCCAGGTCATTTATGAACAAATTAAAAAGCATTGGTCCCAGTACAGATCCCCATAGGACCCCACTGTTTACATCCCTCCATCGGGTGAATTGACCACTGATTCCTACTCTCTGTTCTTTAACCAGTTACTGATCCATAAGAGGACCTCTCCTCTTATTCCATGACTACTACGCTCACTCAGGAGCCTTTGGTGAGGGACTTTGTCAAAGGCCTTTTGGAAGTCCAAGTAAACAATGTCTATCACATCCGTCCTGTCCACGTGTTTATTGACACTCTCAAAGAACTCTAAAGGGTTAGTGAAAAATGACTTACCTTTGTGGAAGCCATGCTGATTCTTTTTCAGCAGGGCTTGTCCTGCTACATGCCTACTAATTTTATCTTTAAGAATGCTTTCATTAAAAATTGGCATTACATTTGCCATTCTCCAGTCCTCTGGTACAGAGACTGATCTTAGGGACATGTTACATATTCCTCATAGAAGCTCAGCAATTTCACATTTGAGTTCTTTAAGAACTTGTGGATGGATATCATCTGGGCCCAGTGATTCATTAACTTTCCATTTGTCAATAAGTTTGAGAACATCTTTTGTCTTCCCATTGACTGAAATGAGGAAATGAAAAATGCCTATAATTTGAATTTCCTGGCAGAATTGGAAGACATAACCAGCATAGTAGCCCCTTCTAAAAGGACAGAGCCTGCCAAATGTCAGACAAATAGGTGTATGGGTTTTCATACTAGGCACTTTGAAATGCTGAGTGTTTCTGTAAAAAAAAACAATCAACAAACCTCTATGACTATTATTATTATTATTATCATCATCATTATATTATTATTATTATTATTATTATTATTATTATTATTATTATTGACTCACTGACTATTATTGACTATTATTATTGACTCACTGACTCTCAGCCTAACCTACCTCACAGGGTTGTTGTGAGGATAAAAATTGAAAGGAGGAGCATTATGTAAGCCGCCTTGGGTTCCTTGCAGGAAAAAAGGCGGGGTATAAAATAAATAAATAAATAAATATTAATATACCACTTACCATATTTTAAAAATATCTCTAAGCAGTTTACAAGATTAAAATCTCAAAGATGGCCTACCAGTGCTGTCTCGATCACCACTTGTGAATGGATACTTATATGGATATCTGGTCTACTTTTGCTGAAGTTCATGTATAATCCTTAGAAAGCCATATTATATATATATATATATATATATATATATGAATTCCATATGAATGCATTGAAATTAATATTTTCAAATCTATGTAGCTACGTTTTTCCTTTCCTCTTGTTTTTCTTTTGTTTTCTTTACACTTAAATTTTAATTTAAAAAACCAGTGCCATTTTGACCATGACACCCACCCACCCATGACCTCGAAGAGAGCCACAGCTATAGAATTTATTTCCTTTGGAGGTATGCCAAAAGCCAAGCCCGAGAACCAAGTTTTCAAAAACAAAAGACAATGTCAAGAAGCCTAATCCAAGGGATAACATCTTACCCAAACAGGACAGGAAAAGAAGCAATGGACACAATCCATCAGAAGGTTCTTCCGGGCAAGCCTTTTTGTGCTGCCATTCACTTAAATGGGCTTGAGCGGGCGAATGTCCTGCACTAGCCATGCCTGGCTTCTGTCTTGTTGATAAAGAGACTCTTGACATCTCAGTTGCCCCTCTCCCACTGCTTTCACAAACGTTAGGATGTCTAACCTTAAAAACCTCTCTCATACAAAATTATCCTGCATGGCCATATATATATATATATATATATATATATATATCAAAATGTAGGGCCCAGCTTTCCTGCAGTTCCGAGAAAATTCAACTACTCAATTGGCTGGAGCAGTAGGACTCAAAAATGGTAATTAGCATAATTCCTGCCGGTGAATAACAACAACTTTGACATTACCCAAGTATTTATGAGCTATGAGGTGAAAGTAGTAGTCAAATGAAAAAGAAAAGAGACATCTGCTCTGTTTCAGGAGAGCTGAAATGAGCTAATATGCCTTATTTTAATCAGGATCAAGTACATATGACAAGCTGAGTGAAATCATTGCTACTCAGGAGGCTGATGAAATCCGCCACCATCACCCAGCACTACTTCTCCTCAGCCTGACTAATAAGCTTCCAGAAAAGTTACATCTATCCTGTCTCCCTTTGTCTCAAGAAGCAATTTTGCACATATCTCATAAGAGTTGTTAGACTTGCTACATGTGGCCTCCAGTTCTCTTTTCCCCCAAACAATAGATTCATTTCTCTGGTGGTGTGAGATCAAATGATTAAACGAATAAGATTTCTCTGGAAGAGACATGGGGTGCTTCCAGACAAATAGCTCCTAGCACTAACAACCAAAAGATTTCATAGACCATAGAGTTGGAAGGAGCCTACAAGGCTATTGAGTCCAACCCCCTGCTCAATGCAGGAAACTAGAGGAGGGGGTCTCCCATCCAAGTAATAACCAGGCCTGACCCTGCTTAGCTTTCCACACTCAGACAAGCTGAGCCAGCGTGAGCCACAGGCCTGTATATGTTGACCTGGTTCACATGACATGACAACCCACCAGGGGTAACCATCCATGGTGGGCTGCTGTGTCATCCAAAACCAATGCAGTTTCCGCAGGGTGGCTTCTTTTCATGAACAAGGCACCCTGAAAACCCATGGCTTGTTTTACAATTGTTCTTGCCCACGATGGCCTGGTGTTGTGTCATCCAAACCCGGCTGGGCAATTTTATCATGGATTTTGGGGAATTGTTAGAGAGCTGCTTGGCAAGAGCAGCAAAAAACCCTGCCACTCACATTTGCAATCTCGCTAGTGACTGCCCTTCCACCAATGCTGAAACAGCACTTTGGAAGGCCCATCACTCATTCCTTGGCTTTTTATTTTTTTAGGGCCTCAAAAATGTGCAATTAGGGTCATAATTTTTTAATTATTATTTTGTCAGTCTTTCACGGGTGCCCAAGTGTGCACTTATGGCTCTCAAATATGTGTGGTCTTTCCTGGTCAATATCCTTATCAGTTTCAGCTGTCAAAGGGAGGACAAGGTGAGACTGCGTATAGGCTAATTTGTGCAGGGTTGCCAGGAACTAAGTGCCTAGGTGTCAACTGAAAAGCACTGGTAAAAGTGGGGGGAAGCAGCAACAGAAGGTACACCAAAAGGGGATGGGGGGCAATATCTCCCCCTTAGCGATGCAATCCTCTCAATTTTGAGTGTTGAACTGACAGTTCTCAGTACCCTCCATCATTTCAGCACTTTAACAACTCTCCAGTTACTCCAGAAAGGGGATATATTAACTCCCCCCACTTTTCTCGTTTCCTTTTCAGGGCATTTACCACTGCGGTTCCTGCAGTTCCCTGACAGTTCTTTTAAAAAACTGCGGAAATATACACAAATTAAGGCTTGAAAGTACATGGACGGGAAATTTGCAGCAACTTAAGGACTGGGAAGTAAATGGAGGAGAAATTTGCACACCTACAGTAGTGGAGCAGTTACTCCGTTTACTTTCCAGACATTAAATTTGTGTATATTTCTGTGGTGCTTTTTTTTAATTGTCGAGGAACTGCAGTACCCGCAGCAGTAAGTGCTCTGAAAAGTGGGGGAGTTAATATCTCCCCTTTCTGGAGTAGCTGGAGAGTCAAGGAAGTGTTGAAATGGTGGAGGGTACTGAGAACTGTCAGTTCAACCCTAAAAATTGAGAGAATTACATTGCTATGGGGGAGGTACTTTTCTCACCCCTTTTGGTGCACCTTCTGTTGCCACTCCCCTTTTACCGGTGCTTTTCAACTGACAGCTAGGCATTTGGTCCCTGGCAACTGTGTTCAAATTAGCCTATAATTTGACAAGGGAGGTCTCACCTTGTCCTCCCTTTGACAGCTGAAACTGACAAGGAAATTGACCAGGAAAGAATACACATATCGGATAGCCGTAAGTGCGCACTTGCACACCTGTGAAAGACCAATAACAAAAATTGTTTTTAAGAAACGCACAATTTTCAGGGGCTGAAAAAATTGTTTTAGAACAATGACCCCAATTGCACTTTTTTCAGGCTCCAATTTAAAAATAAATAAATAAATGGCGGTGAATGAAAACGGGTAGCTCTCAGAGCAAGGAGGGAGAGACAAGACCGGTCCTGCCACAATGGACACTGGGATACTGGCTGGAGGACCGAAGGGGAAGGAGAGGGACAACAAGCCACGGGAAACCCCATCATCTGTCAGGCGCACTGTGGGTTGTTCAGTGAACAACCAACCAACCCATCATTACTTGTTCTCAGGGCGGCTCAGCATGATGTGTGAACCTGCCCATTGTGCAGCAGTTCCATCTTTCCCTCTTTTTCTACAGTAAGAAACAACCCTTTGGGGTAGGTTAGGCTAAGAGAGAATGACTGGCCTGAGGTCATGGCTGAGTGGGGATTGGGTTTCCCTGTCCTAGTCCAGTGCTCTAACCACTACACAGCACACTGACCCTTATAACCATATGCATAGGCTTAACACAGACACCTAAGGTTGCCAGCCCACCATCATTTTCCTAGTCCAACGAGTAAAACAATGTTCCAATAGCTGACCAGTATCAGTTGCTGAAAAGCCAAAGCCAGTAAGCTCTAGAGTCAGACTGACAAAGATGTTCTTACACTTCACAGCTAAGGAAATAAAAGCCTTTGTTTATAAGTACATGGCGTTGTTGAGTGGAGGGGGGGGACACAGATGTTGACGCAACCAGCCAGACCTGGTATTGACCAGCTGGAGCAATCCCTTTACCATACATAGATGTTTCTTATATTAAATCAAGCCAGAGGGATGTTGTGTTTCTACCCACCCCCCACTCTCTCCCTTTCCCCCTGCAACTTAAACAGAACAATAAATATGTATTTTTTCCGGAGTCTCGCTCTCCTGCTGTTGTGGACGTGACAATGGTTGTAGGCTTGTAGGATGACCGCTGACAAACTAAAATGCCCAGTGTGGGCTCAAAGATACATAAAGGAACAAAGCAACTGATGACTGAAGGGAGGGAGATGTCTTAAATTATTCAGGACGCTTCTTCTGCATTCCTCAGAATTTATTTATTTTTTTATTATTTTTTTGTATAGCAATTGAAATGAGATGCTCACACAGCATGAGTTGTCAGATTGCACAAGCTTCCAAGGGACTGCAGTATATCGTCAATTTTTTATCCACTGCGTCCCACACTGGCTAATTCTCATATATATATATATATATATATATCACTAAAGAATAAAAAGCAGACAATCTCAGGTGTGCTTTACAAAGCCTGCTCACAGAGCTTTGGAGAAAGAGAAAAATCCACATCTGTGGCAATTATACGGGAACCAGACCTTTGTTTCACCCCAAATATCCTAGGAGGTGTGCACAATTCATATATTTTTTAAATTTATTATTATATTTATACCCTGCCTTTTTCATATCATACTAAGGGCCACTTTTACAAACCTTTTACTAACTCAAGGGGGGGCACCTCACTACATTAAGCACAGAAAAGTGATTTTTGTTCATTTTCTTTTCCTTTTACCAGCCTTCTTTTGCTTTCTGCATCCCACAGTATGTAATCTCCTCTCTACAACACCACAGCTCTCTCTCTCTCTCTGAACTAAGGATGGATGAGAATTTCAGTTCAGTTCAATTTTGATAAGAATTTACCAAAATTCACTAAGTATTCCATATTCAGGAGAGAATGAATTTGAGGTGTGTGTTTTTTTAAAATGATTGTGGGAGAAACCAAAACTGACGGATTCATTCCTCCAAGCCCAAGCCTTTGAATACTTTCCTGTTTAAGGCCTGGGTTTGAATACCTGTACATTAGTGCTGTGCCAAAAAAAATATATCCCACTCCCCCCCCCCCTGACCATTCTCATTCAATTTGATAGGGAATTTATTTTTTCCAAACAGAAATTCAACAGAGAAAAAAATTCAGAGAAATTCTCCTGGGTTGGGTTCGGGCTTCTTGTACTTACCTTAAATATGAGGCGGCCAAGGAGTGTATACGTGAGTGTCCTGTCTTTCACTGCACAACCATCTCTCTGGCAGCCTGTAGCCTCCTTGGCTTCCTGCACTTCAGTTAAAGCCCAGGGGGAGAGATCATGAAGTAATTCCATCCATAGGGCTTTTTCAGATCAGGAAGTGCAGGGAGCCTGAGAGACTGTGGAGCAATAGAGACGTATTCCTGTCTCTGAAGGGCAGCATCATATTTATTTAATTTTTGCTTTAAAATATGTCTTATGGAAAGGAGTAAATTAAACAATAAAAACTCACAACATACAAATGTTTTCCCCTGGCTTCACATTCTTGTATTTGGCAAGTAGACAGAAAGATAAAATTCTGGTCAGACCAGTAAAATTCTGGCCAGATGACAGCCTTGCTTTGTCTGCTGTTTAGCTTATCAGTGATTGTATTCTTAATTTTTATTGCACCCTATATCTGCCTATACAATATAATCTATGATTGCAATCACTGAGACTTAAGCACACCTTTTTAAGTACTTAAATGCCATTGATTTCAGGGGGCTTTAAATATGACTAATTTTCTCTGGATTGTGTGCCCAATAATTCCATTTCCCTTTGAGGATAAAAATTTGTCTCTCCCACTCTATCATTTAGCTAGTGTAGGCTTTTAATTACACATTTCACATCTCAGCTGTTAGGATTTGGGAGATGGCTGATGTTTTGCTAGCTCACTGATTCTCATATTTTGCCACAGGAGATATGATGTGATCCTTACAAGTTGGCATCTACAAAGTAAAGGTTGAATGGTTATTGGTCAAAGTCTTGCCCAGTAACCTCACTAGGATTTAGCAGCTTGGGCTCTCAGCGAGGGATTGCCAAGCACACAGGTAAGAGAGACTGCATCTCCGAAACAAAAACAACAAACAAAAACATCCTGGGGGGTGAATTAAAAACCCTTTTCACTGAGCATGAAAACTGGGGTCCAGAGGCTCAAGACCCAACAATCAGGGCTTTACATTCCCTTCAGACACAAAAATATGGGAGTCACATCCTCACGCTAGCTTTTCATACTTCCAGCTTGATATATTAAGGAAACGGGAGGTATGTTTTCCACAAGATAGAACATGCTCATATGATCTTCATAGCAAGGACTGATCTCTATCAGCACAGTCTGGAAAATCTACCACAGTTAATGTGGTCTTCAGATATCCGGGCTGTGGAGGTTCAAAGCACAGAAATACTACATCCCATGACCTAAAAGAATCTCTCTGGAACAGGACCAAGATCCAATTAAGAAAATACCTACCTCCACAGACACCTGGGTGTTACTTCTATACATGCCTGCATGTTTCTGAGCTGTAGAAGTATTTATTTATTATTTATTTCTAGGCCTCCCTGCAGTATAAATCTCCGAGGGCAGCATCCAATCAATACTAAAAATCTGCAATAAAAACATAAAAGATAAAAAGCATAAGAAATGGCATACAGAGAACTAATAGAATCCAGCAGAGCCGTACCATAAAACTAAAACCAGTTCTATAAAACATGCTTAAACGCCCGGGTGGGCACATAAAAAGTCTTTGCCTGATGCCAAAAGTATCACAAGGTTGGTGCTGGATTTATTTATTTATTTATTTAAAATGAACCTTCCTGGGGAGGGCCTTCCATATACAGGATGCCATGACCGAAAAGGTCCTCTCTTTAGTCACTAGCATTACCCACCTAACCTCAGATGACAGGGGAGATCCAGAAGGAAGCCTCAGATGAAGAGCAAGGGAGTAGGACTTGTGTGGAAGAAGATGATCCTTCAAGTAGGCAAGACACCAAGCTACTGACAGTAGGTAATGACCAACTCTTGGAATTGTGTCCAGAAACCAGTGCAGCCATTTAAGTATCAGAGAGGTGTGTTCCTTTTAGCCAGCCCCAGTTAGCAAGCCTGAAGCTATGTTTTGTACTTAAGGCAGGGCTGTTAAGCCTCAGCCCTGCGGGGTGCGGGCCAAATCCAGCCTGCCAGGGGAAATAATCAGGCCTTGTGGGGTTCCCCAGATGTCCATGCCCCCTTCCCCTGGCCCCGCCTCCTTTCTCCTGAGCGCCAACAGTTTGGTGGTTTCCCAGCTTTTGGGCTGGGTCTTCTGTATTTGGCTTTACCATTCTTAAGGACTGAAATCCCTCCCCTAAGGCTTACTGGTAGCAAGAACTTTGATCTAAAATACACTGGTATTTTTGATATTTGGGCCCTGCTCATTTTGCCTTTGGCCACGCCCCCTCTGCCTTCAGCCCCACCCACCACTGGAATGCGCCCCCCCCCCAAGGGCTTCTCCGGAATGTAATTTGGAACTCAGGCTGAAGGAGGTTCAACAGCCCAGTACTAAGAAATCTTCAGAGGCTGCCCCATGTATAACATATTGCAGCAGTCCAACTGAGAGGTTACAAGTGCATAGATAACTGAGGCCAGGGGGCGATCTCTGTTCAAGGGCAGTTGCAGCAGGCACACCAGCCACAGCTACTAAAAGGCACAATGCCATCCCCTTCAGGTCAGTTCCTCTTCTCTCTCAGCATATTGGTGGAGCCTTGGTGGACTCCAGACAGTTTTCTACAGAGGTCCAAATTAAGTTTGTTGTGGTTTTTTTAAAAAAAAGTTGCCTAACAACACAGTACAGAGAGGCAGTATGTTGTAGTGGTTAGAGTGTGGGACTGGGACTCAGGAGATCCGGGTTCTGGTTCCCACTTGGCCATGAAGCTCACTGGATGGCTTTGGGCCAGTCACTGACTCTCAGCCTAACCTTCCTTGCAGGGTTGTTGTGAGGATAAAATGGAGAGGAGGAGGATTATGTAAGTTGCCTTGGGTTCCTTGCAAGAGGAAAAAAAGGTGGGATATAAATGTAATAAATAAATAAATCACATAACAAGCTGCATAAAGTGAATGCACATATGAAAACAGGAAATAGAGGATATTTTCCTTTGCCAATATTATATTCTAATGTTGTGATCATAATAATATTATGTTATGATGAACAGAAACAGCAGAGCACTAGGCACTGCCCCTGTTCTTATATGGAGGGGAAATCCCAGCATTGCACACAAGGATGGAATGGAGAATGAATTAGATGCATCTGTTCATGGCTCTCTAACTTATCATGTTTGGACTGTGTAAGTGGCCACGTCAAACTTGTATGGGTGCCATTTTACACAACAAAATGGCAAAGGAAGGGAGCTCTGTACAACTTGCTTCTTACAGGTTATGGCTGTAGCTATCACCACACAAGTCTCCAGGTGCACCGAAAAAGCCAGCACAGGTGAAAGGACTGGCCTCTCCATCCGCTATAGCAACCCTGCAGTATTACTAGGGTGGCCATTTATGCATTGCCCAAAACGAGGAATTGCATCACCAAAAAGCAGGCAGAGACGAAATACAATTTGCATAACATCTGCATATGCAAATTCATTTGTATAAATGCAAATTGAGAAACAGTGGGCAGTATCCTATACTGCTGCTGTGCTCCCGCTGTTTCTGTTGCACCAGTGGGACCCACCCCAAGAGCTACAGGAACTTAGCACTTCCTAAAGCAATTCTGGAAACAAGTAGAAACAGTAGTTTCTGGAATGGCACAGGTCAGCGGAGCTCCCTTCTGCAAGCTCTCATACCCTCCAACATTTCACAGATGAAAATAGGGACAGACATGTGAATTTGTAAGAGGTATGGTTAAGCAACATGAAGGTGTGATCAAGAGGGCGTGGCCAGGCAACATGAGGGCGTGGCCAAGGGTATGGCCAGGCAACCAAAGGGCATGGTCAAGTGCAAAAGTTATTAGAGGAAACACACAAAATCTTACATATTATAATTATTATATTATTTTATAATATTTTATTAGTGGCGTTTGTAATATTTTTTACTTTACTTAAACCCTTAATTGTTGATATCTGGTGTTTTTTTCATGGGGGGGGGGGGGTCAGTGCTTGCAGGGCAATCTCTTTCTTTTTGTTTTAAAATTGTCAGGATTGGTCCCAGCATTTTCAGGGCCCTTGGAGAAGGAGAAGAAAAGGAGATGTGGAGGAGGGGAGCTTTTGGGTGGGGGGAAATGCAAAAAGACACATTGGGGGTTTGAGCCCCTTCAGCGCTTTGCTCCAACAACTCTACAGCTTTGGGTTTTTAAGCACAAGGAGTAACTTTGAGGGCCTGAACAGCTTTGTTGTTGTTTGTTGTTGTGGAAAGGCCCCAGTTTAAAGCACTTTTTGTGCTCTACTCACACAATTTAGATTTAAAGAAACACTTAAACTGGAATAATCTTACAGAATTTAACTAACTTGAATTAAGTTAAAACAAACAGTGCAATCCTACGCACAGTTACTCAGAAGTAAGTACAAATGTCTTCAATGGGTCTTACTTACCCTGGGGGCCTGGTCAGAGGCAGCAGGTAGAGCGAGTGAGCGAGAGATTTCATGTGCATGCTCGCCCATACACACACACACACACACACACACACTTAAAGGGGCCATGGGCAAAATCGAAGATAAGCTAAATAGCTTAGATTCATAGATCATAGAGTTGGAAGGGGCCTACAAGGCCATCGAGTCCAACCCCCTGTTCAATGCAGGAGACTAGAGGAGGGGTCTCCCATCCAAGTAATCACCAAGCCTGACCCTGCCTAGCTTTCCACGCTCAGACAAGCTGAGAGGAGGCAGGAATATTGGTGGCTCTGCATAACAAGTCGGGTCTTTTGCAGAACAAAGTAAGAAGCGTGATGGCTTTAGTGTTTATGGGACTGTCCAGGCAAATTCGGGGCAGTTGGAGAGTATGAGCTCTGCTGACCTGCCCCATTCCAGAGACAAGTGTTTTGGCTTGTTTCATTTTGCTTAAAGATCCACTAACTTTCCTTTGCACTAGCAGTGGGTCCCACTAGTGTGCGTGCGAGCAGCATTGTAGACTGTGCAATAACTGTAATTTGAATAGAAATACAATACATTTTTACCATAGTTGAGAAGACTGACCAGCTGACCTGTGTGCCTGCTCAGTCTGCTTTCCAGGTGCTCAGTGCTGATGGGCAACTTCAAGGCCTCTGTTTGTTCTCCCTCCTTTTGGTTCTTTGACTTTAAATCAGACTTGGGCTAAACATCTCATCAAAGAGAAGACAGCTTCAAGCAGAGGACTTTCCTCTGCCAGCTGGGCAAAATGGAGGACTGTCCTCTGTAAAGTAAGAGACCTGACCACCTTAAGTATTACGTTTGGTTGCTTTCTCAATATAGGAATCTGGAATCAGCATGATATAGCCATGCCCTCCCCACATACACAGGGCCGGATTAAGATAGGGGCTATTGGAGCTGCAGCTCCAGGCCCCTATCCCAAAACAGGCCCACAATCAGGACCGGTGCAGGGCAGTTTGGCGCCCCAGGCAAAATAATATTTAGCGCCCCCCCTCTCCAAAGCAGCCCTGCTCTGCAAAAAAAAAAAAAAACCTGCGCCGCCACCACCAACCTACCCTCCCCCCGCCCTGGCGGCGGCTGCTGCTGCTGCTGCCGCCGCCGCTGCCGCCGCTGCCACCGCCGAGGAGGAGGAGGAAGTGACGCGACGGGACCCCCGCGCTGTTTTTTGCCGGGGAAACCATGGCAACAGGGCTGTTTAAGCCCTGTTGCCCTGGTTCCTCCCGCCAAAACAATGCGGGCGGGGCTCCGGAAGCGACATGACGCGGAGAAGGTAAGTGGCGGGGGGGTCAGGGGGGGTGATGGCGGCGGCGGCGGGAGGCACAGCGGCAGCGAGCGGGAGGGCGGGGGGAGGCGCAGCGGTGAGCGGGACGGGAGGGTGCGGCGGGCGGCGGCGGCAGGAGGGAGGGAGGGAGGGTGGGGAGGGAGGCGGAGGCCTGGCGGGGGCAGCGCAGCGGAGGCGGCGCAGCGGAGGCAGAGGCCTGGCGGGGGCGGCGCAGCGGCAGCGAAGAGGAGCGCAGCGTTTCTGCGCCCTCTTCAGCCGCGTACCCTCTTCAGCCCTCCTCAGCACCAGGCCCATAATGCTCTTAATCCGGCCCTGCACATACACACAAACCCACCCTTCACTAGCATCTTCAGTTGTCAACGAGATGCTCCCATCACTGTCTCTAATTCATCAGAAGATATTTGCCTCATTCCACAGCATTTCTTTTCAATTTGTCTCACTTCCCTGGCTTCTATTTGTCTTCTTTTTACGAGAGTTGTTGCCCTATTTTCATATTTGCATTCCTCTTTTTTCTATGCAGTGTTTACATTTCTCTTTCAATATTATCCTCTCTTCCTCCAGTGACTCAGAACCCATGCTTGATTTGCTTCTCTCCTGGCACTTTAAATGACAGCCCAGTACATACATGCCACATTCGGGGAGCTTCAAAAGGTCAGAGCAAGAAGAGCATAATGCACTCAACACGCGAATGCTGAATCGCCTAGTCATCACTGTGTGGCGACTGGAAGGTCATTCAGAGACGTACAGTTAGGGCATAAAGAGAACAGGTCAATGAACTTCAGAGCTTCTGACAAGCATTCCCAACCCTTCAAATTATTTCTTTAAAAAAACAACAGCAACCCCAAAAAACTCCTCCCTCCTATTGATTCCAGCAAGAGCAATTCTGAATATAAGTAATGAATTCTTTATATCCTGCTCGTCTACAATTGTACTCAAATCAGCTTACATAAGCATACATCAAGTGCAATCCTAAAAACACAATTTAAAATGATGCCATGAAAAACAACATTTAAAAGATATAGTTTTAAAACTAAAACTTATATGGTTAATAAGTTGAGCATCATAAGTGATATTTAAAACAAGTATTTAAACTCCACAGAAAGCCTTCATTTATTAATAGACCAAAAAATGAATATAAGCACATTTAGCTCTAGTGATTGCAACAAAAGATATTTAAGCATGTGCTGAACTCTCTCACTGAAATCAATGATGCTTAAAAGTGCCTAACTTTGGATAGAGATGAAAGATCTTTTCATTTTATATGGTAACATAATTGCACATTTCCAAGTTCAGTGGCCGGGGAAAAAACGAGAGGTGGGGGTGGAGGAGGGAATGCATATTCCTGATTAAAACAAAAATTCAAACTACTCTCAAGTGCAGCTGAACTATTCACCATTCTGTTCAAGTATTACTCTGTATATCGAAAATAGGACAAGCAATGCCACCATATTACTTACTTCCTCCCTCAACAACCACCAAATCCAATCCTCAGCCAGGGATGTACGAGACTTTAATTTCTGTTCACAAAACATGAAAGCATCTCCCTTTCACAACCCTGGGTGCAAACGTTAGCAGGAGCGTTTCTCTGTTATTGAGAAATGTTCGTAAATTCCAGAAATTGCAATGGCCTTCCAAAAAAAAAAGGCACACATTGAAATAAGCATTTCCCCAAAGACACACATTTTTATGCTTTAGTCGATGGGGGAAACATGCACACTTTTGAAAAACACGCACAGAAACACACACTTTTCCTGTTTGAAATGCGCACGTGAGGCACGTCTCCCATTTGAACAAGCTGAAAAACAGGTCAAAAATGAAATGAGCTGAAATGAACTTCCAAGTGATTTTTGGAGAATTTAGGCACACTCAAAAAATCACTGTTTCTCCCATCACTAATCCTGACATTTCCTATTCTAAAATATCCTCCAGTGAGTTCTTCTGTTTTTGCTATCTTTACGGAATAATGGGACAAAATTAGTCTCCTTTATCCTCCTCCCCAATGGTAATTTTCTTCCATTCAAACATCTTTACTTTAATAAAATGATGTTAATTGGATCTAATAGTGGATCTATTTGGATCTGAAGCATTAGGAAGTTATTTAATTCGGTATTGTTTTAGCAAGTTGATATATAAGATTATGTAAATAAGAGCTGGTATGGCATAGTGGTTAAGAGTGCACCTCACAGGGTTGTTGTGTGGATAAAATGGAGAGGAAGAGGAGGATTATGTAAGCTGCCTTGGGTTCCTTGCAGGAAAAAAAGTGGGATATAAGTATCATAAATAAAGAAATAAAAATAAATGTATGAGTTGTTGTTTTTTAAGATCCAAATTGCCTGGTTCTATTTGATTAGAATGTCTCATTTGTTGATGATAATATTTGCTGTAAGGTTCCCCCCACTTTTTTTTTTGCCAAAGAAGATATATTTTTTATTATTTAAAATGCATAAATGTGGGGGGGGGGGTTTAAATAGCAGCTGTGACATGGCTGGCTTCTCCAACATGGGCGCAAATGTGTGTATGGGCCCCTCTCTTGGTACACACCTGCCTCTCCTGATGTTTTACATTATTTCTTAACATTTTTAATTCCTTTTTTTAAAACTGGGAGGTGCCATACTTCAAAGCAAAGGGCTGCCCTCCAGTGCTACCTTTATTTGGGTTCAAAAGAGCAGCTTTGTGTTTTGGAGCTCACCTATGCTTTGTACTTACGTTCTTGGTCAAGTTACTTTTCTTTCAGTATCGTCAGTTTGCCTTCGGGAAAATGTGTGTTCTGTGATTGGTCATGACCACGATGGCAGGCATTGTATGATCAGGCGAGCACCACCCCGTGGCAGCCATGTTGTGAGAGCACCCATGGCACACTCTCAAAATTCCAAATGTGCACACCAACCAGAAGACTTGAAGATTCACATACATCAATGTTAACAGAATGGAACATCAGTGAAAAATTTAATTTCTCAAAGGAAATTCTCATCAGATATTAGGGGCGAGGTGACTTTTTTTAGAAGAAAAATTGGTTAGCCCAGATTCCATTCAAACTCACTATAAAATTGGCAAATGAAATAAAAACATTTGAAATGGGTAGATAAGGGTGGCAACCAATGATGCAGAGCAGAGGAGGGGAAATGTGCAGTGTAATGACATCAGGCAGTGAGGTATGTTATACTAGAACTTGTGGCAGGAGAGCAGGGAAACTCAGCATGGGCTGCCAGTTTTGGATCCCGATATTCTGTCACACTGGAGTGTGACAAAGAAATAGTACCCCAAGATGGAGCTCTGCAGACGAAGGGGCAGAATGCCTATACAGATAGGAGACGGCTCAATGGAATCGCAGGACTCACCAAGGGCAAGAAGTAGCCTTATCCCCTCCCCCCTTTACTTTCTTCCATATGAGTAAATGTTTGCTGTTCTCTCTTACGGGAAAAAGTAGAATGTTGTAATTGAAGACATTATTGTAGTGAAGGCCACTTCAAACCCTCACAGTCAGTGGCCCAATCTTCTCTGATAGGGAGCGCTGATTGTCAAGTACTATACAAGCTTGCCCATGCACCCTACCTGTCTTAATTATGGGCATTTTGCTTTCCCCCACCCTTATACCATGTACGGTAGTTCCACCCTGAAAAAAGATGCTGGTTGGGGGGTGGGGAGAACCCATTTAGATATTCAGTTTATCTTAATACTTGTCCTTTCCTTGTAGTATTTAAAAGTAGCAGCCCTAAACTTTGCCTTTTAAATATCTCCTCATAGCTTTGAACCCTGCATAATCCACTCCACTGAAGATCACCTCTATATTTCACATTTACTTGCTTTATCTCATGTTCACGCATCCCAAGGAGTAAATAACGCAGACAATCATGGACAAAAGCTCTTTAAGAATGGCATCTTTATCAAAAGAGATTGGAGTGCAGATTTCAAAATGGTGAACTTCTGACTCCATCAAGGGTGATGGGAGCTTAGCCATTAATTTGCACGGAGCCGGAAAGCTCCACACCACAGGTGGTTCTCCTGCAAAAGGTTACTTTAAAACATGCACAGCAGGGCTTCACATTGATTGTGTCTCACAGACATAATCCATAGAACACTTGCTCATACCGAGCGTGATTTCAGATTGGAATATTTCCCCCACTACAACAGAATGATGAATGAATGTTACCACACAGGGAAATGTAACAAAAGGACATGTGTAAGTTCAGAACCAGTACAATTGCTAGTTCTTACCTGAAAAGCTTTAAATGGCTTGGAGCCAGCATATTTGAAAGAACATCTATTTCCCATATGAGTCTGCCCAAAATTTGCATTAATCATCTGAGGTCCTGTGAGGTGTCCCACCTCCTAGAGAGGTGAGGTTGGTGAGTACTTGAGAGAGGGACTTTTGTGTAGCAGCACCCCAACTGTGGAACTCCCTCCCAAGGGAGGTTAGGCGAGTCTCCACTTTATTGACCCTTTAGCCAGCTGGCGAAGACAACATTGTTCCGCTGAGCTTTTAATAGTTAATGCCACTGTCTGGTTTTACTATGAATCCCTGATTTTATTGAATTGCTTTTTCTAGATGATCTTGTTCAGCTTTCTTTATGTATTTTATTATTGTTCTTGTTTTTATGTGTGTGTCACCTCGATTGTTGAGCAGAGGGGAAATCCAAAAACATACTAAAGGCAGAATCCTATGCAAGTTTAGACAGGAAAAAAAGGCCTACATCTCTCAGCATGCCCCAGCCAGCATGCTGGGAGTTGTAGGCCCTTTTTTCTATCAAAAAATGACACAACAGGCCTAAACATGGCCAGAAGCTATTATGGGATCAAATATTTTGGAGTATGGACTGGACTGAGAACTCCATTCCAGATTCTTAGAGCTCTGTGTAATGTATGGTGAACTGGAATTGGCTTATTTAAGGATCTACCAGAACATTCTGAAATGGAAAACAGTGATTACACCCATCAGTATACTTTTAAAGCTGATTTTCCTTTTCTTTCTTTCTTTCTTTCTTTTTGGCTTGCTGTTTGTTTTAACAAACTCATAATTTACAATACTAAAAACTGCAAATATATGTGAGAAAAAAGAAAATAACTTTGATGGCCTCCAAAATAACTTACAGCGCAATCCAGTGAGGCTGCCGATAACCCTCCAAACTCAAAGGATTACAGACATCCTATGGAGGGCGGGAGGAGCATGGAGGTGATTTCACCCATCTACGTGTTTTGCCCCGGAGCACAAGCAGAGAAGGATAAGGTGCTGCCAGGATACTTCATATTCTGGCAGAGTCCATCTCCTCCCCTCCCTGTGCCCACAAAACTCCATCTCCGAGCTCGCTCTTGCAACCTTGGAGCTGCAGCCAACGCAGTTCTTTCTACATTGGCTGCGAGGGCACTTCAACTTCGGAATCCCAGTTCCGACCTCGTAGCATGTTTCCAAGGTCGGAGCTGGGACTCCAAATTATCCTATGGCCATCTAGACTCTGTCTAGTGGATATAGGATTGTGCCCTTAAACACTTTGCCCTGGTTGTGTAATAACTCATCTGATCAGGCATACTAGAATGCCTTTTTTCTAATCAAATGGTGTCAATCTGATTCATATTTATGACCATGCTTAGTCCACAAAATGGAGCTGCAGCACTTAGATTCCCATTAGGCAAACAGCGCACTGAAGGAAATTCATTCATCTTGGCTTTTTAAGAACCTTCTCCCACAAAAAAGCTTTGCTGCTCGGAACTTGAACAACAACAGGATCTTTTATTTGCCAAACAATCACTCAGATTATTAGCTATGAAGTTACAATTTTATTGACAAGAGCAAGGAAAAGGAAAGAAGGAAATGTCACTAGTAAATGATAAATCCGGGGTTATGCAATACCACCACCTTCTTCTTCTTCTTCTTCTTCTTCTTCTTCTTCTTCTTCTTCTTCTTCTTCTTCTTCTTCTTCTGTAATCCAGCAATAGAGAAGAACAAGGAAGGCGGGGGCAGGCACACATATGACAGAAGTAAAGATGTTGAAATGCTTGCAAGTGTGGCTTTTCAATATTCAGAAGTCTGAGCTCTTTTACAGTTGATTCTAGATATGCTTCTTTTTTTTTTGCCTTTCGCAAAAGGCAGATTCCCACATTGCCCACTCTTCCTCAATACAGCATAGCAATAAGATATATTCATTTGTCTATGAAGTTGTGTTTTTTTGCATCTCAGTTCTTTGGAGGGTATCAAGCACTTTTCATTTTTTTGGATGACTAAAGTATATATTGGTAGGAATAAGAAAGGTCCACTGTATGCTACAGATAATTAGGAATGCATAACCATTGGACATTTGTCTTCTTGGTAAGATACCTTTCATCAAAAAAGTGCCCTAGGATTATATTGCGAACAATCCACCAAGTATATCTGCATATACTGTTCTTTCCCCTGTAGCCAGAGGATCAGCCAATTCTCCATTCCCCACCCTCCTCCAGTGTGCCTCCCATGTGTATCTTGATCTTTTGTAATTTTTCAAATTCAGGTTCAAATTCAGATGAGCATTATGTTTCATAGAATTGTCAGATTATGTGCTTTAAATGTGGACCTGAATCATGCCACTATGAACATGGGAAATCCCCCAAAGCAGTCTCATTTCAGCAACCCAGAGTTCCTGATTACTATACTAATATATTATCCTTTAAGGGCCAAACTAAATGTTCCTTTAATCATGCTAGCTAAGCTGTGTGTGATTGTGTCTCCTACTCTCCTGCAAGTTTGCATGACCCCAATTTGGATTGGGACCATGGCGCATCAGAAGAGGAGGGTTTTATAATCCCCCCCCCCCATTTCCATCCCAAAATTCTGCTCTCCCCATGGGGAGGGGGTTAAGAAAAGAAGAAAAAGAAGCTCCATTGATTTAATTAGCTATGCGTGATTAAAGGAATGCTTCGTTTGGCCCTAAAAGGGTAGGATAGTAGAGAGTTCTTATTCTTAATCAGGCCAGCAGTGTTATCAAATAGGCACATGCGGCCATATAAAATGGCTTAGATTTCCAAGAATCATGCTGTAAGTGGCAAATTAGAACTGCCAAGGTTTGTTGGTTTCTCTAAATGAGCGCGCGCGCACGCGCACACACACACACACACACACACACGCACACACGACCAGGTATAGAAAGTGTTGTGGGAAAGGCCTCCCTATCAGATGCTGTGAAAGCTACTTGTTACACTAAGTGAAGAGCAAGATTCTTGCTTCCGTGTGATCATGTACCATGTGTTTGAAACGCACAAAAAAAAAAAAAGTTTGGGAGGGGCATATGGCATTATGAGTTCCCATGTTGGTGCTGGTTGGGGGGTTCAGTGACAATGTATGTGAGGTTTGCGGGAGGGCGATAAATGTATTGTTCAGCCCTATTGATGACTGATGACCAGGGGAAGTGGGTTGCTGCTAAACCCCAGAAAGCATCACATGGTGAACTCAGAGGCAGGACTGCACAGTACAGGTGCTGCCTTTGGAGAGTATCTAGCAGAGCCCAGGGCCATTGGTCTGCTGCCCGCCATGGCCCTTGTACTTTGCTTTCCCTAATGGGGTGCCCCCCAGCTCTTTGGGACCGCAATTCCCATCAGCCCCAGCCAGCATGGCCAATGGTCAGGGACAACTGAGGCTGTGGTCCAACACATCCGGAGGACACCAGGGTGGAGAAGGTGGACTGGATTCCCAGGCCTCCCTGTGCGCGCAGCTCTGAGGATGGGGCAGGGCAGAAATCTAAATAAAGAACTCTAGCAAAGACAGGGTGCTTAGCAGAAGCAGCAGCCAGTCCCACGATTGTGATGGACAGAGGCTCGGAGTGAGGCTGCTTTCGTCCTGAAAGAATCTGCTGGGACAAAGGAATGCCGGCTTTGATTGCCGCCCTTGAAAGCACACGCCGCTGCCCATCAAAACCAGGATTGAATTTTTTACTTTCTACCAATCTTACCACATGTGGTCCTTGTAAATGACAGAAAGGTGACCAAAAGGTGGGCAGGAGGAGAAAGCAGGATGACCTCTTCTTCTTTTTTTAAGAGAAAAAGTGACTTTCACTGAACTGTAAGCTTTTAGCAGACTTCGGAGAAAGAAAAAAAGAAAGAAATGTATTTGAAAGAAATAGAGAGTACATTCCTTTTAAGCTTCTGTCACACAGATGTTTTTCTCATAATAAGCACCAGCAGCTATCCCTCCACCTTAAAAGCCAGCCAACAAGTGCATTTGCTTTATGTGTTCACTTTGTGTGAGGAATTAAAAGTGCAACAGATAGCAGCGATTAGTGCTGGGTTTTTTGTTTTTGGAATACTTTTCACCTGTATTGAACGTCACCTTGCTTTTTATTTTTTGACAATGCCTGCAAAACCCTTTGCCTCTTCATTTGCACTGCCCTCTCTGCCTCCCCCTCTCAATTGACTCCATCTGTCCCCAGTGATGTTATCACAGAGACAAATCTGATTGGCTATACAGAGTAGTGATGTCATCCTGTTCACGGCAGGATCCCTGATCGTCTGGGAACCATGTGACTAATAAGTCCCCTGTTCTCTGTGACTAATCTAGGAAAGTGGTAGAAGCAGTAATAGGAGAGAAATAAAGTACTATCCAAGTGGCAGCAGTAGTTGTAAAGGAAAGCAACGACGTTTAACAGGATCAAAAGAAGGTGAATCAAAGCAGTTTTGGGAAATATTTCTACCCTCCAAAATAGCTATTTGCTCCCTCTCCCACCACCAAAAAAATCAAGTCATGGGAATATTCTGTGCAGCCCTGATACTGACAGTTCTCTGGGAAAGGATGTAAATCAGTCCCACGCAAATTGTGACCGCCAAAAACCAACTCACCAGTCATGTACCAGTCTTGCTCTACATTTCCTCTATTACTCAGAGCTGAAAGGGCACAGGGAAGGGACATTATTGTTTACATGCAGTGACATCCACTCTGCGGAACTCCCTTCCATGGGAAATATGATGGGGGCTTCTTCCTTGCACAGTTTCCACCATTATTTTTTTAATAAATAAATAAATAAAAATCCTTGCTTTCAAGGGCTTTTGCTGGTGTTAATTGGATGACTGGTGTTAGCTAGTTTGCCTTACACACACACACACACACACACACTGCAGAGATTTGGTGCCATCTAGGGCAGTGATGGCGAACCTATGGCACGGGTCCACAGCTGGCACGCAGGGACCTCTCTGTGGGCACTCGAGCCATTGGCCACCAGATCGTGAAAAGACCGTCCCCTTCTGCAAAACACTAATGATCTTGTTCTTTCTCACAATGTGGAACAGAATGATTTTATTCTAGAATTCCTGTTACAGAATTCTTTTCTACATTGTTATCACATTTAAAAGATTTTGAAGAATGATGCACAGAGCATGGCTTGGATGTAAAGCCCTAACAGTTGACCTGAGTTCTCAAACTAATGGAGTATGAGCCAAGGTTTGACAAATTATCAGCATGCATGCAATAGCAAAAATCACATTAATTGTGCAAAAGCATGCCCAATGCAAACTTTTACCTAATGCCGTGTTTGCAGTCCAAGACATAAAGTGTTTAAAATGTGTTAAGCACGTTTAGTTTTCTTGTTTATCTTGCTCATCCTAGTACAGGTTGACTTTTACTTTTACTAATCCGATACCTGTAGAAGCAGGGAAAGGACCCGGAGTAAAGCTTGCCCCATACAATTTCAGTCTGGCATATAATCATATTACAAGTTGAGAATCCCTTATCCAAAAATACAAGTGCCTAATTATTTAAAAAGTTTGTATAAATTCCCTTCAGGCTATGTGTACAATGTAGTACTATAATAATTTTTTGAGTTGATTTTTGTTTTCCAACAAAAAACTGTTTGTATCATTGAAAGCTCTGTTATTGTGTTTTTCTTTTAAGACAAAAGATGTTAATTAGTTCGGACAACCGTATGAGTTGTTTTTCTAAAACTAAAACCTCGGTATTCAGGTTTAATTGCAGTGTTGGCACTTTGAAATAAATAAGTTGGTTTTGTGTTGCAGTTTGGGCACTCGGGCTCAAAAAGGTTCGCCATCACTGGTATAGGGTGTCCATGTGTCTTCTCTTACAGAGGACAGTCCTCTGTCTGAAGGGCTGCCAGAGGCCTGTCCATGTCCTCCATTTGAAGGCATCTCATATCTAAATGGCTGTCCTGTCCAGTTCTGTTGCCCACCCAACAGGCCCCGCAGCACCTGGGCAGCAGACCGAACAAGGAGGCACACAAGTCACCTGGTCACAGTCTTCTGCACTATTAGGAGATGTGCTGTATTTCTATTTACATTATAATAATTATTTCTCACTTTGAATCTATACATATTAATAATTAGCATATGCACATGTTTTGGTGATATATTTCCTCTTGGGGGGGCAGGTCATAAGCGTCCACCCTAGCACCGTCACTAGTATCTTTGATAGATGCGGACTCAGGTGGAGTCAGAGATGCGAACAGAAAAAATGCATAACTTCTTAACGGGCAGCATCTGCAAGCTAGGAACACAACAATCAGGTTCTCAAGAGTGAATGGAAACTGATTGCTCTAGAGAAATAATGTGACTAGTTTAGCCAGCTACTGGAAATCAGCATTCTCACACCTCCTATGACATTCCTTTCAGAAAGAGAACAAATGGGGTAGCTCTTAAGTCTGGCCAAAATAGCTTTTCTTATATCCAGCAAAACAAGTTATTAACAGCTTCACAAGCCTCAGTACATGCCCCTCTCAAACGACATGTATGCTCTTAACTGCTGGATTTGGTTTTGTGCAGCGCAATCTTATGTTTACTCAGACATAAATCCCGTTGTGTTCAATGGAGCTCACTCCCAGTTAAGTGTGCACAGGATTGCGGCCGAAGCATGGTTTAAATGAGTGTTTTAACATTATGTTGTATGTTACTTTCAGCACTCTTGACTGAGCTGGAATAGCAGTTAACACATGTTATAAGTTTAAATTTTTTAAAAAGTAAATTATTTATTTATTATATTTATACCCCACCTTTTTTCCTTCAAGGAACCCAAGGCAGCTTACATAATCCTCCTCCTCCTCGCCATTTTATCCTAATAACAACCCTGTGAGGTAGGTTAGGCTGAGAGTCAGTGACTGGCCCAAAGTCACCCAGTGAGTTTCATGGCCAAGCGGGGACTAGAACCCGGATCTCCCGAGTCCCAGTCCAACACTCTCACCACTACGCCACACTGGCTCTCATATGTGGTGGACATGTAATAATGCTTTTAAAAATTGGATACAAATTCATTCACTAATTCAAAAATTCAAATTCATTCACTGATTCAAAAATTCAAATTCATTCACTAATTCAAAAATCCACTAATTCAAAAATAGTGGTCCACTGGAGATTCAATTAACTTCTGCTTTTTGCTGCTGGTCTGGGATTGCAAAAAGGTTGTGGGGGGAGCTTTATGGGTGACAGGATGTGCAGGGAGCAATGTTGCTGCATATAATGAAATGGTTCATAAAGGCAACACCATATATGCCTGCACACACCATGCTGTAAAAATCTCTTGTACCTCTAATAGCCATTTGTAGCAACAAGATTCAGAAAATGAGGCTACCCCTGTCAAGATTCCTTTGGCAATGCCTTCCCTGCCAGATCTTCCTCAGTCATTGAACTATTAAAGATGCAGGACTCCCTTCAAGCCTCAGCATCAGCGATAAAAGCCAGAATCAGCTTCTCTGATGATTGTTCCATGCACCGACGTATTAAAGAGACCACACTGCAAGGCAATTCTGAAGCAACGGCCACGCTTTGTATATGTGTTTCTAACCTGTAAACTCTCTTTGTTTACCCTCCTGGTTTCCAGTAATTAATCACTTCTGCGGGTCTGTGCATGACACTTTGGATTAGATCTGAATCATCCTGAATCCAGCTGCTTCGGGCCTCAGATCTGCTTGCCAGAGAGTTTTGTGCCAATTGATGTGGTGCTCTCTGCCAAGCCAATACAAGTGCATAGCAGCTGGCAAATCCTCCATTCTTTTGTCACTGGTTCTATGGTTTGTAGCTGAAAGCTTCCCTGATGAGTGAGGCTCCATGCTGCCTGAGCTAAGCCGGCGAGCTAATCGGCCAGTATATGATGTTTGCTACATTTCCCCAGTTTCTGCTGGAAAGTCAATTGGTGAACTAAAGCTCTGTTTGCTGGGCAAATAGTATAGGATTCGAAGGAACAGCTAGCCACTGAACATGGAAGATGGAGATGGAGAAGAGACACCGTTGACGTGAGCTTTGATAGGAAAATGGGGAAAGGATTCTAATTATGTCTGAATACCATGGGGAATTGTTCTAAGACAGCCTTCCCCAACCTGGAAGGCTCCATATATTTTGGACTTCAACTCCCATCAGCCCCTGCCAGCATGGACCATGATCAGGAATGCTGAGAGTTATAGTCCAAAACGTCTGGAGGGAGCACCAAGTTGGGGGAGGTTGTTACTATAAAGCAATGTTCTCCAACCTTGTGTCCCCAGATGCTTTTGGCCTACAACTCCCAGCATGCTGGGAGTTGTAGGCCAAAAACATCTGGGTACCCAAGGTTGGAGAAAACTGCTATAAAGGTATGTCACATCTTGGAAGCTGTATGAAATAAAATAGTGGGGGAGGCTGGTGTTGTAATACAGGCAGTCCCCGAGTTAAGAACGTCCGACTTACAGACAACCCATACTTAAGAACGGACTTCTGGGTTCCCCAGTGCCATGTTGTTCATGTAGAGTACATATTAGAGGTGTTCACGTACCTTCAGGGGGGTCCGTCTCGCCGCCGCCTCGTCTCACCGCAGCGGCGGCCCCCCATCTCGATTTTTTGAGCGGTGCAGAGCATTTCTTCGCGCCATTCGAGCCTGCCGCAACTGTCCCGGAAGTGATGCGACGGGACCCTGCGGAGGCACGCTGGGCCAAAATATGCAGCACGGGGGCCCAGTGCGGCTGTGCAGGGTGCTGTTGCGTCACTTCCGGCCAGCCACTTCCGGCCAGTCACTTCCGTCTCACCGCGGAGAAGCGAGCCATGCCGGGACCCAGTAAGGCCACGCGAGCCTCCAGCGGGTGTGAGCGGGGCCAATTTCGGCCCGCTACGCCCACCTGGAGGCCGAGCGGTATACCCCTACATAGCATAGTATACTACGCAATTTGCGTAAATGCCGATTTTAACGTATAGAACGCTATGCTGTTCCAACTTACATACAAATTCGACTTAAAGGCATTCTTAAGAACGGAACTCGTTCGTAACCTGGGGACTGCCCGTAATGTAAAAGGATACTTTTTATCACATGCAGAGGTACTGTACAAAAATGACCTTCTTGAAGACGGTATTAAGCTCAAAAGAGGAGAGAGGTAATCACAGAATAACTTGGGATCCACTAGTCTGCCTGCTAAACTACCTGAAAGAAACAGTGCTGTCACTTCTTCTGTCTTTCCTTTTGCGCGTGTATAGGTGAGATAATGAAGAGTCAGACCCAAGTAAATATGGTTTCAAATCAGGGCCACGTTTATTGAATTGAAGATCTGTGAAGGGCAAAGTGCGGTTCCATTCTTAAGAATGCCTTTAAGTTGAATTTGTATAAAGAAACTGAGGGCGGGGATACAGGTGCTTAAATGAGCCCCCCCCCCGTATCCCCGCCCCAGCCAAGCCCATTGGCTCAGCTGGCAGTGACCTGTCCTGCTACCTGACTCCCCACTCCTCCCCCACGTGCAAATCTTGTCCCCAGCCCCAAGGTGCGGGGCCAGGGGAAGTCTGTTCCTACCAGGAAAAAAAAAACTCCATTAAGGAAGAAAAGATGGGAGCAGGTAGCACAGTGCCTTTTGATGGTTAGCCCAGGAACGCTCCATCTTGAAGCACCCTATATCAATTGGCTTTATTGGGATTTAGAAATTGTAAATAAGTATCAAAAGAAAGGGAAGGAGTTGGCGAGCACTAATGCGCTAAAAGTAGCACACCCATGAAATAGATTATTTACATGTCGGCCTGGATCAGACATAATGGCAAGCCATGCTTTTCTGCTACATGAAAAATGTCAGGTTCTCACATTCCCTCTCCATCTTTTTCATGCCTGTGACTGTTTCACTTCCAGTTTAAGCTAACTACTTCCTCATCTGACACTTGGGGGACTTGAGTTGTTTGAACTATAGTTAGTTGGAACAATCCAGGACCAAACCATGGTTTCAGATTCTGGCATGCTCTCAAAGCATAGATTAAATCAGGAGTGGACAATTTTGGAAGGTTGGGGGCGGCTGCATAGGCCACCATGGAACCCTGCTGGGGCTGTACCCCTCCCCACAAGTGGCCGAGCCACCAGAATCCCAATGATTCTGCTGGGAAACAAGGCCCATGGGGAGCACACATCTTGTTTCCCAGCAGAATTGTGCTCCCAACAGTCCCCCCCCAACAGCTGTAAAATGGGAGCCCCATTTTACTTGAAACAAGACATGAAATGGGGCTCCCAATCACTGGGATTTCAGGGGTGGTGGTGGCAAGGACCAGGGAGCTGCACAGATTGCCATGGGGAGCCGCATGTGGCCTATGGGCCATGTGTTGCCTACCCCTGTGGTTTAAACAAACCACAGTTCTCCGAGTATAGACATCTCAGGAAACTGTAGCTTGTTTAAGATCAGAAATGGATGCTTCCTATCTCCTCCTCTGGCACACACACACACAAAGGAGAGGGAGCTTGAAAGCCCAAGGCTCACTGCAGCTTCTTTACGTAGAAGGAAAAGATGGTTTCCCATTGGGTCAGAAGCGGGCCATTGTGTAAGTTACCCAGTATATATTCGTTAACTATATTGAAAGTTTCTAAATAATCAGAACTGTTAAACCAGCAGAGGCACAATGGACCTCCTTTCTTCCCAGCCAATAAATACAAAAGCTAGAAATTCAAATATTAACTGTTACCACCCTACTGTTTAGCAGTAGACGGCTTGAGCATGGAATGAGCACTGAAATATTGTTTTCAACTCTCCATGCTTTGTAATAAGAGGTTTAATTATTAGTACTAATAATATCTCATCCTACTACATGGGAATGCATTTAGCTGAGCATTTAGTAAAGAGATTCCCGTTTCTCCTGCTTTGTATAATCTCCAGTGCCCTTATGTGGCAGCATGCTCATATTTCAAAACTACAAATGCCATATTTCATCCAGCCATGCATGAGCCTTCAGGGAGGGCTCAGTATCACTGTCTAATTTCTCTGGTCACTAGAGCAATTAATCCTTCAGATCCTTAAATTTCAAAACAATTCCTATATTCTCCAGCAGCCTCCTCTGTTCAACAAGAGAATTCCCTTAAACAATGACTTTAAATATATTTTTTTAATTAACTGATGAAGAAATTGAATAATAGTACTTTGCTATTCCTGCTCATGGCACATGGTTTCTCACCCTGCTGGGAGAATGGAGACTTTTGCCTTGATTCACATAAAATAAGTAATCCAAAAGTATGCTGCTGATGACATAACTCTTCTTTGCATTTTTAACAGATTCAGGTGAAGCTGCGGGATTGCTGAACCACTGTCTGAAAATACTCATGGGTGCCAGGGCCAAGCTATAGGCAGCTGTCATGGTAGAGCCAGGAGTTATGGCAAGGGGTCAGAGATGGGGAGAGGTGAATGGTGCTGCAGAACAAAGCCAGGAGTTAAACCAGAACACAACAAAGACAGAGCCATTATTGCCCTGGCAAAGCCCCAGCCTAAACAAGAAGGCCTTTATAGGAGATTGTGTGTGTGTGTGTGTGTGCTCTACTCGTGGGCACCAGCCCATTCTTCATTTACCCATCCTGTAAGATGAACTTAGTCCAGGGAGATAAATTCAAATCTATGTTCATTCAAGAAGTCTGAGTGTGGAAAGCTAAGCCGGGTCAGGCCTGGTTGTTACTTGGATGGGAGACCCCTCCTCTAGTTTCCTGTATTGAGCAGGGGGTTGGACTTGATGGCCTTGTAGGCCCCTTCCAACTCTATAATCTATGAATCTAAGCTTACTAGGTGTAAATTCACTGTCAGCCTAACCTACCTCACAGTGTTGAAGTGAAGATTAAAAAAATAGAACAACCCATCTACACTGCCCCGAGCTCATATACAGTCATGCCTTGGATTGAGAGCATAATTCGTTCCAGAAACGTGCTTGTAATCCAAAACACTCTTATATCAAAACGAAATCCCCCCAAAAAAATTTGTACAAAGATTTTTAATTTAAGCCGTACTACAGTACTTGTATTGCAAGACGTCGCTTGTATATCAAGTAAAAAAAATTAAATAAATATTTTAAAATTTGCTTGTCTTGCAAAACGCTCTCAAACCAAGTTACTTGCAATCCAAGGTATTACTATATATATATATATATATATATATATATATATAATGTTTAAAGGATCCATTTGATTGGATATTTATCTTAAAGTGATTTGTTTAATGTTCTAATTGTGTTGCTTTGATCACAGCTGTTGCCTTTCCTAGTGAAGTATATCTTGTGAGGTTGAGCCTATAAATGTGGACATAAAACAGTAAAATTGCAAAAGGTTAAGCATCTTCTACAATAACATACCAGATGTTTCTGCACAAATCAGTCTGTCAGCCTGTGCAACTGTTCCACCAATATGGGCAAGAGAGGTATGCGTCCCCTGCATCCTATCTCCTCCCAACTCCTTGTTGCCATCTCCTCCTTCTTTATCCCTCCTCCTGATAGTTTTAGTGTATGCTAAAACTATCACTCTCCTCTGCCTCCTTCTCTACTAAATCCATTCACTTCTCCCTTTTCATCTCCACAAAAATACAGCCCTTCCTATCTGCACCTCAGTGAAAACTCTGGCTCACGTGCACCGGTCACCTCTTCTCTTGACAACTGTAACCTTTTCTTATCTAGTCTTCCACTGTCACACCTTGGCCCACTCACCTCTATCCAGAACTCTGCACCAAAGTTAAATCATTCACTTCTGTTATCACACTGACAACACGATGCCCCTCTTAAATCCCTGCACTGGCTTTTCTGTCCACTCCCAAATCCAGCACAAGCGCCTCATCCTGGCCTTCAATGGACTTGCTTCCTCCCAACTGCAATTTCTTTGCTGTCATATCACAATATGTCCATGCCCTTGTTTTTTTTTTTTATCACTGGTTAAACTGATTGCCTATCAAAAAGGAGAGGCTAAATATGCATAATTTTGTGAAACATGGAGGCCTGTGATAGATTATTCATCCTGCTGTGATATTAATGTTGACTGTTTAAACTTTTTAAACCTGATGTGAAGATGCTGCTGTATAAATTATTTGGTGGAAGGTGCTGTTTGGTATTTAATATCATTGTTAGACTTATGGGCACTAAATCAATGTTTGTAAGTGTTTCTTCTCTGATATTTAGGATTTACATTTACTGTTTATAATATTGTATTTATGTATTATTCTGTGTTTTGTATATTGCAATATGATAAATATAATACACCATTTTTCTAAAAAAACAAAACAAAAACAGTTTAAAATCCCTACCTCTGATCTTTACCCTTTACTCTTCCAGATCCAGGGCCTTCAGTCATTCAAAGGCCTCCTGCTCTTTCAAATGGCTTCATCCTTGCTTGCTTCCTGCTCCTAATGGGCAGTATCCAATGTGACACTACTGTTATCATAAATTGCATTGTGCTACCATAAACAACTGCTAGAGCGACGCCAATAGCACTTGCTGGCATGACAGCTTTTCCGGGGAAACCAGTTGCACCAGCAAGCACTATTAGCATTGTGCTAGAGGTTGTTTACACTAGCACAACATAATTCCTTTCAGGGAAAAAGGCGGGGTATAAATATAACATAAAAATTTATGTTAGCAGTACAGTTGAATTGGAAACTGCCCGATGCTTGGAACGGTCTCCCAGAACACAACCTACAGACCCCAATTTTTCCATAAAACATTTGGCAAAACAACTTAGGGCACAATCCTATGGCTGCTAAACAGACACTAGACGGCCACAGGATAATTCAAAATCCCAGCTGTGACCATGGAAATGTGCTCCGAGGTTGGAGTTGGGACTCCGAACTCGGAGCACCCTCCCTCCATCCTTGCAGCTGGTGCAGAAAGAACCGTGCCAGCTGTGGCTCCAAGATCAACAACGTGACCTCAGAAATTGAGTTTTGGGGCAGGGAGGGAAGGAGTCAGGCTCTGCCAGAATACGTAGTATCCTGGCAGTGCCTCAGCCTCTCCTCCTCGCACTCTGGGGCAAAACACTTAGATGGTCGAAATCATCCATCTAAGTGTTTTTGCAGGGCAGGGGGAGCGCGGAGGTGACGTTTGCCTCTGTGCCCTTCTGCCCTCCATTGCCCATAATCCTCCAAGCTAGGAGGGTTATGAGCAGCCTCATTGGGTTGCGCTGTTAATCCCGTAGTCTATTGTAACTAAGCCTCAACACGTCACTCAAATCAACACATATTTTCCTTGTTTCTCAATACCACCATCTCTCTCCTCTTCTTCTATTGTTGCCCCTGTGTCAAATTTTAAGATTGCATAGCCTCTGGGGCAGGAACCTGTCCTTATGTTTTATGTAAAGTGTCAGAAAACATTGATGGCATAAGAATACCTGCAAACACTCTGCATCTTTCTCAGCTTTATCAATAATAATAACAACAACAACAACAACAACAACACCAGTAACAACAACGAAAGCTGAGAGAGACACGAAGTGTTTACAGAACCTGTGAGAGACCACACAAAGACACGCATGCACTATACTGCTAGGAACAGCAGGAAGAAAAAAGAAAATGGTAGGCTAAAATCCATTATGACATCACCACCCAGTTCACCAAACCCCTCCTTCTGACCTGTGCCTATTTGTATAGCCAAAAGTGTCCAAGGAAAAGTTAAATTTCACCTATGGGGCAGCTTTAAAAAGCCTTGGAGGCCTGCTAGGTAAAAGTTGAGAGATTCCTAGAGGAAGCTGGGATAAGATAAGAGAAAAAATGCGAGGGAAAAGCGGCTGAGGAAGAGAATTGTAGTTGGCACTTCTTCAGCTATGGTGCCATGCAAATTCTCACTATTTAGAGGTGTACTGCTGGTTATCAATAATAAGAATTATTATTATCATTATTATTATTAAATACTTATTATTGTTCATATCAAAGGCTTTCTGCAGTTAATGGAATAATCCAGAACCAGTATCTGTGGCTGATGTATTTAAAGTATCAGGCATTTTCATCAACAGCAGTTGGCCAATATTACATTAATGTATTCTTATAATTATAAATATTAATATTTTTCCCCTTGGATGTATTTCCCAGGCAGGGGCAGTAACATGAGTTTCAAGCACCATGTACCACAAGTGGGTTCTGTTTGGCTTGGTGGGGCACAAGTTGTACGGGCACCCTTTTAACATTCAAAAGGCAAGCGACTCCAATGTGGTGCCATGGACACCTTCCATAGTCTTTTATTCAAATCTACTTGATTACTGGGGCTGGGTGGGTATATTAATCAGTTATTTTGCAACGGGAGGTGGCAGCTTTTAGTCTGATATGATGTCTTTCCTTTACCCTTCCACCAAAATGCAAGTCAGAGAAAACAGATTAATTAGCCCACAGACTTTCCGTCTGTTGTGTCAGAGCTCAAGAAGGTGGGAGGAATGACAAATGACCACAACAACCTTGCAATGGACCCTAGTGATGTGCTCCTGTTGTGATGAACACAAAGAAGAGCAAAGTAAAATGTACAGTCCGTTTTCAGATATGTTTGGTATTCCACAGGTTCTGCCAGACAAAAGGGCAGAGAAGTTATTTAAGCTGCTCATTTAATGCTATTAACACATTGTATTTTTGTCTAATTTGTGATTACACCTCAGGTGGATCCCATAGGTTTCAATAGTTATTTAGGTAAAGGACATACTAATTACTTTAAGACTGGATGTCTCAAAAACAGAACTAGTGCAAGAAGAGAATTCACCCGTATCATTGAAATCAGGATTCCAGGGGCGTTGCTAGGCACTTAAAAGATTTGGAGTCCAGGCCCATAGGACACAAATCTGCATACCATTTGCATATTCTAATTCACATCTAAATATGCAAATTTAGAGATAATTACTAGGATTTGTTTAGATTTTACAGAAGGCAAAGCCAGCCAATTAATTTCTCATCTAAATCATCTCAAATGAAAGGTAATGCTTTAATTAATTTGCACTCCACCCCAGATGATCCCAATTAGTAGTTCCTCTTCAATTACAATTAGTTTGTAACCTCCCGCTGTCCCATCCCACCTCTTTGTCTCCCTTCTACTTCTCTCTTTCCATCCTTTAGGAAAAGTGCCCCTACCCAATGCAATTAAGTTTAAAACAAAATCTTCCATTTGCATCAATGGACACTTAGGCTTTGGGGAAATAGATCCAGGCCCAGGGAAATAGTTGTTGTTGTTGTTGTTGTTGTTGTTGTTGTTATTCACAACAAAGACTTTCACTAGCAACCAGGGCTGGCCCAAGACATTTTGCTGCCTGAGGCAAAGAGCAAGATGGCGCCCCCTCCTGTCCTGTTCCATGTACAAAAGCCAACTGGACTGGCTGTTGAATCTTTCTTCTACACTGGTGATGGGACGGCATCCTCCTACCTTAGGGAGTGCAGGGCCGGTCGTGTGGCATACAAGCTCTCTCTCCCAACATCTGCTGCATGAGGTGGCCGCATCACTCTTCCTAATGATAGGGCCTGCCCTGCTAGTGACGCCCCCGAGTGCAAGCAATCGAACAAAACACACTGCATATTAGCCATATATTGTAGCATGCCAGGTACTTGATGCAGCCCCAGGCAGAGGCAGTAACATGAGTTTCAAGCACCATGTACCACCAGTGGGTTCTGTTCAACTTAGTGGGGCACAAGTTGTACAGGCGTCCTTTTAACATCCAAAAGGCAAGTGACTCCAACCTGGTGCCATGGACACCTTCCTTGCTGCCCACCAGACTCCCTACTCCTTCTGGTTTTAATTTGTTGTGGTTGTTGTTGCTGTTGTTAATTTTTTTTTTGGGGGGGGGATCAATCAGGAAGCTAGCACACTGCAAAGCGAAGTGCCAGCCTCCAGGGTCATCTTTATGTCTAAGAATGCCTCTGGTCCCCACATAGGCCCCAAAAGGTTTCTTGGAAAATAAACATGGCATGTGGCTGCAGCCCAGTGCTTTGTTTTGAAGCTTGCCCAGCCATCCAGAAAAAAGAATAATGTAAGCTGGATTAGATGGACCTTGGTCTGCTCCAGCATGGCTCTTCTTATGTCCCTTTGGGGTGTAAGGAACATCCTGGGGGGCTAGAGGGGTGGTGGGCAGAGAATGAGGTGTATTGCCTATGCTGTGAGGAAAGGCTGTGTGTTTCTTTTAATGTGGGGTGTGTGTGTGTGTTAGCTAGTTTGTTTTGGTATGGTGCGTTCTGCCTGGTTGTTTGTGTGTGTGTGTGGTGTTTTGCCTTGTGTTTTGCCACAAGGCCATGTGTGCCATGTGTGTGCACATGTGTGTTTCACTGAGGATCACCACTTTGCCTACTGTGAAATAGGTATTTTGTTGTGCTTTGTGGGGATTTATTTATACAGTGCCACCAACTTTATAGGCTAAGAAGCAAAACAGACAGCCCCTGCCCAAAGCCTTTTCACAGTTAGACAATGTGGAGATAACGGAAGGAGATGGGGGAAGTAAAGACTTGTGAGCAACCTACTGCTCTCCCTTAAAATATACTGTGACTTTTGAGCAGGGCCAGCCCAAATCATTTTGCTGCCTGAGGCAAATAACAAGATGGTGCCCCCTCTAATTCCACATACCAAAGCTGACTGGACTGGCAGTTGAATCTTTCTTCAACACTGGCAATGGGACAGCATCCTCGTCACACCTGAAGGCAGCAGGCTAGCTGGCTGGGCTGCGTGACCCACAGTTTTCTCTTGCAACACCATGCTGCCACCTCCCACCATCTGAGGTGACCACTTCACTCTGCCTAATGATAGGGCTGGCCCTGCTTTTCAGAGCTTAATATGAACATTCAAAAAGCCCTATTTCGCCTTCCCTGTTAGTCCCTCATTCCTCATAGGATGAATCTGCATTTGGTCTGAAAGGCAGCATGTAAATATTTTAACTAAATAAAATAATAAATAGCAGGTGGACAATGGCCAGCATGAAATATTGTTCTGAGTGTCATTTGCCACCAGGGGCAGGTGCCTCCCTCATGCAAGGGGACCCTCCGCCGCCTGCTACCCTTTCCCCTTCTTTTTTTGGCTTGGGGAAGGGGAGCAGGCAGAGGGTAATGGAAGTGGTGAAGGGGTTTGTAAGCCCCAGTGCAAGTCAGGTCCTGCTCAAAAGGGCTGTGCTGGACTCAGACAAGAGCCCCAAAGAGGCTCGCCTGGCGCCGCCTACATTGTACTCTTTTCGGCGCCTGGTGAAGACCTTTCTATTCTCCCAGGCATTTTAATCAGTTTAATCATTTTAATCTTGTATTGTTTTTAACTCTGTTATTGTAATTTGAACTGCTGCTGCTAGCTTTGCTGTTGGTTTTTTAATCTGTGGTTTTAAATTTTATATTTACATTATATTGTATTTTATGGTTTTAACTGTTGTAAACCGCCCAGAGAGCTTCGGCTATTGGGCGGTATAAAAATGTAATAAATAAATAAATAAAATAAATAAATAAATAAATATTATAGTGTGCAGAGTCATATTTTGAGCCCCTTGGATACTCAACTCTTTGCTGGAGGAATGGAAGAGAATCAGAGCAAATACAATTCCATATACTTAAACTTCATTTTGGTTAGGTATAACATTGAAGGCTTTATAGGTTAAAGGCATTGTGGAAAAGGTAAGTCAAGAGGAGAATTTTGAAAGAGGAGAAAAGAAAGCGGGGTTGGCACCATGTAGGCATTCTGAGAGGGAGGTCCACCATAAGAAGAGCCCTGCTGGATCAGATCAAAGGCTTGTCTAGTCTAGCATCCTGTTTCCCACAGTGGCCAATGAGATGCCCATGGATGCCCACAAGCAGGATTTATGGGGAAGCAAGAGTAAGCGGACAGAGCTACTCAAGAGCACAGGAGACATCTAGGAAACTGAGAACTGGAGGAGTCATGAGTAGAGTTATATTGGACAACTGGATGGTGCCATAGGTCAAGGTAAGCGCACGTGCATTACATACATAAAGTCCTAGGTTCAATCCCCGATATCCCCATTTGAAAAATCTTCATCTGGCAGAGCTGGAAAAGACCTCTGCTTGAGGTCCTGGAGGTCTATTCATCAGCCTAAAATTCAGAGGTGGCCAGTGATGTGGGGTGGAAAATTTTCCAGTGCTTTATTTTTCTGCAGAAAATTTTCCAATTCGTAAGTTCATTGGTAACAATGAATGGATGTCATTTTCAAATACGATATTAGGCAGGTTTGGCAGTTTCAAAGTTGTTAATGAGTGGTTGTCAACATATCATCCACACCGCTTTGGGTTGCTAAAATTAATTAGTGTGCCAACAGTTTTCAGTACCTTTCTTTTTTTTCTTAAACAGAAACAGTGTGATCCTGCATAATATAACATTTAAATCACATTACGTGTGCTTTAATTTTTCCCTCTCCGATATTTCAGGTCAAATCCTTCCGGTGTATTGGGTCAAAAAAATAAAAAATAAAATGCAGTACTTTTTTAAAAAATTTAGCTTTACTTACTAAATACAAGTAAAACAAACATGCTAAATCTCTAGGGAAGGCTTCTGTAAACTGGTGCCCTCCAGATGTGTGGATTTCAACTTCCATCATTCCCAGCCAACATGGCCATTGGGTAGGCTGACTGGGAATGATGGGCCTGCAGTCCAAAATATCTGAGGCCACTAAATTAGGGAAGGCTGCTCTAGGACAGCAGCACATTTTCCAATACATTTTCCCCAAAAACCCCACGTCACTGCTTGTGGCCCTCCAGATGTTGTTGGACTGCAAGTCCCATCTTCCCTCATAATTGGCTATGCTGGCTAGGGTTGATGGGAGTTGCAGTCCAACATCTGGAGGTCCACAAGTTCCCCGGTAGAGGATGGCTCCAAGGCCGGGTTGAGCCCCCGACCCAATCTTCCGCGGGGGCGCCGACCCGACCCGATCTTCTGAACGGCGCGGAGAACCTTCTCCACGCCGCTCGATCGGGCGTCTTCTGCCCCGTCCGTCACTTCCGAGATCGGAAATGACGCGACGGGACCCTGCGCAGGCACAGAACGCGCCACAGTGGTCCAGCGCGCCTGCGCAGGGTTCCATCGCGTCATTTCCGGTCCCGGAAGTGACGGGATGGAACAGACCGCGCGGGCGGCTCGCCGCGGAGAGGGCGAGCCGCCCCGAAGAACAAGGTAAGGCCTCGCCGGGCGTGAGCGGGGCCAATTTCGGCCTCGTTTCTGCCTGGCAAGGCTCGATCATACAAGCCTATCCCCAGCCCTTGGTATAATTGCCACTAACCAAGGTAGACAAAATTGGGCTTGATAGGCAAATACAGGCCTGTGGCTCATGCTGGCTCAGCTTGTCTGAGCGTGGAAAGCTAAGCAGGGTCAAGCCTGGTTGTTACTTGGATGGGAGACCCCTCCTCTAGTTTCCTGCAATGAGTAGGGGGTTGGACTCGATAGCATTGTAGGCTCCTTCCAACTCTATGATCTATGAATCTATGAAATGGTCTTCATATGACCTTTAAAAGCTAAGGAGAATGGACAGCTCCTAAGGCAACATCCTGCAGGACTCACACTGCCAGCGCTCCTGAAAGTAACCGGAAATGAGCCAAAATGCTAGCTCCCTGAAACAAAACAGGCCAGCAGAGCTCACAGAAGGGAGCTCCACTGACCTGTCCCATTCTGGAAACCAGCATTTTGGCTCATTTCTGGAGTTGCTCTAGGAAGCACTAGCTTCGTGTTTGACCAGTAGTTGTTCCTGCTGGCATGACACAATAAGCATACGGCAGGGGCAGTGTTGGATACTGCCCTTAGTCCAGATTTTTAAGGTATGCAAAACTACATTTGAAGGTTAGGAGCAGATACGCCACAGAGAGTCGGTCCAAACTATAAAGAAGTAAAATCATTTAGTGGAAAGATTGAGAGAGAAGCAGAATAAGACGGAGGTGTTGTGATTTGGGGGTGGGGGCAGAGTATGCCTTGCTGCTCCTAGAAGCTTTGCAGGCCTGTTTCGTATCAAGAACTTCACTCAGGATTGCAAATAATGATATGCCACTTCTACCTACTGCTGATTACAAGGCAGGTATGATAATAGACCTGAATTCACACTAATGACCTCACAGGCATTTACCATATGTTTCCTTTTCTCTCCTGAAATTGAACAACTGCTAGCTACGATTTGTTCAAGACTAACTGGCCAGAGTTGCTGTTAAATGCAATCTGTTCTTGTAAGCACAGATAATGTCGTTAATCCACTTTTATCTTGAGGAAGCCTGCATTGGACTTGTTTACATGCATTCTAGTGATTCTATTGCAACTTATTAAGAAATAATGGATGATGAAGCAACACTGAATACAAGAACAGAGACATGCATTCAGATTGAAACTTCAATTGGTTTTGTTAATTCAGCTGCTGTTATTGGGGAAAATAATTGTTTTACTAAGATCAGGATGGTAATACTTTAAAAGCAACAGCAGCAGCAGCAGCAGCCAGCATTTATGAAAATATACTGAAAATATGTCGGCAGGAAAACTAGTGTACTGTGCAAAATGAAGAGATTAGCCTCAAAATAACCTTTTTATATACAGCTTGCTTCCTAAAGGATCTTGCTTAATGGGCAGTGACAATTGGTTGAGGTTCCCAAAACTAGGGATGCGGGTGACTGCTACCTGCCAAGGTAGAAGTACTGGAAGGAACAGCTTTGTAGTCTGAAACGTTGCCAGAAAAACAGGCTACGGCTGGCAAACAGCAGCCTTGGAGAACTGCAAGATTATGCTATAGTCTTTGGGATTGGATGCAGCTTTAAAGACCAGAACTTCCTGTGTGTGTGTGTGTGTGAGTTTGTGTGTGTGTGTTTCTCCTTGCTCAACCTGTCTTTTTGTAAACAAACTACAGGCCTGTGGCTCACGCTGGCTCAGCTTGTCTGAGAGTGGAAAGCTAAGCAGGGTCAGGCCTGGTTATTACTTGGATGGAAGACCCCTCCTCTAGTTTCCTGCATTGAGCAGTGGGTTGGACTTGTAGACTCCTTCCAACTCTATGATCTGTGAATCTATGAATCTATGATCTTATACAAACCGCTGTGGCTGGTATCCAAAAAGCCAGGTTAGGCACGCCTTGGGGAGTTGCAAAAGCAGTTTCAAAAGGAGCACATCATATGGGTACTGTTCGAGAAATACAGGCCCAAATATACCTTGACTTACTGGCACCAGAACAGTACTCTATCCTCAAGAAAATCAATCCAGTAAGGGAGGCTTCCTAGTACTGCCACTTAGAAAAGTGATGTACAACACACACAACAACACGCACTTATTCCCAGCTTCTAAATGATTCCTGAATAAAGATGCCTTTCACTACTTACCTCTCGGTGTTCTTGATTAATTCACAGGGGACATTTTCATTAATATTTATATTAATAAAATGGGTTCCACATGGGCATATGTGCTTGGAGGCTACATTTTTTAGATCAGGTTTCTATAAGCTGAACACAGTGTTATTATAAGTTGGTCAGAATGCTCATGAGAAGTATGCATTAGGAAAGCAGCAGTCATTATACAGCCCAAGACTTTTATGACTTCATATGTCAAAACCAGCATCTTGACTTTTGACCATAAGGCTGTAGGAAGACTGAGAGCCACGACATCATCACCGGAGTAATCTGCTCCTAAAGCCCCTCCTGTGAGGTGGATCATTCATCTGCTGCAGCAGTTTCAACCCTGAAAACTGCACATAAGAGCACGATGTAGAAATCAATTCTCAAGTTTGTTAATAAAATGAATTTTACAAAAGCAACCCCACCATACAATCCAATCATTATAAAAAACTTGATTATACATTATACAAAACTATTCTTGATCCCAGAATAGTTACATTTAGATTGCTGTACATAAGCAAGCTTTTAGTCCTTATGGGTAGACAAACGTTAGCAATTGTCATTGCCTAAGATCCAAGGAATCATAGAGAGACCTTCTGAGTCTGAAAAATTTAACTGCATTAACAGAATTTTATCCCCCCCCCCTCTCTCTCTCTTTCTCACACACACACACACACACACACCAGGGCAGTGCTAGGTACTGAAAAGATCTGGGGCTCAGGCCCACAGGACAAACAACAACAACAAAAAAGCACACATTTGTATATGCTAATTTATATATGCTCTAAAGAAGGACTCTCCAACCTTGGGTCCCCAGATGTTGCTGGACTACAGCTCCCAGAATCCCTTGCCATTAGCCATGCTGGCAGGGTATGCTGGGAGCTGTAGGCCAGCAACATCTGGGGACCCAAGGTTGGAGAGCCCTGCTCTTAAGTCTGTAAAGGCCCATCTCCTAAGGACACCCCTCTTTGTAAAAAGGGATGTATGGACAGGGGAGAGGAGGTCATTTGATTTCAGGAAAGAAAAAAAACCTCAGGCAGAAAGATTCAAAGGGGAGACAGCAGGAGGTGAAGCACATGTGGGCAAAAAAGCCTGCTAAAGTGTTCAGATGCAACAGAGATCACCAGGGCCCCTTTACCTTTATTTCAGCAAGTGTCCATGGACAACAGGGTGGTGGGGCAGATGGCCTCCCAGAGATTCGGGGCTCCAAATTCAGGGCTCCAGTCCCAGTGGGCCACCCCCTAACACCACCTCTGACACACACACACACACACCAATTTCTCAAGGCCATGTTGCGCTACTAAAACTTTCAGAGAAAAGATGAGTTATAAAACAAGATATAATATGTGTTCTGAAGAGGAATACAGGCCTTGAACATAGACTGTTTTGCTTTTTCTTAATTAACTTAAAAAACAAAAGGCTACACTTGAACTTTAAAGTCTTTTTATTTTTAAGAAACAAACTCATATGTATCAAATATAACTTCCTGGATAGAAAAAACACAATTTTTAGTCCATTTTTGTCCATGCAATTTTGCAGAACAAGAAACAAACATAATAGTTGCACTTGCCTAACCCTGAGGCAAATACAACAGAGGGGGGATAAGGAAACCTCACTTCACAAGGTTTTAGTAGTACAATAAATCTGCTCCTTCAGATATTTGACAGGCAGGCTTTTGTTGACCTCTTTATTTAGGGAGATTGGCAGGGAAATGGTGCTTTGGTGAAGGACATGGCAGTACATAAGCAATAATGTGGAAGGTGAAATATTGATATGATTTTGTCTCGAAAAGCTGAGGTCTAGTTCTAGTCTGTATGACAGAAACCAGTTATGCTTTTAGCTTCATGCATTTGAAAGAGCAAACTTCAAGCAGACATCCTTTACATGTGCTTATCACAGAATGGTATTTTGGGCTCTATTTTTTAAAATGGAAAATAGGGAAAGAAATGCCAAGTTTTCCTCAACTCAGTGTCTTTTTAAAGCATAGTCAGATCATTTATAGATCTGACTATGCATGTCAGATCTATAAACAAGCATGGAAACATCTCTCCCTGCAGACTATTGTACAGACAAAAAGGTCACGGCTTTGCATCTTCTAGATCAGGGGTGGACAGAAAGTAGATCTCCAGATGTTTTGGACTTCACACTCCCAGCATTCCTGACCATTGGCCATGCTGGCTGGGACTTCTGGCAGTTGGAAGTCCAAAAAAATCAGGATCTATTTTCTGCCCAGCCCTGTTCTAGATCATGTACAAAAGTAGCATCTTGGCCAGCAGCGGAAGTAACAGAAGCTAGCTTCTTTCAAACAGTTTGCCCACACTAAGAAACCTGAGAATCTAGATCGGGAGTTGTAGTCCAACAGCAGCAGATACTCAGTATTCTACTGAGACTGTCAGAGGAGGGCAGGAGAAGATCCTGTGTGGCAATCATCAGCTGCATGCCGTGCACTGGAGCAAATGTACCGGGTTGCGGGGGGCGACTCTGCTGACACATCTGGAGGCCACTGACTTGGGAAAGGCTGATCTAGATACTACTACTATCTGGCTGGCTGGGCTATGCTGGGAGTTGTAGGCCTTTTTTCTGCCTAAACATGCATAGGATTGTGCCCTAATTAGCTGCCTTCGAAGTTCATTCTTCCTCACTGACCAGATGCAAACGATCGTGGGCACAATCCAAACAAAAGTTAAAGACTTTTAAGTCCATACTTTAAATGTGTGACTTTGTTCGCATATCTTTCACTTCCATACCAAAAACCAAAACAATACCCAGGAATTGTGAGGAGGCAATCCGAATTGGGATTGCTGTGTGTGTGCGTGTGTGTGCATGTGCATGTGCGTGTGCGTGTGTGTGTGCGTGTGTGATCCTAACATATTTTTTCTTTGCCTGTGAGGTCAGGGGCGGAGTACTTACTCAGGCTCTCACGTAAGCACCCAGCAGAGGCAGGTAGGATGATGAACAGCTTTTAAAACAAACAAACAAAAATTAAGAACAATGCATGGCAACATAACCATCTGGTGGCAAAGCAGTTTGGGCAGACATCCACAAACTCCAGTTCAGGGCTCTCCAACCTTGGGTACCCAGATGTTGCTGGCCTACAGCTCCCAGCATACCCAGCCAGCATGGCTAATGGCAAGGGATTCTGGGAACTGTAGTCCAGCAACATCTGGGGACCCAAGGTTGGAGAGCCCTGCTCCAACATACACAAAGAGGAATAGAACAAATCCAGAGGCACACCCAGTGGGACTAAACCACACTTGGCAAGTTTCAGAGGGAAAAGTGGACAGTTCCATTACAGGGCCCTTAAAAGGTGCATTTTAAGTATACCACAAATCCTTTCTCTGGCACCATTTCCCCTTCAAAATTCCTCCTTCCCAAGCTGTAATATGCACCAGAAGGGAAACGGCTATTTATGCACACAGCAACTTCCCTCCCAGGACAAATAGCAGCTGGTGAGGAGGAATTTTCACTGGGAAAATGTGGTGGTGGTGAAAGGGTTAAACCTTCCAATCCCTGCTGGGTGTGGGTGTGTGTGGGGGTGTTGATTACAATCAGAGGAAGCACATTCCCACTGGTCCTGATGCATCTTGACCCCAAGACTGTTTGAGGTTCAAAATGGCCAGAGCCCTTGAAGCAGGGGTGTTGTTGATGAACCTCTTTCAGCCCAAAGGCCAAATTCCATTTCACAGAAGCTGTCAGGAGGTCCATTCCAGTGGTGGGTGGGGCTGAAGGCCAAAGAGGTGAGCCCAAAAATTCCAGCATATTGCTGCTTAAAGCTCTTACTGCCGGTAACTAAGGTTTAGGAAAGGCATTTCAGGGAGAAGTGTGCAAAACCTGGGAAACCACCAAACAATTGCTTGGGGGAAAGAAGTGAAGCCACCTGTAGAGCAAACTTGGGTCCCTGGCTTTCTACACCCCTGCCTTAAAGGTTTATAGCGCATCCTCAACTGACAGGGATGATTAGGGTTGGGGATCCTTATAGGATACTATAAACTATTAGGGACTCAAGCAGAGCGGTTCCTTCCGCACACCCCTCTCCAACTGTCATTCAAGTGTCTTCAACATGACATCCTTCATTCAGTTTTTGTGTCTTTAATTGTGTTTTAATGCATATGTTTTAGTATTGTTTCAATCAAGTTTTATTTATGATTGCAAGCTGCCCTGAGTGCCATTTTTCTTGGGAGAAAGGCGGGGTGAGAATCATATGAATGAATAGGTCATTTTGATCGGATTTTTTTCTTCTCTTCTCTTCTCTTCTTGATTTTCAAACTCATTCTTTTCTCCATACCTGGGAAGTCAACCTAAGCAGTCAGAAAGCCGTGTTTTGCAGACGGCCCCTATTTCATTGTTCTACTGATAGGCGTGGGACCACCAAGGTTGCTATTTGAAGGAATGATAATGTGCAAGAATCTGGACAAGCGGGAAATTGAATGGAGGTTGAAAAGGCATCACAAATCTAACACACACAAAAAATCACCACCCAGACCTTCAATAAAAACCTTCAAAAAGCTCACCCATTCATCACCAGTTGGCAGGTGAAGAATAGGGAAGCCTCCTTCTATGTATCTCTACGTCTGACAGAGCAAAACAGAAAGAGATTTTTTTCCTCTCCACTGACATCACTGAGCAAGATTCTGCCACTGAAGCCTGTCAGCTGAGCTCCATTTGAGGCAAAGGACCTGTGTGAATTCACATCAGTAGCGGATCTGAACCATGGCTGCTTTCATTAAGCCGAGCCAGAAATAAAAGCATTCCCTTTATCAGGAATGAACAAAAACTAACACTGAGAGGACATAATAAGTCCCTGATTTCAGCTGTCAGGTGCCTTTGCTTTAAAAAATTTTTTTAAAAAATCTGCTGCTTTTGTTCTTACAAGTCCTACAAATTATAGATTTTTGGTCCCATGAAGTTATTGGTCAATCTACAACTTCCTGAAAGGTGAACAAGTGACACACCCTGCTAGGTCTCAGCAATAGTGGTCCATCAAGAAGACCAATGTTCTTTGGGCCAGGATGCTCGTGGAACTATTATGCAATGCATGATTATAAAGTAGATCAGCCTTCATCAACCTGGTGCCCTGGCTGGGGATGCTGGGGGTTGTAGTCCGATGCACCTGGAGGGCACCAGGTTGGGGAAAGCTGGGGTAGATCATTCTTTGCCATGGTTTTCTTGGCGCTGGAAGCTGCAGGTTAGGTGAAGAGTTTTATGTGGGATTTTACTTTTCATCAATGGTACCCTAGTAGTTTACGCGTGGCTACCTTGATATTTGATTTGTCAACCCAAGAAGGGACTCCTCTCTAATCAGATTAACTACTGAAAAAGCATCACCCACCATAACAATAACTGTAGTTCCAGACATGAAGCTCTTCAGTAATGCATCTTTCTCCGTTTATATGCTAGTTGCAATGATATGGTTGCTGCTGTTCTATGGATGCTTCCATACCACGCCCAGTAACTGCTCATTTCCCCTTATGCTGGGCAGATGGTTACATACTGCTCTAGAATTGCAAGCTCCATTTGGCAGCAGGTGGAGGGTTTGCTAGTGTGATTCATAATCACACCATCCACCCTAACCACTCACACAGAAGGTGAAGAGAGGTCAGGAGTGGTCTCAAGCTTGTGCGCTCCCTCCTGCGGCCTGCCCTCTCCTCATTGCAGAGAGAAATGAATACCCCCACGAAAGGATCCCATGGATTCTCCCTTGATCCTGGAAAATTTAATCTTCTTTAAAGAAGGTTTAAATCTTGTATGCTGGGGTGAGAACATGTGGCCATCCACATGTTTGGGGACGGCAGTTTCCATCATCCCTCGGCAGCATAGCCAATAGTGAGGGATGATGTGAATTGCTGCCCAACAGCATCTGGAGAACTACACGTTCCCCATCCCTGGTGTAGGCAGAGGAGATAATATATTCAAAAAGCCATGGGACCATTTGATGAGGGCATTCCTTTCTCCAGTATGATGGAGGAAGGGGAGAGAAAGAGAGCATGGAAGTCTAAGGCCTGCTCCCAATCTCTTCTTCAGGAGAAAACAACATCGAAACAGGTCCTCCTTTTGACTGGCACAATTCCACCCACACCAAACACAGATTCCTACGGTGCCTGTACCTATTCCTAGATGTCTTCATCTACACATTACATTTTAACTTTTTAGCACTCTAAGGATTTAAGGCACAATCTTATACATGTTTAGAGACAGAAAAAGTCCTACAACTCCCAGCATGCACCATCCAGCCATGCTTGCTGGGCCATGCTGGAAATTGTAGTACTTTTTTCTATCTAAGCATGCATAGGGTTGCATTTTTAATAGCTAGCTACTGGCTTATGCCAGCCTTCCCCAACCTGGTGCACTCCAGATGTTTTGGACTTCAACTCCCATCAGTCCCAGCCACTATAGCTAATTATCAGGAATGCTGGGAGTTGTAGTCCAAAACACCTGGAGGACACCAGGTTGGGGAAAGCTGGCTTCTGCCATGACAGCACCATCACAAAGGACTGTGTGGAAACTGAGAAATTCAGCAGGGCATCTTCGAATTGACAAGAACCTTTTGCAACATTGCAGGAGATTAATAAACCATTTAATTCAATTGTTGCAGAAAATCTTCCAAATTGAGCAGATCAAAAGACCTCACATGTTCTGCTTTAATCAAGTAAAAGAAATAGGAATTGGATTCTGGCCAAGTGTGTAGAATTCATGAAGATCCTCAGAGTTGTTATCCTCACGATTTCAGGACTGAAGTTAACACTCTTAGAAATCAGGTGATTGCACCGGAGCCTGACTGTTGTTCTTGTTAATTGCAAGACCCTTAACTGAATAGTGCAATTTAATTATTACAAGTGGGTATCTACAAAGCTTCATTGCAGGGTTGGGAAGGGACAGGGCAGAACAGGGTAGAGGTGGGGCTAGGAGGTTTAAGAGATGTGCAAATCAGCAAAACGCAAGGTCACCAAAGTTCTCCAAATTCCATCTTGAAGCTCGTTCTGACTCAAGTCCGTATCAGATTGTGAGCTTTGTGGGGGGGGGGGTTCCTTTTTGCTTGAAAATCAAAAGGAAAAATAAAAAATAAACCTGTTCAAGGATACAGGAATAAGTAATGACTAGGCAGAATCCCAGCTTATTGGAGACATTCCATATTTCAGGATCTTGCCTTGCTGGGGTCCAAGTCAAACTAAGTGCAGGGATTCAGGAATTTTGATATTTTCAGTTGTATGTATTGTTTTGGTTTTTAATTAGATTGTTGTTTGGGGGGGGTTATGATTGTAAACTGCCCCAAGGGCATCTGCCACTTGGGTGGTATATACATTTAATTAATAAATATGTACGCAAATCACTGAACACAGCATGGAAGAGGCTCATGCCCTTGAACTTCCCACAGCAAAGAGCTGTGCTTGGATGACCTCTATTGGCTGCCCCAAACTGCTGAAAACCCCATGACCAAACACCTGCTGAGTTCCCACAAAAGTCTTTCCCTTTTCACAGGAGTGTGAGGAGTTTCTTTATGGCAATGCCTTACGTGGCCACCATGAAGTCCAATCTTTTATAAACCGAGTTACATAGTTGGAGTAAAAAGAATGCGGCCTCAGACACCAGAAGTTGTTGTTCCTCACAAAAAAGTGTTTACTTGAAAGGGGTGGGGGGATGAGTAGTGATCTCTTGTTCTCTTCCCCCACCTCTCCTACCTTCAAGCTTTGGAACCAAGAGGATCAAATATGTTGTTGTTCTCCCTTTCTGTTCCTTTTTAACAAAGACATCTATGTGGAACTCTGTTATTATCATTGTGTTCTCCGTAGCTTCTTTGTTGTCTCCCTTTAGTTCCTGTCATCTAAGGGTTTGTATATTCACCTTCCATCAAGTTGCGGAGCTCAGGTGGAATTATCATTTCATAGTAATCCTTTACTAGATAGAAGTTGTGAAATTCATTCTCATAAAAAAGAGAAAGCACAAAGGAGCTCCTTATGTTCTCTTTGTCAGTGATTTCTGAAATTCAGCCTGAGATACATTTTTTACCAACCACTCCGAAGGCTTGCTGCTTCGACAAAGGAAAGAAAATGGACTTAAGACATCACAAAACAACACTTGCACTGAAGGGATGGTATGCTGGAGTTACAGATAGTTACACAGTCAAAATTACGTTTAGAATTGAACTATGTGGGGAAGATACAAACGCAAGTGTCGCAACAGACAAATGGCAAACTGCAAAGTAGCCGCAATGGACAACCATAAAAATCTAATGATGGCATGTCACTTGGTAGCCTGGCCATTTGAGGCTGCACTGCATGGCAATGGCTGTGACGAGGTTGCCTTTTTGTGACCTACAGCTAACCAGAAAGCTCCCTTGCAATGAGATATTTCAGTTTAGCAATGTTTATCTTTCTGACATTTATTTGCATTGCTCCTGAAAAAGATAATTTAGGGATATGTCTGGCCTATTACTTGTCATTATACATTATTATTCCTCTTTTTGACTATGTTTATATTGGGGAAAATATAGATTTTCATACAATTTTTATCAGAAAAAGAATATTCACAACAAACTTAATAGAATCAGGATATCATTATAATGGGACTTAATTTATGTACATTTGACCAATGGCTCATTATTTACAAATAAGATGAATGGAAAACCAACCATAATACATTTTTTTATTCCTGAGCTCCAGTTTAAGGTCTTGCCTCACTTTGTTTTGTTGCTTTTCAGTACTGTCCCTCTATTTTTCCTGCTTGTGCCTTTTTATTTGAACCATTTTACATTTGACAGGCAACCTTTAATCAATGGGCAGCCCCATCCTACGGGGTTGCCAGTATCCCTCCGAATTACGGGCATCCAACTGAGTGCGAGAGGAGCAATAGGTTGAAGTCCCTTGTATCCCATTCCCATACACACCACCTCCCCTCATACTACTACTACTACTACTACTACTAATAATAATAATAATAATAATAATAATTTTTATTTCTTACCTGCCTCTCCACTTGGATTGAGGCGGGGAACAACAATAAATATGAAATACATAAACTGGTTAAAACATAATAAATATTATTAAAACATTCTTAAGAACTTTTTAAAATATCCTAAAATTCCTAAGGTTCCACTGGGTAGGCCTGCAGGAAGAGATCAGTCTTTATGGCCTTTTTAAATATGCTGTTAATAGCCACTCTGCATATAGTACACGATACATTACTGTGAAACGTGCTACATCATGCATTGAAGAATGAACTGGAAATATTAGCATCTGTCAGTGTCAAATAAGTCCCCAAAACAACCTGCACTTTACAGCAGAAGTTATTTATGTTTCTAAGCTATTATTTTTTTAGATATATTGTGCATGAGGAATGCAGGGGTTCTTTTTTCTTTTGCTGGCCCAAAAATTCTACACATCCGGTAGTGATCCTTCCATGTATGTTCATTAAGCAGAAGATGGAGCATCTCAGGAGGGCAATCGATAGCAGACTATGGTCTATTACACAATTGTGGTTTGTCACACAGTTGTCATCATTGACAGTACTTAATTTCAGGGGCACGCCTTTCATTACAAATTGCTTCTACTGACCTTGATATCCCCATTCACTTTTACTAATGGATCTTGAGTGGGCTATATAGCAATAACCACAGCACTTAATAAATATTTCACCAAGGCATCCATTGACACCTATTTATCATTTATGATACGTTGTGAAGGCAATATGAAATGCATATTAAACATTTATGGACATTATGATACAACTAACATGTGTTTACCAACGCATTATTGACTCACTTTACATCATCATTCAGCCTTGCGCCAGTTTGTAGCAGACGCTGATGGTAATTCAGCAGAGAAGAATCGTGTGCAAAAACCAGGACTTTCTTTGCAAAGTAGGCTACGGAAACAGAGAGCCAGTGTACTATAGACTTGGCACAGGAGCTGAGTTCAAATGTCTGCCCTGAAGCATATTCAGTAGCCCTCGCAAGCCAGTCACCATCTCACCACCTCCCAGCCTAACCCAAGTCACAGAAATAAACCCCAGTGAAAACTGCCTCCGCGAGATGACCGTTCTATGTTGATATAATAACATGCAGTGGCACGCCTTCTTAAGGAACCTTCCAAAGCACGTAAATTAAAAGCTTGATTCAGTGTATCTATGGTTAGAGGGGTGAGAATATCCACCGTTTTCATGGTGCCAAAGGGGACCCTGTTGGTTGATATGCACCTGGCAAACTGTATTGTTAGTGTGGAGTCCTTCACAGTTAGAATTCAATTTTAATGTTTTAGGGCACACCTGTGGTCTGCAGAGGCCCTTCTGCTGCCGCCACCAAATTTCCACCCACCTCTCAGCTGAGCAGTGGGCTGTGCGGAGCATGATTATGATGTGGAGGAACATGCGTGGGGATGATTTGCATCTTCCTCCCTATTTAGATAATGCACCTCTCCCCTTACTCAGCTGATCGGTGCTGGAGAAAGCTGCTCCCTGTGTCAATCAGCTGAGGGTGCGGGGAGAAGCGCACTGAGATCTCAGCAGACTGGAAAGGGAGAATTAAACCTCCCCATTCCTCATGCCAAGATGTAAGGGAGAGTGAATGTGTGAGCATGTATCAATGCACGTGTGTGCATGGACATGGCCCCTGACTCAACCACCCATGGCCACATGCATGCTTCAGAGGCAAAAAGGTTGCTCACCCCTATTTCAGGGAATCATGTTGGTTCTGAGTGCTCAGTGTGTTTGTAAGCAATGCTCCTACCCAGTGGCATGCCGCTTCCAAGTTCTTTGTGATAATACAAGAATTGATTTAATAAGCAGCCCTGGTGCAAGCTTTCTCACCACCTGAGGTGGGAGAAAACACACTCCATCGGCTCTGCATCACACTGCCACCCTCTACCCATTTCCCCATCTCTTCTTCCAGCTGCATGGCTCTCCATAGAACCAATGTGGCAGCAGTGGAAAATCTAAGGGACAGGGGTGTGTGATGAGGAAAATAGAGGATGGGCGGCTGCTGCAGAGAGCCCCACCAGTCACTCTGTAACTGCAGCAAATGCCACAGTGGGAGAACATCTGGTGAGGCTCTCCAGAGCACCCACCAGAGGGTGGCGGGTCAGGGGCAGAAGGCCCTCCTGCCAGGGGCAGGAGGGGAGCGGTGCAATTCACCGCTCCTCCTGCTTTGCCGCCTGATGTGTGGGCAACTCACCCTACTTCATGGCAAGGCTGGCCCTCTTAATAAGGCTTTGTATGTCACAACGCTTTTTTCTTCTATATGTTTCTACACTTCTGTATGACTTCTGTAGATCTGTACGTGTGGCCAGTATCACTTGATCCCAACAGCAGCGGGTGCTGTTGTGCAAATGTGCCACATGCTCCAGAGGAACAATGTGAATGAGCCATGCCGGCTGCTGCATGTTACATTATTGATGTGGAGGAAGGGCCCCCAACCGACCATTTCATGTGGCATCTTTGTGATAAAGTAACTTGAAGTAACTTGTAGTTGGGCTCAAGATCAATTTCAGCATGGGTGGACACTTTTGCTATTGTTCCCTAGCTTTCAGATTTTGATCAGTGGCAGACAGGCAGCCCACAGAGTTGTGTCAGCAAACTGAATGGCAGAATGTAAAGGAAAGAAGAGATTTAATTGCTACATAGAAAGTTAACTTTGTGCCAGTCTTTAAATGGAATTTCATTGCACTCCCCTTTTCCTGAGCAACTTTAGATTGCTAACAGATCCTTCCTGGTTGCCTTTTATTTGGGATTAACTCTAAAACCAGACGTTTAATTTGGTAAGTGTTCTGGAACAGGAAGAGCAGTAAAACACACAGGAAAAAGAGAACCTGTTCAGCTGCCAAATATACGGGACAAATTAAAGAAAGTTGAGGATGCATTTTATCTGAGCACACCCAGTGCAGCATTAATAAATGCAAATTAGAGATAAAGTAGGAAAAGTAACACACGTGACAAGCAACTGCGCTCCTTGTGCTAATTCTTAACCAACAGAGCCTGGCTACCTTCCTGGAAAGCATGTATAAGAAAATCTCCAAAGAGTGTAATAATTGCCTTAATGAAGCCTTCCCCAATGTGGTGCCCTCCAGATGTTGGGAGTTGTAGTCCAACACATCTGGAGGGCACCAGGTTGGGGAAGGCTTCATTGCTGGCTAGAAATTATGGGAGTTGTAGTACTGTTGCATTGGTGTTCCAAAATTAAACACATGAAGCTGCATCTACCGAGTCAAACCTTTGACCCATCTAGTCTATTACCGTTGGGCAGCAGCTCTCCAGTTTCACAGGCAGAAGTTCTTCTCAGCTGTGATTTCACCTGAGATCTTTTCTAATTGCAGTTAAGACGCAAAGATTGGATCTGGGAGCTTCTTCATGCCAAGCATGTGCTGTACTACTGAGCTAAGGGGCCCTCCCCAAATAATAATACAGAAGAGAAGCAAAGATTGTCCATGATGACACCACACTACAGAATACACTGTGTTGCCACGGAGTGCCTGCCAAATATGGCCTCCCTATGATAAGAAACCCCAGAACAGCAACAGGGTTTACAAATGTGCACTGCATGATGCACTCCTCTGACGTGAGCTTCCTCTCACTTACAATAGGATGCACATGAGGAAAGTGGTGGGTATGTGGTGGGCATTTGGGTGCTGCCCCCACTTCAGCTCGTTTGGAGACCACCAGTGATCATTCCTCAGGAGCACCTCTATCTCGGCTTATTATGACATATCAAAAGTAATATGTCTGATAAAAGTATGCATTTAAACAATTTAATCTTGAATATATCCAAGCACTTTTAAAATGTGCTGTGAATCTTGTCTCCAAACAGACTAAGATCTCGGGTGGGTGCAATTTTTACTGCAACCACAGCTATGTTGGGGGGACATCAAACGTTTACTCTTCATACGGTGTCGTCACAATCCTGCACAGAGCACCCTGTGACAAGTATTTGAATTTTTAAAGCTATGTAAGTCAATTGTAATTAAGTGTAACCTGTACTTTGGCCTTCCCTGAGCCTCTGTGGGGCTCTCGATATTTTTCCAGGTGTTGTCCTCATCTCCCAAAGCCGGATTTTCCAAAATTCTGGTTACGGAAGCACGTTCTTTTTCTAACTCAAAGCAGGATGTCTCCTCCTCTCCTACTTCAAAAGGTTTCCTTTTAAGGCCATGTGAAAGCAAACACTACCTGCCCTCAGGGGAGACCACCCTCTGGCTCCCTGCATCAGTCACTGATCTGGACCTGCCTCCCTGCTGCACCTCTGCATTAAAAGTGATCAAACT